>BSBM01001475.1:55000-655000 GCA_027924585.1 Larix kaempferi | reverse complement strand
GGTAAATACAAGTGGTAAAAATAATATAGTGGGCCCTAGTCACATTGTAGCTCAACTCGATCAATTTCTAGTGTATGGCGATTTCTTTTTGGGTAGCAGTATGATTAGCTCAAAGATGATCCCATTTATTTCCTATTATCAGAAGCCAATTTATCTTTCCTTCTAGGCTTTTAAAATTTTAGGACTCATTCCTTTCTATTTTATCTCATCATGTATTCAAGAAATAGTAGTGACAAAGATATTTCAAAGGGTATGGAAAACTAGAACACAAGTCTCACTGACTTTTATTTGGTAATTTAAGTTGATAATGGTAAAGGAAGAACTAAAGGTATGGGATAAGACATTGTTTTGGCCCCCAACTAAAGAAAAAATAGATATACAAGATTAGCTAAAAAGTATACAAGATGAAATGGTGGACATGAAAGTATCAAAGAAAAATATAATGGAGTAAAGATAGCTAAATACAAAACTCTAGTAGGCATGTAAGTAAGAGGAGCAGTATTGGAAACTTAAATCACAAATTTTATACCTATGAGCAGATGATAAAAAATCCATTTTTGTATAAAATTCCAAGAATAGGCATCTACAGAATCATGTTAAATAGATAATCATGATGGTTCTAGAATTCCAAAATTCTAAGAGATAAAATAAGAGGTTTATGCTCAATTTAAAAATCTATATAGTGAATAAGAAGAAGTGGACTTAGTGAAACTTGAGGAGATGTTGTAGGATATTCCTTCCAAAGTCAATAATTTACCATAATGAATATGGGATATAATGTATTATCTTTTACATAAGATTGTGGATAAATTCTGAAATAATACAAGGGCATTATTACCTTCCAAGGAATATAATTAATATATTCCAACACTCCCCCTTAATAATGGATGGGAGAAAATCCCTCACTAACACTAAGGAAGGAAGGAGTCATTACTGCTCCCCCTTGATGACAACTTCCCTCATCCCAAGTAAAGAACAAAGATGCACATACTTCGCTGCTGTTAAGGATTTGGTGAAGATATTGTCTTCCTGTTGCTCGGTAGGACAATACTCAAGAGAAAGAATACCATCTGCGACAAGACCTTAAATGTAATGAGCATCAAGGACATTGTCTTGGAGTGATATATCGGATTATAAGTAAGCAAATTGCACCCTGATTATCACATTTCAACATTGTGGACGATTTTGGAACCATACCAAGCTCAGTGAGAACATGTCGCAATCAAACTACTTCTTTAGCTGCTTCGTTGGCTGCTCTATACTCTCCTTCACACGACAATAAAGAAAGAGTCTTTGCATTCTTGTTGGACCAAGAAATCCGACCTGAACCAAGTTGAAATATATAACCAGTACTTGACTGTCGATCAGAACTGTCACCTGCCCAGTCAGAATTTGTATATCTGGAAAGTGAAACTGTAGCATTGCTCGAATAAAAGACACCATAGTGCAATGTTCCCTATAAATATCTCAGAATTCTCTTGGCTTCCTGCCAATGAATTTCATGAGTATGTTCCATGAACCGAAAAACCATACTGATGGAAAAAAGAGAGATCTGGTCTATTGTGAGTTAAATATATCAAACTTCCCACGAGATGATGATAAAGAGTAGCATCAACAATAGGAGTAGTACACTCAACAGTTAACTTTACACCGAACTGAAATGGCGTAGGAGCAGGTTTACAATCACTCATATGGAAACGAGCCAATAATTTTGCAGCATACTTCGGCTGAGAGAGAAAAATACCATTTTCCATATGCTAGATTTGAAGACCCAAGAAATAGTGCAATATACCGAGATCAATCATTTCAAACTGCTTTTGAAGATCACTTTTCATACTTTGAATTAAAACTAGTTAGCTTCTAGTGATAATAATATCATCTACATATAACACAATAATGAGGACATGATCACCAAAGTTCTTAACATACATATTTGGATCAGATATACAATGCTTAAAACCATTATTCAAGAAATATGTATCAATTTTTTCATACCAAGCTCTAGGTGCTTATTTGAGACCATATAAAGACTTGTGTAATTTGCATACAAAACTTGATGATTCAGCATTAATAAAACCAGGAAGTTGTTGCATATAAATTTCGTCATTAAGATTACCATTTAAAAAAGCACTTTTAACATCCATTTGGTGTATTTCACATTTATAAGATGTAGCAAGAGATAAGATGGTTCTTAATGTATTCATTTTAGAAATAGGAGCAAAATTTTCATTATAATCATTACCTTCAAGTTGATTAAAACCTTTTGCAACTAATCTAGCTTGATATTTTTCAATTTGTCCTTCTGTAGTAAACTTGGTTTTATAAATCCATTTATAAAAAACTAAATTATTTCTCGATGAGGCTTACCCTTAGCTTGAGCATAACAAGTAGGATCATTTGTGGCCAAAAATATGGTCATAAGAGAAAATTTAGATCGATGTCTACGAGTATCAGAAGGGTTACCGATCTCACTACTTGCAGATTCAAGAGTTTTTTGGGCCCAAAGAGGAAGGTTAGAAGTATATAAGTCACTTCAGGAGCTTCGAGACTTTCACGTGGAACACTTGAAGAAGTGGGTAGACTAAGATAAAAAATAGGAATAGTACTGGAAGGAGTAACAGGAGACAATGGAATATTCAGGGTAACATGAGGTTCTACGGCTAAGGTGGTGGAGAGACTTCAGTAAATTGAACATCTCTTAGGATTATGACACTCTGATTAGCAGGATCAAATAAACTATAAGCCTTGGAATCCTCAACCGCCAACCAATGAATATACACTTGTGAGACTTGGGTTCTAACTTTTTCCATTTTTCATCGGGAATATGAGCCCAGCATTCACAACCAAACACCTTAAAGTTACTAATATCTAGTTTTCTACCATTCCATTTTTCCCCAGCGGTAACATGATTAACATATTTTGTAGGAACTCTATTTAAAATAATGTTAGCACAACTTATGGCTTCGGCCCAAAATTTCTTTTGTAATCCTTTAGAATAAAGCATACATCTAGCCATTTCAACTAAAGTTCCATTTTTTCGTTTCAACAACACCATTTTGTTGAGGTGTGTAAGGAACAGTCTTTTGATGTTGAATTCCATGTTTAGATAAAAATTATTCAAATTATTTTTTAACAAATTCCCCCCCATTATCAGTTCTTAAAGTCTTAATTCTTTTACCAGACTCATTCTCAACCAAGGATTTAAATACTTGAAGTTTAGAAAAAGTTTCAGTTTTATTTTTCAAAAAGTAAACCCATGATTTTCTACTAAAGTCATCAATAAAAGTAAAAAAATAGACTACATGAGATATAGAAGCAACTTCAAGAGGACCACAAATAGAAATCAAATTGATGGGCATGTGTTCAACATGAAAAACACATTCGAATTGACCATTAGCAACATTAACAGTACCAGAACCAATAACGGAAAGTTGTTTACCATCACCTATAGATACTTTCTGAGATGTGTTCTTATTATTTTCATACGATGTAATAAAGAAGCATTATTAGTCATATGTTTAGAAGCACCAGAATCCATTATATATTCCACATTAGAAGAATAACTACTAGACAAAACAATAGATGCACATAAAGCTACTTGTGATTCATCAGAACCTTTCTTTTTAGCCTTAGCCATTAAATGTTTTGCTTTAAAGCAATTATTTTCATGATGGTTAGTTTTACCACAATGTTTACAAGGATCATACGCATTCTTCTTTTTACTATGTTCATGATGTGCATTAGAAACATTACAAAATTTATTAGTATGATTTGAAGTGTGTGAACTAGAACCTTTAACATTATTAAAACTTTTCTTAGGATTCCTATTATGTGCCATAAGAGCCTTATTAGGTGAGACTTGTCCTGAAACAATCAACATTTCTTGCTCATTTATCAACCCTTTACAAAAATCATCAAAAGTTGGTTTCATGGTATTTTGAGACAATTCAAGAGCCTTATTCCTAGTTTGGATGGACATATCAAAACAAGATGGCCTTTTTTATTCTACAAGAATTATAAGAGCAGTGTCTATTTTCTTCTAATCTTTACCACAATTATTTATTTTTTCATTTAAATTTTTCACTTCAGCAAGATATAATTCTACTCTTTCAAATTTAGTAGGATCTAGCTCAAAACTATTCTTTTCAAGGTAATAAGCAGAAACATCATCAGAGTTATCAAATAAAGAAGCAAGAATTTTCCATACCTCAACCGGGTTGTCTTCTGCCTCAATACTTAACTGAAGACTATCTGCAATGGTTTGACCAATTATCCCTCTTGCTTGATCAAATTTATTTTCCCATATAACCACATATTTAGCATCGGCAGGTTTTTGGTGTTCACCATTAACAATCCTCCATAGATTCTTACTCCTGAGAAAATCAATGATTTTTATTTTCCATGCAAGATAGTTGGGACCAACAAGTTCAGGAACAGAAGCTACTTATGAAGTCATAATGATAGAAATATTGACAAGAAACCCAAATGCTAGAAATGACAAGAGAAAAAAGTGAATAACAGAAAACTGATACACTTTACCATGCGGATCTGAAGAAACACAGTAAAAAACAGAAACTTTACTTACAGCCCTTATAAAAGGTGCCAAATAAAGTCACTCACAGTTCTGCCACAGTAAACTCCCGATTAAAGCTGATACTCGTGGGTTCTGCACGGCAATGGTCACAGTTACTCACAGTTTTATAGTAGAGCTAGTCGGGGGTGCACGGGTATGTAAAGGAAAAAGTCGTGGTTCTGATTTGATACTCGTGGGTTTCGGTACAGTAAATTTGCAGTTATGCCGAATCACTCGCGGGTCTCTACACAGTAGGGTTGCAAGTATATTGAAGTAAACGTGAGTCCTCAGTAGGGCAGGTGTGAGTATGTCATAGCACACTTGGGTATGTACACCGGAATTCGCAGGTTCGTAGTATGGAAAGTCATGGTTACCCACGCTGTTTGCGAAGAGAAAGTCACAAATGTCCAGTTTTAGGATGAAAACAGTGTCGATTATGTTAAAGACGGAAACCTACAAAAATTCTACCAATCTTGGATGAAAACAACAGATATGAAAACCGGAAGATAGATCTCCTTGAGGAGAATCCAAAAATCATATATATCTACAAAAAAACAATCAAGAATTCCTTGAAAAAGTTTTGCAAAAAATTACACAACAAAGTTAGGGTTATAAAAAAAACTGCAGAAACATGCCCAGATCTGAAGAGAATCCTAATAGATACCAGCTAGAAAGCAAACCTACAATAATAAACAATGCCCAGATGATAATAGTTATTGATTGAAAGCTATAGAAGGTGCTAGATCATAGAAACCAGCTCTGATACCATGTCATAACTATATATATAACTAAACTAGCTTACCTATCTTAGAAATCAATAACATATCAACATAAATAAGAACAGAAAGAGAACAAGGAAAATAATACACCAGATATACGTGGTTCACCCAATTGGGATACGTCACGGGAAGGTTGTCTTCTATTATCTCTTGAAATTTCCTTCAATATTACAAGAGAGAAACTACAAATAACCCCAATACAATATAGCAGAGAGCTTGTGAGAACAATACAATGTGTTGTAATAGTATCATGTGATGTGACTCCCTTGACCCTATTATATACCAAGAGATGTGGAGGAATTAATCTCACATATTGGTTGTGGGATAATATAATTCTCCATAATAGCATCTCTTTATATAATAATGGATCATAAGAGAATAATTTACCATAATGAATATGGGATATAATGTATTACTTTGTTACATAAGATTGTGGATAAATTTTGACATAATACAAAGACATTATTACCTTCCAAGGAATATAATTAATATATTCCAACACAACCTACACATGAAATTCCCCTTACCTTTGACCTCTTACCCCTGTGGTTGCTGCATATAAATATCTTCCTCCAAATTCCCATGGAGAAAATCTATTTTCACATCTAACTTTTCAAGATGCAAATCTTCTACCACCACTAGACTTAAAATACCTAATTGAATTCATTTTAACAATATGTGAAAATATTTCATCAAAATATATACCTTTCTTCTGTGCAAAACCCTTTACAACAAGTCTAGATTTGTACCTCGTCTTTCCTCCATCTTCTTCCTTCAACCTATAACCCCATTTATTCTGCAATCTTCTTTTACCTACAGGCAATTGAACCAAATCCCAAGTATGGTTTCTTACCAATGAGTCCATCTCCTCATTCATTCCTTGCTTCCACTTATTTCCATTTTCCACTTGTATTGATTCTTCATAACATTCTGATTCACCATATTAGAATTCAAAACAAGCCAAAGATCTAATCCAAACTTAAGTCTTCACCAAGAATTCATAAGAGACTAGCAAAATTGTGAAGAAAGATAGATGTAGAAACATGTAGAATGAAATTCTGTTAATTTCCATTACATTATGCTTGGTATTCCATAATAATAATGAAAATATAGTACATATTATCAATATAATTCGAATGCACTAGAGGCAATTCGAGAGGCTCATTGAAAAAGAAAGCTTATTTAGCACTAAAACCACAATCTAGACAATAAGCTAAAATCAACTCTATGCAAGTGGTCACGAATGGGAAATTAGATGTTTGGTGGACCATGAGTGACATAAAATTAGAAAGAGTATAGATTTCTTGGAGAAAACGATGGTAGAGGAGTGAGGCAAAAGCTAACAACTTTCCTAATGACAATCTAGTTCAATTTAGGCAACTCTATCCAAGATAAAAGTTGTTAAAAGCAATCTTTACCTCATAAAAGTAGGATAAAATCGTAATAAAGCTAAATAGGGCGCATTAGCTCATAAAATAAAGGTAAATCAAGTATGAAGGTGCATTCACTAGTCTAATATGGTCAAAAAGTTGATAAGGTGGACCCAAGACACTAGACTAGGTGCTAGGTTGTTATGTTATGCCAAATAAACTTGGACCAAGGTTCTAAACACTAAGTAAATTAATTAAATGATTAATTTACCCAAGGTATAGATGGTTTAATGTTCCAACACCCCCCCCTTAAGCTTTACTTTTGAAATGAGAATTATTAGATTAGGGCCTAAGCAACATATATAGGCTTATGGTCACCTAGTTACAATTATTATTCCCAAGCAAACTAAGGAAACAGGAAAAACCTCATGGGAATAAAACCCTCCCATAAAACAGATGGACATATGCACACCAAAATTTTTATTGCAACAGCTCCAAAATTCAGTAGGTGTGGTCTAATCAGATGTTTGGACGTATCTTATTCTTTGTAATAGGTGGAACATGATCCAAACACTTGTGCTCGAATGCAAGCAAATGTGGAGTCTCTTTGAGCTTGTTCTCGAAACCAAAGATGGAGAGAAAAAATACATGAATTAGAAGACCATTTTGGAACTTGAAATTCAAACCATGAGAGGAATTATCAGCTCCATTCAAATATGATTTCTCTTGAAGTTAAAATTATTAGCAATGGAAGTTAAAGTAGCTCCAAGGATTGATTGATGGTCCATTGAATTTATGATCAGTTGAGGACCAATTGTAGAGACTTGAAACTTAAACTCCAATGTAGTAGAGTTGTAATCAACTCCAATAATGTGTATATGGTTCTTTGACATATCCTTGGAACCACCAGTGGTGAAATTAGAACCAAAAACATCATGATATGCCTGAGAACTGAACCCAAGCAATGTGTAGTGTCCTCCTTCTTCATTGAACCTTTGAGAATAAGAGAAAATGATCATGTAGAAATTCATAGAAAGTATGGAACCAAGGAGTGCGAATACAACAGCTCCATAATCATATATAACCTTCTACATATCATGTAGATCATCATATTGCAGACCAATAAACTCATGGGAGATAGAGGAGTAAAAAACCTCTTCAGAATTTAGAGCATACACTCGTAAATCTTGCTTAGAATTGAGAGTAGAAGAATTACGAGAGAACAAAGGGGTTAGAATGGACATGTATCCAGAAAAATAAGCTCCATTTATTGTCTCTTCTTCATCAAAAACATGACAAGCGCACCAGAGGAGAAGGATTCTTCAATTTCAGGAGAAAGAGTTCAATATTTTGTAGTTTCTTCAAGAACAACTATATTAGAAAAGTTTGTGGCTGAGACATCTGTGACTTCAATGATCTAATTTGAGGGGGTATTAATGGTTGGATCTCTCTCCATATGTATTATCTCTTCCTCATCAGGTTTCAATCCAAATTCTCTGTCTAATGTGCGCCAAAGATCACTTGGAGTATCAGCAGAATCAATGAGGTAGCGCATTTGTGAAGATATGGCCAAACACATTGCTCCAAAATATCTATCACTATCATTAAACCAATAATACTTCTCTTCTGAGGATTCTGGTTCTTCAACAGGTCCAAAAGATATCTTATAGAGATATTTTTTGTTGATATATGCGCTCATCTTTGGCTTCCACTCCGCATAGCTGAATGGTGTGAGAAGAGGAACCGAATTTGAATCCATTGTAGAAGTTGTGTACCTACAAAACATAATCTGAAAATTATATTGGAATATTTATCTGGATCTAAGCTCTTATCTCCCTAACCACTAATACCATATTAGAAATCAAACCAAGCCAAAGATCTGATCCAAAGAATTCTTTACTAAGAATTCATTAGAGATTAGAAAAATTGTGAAGAAAGATAGATGCAGAAACATGTAGAATGTAATTCTATTAATTTCCATTACATTATGATTGGTATTCCATACTAATAATGTTATATTTCATACATTCATAGGTTAATAGTTTAATTGCATAAACAAGATCACTATAAGAAATACAAAGCACAAAACAATAGCACGGAGTTTATCCTGGGAAACCAAAATGGGGAAAACCTAGAAACCCTCGTATAGAGATGATAATCCTAAGATTAGAGTACAATCATAAAAGAGAAAATATGAAAATGTCTTCCAAAAGTAGAAACCCCGGAATAGTCTTCTTCTCCGGCAAGTGTGAACTTCTTTCTCTTTGGGTGATATGAAATTCACTTGATTGAGTGAGTGAATAATGAGGTGCAATTTACCTCTATTTATACAAGTGCTAACATGAAAAATTCCCTAACTGGGCCAACTTCACTTGGAGGCAATTTATAATTTAATTTTAATATTTTTCTTTTGCTTATTTTTCACCGAAGGATTACATTGATTCTTTCATGTGTTTACATAATTAATTACATCAAATTCATCTCCCTTAGGAGATATAATCAAGTACAACAAAGTACACTAAATAATATATTCTGAAGTTGCACAAAATCCAACAATCCCTCTCAACGAGGAAGGTATTCTTCGGTCTTCATCAACATCTCGATCATCTAGGTTTCATCTATACATCTATACTGTCTCCATAATCTCTACACATACTGAAGGTTGTCCACATAGTCTCATTCCTTTGAGAAGTGTCATCAAGCATCAACTTCACTAGTCCTTCGGTGAGTCCAGGAGAATCACTCAATCTTGGATACCTGAGATTATCATCTATACCATCTTTGGTATACCATTTTCTACCTATCTATCTCACATTCCGATGGGATTTATCCCATACCTAGATGAGATACTAGACAAGCAAATGGGCACGACCATCTACTGACTATCTAACTCTTCTACCTATGGGATTTATCCCATATCCGGTTGAGTACCAGAACTGTAGAGGTACCTATGTAATCACATGACCAACTGTTGATTGTCTTACTCATCTGCCGATGGGATTTATCCCATACATGGCTGAGTAACTTGACTGCAGAGGCACCTATGTGAACCTGAACAACTGGTGACTATCCTACTCATCTGCCTATGGGATTTATAAAATATCTGGTTGAGTAATTGGATTGCAGAAGGTACCTGGGAAAAGCAGGGTAAGCATATCAATGTTATCTTTCCCTCTGATTGAGGGACATGTTCTCTTTGACTCTAAGTCTTCCACGAAAGTATTTGAACTTCACCTTAGGAAGAGCATTGGTGAGAACATCTGCAGTCTGGTTGTCTGTGCGCACATACTGTAACTCAACTGCACCTTTCTGCACCATATCACAAATGAAGTGATATCGAATCTCGATATGCTTCAACCTATTGTGAAATAGTGGATTTACTCACATCTACACACAGCTCTGGTTATCACAGTGAATCACGGTCGACTCTAGAATCTGGTCGAACAATCTTGCTAGGAGTTTACGAATCCAAGTGGCTTCTCGAGATGTTGTGCTAGAAACCATTTACTCGGCCTCTATAGTACTGAATGCTACTGAGTTTTTCTTCCTACTACACTAGGAAATAACTGTAAAATCCAAAATGAAGCAACATCTGTAAGTACTCTTCCGATATGCAACACATCCAGCCCAATATAAGTCTATAAACCCCTATAATCTTAGGTCACAATATGAAGCATGCTTCAATCCATATCCCACAGTTCCACATAAGTATTTCAGCACATGTTTTGCATCAATCCAGTGAATCTGCCTCGGTTCACACATGAACTAACTGAGGGAATTCACAGGAAAGCATATATTTGGTGTGGTGTTGTTCAGATACATCAATGATCCAATCAGCTGGAGATACATGGAGGGATCAATCAAATCAGAATCTGAAGTAGAATATCTCAACTTCTTCCAATTTGTATCCATCGAAGTAGCCATGGACTTGCAGTCCAACATCCTGAATCTCTTCAATATATCAATGGTGTATTTTCCTTGTCCTAGGAAAATCTCTTTCTTCCTATGCCATACTTCTAATCCCAAGAAGTAGTGCATCAATCCAAGGTCTTTCATTTCAAACTCAAAGGTGAGATTCTTCTTACACCATACAATAAGTTTCTCATTTCCTGTGAGAAACAGGTCATCAACATATAGAACCAAGATCAGTGGTTCATCATCTGCAACCTTATAGTAAAGGTTGGGGTCTACATCACTCCTGGAAAATCCCAAGCTCACCAGGAATCCGTCTATCAGTCCATACCAAGCACAAGTTTCTTGCTTGAGTCCATACAGTGCCTTTTTCATTCTGCATACCGTAGCCTCCTTTCCTTGGACAATAAACCAATCTAGTTGTTCAATGTAAACTAATTCCTCAATAACACCATTGAGAAAGGTTGTCTTCACATCCATTTGATGCAACTTCCATCCCATAGCTGAAGCAAAAGAAATAATGGATCTGATGGAAGTATATCGGGGCACAGGAGCAAATGACTCATCATAATCGACTCCCTCTTTCTGAGAGAATCCTATGGCTATAAAATTGTCCTTGTATTTCTCAACACTTCCATCTGCTCCATGCTTCATCTTGTATATCCATTTAGAAGTCACTACTGACTTCTCCTCAGGTCTCGGCACAACATCCCACACACCATTCTTCATGATGGATTAATATTCTTCCATCATGGCATCCTTCCAAACTTTATGTTTGGATGCTTCTTCGTAACTGGAGGGTTTTGAATCAATAATGTTGCTCATCAGTGCCACATAACTAGAGAACCTCTGAGGTATTTTTCTTTCTATAGAAGCGCCATGTGGAGCTTCATGCCCCTATGCATCCTGCAGTGTCTATTGTTCCCATCTAGGTCTTTTCTGTCCTGCAACATCTCTGGGGATATCAATTGGATCTATGGTATCGATAGGTTCATCCTTTTTCTACTAACTCCCTCTTGAACTGGAGGGGAATATGATCTCATCTCCTTTGGTTCTAGCATTTCTTGATCATCGATCTCCATGTTTGATCCTCTACCTTTCCTGACAGTTATTTCTTATTCAAAGGTCACATCCCTACTGACTTCAATTTGTATGGATCCTAGGATGTAGGTTCTATAATCCTTTGAAGACTCATTGTATCCCACAAAGGTTCCCTTCTTTCCTGAAGGTTCTATCTTGTGCACATGTATATGGACTAGGTAGCCAAGTATCTGAAGGTGGCCCACTTCTAGTTTTACTTCTGTGAAATACTCTTCTGAGGTCATCCTTCTAGGTTGAGAGTCATATTCCATCAAGCTTCTTATTGAACATCAACGGGATTCATATGTCCATCGGAACAAGTCTTCTCTTGTAGCCCATCACATGGAATTTTCCCTACAAGTCAAATCCCGACTGATGATTAGTGACATTGCATAATCAAATGTAATGGCAATAATTTACACATGCATCTTAGCTAATACTTTAACACATCAATTTTAAACATGTATTTTAAATACATTTGGGAACTATCTAGATGTCTGCTATCTCCACTAGAACATGCTATCAAGAGCGTGCACTACTCTGTAACATACTTGGACCTCCCTTGTGGCCTTCTGAGGCCACCGAAGATCCGGTGTTACTTTTTTTTCTTCTTATACTTCCAAAACTACACAAGGTTGCATTAGAATCGGATCTGAAATCCACCATTGTGATCCACAGTTTGCATGGTATCTTTCTGCAATCTGCAATCCGCATTGCACCTTTCCGCAATCTGCAATCGAATCTTTCCACAATATGCATTGCATCTTTCCGTAATATGCAATCCACAATCGCGTGTTTCCACAATCTGCATTGCATCTTTCCTCAATCCGCAACCCGCAATTGTGCCTTTCCGCAATTCGCAATCTGCATTGAATCCTTCCACAATCCACAACCCGCAATCACATCTTTTTGCAATCCACAATCGCATCTTTTCGCAATCCGCATTGTGTCTTTCCACAATCCGCAATCCCCATTGTGGAAGTAAGAAATGCAAAAGTCCAACTTCCAAATTCCAAGAAACTTCCCCTTCCGCAATTAGCAATCCGCATTGCGGAAGTCGGAATTGCAGAAGTCCAACTTCTAATTTCCGGGAAACTTCCCATTCCGCAATCCGCAATCTGCATTGCGGAAGTCGGAATTTTGGAATCCCAACTTCAAACTTCCATAAAACTTCCCCTTCCGCAATTTGAAATCCGCATTGCGGAAGTCCAACTTTGAACTTCCGGAAAACTTTCCCTTCCATAATCCACAATCCGCATTGTAGAAGTCATAATTGCATAAGTCCAACTCCTATGTTCCTGCAGCTTGCCAATGCAAAATTCTAAGAGGCATAATGTAATATCCCTTTTTTGGACTTTAAACCCCTATTATATTTTTGCTAAGTATTATTTCATTTTACTTAGGAGAATTGAGAAATCTGATAAAGTGGTTTCTATTGACGATTTGGACCAGCACATTAAAGAGGGAGTCATAGTCCCCTAAGGGTTGGAGGGAATAATGCCACTTAATATAATAATAATAAATTATTATTGGAGACAATTGGAAAACCCTAAAGAAAAGAATTGAGAGATTAATGATTTAAAAGAATTCATAAAATGAGGAAAATTCCCCTAAGATAATAAAAGGTGGAAACTTATTGAAACTCTCATTATTCACTATTCATGATTCATTCACAATCTCATGAGTTGAACACAAAGAGAAATGGAAATGGGAAAACATCAACCTGAGACAATGAATGCTGGTGAGGGAGGACGGGTTTGGGAGAACCAAACTGGTCCTGAAGCCAAGTGATTGAGGGCATATTTGGGAGGACCAAACTGATGCAGATTACGAGAAATCATACAGATTGGTGTGAGCTATTAAGATTATTCTAATCTGACTAGCAATATCACTGAAAGAAACATAATCACAAGATAGACAAAGATATTACGTTGGGAAACCCTCATGGGGTAGAAAACCCAACAAATCTTTCCTCAATAAGATGATCAACCAAAATACAAGATGTGCTCCAATACTTGACCTCCTTCTTCTCTACCTCCTATGCAAACCTCTCAAACACAAGTGCGCTACTTTTTGAGTTGAGTAAGTGTGTCAAATGAGGATCTCTCCTCCTCTACTTATACTGATTCCCGACTGACCAAAATCCCTAATCGGTCCAACCTCTCCTAGTGAATTCTAATAACCCCTAAATAATAAACTCACGGTCGACCCCCACATGGTGGGTCTAATAACCCTGGTTACCACAATTCATCAGAGGAATAAACATCTCTGGATACATAATAGAATCACCTCGGAGGGATGAAACATCTCCGGAATAATAAAGTAGAAATATAATATTCTTAGAAGTTACAATATTCAACACTCCCCCTTAACAAGAATGATATTATAACAAAATCTGCAAGAGCAAGGAGTCATCGACTACATCATACATGATACATTTGTAAATCATCGGAAGCTTTCTTCAATACATCATCATCAGTAACTCAACCAGTTACTGGAACATCAACATCATCGTCATCGTCATTGCACGATCATCAGCATCGTCATCACACGATCATCAGCATTGTCATCACACGATCATCAACATCGTCATCACATGATCATCAGCATCGTCATCACACAATCATCAGCATCGTCATCACACGATCATCAGCATTGTCATCACACGATCATCAGCAGCGTCATCACATGATCATTAGCATCATCATCACATGATCATCAACATCGTCATCACACGATCATCTTATAGGATGATCAATCCTGATCTCTTTAGGACATAGGTCCATGGATGATACAATCCAAACCATTCATTTAGGACTATGTCCAAGGATGATTTAATCCACACCATTCATTTAGGACTATGTCCAAGGATGATTTCATCCCCACCATACATTTAGGAATATGTCCAAAGATGATTTAATCCCCACCGTACATTTAGGAATATGTCCAAGGATGACTTAATCCCCACCGTACATTTAGGACTATGTCCAAGGATGACTTAATCCCCACCGTACATTTAGGACTATGTCCAAGGATGACTTAATCCTCACCATACATTCAGGACTATGTCCAAGGATGCCTTAATCCCCACCGTACATTTAGGACTATGTACAAGGATGACTTAATCCCCACCGTACATTCATGACTATGTCCAAGGATGACTTAATCCCCACCGTACATTCATGACTATGTCCAAGGATGACTTAATCCCCACCGTACATTCAGTACTATGTCCAAGGATGACTTAATCTCCACCGTACATTTAGGACTATGTCCAAGGATGACTTAATCCCCACCATACATTTAGGACTATGTCCAATGATGACTTAATCCCCACATGCTATCAAAGACTTCATTCTCGAAGAGCATACGTCTATGGATCAATTCAAGGGACCGAAGTCTGGGGACGATACAATCCTCACTTATCCACTAAGGACTTCATTCTCGGAGACATATGTCTACGACTCACTTTAGGACTGTAGTCCAGGGACGATCCAATCCTCATATGTATCCTCATCAATACATCAATAAAAACAAGTATCCTCATCAATACATCAATATAAAAACAAGTATCCTCATCAATACATGTACTCATATGTATCCTCATCAATACATATATCATCAAAACAAGTATCCTCATTAATACAAGTACATATATCATCAAAACATGTATCCTCATCAATACATCAATATATATAAAAACAAGTAGTGTAAGTATTCTAAGTATAAGTGTCCTATATCTAAGTAATCTAAGCATACACAAATATCTAGGTGTAGTAAACAGGTATCCTCATCATCGACCTGGATGTCGATGAGGGAAATCTCATCATCAATGACTATATCACTCCCCATTTTGAGGAGGGTCCTTTTGAACTACACCAAGCTTGTCTCAGAAATATTCAAATTTTACTCGAGATAGAGCTTTGGTCAATATATCAGCAATATGTTCCTCAGTGCTCACATACTCCTCTCTGCACCATATCTCGAATGTAGAAATATTGGATCTCTATGTGTTTTGACTTATCATGGAAAACTATATTTTTTGTCATCTTAATACAACTTTGATTGTCACACATGATCACAGTAGGATCCATTTCTAAGTCAAACACTCCAGATAATAATTCCGAAGCCATACTGCTTCACAACTAGCAGAGCAGGCAGTTATATATTCTGCTTCAGCAGTACTGAGAGCCACACTAGATTGTTTCTTGCTGAACCATGAGATCATTGCAGATCCAAGACCATAACATCCACCTAATGTAGTCTTTCTGTCTGAAACACTTCCTGCCCAATCAGAATCTGAGTAACCATGTAATCTGAGTTCATGATTTCCAAGATAGTATAGACCATAATCTAATGTACCCTTTAGATACCTCATTACATGCTTTGCAACTATTAAGTGAACCTTTCTAGGTTCTACTAGATACTGACTTAGGGTATTTACAACAAAGCATATATTTGGTCTGGTATTTGTTAAATACATCAATGACCCAATGATTTGTCTATATAGAGTTACATCCACTAATTCTGATGAGTCATTAACTAATAAATTCAAGTTGGAGTCCATGGGAGTGGCCATGGCTTTACACTCCAACATATCAAATCTTTTCAGAATCCCTACAGCATACTTACCTTAATTTAAAAGATTCCTTTTGGTTCTTGCCATACTTCTAGACCTAAGAAGTAATGCATTAATCTGAGATCTTTCATCTCGAATTCTGAAGAAAGCTTCTTCTTACATTCGACAATTTGATTCTCATTTCCTGTTAGAAATAGATCATCTACATACAATAGTAATATAACAGGTTCATCATCCATGATCTTGAGGTAAATATTTGGATCAGCTTTACTCTTGGTAAAGCCCATGCTTGTTAAGAAACTGTTAATCCTTCCGTACCAAGCTCTGGGAGCTTGCTTTAATCCATACAAATCCTTTTTTAGCTTGCATACATGTGTTCTTCCATCTTTAACCTCAAATCCTTGAGGTTGTTCTATGTACACTTCTTCTTCAATTACACCATTCAGGAAGGCTGTCTTAACATCCACTTGGTGTAATTTCCACTTCATCATAGATGCAAGTGCCATGATAGTTCTAATTGAAGTGTACCTAGCAACTGGTGCAAATGTTTCTTCATAGTCAATTCCCTCCTTTTGAGAGAATCCTCTAGCTACAAATCTTGCCTTATATTTTTCAATGCTACTATCTGCAGCTGTAATGTCCCTAGTTTGACCCCATGGCATTAACATTATAAATGATGTATTATCATTATGAAATCATGGTGAGGAGCTCAAGGCCAAGGCCCCTCCATCGATTTAGTGATGCATATGATTTGCGTGCTAGCAATGCACATTGTAAATTCAAATATCATGTAATATGCATTTTAATAAAAAATACCGACAACTAGATATGCAATGCAACAAAGAGATGGGGGCATGATTTCACAAGGAATTGGGAGGGAAAACATTCAAACCCTTGAGCCAATCAGGTCAAGCCAAGTGTCAATGAGAGAACCCATAAAACCCTCAACTACCCATGTTGACTTTTGTACCGAATCATTGATTTCTCCCAAGAGTTGGTTGAGGTAGTTAATGCCTTGGGGAATGGGAGGTATGGCTGTCCAAATTCGGGTATGGGCAAGCCACCCTTCATGGAAAATCGTGTTTGTCTCCTTGGGCAAGAAAAGAGCCACGAAATTGCTCTCTAAGCCATTTTAGGAAACCATCATTCTTTCTCCCTCACGAGTTTAGAGCTACCTGGGCGTTTGCCAGGCATGTTTGCTGTGTTTTTCCTTCATTCTCCCAGTAGAGAAGGGCGTTTTTGTGTTGTATACCAATGGGGAAGAAAGGGAATGGAACGAGGGTTCCATAGAGACCGTTTTTGTTGTTAAATGCTGAGAGAGTTGGGGAGAAAATGTTTTTCCTCCCTGTGGATGCATTTTCCTTCCCACAGCTCGTTTTGGGTGAGCCACGATTTGGGGAAAATCTATGGCCATCTTGTTTGTGAATTCCATTGCTGGAAATGTGTATCTATGCCCAATGTTTGTGCTTGTTGTGTGAGAAATGAATATGTTGGGGTATGGGTATGGGTATTCATTGCTTGGGATTGAGCTTGAGAGTAAGCATCCAGGGTTCAATTGTAGCCTGATAAACCCAGCTATGGACTGGCTTGGCTTAGATGAAATTGTTAATGGGCTGGGTGTGAGCTGGAATGTTCCCTTTCCTTGTGAGAATCATGCCCAGCTCGGGGGTGGCCTTCGGACGGACTTAGTATAAGCTGTCGAAGAGCCTATGGTTGGGTGGAACGTTGCAGCGACATAGCTAGTTGCTTGGGGCAGTTGCAAAATGAAGATAAGTGTTTTTATGTCTATGTATTTACTTCTGCAATGTTTAATTAATGATTATTTTGATATGCTGGATGAGCATGAATTGTGTGTGTGGATTAGATTTAAATTCCGCTGTGCATATTTCCTAATTTGTATCTGCACACCAATGTTTAAATTCTTATGATTCTAATTAGTGGGCTGAGTTTTATGAAATGCCCACATTTTAGTGTCATGTTCCCTTCCTTGCATTGGGTCAGCAGGTGGGTACATTACAGCAGCATGTTTTATTTTGAATATCCATTTGGAAGAAACCACACTTTTATCTTTTGGTTTGGGAACTATATCCCAAACATCATTTTTCATTATAGACTGATATTCTTATGTCATTACTTCTACCCGCTCTTTCTTCTGAGCTTCCTCTTCATAGCTAGTAGGTTGTTGATCCACAAGATCACACATCAAGGCCACATAGTTGGATACTAGCTTTGGTTTCTTTCTTTCTCTAGTGGAGCCTTCAGGAGCTCCATATTTTTCAGCTCCTTGAATAATGTCTCTAGCCCATGTTGGCCTTCTTTTCTTAGATAAGTTTGTAATTGGGGGTTCTTGTGGTTCCAACATGTCATGATCCTCTGGTGTATCATCTTTAGGGATGGGCACAACTCCTGTGATTCTAGGAGGTGTATCTTCTTCATAGATTTCTTCAAGTTGGCACTTCCTAGATTTCTTAAGAGATGCTTCTTCATAAAATGTTACATCTCTACTTATTTCCATATGATGAAAACTAGGTATGTAAATTCTGAAAGCTTTGGATGATTCATAGTATCCAACAAATATTCCCTTCTTACCAGAGGGATCCAACTTGGTTCTCTTTTTTTTTGGAATGTGAATGTACACAGGACATCCAAATATTTTGAGATGACTTACCTCAGGCTTCTTTCCTGTGAACACTTCTTTTGGAGCCTTGAATTCAAGAGCACTATGGGAAAGTCTATTTTGTACATAGATTGCTGTCCTAGATGCTTCAGCCCATAGATACATGGGTAGATATTGGTCATGTATCATAGTCTTTACAACTTCCATGATAGTTCTATTCTTTCTTTCAACAACCCCATTTTGTTGGAGATTGTAGGGAGTGGTTAGTTCCCTCTTGATTTCAGCTTCCTTACAAAAATCTTCAAATTCCTTTGAAGTATATTCTCCACCATTATCTGTTTTGAGAATATTGATTTTCTTTTCTAAGAGATTTTCTATTAGGGCCTTGAACTCTTTGAATTTTCCAAAGACTTCATTCTTACCTTTTAGAAAGTATATCCAAGTCTTTTTTGAATAGTCATCAATGAAAGAGAGATAGTATTCAAACCCACTTAGGGATGTGGTGGTAATTGGTCCACATACATCTGAGTGTATTAACTCCAAAATGTTCTTAGTCTTTGTTTCACTCTTTGGAAAAGGGTTCTTGACATTCTTCCCTTTTTCACATCCTTTGCATGAGCCACTATGGTCAATTTTTAAGTCTGGTAATCCTATGACTACCTTGCTCACATAGGGTAGGGCCTTGTAGTTAATGTGAGCAAGCCTTCTATGCCATAGTTCACTGGGGCTAGTGGTTTCATGGACAAGGGCAGCTTTTGGGTGAACCTTGAGTTTGTAAAGACCTTCTTCTTCACCAATGAAAATTGCATCCTCAATTGATTTTCCTTTGGGCCACATAAGTACTTGACCATCAATAAATGCAATTCTAAATCCTTTCTTACCTAGTGCTGAGATAGAAAGTAGGTTCTTCTTCAAACTTGGAACATATAAAATTTCTTTCATCTTCAAGGGTGTTCCAGAATAAAGCTTCTAGCTTGCTTCACCAATTCCCTTGATGGGATATTGATAATCATCTCCTAGAGATACCTTTTGTGGAGAAGATTTTTCTTCAAGTCTTGAGAGAGTTTTATTTTGAAGCACCATTATCAATGAGCCATGTATCTTCTCCAGGAGACACAGATCTAGAGAGTGCAAAAAATAGAACATACTCTTCTGCATCTTCTTATTCATTCCTTCTAGATCTTTTCCTAGGGAGAGGCCTTTCTTCTTCTTCTTCATTTCTTTTGGATATTTTCCTATGAGGCCTTACTTCCTCTTCTTCTTCTTCTTCACTATCATCTTCTGCAAGATGTGCTTGATGTCTTTTATAGTGAAGATTTTTCTTCTTGATTGAAGGACAAAATCTAGCAATGTGTCCTTCTTTATGATAGTTGAAACATTGGAAGGAAGAGAACTTTCCTTTTCCTTTCTTCTGAAATATTTATGGAGATTGAGACTCCTTGTGCTTGTCCTTCTTGAAGTAAGATTGATTCTTCCTTCTCTTAGTGTGTGTATCCAAGGCTTGGTCATCCTCCTTGAGAAGGGCTTCTCTATTGGCTACCCTAGCTTCTTCTTGAACACAATCCTCTCATACTACATCAAACTTCATAGTTTCTTTTCTGGCACACATGGTTTGTATGAATGACTCCCAAGGTCTAGTGAGACCATTTAGAGCAGTCATCAAAAGTTCATCTTCATTAAGAGTACCACCAATGGCATCTAGTTGCTCCTTTATTTGGGAGAACCTTGAGAATTGGTCTTGAATGGATTCTCCTTTGTGAATCTTGGTACTCTTCAACTGAGTTCTTAGATTCATCTTCCTATTGATGTTCTTTCCTTTACACATTCTTCCTAGGGCATCATACATTTCCTTTGGAGTCTTCTTGGATGCCACTTGGGGAATCAAGTGGTCTTTAATAGAATAAGCAATGATTCTCTTTTCCCTAACCAAATCCTTTCTATGTTTCTCTTTGGCTTCATCTCCTTCAGGTTCTGCAACATCATCCTTGATATATTGAGCAAGATCATTATCTTCAAGAATGAGACCAATTCTGTATTTCCATGCCCGAAAATTATCTATACCTTGAATCTTGTCTTCAAGCTTAGTGCTTGGAGTCATCTTCTCTTGGGGGAGTCCAAGAGATAAATGATAGAGTAGGAAACTTTACCTTTTCACTTTTCCGAATCTGCAACAGAAATTCTAGTTTATCGCACTTTTGGTAAAACTAGGGTTTGACTTTCCCAGAGTTCTACCCAACCAAAAACCTCAATCCAAAGCTTAAAAGATAGATCTTTAGAATGGCTATTCAACCATGGAACCAGAATCCAAAATACTAACTTTTGTAGAAACCCTAATTTTAGGAGAAAGAGAGAAATATAATCACCTTGTGAAAGATGTTCTATTCAGGCTAGCTCTGATACCATGTTAAGATTATTCTAATTTGACTAGCAAGATCACTGAAAGAAACATAATCACAAGATAGACAAAGATATTACCCTGGGAAACCCTCATGGAATAGAAAACCTAGCAAAGCTTTCCTCAATAAGATGATCAACCAAAATACAAGATGTGCTCCAAGACTTGACCTCCTTCTTCTCTACCTCCTATGTAGACCTCTAAAACACAAGTGTGCTACTTTCTGAGTTGAGAAAGTGTGTCAAATGAGGAGCTCTTCTCCTCTACTTATACTAATTCCCGACTGACCAAAATCCCTAATGGGGCCAACCTCTCCTAGTGAAGTCTAATAACCCCTAAATAATAAACTCAGGGCCGACCGCCACATGGTGGGTCTAATAACCCTGGTTACCACAATTCATCGGAGCAATAAACATCTCTAGATACATAATAGAATCACCTCAGAGGGATGAAACATCTCCAGAATAATAAAGTACAAATATAATATTCTTAGAAGTTACAATATTCAACATGAGCTTGGCCACTTAATTGTGTGCAGGTAGGAGAACTACCCAAAGCTTGCAGGAGTAATGCATTTACCTGAATAGACTATGTTTTAGTGATTCTCTTAATGGTTGAGGCTTAAAATCCCCTGGAGCATCCTGGAGCTCAGGAGTACTGAGTTGGGTGTTGGGTTACCTGCTTCCTTTGAAATATCTTGAATAACTTGGGGAATAACAAGTTAAGAGTAAACTAAAATCTACACTCTCCCTGGGGGACTATGAACTCATCTCGGGGTTGACCTGAAAGCAAGGAGAACTTGCCGGTCAAAGGCTGGGAGGTTTGTGCTTGGTTCCACTGGTCAGCAGATTTCAGATAAGTGTTTATATTCTGAACTTGCGGAGTATTTGTTTTGGAACAGTATTTATATAGGTTTCTGAATATATTTGATTTACAGTTAAATGGAAAATGCATCAAATCTGACCATATATATATTGTTCCATGAATATTCTGAGTATAAATTTCAGCTAGATAACTAGATCTCTATATTGAGTATTATCTTATGAGCAGACTTAAGATCTGGAATACTTGTGTTATGGGATGGCTGTGAAAATATCTACATTCTATTTGTAGTAGATATGCAGCATTATGCTCTCTATATTGTTTAAAATAATTACAGTAGCTAATACAAGGCAAATATGATCCATATGCTAACCTAGGGTTTGAGGAGGCATGTTTCATATTGCAGGGTTTTTATATTTAAACTTATTCCAGTATTTAATGGAGATTTGAGGTTTGATACTATAATGATTTGAATAGGGAAGACATGTAAACCTGGAGGTTTACATGCCTAGCCCTTATATTTTATCAACTCTTTTCATGTTATATTTTATTTCAAAAAAGAGAAACATAGAAAATGCTAGTGCTCAGATTTGTTCTATGCTGAGTTATTATTATTTTGACATAGTTGATATTCTCAATGAGTTGGTCAAAATTGACCTTATGCATTAAATGGCATTTCTAGGCTAAGTTTCTGAGAAATGAAATAAACTATATGATGATATTTATGTCTGAGTTGAATCTATGTGTAAATCTCATTCTGAGTTAGACGAATGTCTCTCATTCGAATCGCATGGTTCTATTCATTTATATTAATATTAATATGTATTTATTCACCTATTGCAATATGCGAATCTTGGATAATCCAGATCGTTGTTGTTGGCACTATTTTTTATCTGGGTGAAATGGGAGGTTGAATCCTTAAAGGGAATGGAGAAAAACTTAGTGGTCTGAGTCAAATAGACCATAAGATTGCTAAATATTTGTGGATTAGAGAAGGAAAGAATCAGATCCGTGGTCTGAAATAGTGCAAATAGAGTTAAAATGGTGAAATATTCCTTCAGTTATGCAGCGACATCTATGATGGTCTGGATCAGTAGCGACGAAGATCTACGGCCATAAACATGTTTCGTGAAATAAGGATGATGTTGTTTAAGCGCATGTGGGAGTGTTCATCGACGGGAAATTTAAAGTCTTGATCAACGGTCATTGGTGCAGATCGAAAGTCAGGAGGTGGTTCGCACTTTTGACATGCGTGAAGAAAGCTGATGTTCATATTTGCGAACTGTTTGGTAGACCCCGCACTTTCCAACGGTGTAGATCTGGCGGGATGAAGATCGACAGCTAGATGTGAGTTTACAAATCCGACTTGCTCGTGAAATCGATGGTGTGATGAACCTGCAATAAGTAATTAATAAAAACATAGGAAATAGCAGAAATAACATAACTCAGAATCACTTTTATATTGATCACAGGCCACTTCGATGGGGCAACCTCCTTTGAGAAAGCTCAATACAAATAACTTCACGGTACCTTCATTGGTCTCAACACAGACTTATATACTAAGTCTAGGCGCCAATACCATGGGTCAATACCATGTGTCAATTCAAACCATGGACTAGTACAAAATATGGATCAACAGTTACTACAGGATGACTTACAAAGCATATGCATCCAACAACAATAATACAAACTATGGATCAACAAATACTATGGGACGACTTACAAAGCATATGCGTCCAACAACAATATACTAACAAAGTAAATAGAAGGGTTGACATGGGATCCTAACATTCCCTCTCCCTTAGAAAAAGCTTTGTCCTCAAAGCTTTAGATGTGGAAATTGATGCAGAATTGGAAGGAGTGGTTCCTCTATAGCATCCTCGGGTTGCATTCCGGGACACTAACACCTTTTGAGTTTCATGAGGATTACTTGGAAGGATGAAGAAGAACCATATCAGCTGCATGAAATGTGTGCTCTGAATGGTGTTGATCGGCTTGTTGTTTCAGTCGAATTCTTGCCATGTGAAGATTGTCTTGCAGAATGAGAAGAATCTGATCCTAGTTTCGAAGAATCGAGTCAATTGCCTGAATTGGGGAGCTGCTGAGGGTGTATGGAAGAATAACTGGTGGTGCTTGTCCATAGACTACTTCATATGGTGTCCTTGTAGACGTTGTATTGTACCACTGGAGTGATTCTAGGAAATCCATAGAAATAGTTGTCCAAATTTGTGTAGGGATGGGAAAGGGTTCGAGTAGTCCTGAAAGGAGTGTCGTTTCACCCTTGTTGACCTGGCAAGTATCATAGTCAACCACCATCTGTTGAATTGGCATTTTTAGTCCCTGCCAAAAGAAGTTACATTGTTCCTGGTCATACTCTTGGAGGAACCCAGAGTTCCCTACCGATGAAGAAGCATGGAGTTCATAGAAGAGATAGCCCTGTTGAACATATTGCAACCAGTTTGGAACAAGTAGAGAAATAGCTGTAAGAGAAATTGGGTCATCAAATGTGCGAGAAGGAGCATCTTCCACCATATTGTCCTTACCCATCTTGTAAGTGATTGTATAGCGATAACTCATGAGGTGGATAACCCATTTCAGGTGTGCTAGGGAGGAGACCCATTGTTCTAGAACATTTTCCAAACTTTGGAGATCAGTCTTGATGCAGAAATAATTCCCTAATAGGGATGGCTGCCATTTCGGTACTACATGCAAAATAACCATCATTTCCTACTGAGATGTAGATGCAGCTAAATGCTTACCAGAAAGGTCTCTTGAAGGCGGTAAACCCATTGGTGTAGCAAAGACACTTGTATATATATCCAAGGAAGTAGTGGAGACCGTTGATGGGTGCATCTGAATGGAATGGAGCTGAGCAATGACACCATGTGAATTATTCTTAAGGATCTTTTCCAGGCGATGTGAACTGATGATGCGGAGAGACCCTGGTTGTAATCCTGTAAATTTGTGTTGTGTCCCACTGACTGAAAACTGCATCCAAAGTTCAGCAAAATCCCATAAGATGGGGCCAAGTGTGCGTAACCATTGAATGCCCAAAACCACATCACATCTGCCTAAGGAAAAGGAAAACATGTCAGAGTGTAGGTTATAATCTTCCAGAGAGATACGCACATTGTGACACTTTCCCTTGCAAGGTACGGTGCCTCCATTGGAAACCATGACTTCAAAGTTGGAGCAAGGATGGACAAAACAATCAGCTTGTTTGGCGATCTCAGGGTCAATTAAGTTATGAGTGCTACCAGAATCAATGAGTATTGTAAGAGGAAGCTTCTTGAAGTAACCCCTAACCCACATTGTTTGGGGGGTGGTGATGCCAGATAAAGCATGGAGAGATGTCTCTGGTTGTTCATCTTGAGATGGGGGGTCAGTAGGCGGCTCCTGAATGTCGACCTGATCATCCATTGTCTCTGGAGCTTCTTCACCAATTTTAGAGGCAGGCGGAGAATCCATATCCAAGAGATAGAGCTTTTGTTGAACACATCTATGTCCCCGAGTGAATTTCTCATCACAATTATAACAAATCCTTTTTTCTCTGCATGCATGCATCTCTGTTTCAGACAAATGCTTGATAGGAGTTGGTCAGGGAGTTGGCAGAATGGGAGGTCGTTGAGAACCCATATTTCAGAAGTGAACAAAAGTGGGTTTGGAGTGCTGTTGGATTGCAATATTATCTTCTGACAACTTATCTAAACCTAAAAATTCCATCATTGTGTTGGGCCAGAACATTTTAACCTCTGGCCAGATTTCATCCTTAAGACCACTAATAAAACAACTCCTGTAGAATTCATCAGACAAACCTTCTGTGTGATTGGCTAGTTTTTCAAATTCTGTATGATACTCTCTCACAGTTCCACTTTGATGGAGTTTAGTGACTGCTCCGGTGAAGTCATCAAAAGCACTAGGACCAAATCATTGCAAAAGGAGTTGGAAAAAATCTGTCCATTTTGGCTTGTCATGAGCCTTGATGTACCAACGGTACCATTGAAGGGATTCCTGTTCCAAATGAAAGGATGCAAGTGGAACTTTTTAGACATCAAAAGTATTATGCAGACTGAAATACTGTTCTGCACGATAGATCCATCCAATCAGATCAGTAACATTGAAGCAAGGAAATTCAAGCTTCAGCCCATAGAAAGTGCTGGAAGAAGAGAACCCATTGGCTGCAGAAGATTCTTGCTGTCGATTATTGTTCATGGCTGAATGTTGAAGATGGAGGCTGAGAAATTTTTCATCCAGACCTTGGAGGTTGGTTTGGATGGTTGCAAGTGCTTCCTCCATGGTTTTTTCTCTGTTGATGGCTCAGAAATCGCAGCATCAAGCAGCAAGGGATTCTCCCCGATAAACAGTCCCAATTACATTGCCCACCGTTTGGTGTGGGGAATCCATCCGGTTAACGGTTTCGGCTACCATAAGATTTAAATATTTGTATTTTTTTGCACAGGTTGCGGCCCGATCCACCGTTTTGTGATTTTATTTTTAATATGATATGCAAGTGATGTAAACTAATTTAATCTAAATGCAGAGCTGAAACAAATCTTAATCTAAAACTGAGATAAAGCAAATCTAATCTATCCTTGCAAGGAGCA
The DNA here is from genome assembly GCA_027924585.1 of Larix kaempferi. Lineage (NCBI taxonomy): Eukaryota > Viridiplantae > Streptophyta > Pinopsida > Pinales > Pinaceae > Larix > Larix kaempferi. Next base: position 628,269 of record BSBM01001475.1, on the reverse strand, counting down.
AACTGTAAATATGAGCAATACGCTGAAAGAAACATCTAAAGATCATACAGATAGCCATTAAATCTGAAGATGCAATCTGAGAAGGAGGTAAAAGATATTAAAGATAGCTTTAATTCAAATGCAATCCATTCCATTACTCATTTAAGAGAGACATCATTGTACAGGACAATAGAAAGATCATTCATTACACAGAAATAATTCATAGCAGCAAAGAAACATCTCACTATAGTATGTGAATGACACAAGAGTAGTCCAGCAAGCATTCAACACACAATTCCAGGAAAAAATGCCCTCTCCAAGCTTTCATTAGGCAAAATCCAGTTCTTAGAGCAAGCAGTAAAGTAATTTGCACCAGCCAAAAAATTTCTTTCCCCTGCCAAAAAGCCCTTTTTCTCCTTCTTCTATTCTCCTATTTATAAATTTACAAATTGCTCCTTGAGCTGACAGGTGTACCCTGGACTCTAGAACCTTCTAATTTGTCCTTTAGTGCATAGTTACAAAACCCACATATTCGTGGGGAGCCTTCCATATAAGAGAAAATCAGAGCCATTTGTCCTTTTAAAATAGTTATACAATCAAGGAATTTCAGCCTTTTCTCACATTAAGACAAATAAGAATTCTGATGGTTTATTTATTCTATTTGGCTTGCTTTTGCTGACTCGCTGACTCATCCCCACCAAATGGCTCGCTTGTGGATGCTTGGGCATCTACACTTTGGATATGTGTGGCCCATTGGCTGAGCTCTTTCAAGATAGTTTTGCTCCTAACATATATTGTTGCCTTTGCTGCAATCTCATGCTTGCGCAAATCTGATTTGACTTGTGCTACTCTTGCTGCTGCTTCTTGGGCAATTGCTTCTAGAAAATAGATATGCACAGCGGGTTGGCCAATGAACTATTGGAATTCATCTTGGGTTATCACCTCTACCATTTTAACATAGTCCAATCCTTGGTCCAACTTGCCTTGTAACTCAGCCAACCGATGTTCTCGTTCTGGGAATTCATTGATAGTTTTAGGCAGAACCAAGTGGCACCAGCCATGGGATTCTCTGATTTTGGAGTAGAAAGAGTGGCATTTACGGACAGTCTTTATGATCTCCAAGCTTAACCTGGCGTCACAATATTTATTGAATTCAAGGACTCCTTTATCTAAGTCAAATTCTTCTTCAGTGGTGGTGCACAAGTTTGAGGGGAATCCAGATTTTCCTCTTCTCCACTCAAATTGTTGCTTTAACTCTTCCAAATGTTTTGCAAATTTGTCTCTGTTCTTTAAGGATCCAACTTCGATGGCTGTCATTTTCATGATCATTTCTTTCACGTTGCAAATTTCCCCTGAGATCAGCACCAACAGCTGATGGCCTTTTATTAGCATGTCACATGCTTGCTTGTGAAACGTGAACAAATCTTGCTTGTTTTCCAATGCTTCTTTGAGTCATTTCAATAATTGCTCCTTTTCTTGGATTAACTCGTCATATTGATCCTTGGGGAGATAAATTTGTTGGGCCCTACTAGCTTCGAGCTCCTGCAATTCGGATATCTGAGCCTTTAAGTTCTTTTTCTCGTCTTCGGAGATGGCCAACTGCATCTCTAGTGAATTCTTCTCATTTTCAAGTTGTAGAGCTCCCAAAGTTATCCTTAACTTCTCTTCTGTCATCTCCCTGTATTTCTTCTTCAATTCATTTGCTTCTAGAACCTCCCTCTTCCTGTCATCTCTTATTTTGAAGCATTAATCTCTGTAATGCTTTACCTCATTTATTAACCGATCAGTATTGGCTTTACTCGCCTCGGCTGATGCCACAGTGCATTGGGCTTGGAATGAAGGTTTAACATCAGTTCCTTGGACTAGTGTAGTTTCTGATACTACGAATTCATATACATCTTCTGCACTTTCCATTTTCCTAACTCTCCTGTCAATGATAGCCCTTTTCCACTCGTTAAAATATATGGAATCCAGGTTGGCCACCTGGTGCTTCTTTCTAGGGTTGTATTGGGTCAATGCTAATCCTTGAGTAGAGGCAACCCCTTCTCAAGCTATCCCTAGTTGGTCTATCAGTGGTAGATCCAACTCCATGTTTTGTGGAGTAGACGGTTTTGGCTCGAGAGTTTTCTCAGTCTACTCCCTTTTCTACCTTTCACCTAGCTCTGCTAACTCCTTTTGTAACCTGTCTACCTCTTCTAACAAAATCCTCTCTTCTTCTTTCTCCTCCTGCAGTTTAGCATCCTATTCCTGGATGATTTTGTCTTCTTCTTCTCTTTGGGCCCTTACTTCTTCCTCCTTCTGGATTCTAGCAGCCTCATCTTCCAAAGCCTTTTTCTCCTACTCCCTCTGGATTCTTGCTTCCTCTTCTTGTTGGAACTTGGCAGCTTGTTCATTTTGACTCCTAGCCAATTCTTGGTCTTGTTGATGTAATATCCTGTCATCTTCCTCTTGTTCTATTCCTGTCGGATCTCCTGATTAGGACACTGATGCTTCATTTTCCTTTTGAATTAGGCCGACAGGCCTGGGGGCAGAGCTCTTTGCACCTTTCTTCTTGTAGCGCTTTCCTAATTCTGTCAAGTTCTGAGCACTACGGAAAAAATATTCCTCATTGTCTTTAAGATGGGCATACTCGAAGCTAGTTTTGACATCAATAATATGTTTGACAACCTCACCAAAAGGGTCATGCCTTCTGAAAAAATTTGTACCGAAATAGAAGATGTCTAAATATTGAACATAGTTGTCTCCTTCCTTGGCCTTCGAGAGGCTATATGCACCAATAGTGAAAGGCATTGGCGGATACATCCCTTTGTTCCTTTCAGTGAGAACTCTGCTGATTCTGTCAATGCTGAAGAGTTTCCTTATGGCTTCCCTATGAATCACAAAATCTGTAGCATATCTGGGAAGAAAAAAGGGAGCTACGGATCCTCCATTCATTCGGATATAGGTACCTTCTATACTATGATAATAATTGCCAAATGCTTCGATAATGGGCATGGCGTTCTCTGACATGCAATATGGTTCCTTTACAAAAGTAAGATGGTATAGAGGAATGATGAATTTCTTGCAAACCTGCTTGTAATAGTTTACGTATTTACTTGCCCATGTGAATTGATAGGCCATGACTAGAGATGTTTCCTTTGGCTTCCAGGAGCAGCCCAAGTCTAGGAAGGTATGTTTACTCAATAAGCAGTCTATCAAATATGAAGACATGAAGAAATCTACCTTCTTCTGAGTCATTCCTCCCGAGCCGCAGTTAACTGTGAGGCCAGACTGTCTGAGATTATGTCAGCCCAATTAAAAATGGTGCCATTCATGGCTATATGAAAAATTACTAGCACCCATCCGATCTTAAAAATATTGTCGTTAGGCATGCCGAAGAGCCGACTGAACATTAGAATGATGAGTCTATAAGGATTCTTCAGTAGGTTGCTTTCATATTCATTGTTATTCCTCCTCCTTATCTGTCTGTCAGCTATCATCATTTTCCTGGCGACGTCCAGCAGGTCCATAGGATGTTCTTCTATCCATTTATCATCTAACCAAGCTTTGGGTTGAGGTAATTTGTAGGTAGCTATGATATGCTCAGTAGCAAAAGATGCTAGGTTCATCCCATTTTTATCATTTATGAACCTAGTGTCAGTTCTGATGTGAGGGATCAACTAGCCAATGACTTCAGAACATGGGAACAATTCAGGACGAGTTGTTTCCTTATGAAGGTAAGACCTTTGGATTTTTGCATACACAAGAGAATATTCTATGGGGGGTTGAGGATTGTTTTGGTCCATGATAGACCTATATAGCTCACCCCACTAGAATTCTGGGGAAGAGCTCCCAGGGGGCACATTGGTGGTAGCTTGTGTATCAGTAAACATTGTCTCGAATGAAGTGTCCAACAGGATTTCTACGTCTGAATCTGAGTCGATATTTTGTGCGGCTTTCTTCCTTGTAGACCTCTTATGCATGATAATCCTACGGTAAGCAGGGCAGTACAAATAAGGCGTATGTAGACATTCAACCATTATTAAAATGCAAAGCCTCCCATAGATTTGTGAAAGAAAATATGACAGAGTTGGCTTTAACTAGATAACCTTCAAGCATTAGCAAAAAAGTTATAAAAAAAACCAGAATATGCCACTGTCATGATATGGAGGCTGTTTTAACAAAATGATCAACTAATTCACAATTGCAGCTACCATTTCACAGTTTGAAAAATCATGAGACATACTTGATGCAAATGCCAACAAGCTATACAAGCCACTGTGGTTTCATATATAACATAAATGGCACTATGGTTTCATTATTCTTGGAATGATGGTTAGGATCAGTGTTGTCTTGATTTTCATATTCAATTTGCTTATCACGACAAATCTAGTTCATTGTCAATGTAATACCGAGAGTAAAGACAAGAGTTCAAGAAGTATAAAAACAAGGAAATCGACATGGTGGAAAGGTAGCGAGACAGCTTCTTATTTGCCCTATTTACTTTCGCTCAATATGTAGTCATCTTCCAAATCAAAATACCTAGCCAAGATAGACTAATGGAAGAATAAGGCACTAGAGCACTTAATGGTGTCATGTCATTCACAAAAATGCGCAAGTACATAAAATGTTTTGTGCGTCCGGGTGAAACCACTGCATTCGCGCAAGCAATGTCTGGAAAATATCACATGGGTGGTTTTACTGGTTCTTCTTTCACAGTAGCCGGCCTCTATAAGTAAACAGCAAAGCTATTTATAAAGCTACCACTACTAGCCCGTCGGGTCTTTCTCACATGTCTTAAGGAGGTTTTGGCCGACACTGTGGGTTTTAGGTGGTCTTGGCGCGAAAGGTATCATTGCTTGGTAGCGATTTTCCATGGGGTGTGCGTGGATGTAGCGTCTTAACCAAAACGAGCAATTAGATACGGGATCAAGTGTGGAACACCAGATGTGTGGCCATTAAGATATAACCGGGAAAACCCAAAGACGGAAAGATATGCAAGAAACTTACTTAGGACGCCAAGCACACCACAGTGGGAAGAAATTCATGCGCGCATGGGAGGATAGGGCCATCCAAGCTCTGGTTCACATACGGTGGTTTCATGTCTTCACGGCTTCGACTCACAACTAACCGTTTAGTGCGTATAAATTTGTTTTGCATATATATATAGTCGATAAAAGGGAACGAAACGGCTGCAAGTCCAAATGAGAACCTCGGAAAACGAAGAGAGGAGGGGCCGAGCACTTACCTGTCAGCTTGGCGGTGTTCCCCGGTGGCTAGCAATCATTCCGAGACGGGAAGCAGTGCAGTCAGAGTTCGATATTGAACATCGACCTCTGTTCTCCTATGGCAGTGGTCGAGTGATTTTTTGAAATCCCGTTCTATGCATTTAATAAGGCGAGGCATTGAATTCACGTAAGGTGGTGGGTTGGTGGATTTAATGAGAGCGGGGCTCGAGGCCTTGTGCATTTAAAGCGGCACATGGCCACATTCATGACCCTACTGACTCTGTGGTCGCACATGCGACAAAATAAAACTTTGCACCCAAAGCGGCGATCGCAAGATTAAACTCTGCACTATGGCGGCGATCGTAACATTAAGTTTGGCATCAAAGCAGTGAGTGTAAGTTTAAGACTTGTGCCAAAGCAGCAATCGCATCATTGAAATCTACACGAAATATCTGCGCCAAAACTAGATTTGAAAGTTGCACTCGAAAAATGAGGTGTGATTAAGGAAAGATGAAGCGCGGCTATGGAAGCAAGAGTTATATGGATAATCCTTGCACCTTTAGCGCAGGTTTTAGTCACAAAATGTGCGCTAACGGGAACTGCACCAACGATCCCTAAAGAAAAGACTTAATAGATTTTTGCATAGGTGCTCATTTAAGGATTGGTCTTGCACCAATGGCGGTCGGGATTGCGCCGATTTACATTTAAAAAATGCGCGTGGATGATAAAACTCTAAGATTTGCGAAAGGGGCCGACTTAAGCCCAAAAAACGCTAGAAGCAGAAGACTTATGGTTAAGGATTGTGCCAAAGAGCGTCAGAGTTAGGGCTAAAAAATGCGCCGAAGAGAAAAGGTAACTTTGCCTTAGAGAAAATAATTGAGAAAATTTGCTGAATTAGCCAAGATTTGGCAACAAGGTGGAAAAGTAAAAAATGTGCTTTTTTAACGCATGACATAAGCTTGACGTTTGTGCTTATAAGTGCGCAATTAAACCTTTTCCCTTGCGCCTTTGGCACAAAAATATAATCTTTCAATCTACGTTTTGAACGTGCACACAGTTAACTTTTAAAACAGCGCACTGCTAAATGGAAGGAAAAAATGCCTTAGTAAAAAATCAAAAGAACTAGAAGGGTCAGCACTTTTTAGGAAAAGTTGAAGATTAAGTGAGAAAGATTTGATAAAAAAAAAGTTCTTAAACCAAAAAATAATAGGAGGGACCCAATATTTACCAAAATTTTGGGGGGGATGTTGCAGCAACAACATGCTCCTACGCGGGTGATAACAAAGAGTTTTTTTTTTAATGGGGGAATGGATAGAAAAACACAAACAAAAGCTTATTTAGTAAAGGGAAATTTGGATTTGGGAAAAAATTGGATCGGTAATTGGGATTTGAATAGGTTTTGGACACTTTCGGTGTTAAATTTTCTGAATTTACTTCAATATGATCTAGGATCTTAACTGAGAGAACAACATGTACAGCATATCTACAGCATATCAATCATGGAGACAATAATGCAAGCACACAAGAGACACAAAGATTTACTTGGGGAAAACCATAAAGGTGAAAAACCCCAATAACTTCCTCAGAGATAGATAGAGCAATGATACAACCAACCAAGAGAGATAGCCATAACCTAGCAGCAATCCTCCTCCTCCATAAGTGCGCCTCTCCTCCTTGAGAGCATGTGTGAGAAGTGAGTGAGTAAATAGAGTGCCTCCCGCACTCTATTTATACTTGACTTGACTTGCCTTTTTACCTAACTCATGTCGGCTCGAACTTAACCACATAACATAATGCTGAGTGGGCCGACCCCCAATAGGGTGGTCTAATAACCCTTTGACCCACATGGCCGACCCCCAATAGGGTGGTCTAATAACCCTACGACCCACATGACTTATACAGGGCCGACCCCAACAAGGTGGTCTAATAACCCATCAAGTATAAGTTACGACACTTACAATATAAATGACGACACTTCCTTATAGAGGAATAATACCATCTCTATAGGAATACAATATACATATATGTGAAATACATTCCGAAGTTACATATACATCAACACTCCCTCTTAACTAGGAAGGTATTTCTCAGCACAGTTCTTCTAGCACAAGTCATCTTCTCTGGATCATCGTCACTGGATAATCATCATCGAGTCATCATCATCGTCAATGCTGCTGCTATCTCAATCAATCTCTGAATCTACTCGTCATAGGAAGTTCTACAGAGCCAGTCCTTTTTCATACTGGATGTAGGCCCACCACCTGCAGGTCTTCATCATCACTGGCCATACTGTGGAATCCTCAGGACTTTTACGTGTGTCACAAAACCTCGCAAGAGCATCCCAGGCTGTTACGAGCATACTGCTCTACCTATAGGATCTCCCAGGGCAACGAATTACATGTGACCTCACCACAAAACCTCGCAAGAGCATCCCAGGCTGTTACGAGCATACTGCTCTACCTATAGGATCTCCCAGGGCAACGAATTACATGTGGTCATGGCAAAACCTCGCAAGAGCATCCCAGGCTGTTACGAGCATACTGCTCTACCTATAGGATCTCCCAGGGAAACGGATTACATGCCATAGGACAAAACCTCACAAGAGCATCTGCCAGATATCCCAGGGCAACGAATTACATGCCATAGGCAAAACCTCGCAAGACTATCTGCAGATCTCCCAGGGCAACGAATTACATGTCCTCCCAGAGCAAAACCTCGAAAGAGCATTTGCCAGATGTCCCAGGGCAATGAATTACATGCCATAGGCAAAACCTCGCAAGACCATCTGCAAATCTCCCAGGGAAACAAATTACATGCTCATCTGCACAACCTGATCCACGGCCATAGAGTATCAACCTGATACTCACCATACATCATCCTGATGTATCCATGATCATCCTGATCATCATCACTGCAACGTCCTGCTGCATGTCATCTGGAGCAACATCCTGAAGCTCGTCATCTATGATCATCCTGATCATCACTGCAACATCCTGCTGCATGTCATCTGGAGCAACATCCTGAAGCTCGTCATCTATGATCATCCTGATCATCACTGCAAAATCCTGCTGCATGATCCACCTGATCATCCATGCATCTACCTGATGCATACCAAGTATCATACATGATCCTCCTGATCATCAATGTATCCACCTGATACAAATACATGATACATATCATCATACATGATCCTCCTGATCATCAATGCATCTACCTGATGCATACCAAGTATCTACCTGATACATATCATCATACATGATCCTCCTGATCATCAATGCATCTACCTGATGCATACCAAGTATCTACCTGATACATATCATCATACATGATCCTCCTGATCATCAATGTATCCACCTGATACAAATACAAATACATGATACATATCACCATACATGATCTACCTGATCATACAATGTATCCACCTGATACATATACAGATACATGGTCCAAGCATCCAACATGATGCATATACAAAAATACATACACATGATCCAACTGATCATATCCAGCATCCAACATGATGCGTACATACATACATAAAAATGATCCAACTGATCATATCCAGCATCCAGCATGATGCGTACATACATACATAAAATGATCCAACTGATCATATCAAGCAGAAACTAGAACATCATCCTGATGCTCATCATCCAGCGCTTACATCCACAGCCATGTGAAGGATCCTCCTTCCAACATGCTTGGAATGGCTTCAGCAAATGTGTCCATCACTTCTTCCTCGAAGTGTCCTCGATCTGAAGAACGCCAAGCCTCTCTCTGGAGTACTCGAACTTCACCCTGGCTAGTGGCTTTGTCAGCACATCTGCAATCTGCTCGTCTGTCGCAACATACAGGAGCTTCACAGCTCCTCTCTGTACCATATCCCTGATATAGTGGTATTTGATCTCTATGTGTTTCGACCTGTCATGAAACACTGGGTTCTCGGACAGCTTCACACAACTCTGGTTATCACAGAAGATACCAGTGGCTTCCAATGGGAGATCAAATAACTCAGACAGTAGCTTCTGTAGCCATACTGCCTCACAACTAGCTGAACAGGCTGCAACATACTCTGCCTCAGCTGTACTCAGTGCTACGCAGGACTGCTTTCTGCTAAACCAAGAGATCACACCTGATCCCATACTGAAGCAACACCCAGATGTGCTCTTCCTGTCTACAGCACTGCCAGCCCAATCTGAATCAACATAACCCTGCAAGTTAAACTTTTGATTCGCCTCATACCTGAGCCCATAATCCACTGTACCCTTCAGGTACCTCAGAACATGCTTTACAACAACCAGGTGAACACTTCTTGGATCCGTCAGGAACTGGCTCAATGTGTTCACAGCAAAGCAAATGTCTGGTCTTGTGTTCGTCAGGTACATCAAGGACCCAATCATCTGACGATACATAGTGATATCAACTGTCTCAGATGAAGCATCACATAGAAGCTTCAAATTCGATGCCATAGGTGTGGCCATGGCCTTGCAATCCATCATCGCGAATCTCTTCAGGATATCTACTACATACTTCCCTTGTCCAAGGAAGATTCCTTCTGCACTCTGCCACACCTCCATGCAAAAAACAAATAGTGCATCATCTCCAAGTTCTTCATCTCGAACTCGGTAGTAAGCTTCTGCTGCGTGTCGGCAATCAAACTATTTTCACCTGTAACAAACAGGTTATCTGCATACAAAATTAGTATCACTGGATTTCCTTCCTCAACCTTGTAGTAAAGGTTGGAATCCGCTTTACTCTTGGTAAAGCCCAAACTGGATAGAAAGCTGTCTATCCTACCATACCAAGTTCTGCACGCATATCTGACTACACCATGCTGTGTTGAAGTCCATCTGGTGTATCTTCTATTTCATCACTTTTATATTTCTCAATGCTGTCATCTGCAATATGCTTGATTTGATAGTTCCATTTGGAAGTCATAACAAACTTCCCTTCATGTCTTGGGATTACATCCCAAACATCATTCTTCATGATCGACGGATCATGGCATTCTATTTCTTCATCCCAGATCCTGGGAACTTCAATATCTTCAATAAATATCTTTGTTGCTGGAACAAATGTTGTAGTCCTTTTGTAGGAGATGGCATACGATTTTTCCTACACAACAAGTTAAATTGCATGATTAGAAAACATCTCATAGTTTTCAGAACAAATTCTTACACATAAAGAAATATGTCATACAGTCATGCAATTATCTTAGCCAATGCTTCAATACAACATTTATCCATATCCTGTAACTTTCTAGATGCCTTCCAATCTCTACCAGAACATTGTTAAGAGTGTGCACAACTCCCAACATGTCAGCAAAGAGGTTTCATTCTAGATAAGTAGCAATGGAATGATGTACAGTGCCATAGGCCACTTACCCATGTATAGTAGTATACTGTTCATCAATGCAACTATTCTAATATGCACAACACATATCCTAAGTCTAGGAACATGAGCATATACATCATTGAACAATTTTATTTAAACAAACAAATATGCATGAAAAGATAATTAAAATACTTATCTTTGTTTGTTCGTTGGGTGGACTCCCTCTGAGTCTTTGCTTCCTTGCAGGAGATGTTGGATTCCTAATCTGAAGTAGCTTCTTCTACACCTTTCTGTTGTGGAATGTAGAAAGATGGTCAACTCCCTCTGAATATCTGCATCCTTGCAGAAACTACTGAAGTGTGCTCCTTTTCTTTCTTGCAGGAACAACTGGAGTGTGCTCCTTTGCTTTCTTGCAGGAACAACTGGAGTGTGCTCCTTTGCTTTCTTGTAGGAGCAACTGGAGTGTGCTCCCTCTTGATCTTTGCTTCCTGAATTACCTGTTCTTGAACTCATATTCATCCTTGGTCTCTATGCATGCTTATTAGTATCATGATTGAGTTATCCTTGTGATCTCATATAAAATCATACATTCATTAGTATAATATTAAAACACAATAATCTCAAGCATGTATAGTCATGATCATTTCAAACAGAAAATAAGCATTAGCATTCAAGGTTTATGTAGGATTCTTAAGGTTAGTCAAATCATAAGAAACATAACATGTCTAAACCTGTAATTACTCAAACCTATGACTCTTCAGATTAGTTGAATCATTAATCAAGATAAGAGATATAAAATGCATAAAACCTGTGATTATTCAAAGCTATACCTTCATGATTCTTCTGGTTAGTCATATCATCAATTATGGTAAGAAACATAATATTCATACAACCATGATTATTCAAACCTATGACTCTTCGTGAATAATCATTATCAACAACACAATAGTATAAGATCCTAACACAAGGTAGGATTCTATCTTGATATAGGAAAAACATACCTGGATTAGCATGCTAGCTAGTTATGTCTAACATACCCGTATAATGTCTTTTGGTTCTCTTCAATGACTTGTGCTAGTAACCTGCATGTCTCATAAGTTAACCATTATAAAACCAAGTTATACATACCTTGTAGATGGATCTTCTATGAGATCCATGACAATGGATGAGTCTTTATCCTCATGTCACCATGATCATATGTTCTTGAACTGGAACATGATTTGTCTTTCTTGGTGTACCTTTCATGTTAGTAGACAACATAAACCTCATACAACACCATAATGCATTAGTACAATCATAAGTGTCAACACCCTAAATAATGAATATCTTCTATCATGCATTCATAATTTTTTTAAGGTGATACGACAAATCTAAAAACAAAATTGTACTTAACTGTAATAACATGAAGACAAACATACCATAAACTTAATCATGGACAAATATCAAAACATACCTTGATGAGTCATACCTGTCGAGATCGCTTGTAATCTTCTTATGTAAGGCCTTAGCCTCATCTCCTTCTGAAACAGGAACTTCTTCACCTATGTAGGTGACCAATCCATCTTCTTCTAGGATTAACCCAATCCACTTGATGTGCAAGAACTGGACCTGGAGCTGGATATGGGTTTGTCAGAGAAACCCCAAAAATTCAAACTTTGAATTTCAAACTTCCGAAAGGATAGAAATATGCGCCTTGATGAGCTGATCAAACTGGTATATTCAGAATTTGAAAACTGCAAAGTTTCACTCCTCAATTTTGCCTTTGAAACTTCCAGATTCACTGGACGTGACCCTGAACTGGGGTTTGATGAAGCCCACTCTTTTTCCCCATCAAAATGTTTGATCCAAATCTATAAGCTTCTATTTTTCTGAGGAGCTTCCAGCCGTGGTCACAGATTTCAAAAATTCCCATTTTTACAGAAGCCCTAATTTTCCACTTTTCTGATCAAAGTCCCGAACTAGGGTCTAATCAAGCCCGGCCTTCTGCCCAACCAAAAATTCTGAACTTGGTCTCTAAATTTCTATTTTGATGAGTAGCATCCAGCCGTGGTCTCCGATTACAAAAATTCCAACTTTCTCCAAAGCCCTAAATTCCGGAAGCCATGAATGAAGGTACCAATAAATAATTCTGTTTTGACAGAAATATGTACCTGATTGTTTCTGGTGTAACTCCGAAATTTTTGATCCACAGGGTCTGAAAAAGTTTCCTGAGATAGCCTGACTTGTTATCTTTCCATCCTGACAGGTCTGACCTCAATTGGATTCTCTGAGAGAGAGTTATGCCAAATGTCGCAATGTGACCTGTTTTGGGATAAAACAGGAGAGCGAACTTGTACGGAGTTCCACGTGTCACTGTTTTAACTTCGGCCTCTGAAAACGTTTTCTAAGATATCTCGGCCTGTTACCTTTCCATCCTGACAGGTCGGACCTCAATTGGACTCTCTAAGAGAGAGTTATGCCAAATGTCGCAACGTGACCTGTTTATGGGATAATACAGGAGAGCGAACTTGTACGGCGTGCCACGTGTCACTGGTTCAACTTCGGCCTCTGAAAAAGTTTTGTGAGATAGTACAGACTGTGTAATACCTGTCACATTTTACAAAATTTCATTTGGAGCTTCCTAGCCCAAGATATGACCTTTTTCCCAAGGTCACCTGATTTTGACTCAGATCTGGAAGAGGCAGAAACCCTATATTGTACAGATCATAAATCACAAAGTACAACGAATTAGAGGTTGTCCTTTGGACACAAGATACCTGGAGATCTTATATTCGGCTTGTAACAATTTCAGATCCGAAAACTTCACCAAAACGGATTTATAGCGAAAGTGCTACGATGACTGGTTTTTGCTATATCAAGCCCTAGCATCGTAAGTGCAACAAGTGTCATACATGCCATATCATGCCTTCTTTCAGGCTAGCTCTGATACCATGTTAAATTTTCTGAATTTACTTCAATATGATCTAGGATCTTAACTGAGAGAACAACATGTACAGCATATCTACAGCATATCAATCATGGAGACAATAATGCAAGCACACAAGAGACACAAAGATTTACTTGGGGAAAACCATAAAGGTGAAAAACCCCAATAACTTCCTCAGAGATAGATAGAGCAATGATACAACCAACCAAGAGAGATAGCCATAACCTAGCAGCAATCCTCCTCCTCCATAAGTGCGCCTCTCCTCCTTGAGAGCATGTGTGAGAAGTGAGTGAGTAAATAGAGTGCCTCCCGCACTCTATTTATACTTGACTTGACTTGCCTTTTTACCTAACTCATGTCGGCTCGAACTTAACCACATAACATAATGCTGAGTGGGCCGACCCCCAATAGGGTGGTCTAATAACCCTTTGACCCACATGGCCGACCCCCAATAGGGTGGTCTAATAACCCTTCGACCCACATGACTTATACAGGGCCGACCCCAACAAGGTGGTCTAATAACCCATCAAGTATAAGTTACGACACTTACAATATAAATGACGACACTTCCTTATAGAGGAATAATACCATCTCTATAGGAATACAATATACATATATGTGAAATACATTCCGAAGTTACATATACATCAACATTCGGATGGACACGTAAGTAAAAAAATTAGGATTTCAGAAGCAAGGTGAAAGAAGCGGAAGTGATCGGAAACAGATCAACTAAAAATAGATATGGACCCCAGGTATGTTCGGCTTCCTAACAGTTCAGGTTTTTCACTCAGCCACCAATCCTGTCTGACGGCTTGTGTATTGGGGCAGTACCCCTCACTCCATGGCTCAGGTAAAACTGATAACTGCTTTGCCACAAACAACAGCTCTTGGTTTACCTCATGGGTGGGAACTAGACAATTAGGTAGGGTTCGTTGCCCATTTCGCTGGCAGATCCTCTCAATGGGCCAGCTGCTTTGGGGTTCCTGTTATACCTCCATATTCCATAGTGTTGCATCTTCACCACAAAAAGAGTTGACGACACTTCCCCTACTGCTTAAAACACCCAGAAGAGAAAAATGATGAGTGATCGTTGAAGGCAAATCCACCCTATCAAGAATCACCCTAGCTGAGACTTCATTTACCCTAACTACCGTGCCTTGCTCCATTATGAGTGCATGGTAGTCCATACTACCGCGCTATGCTCTGTCCCTGACACGTGGTACTACCGGTGTTATGCTCTATTATGGAGGCGCGGTACACCTTTTTTAGCCTTTTTGCCATCGCTTGTGGGATTTGTTTTTTCGAGAGATTTTTGAGGATTGGTGTCCTTGATTCGATCCTAACTCACTTTCTGTGATTAGTAGGCCTGATCCACTTAACTCTCCCAAGATCCACCCTTCTCTCTTGTTGGTTAACCCTACCACACACTATAAGAGAGAGGCATTCCATGAGCAAAGGGGAGGACTCTTAAAGGTATCAAACTTATGATCTTGCAGCCTTGTGGAGAAAGCTAGAGGAGGAAGCACTTGGAGCTGGAAGTTGGCTTGGACATCAAGCAACCTTTGTAAGCATTCTTCAAGTTTGTAATACAAATAACTTGTCTTGTTTTTTCCCATTTCATGTGTATTGTATAAATTTCTGACATGGAATGTATCTAGTTCAGATTTGAATTTAATCTTTACTTCAAGGTATTTGGAAGCTTGTATGCTTGTTCCTTGTTTGGTTTCAACAGGTTCTATATTGGAGCTTTGGGATCAAGAGTTAGAAGCGAGACAAACATCGAATTGAAAGGTGAGTTATGTCTTTCATCTCTTCTGAATGCATGTAATCTTGCTGTGAAAATTAGTTCAGGAAATTCAAGGTAGCATTTGTTTAGTTTTGTTCTTATCTTAGAGTCAGTTAAAAATCTACTTTAATTTAAGAGAATTTTTACTTATCCATAGAGAAAAATTCTACCAACAGTTCCCGTGGTACTCTTCATAATGAGTTTTAGGGATTATACCCAAGTACTTCCCACAGTTAAGAGGATAGGGATTATTCCCAGATCCAAAGCTGCAACAGATGCGAACAAAAAAATTTGGCAGAAATTTGACCCAATGAGCCCAAGAAAGTGCTCTGATACCATATGTGATGACCCTGCAATAAGTAATTAATAAAAACACACGAAATAGCAAAAATAACAAAACTCATAATCACTTTTATATTGATCGCAGGCCACTTCGAGGAGAAAACCTCCTTTGAGCAAGCTCAATACAAATAACTTCACGGTACCTTCATTGGTCTCAACAAAAACTTATATACTAAGTCTAGGTGGCAATACCATGGGTGAATAGCATGTGTCAATACAAACCATGGGCTAGTACAAAATATGGATCAACAGTTACTACGGGATGACTTACAAAGCATATGCATCCAACAACAATAATACAAACTATGGATCAAAAAATACTATGGGACAGCTTACAAAGCATATGCATCCAAAAACAATATACTAAAAAAGTAAATAGAATGGTTGACATGGGTTCCTAACATCCCCTTTCCCTTAGAAAAATATTTGTCCTCAAAGCTTTAGATGTGGAAATTCATGCAGAATTAGAAGGAGTGGTTCCTCTATAGCATCCTCGGGTTGCATTCCTGGACACTAATGCCTTTTGAGTTTCAGGAGGATTGCTTGGAAGGATGAATAAGAACCATATCAGCTACATGAAAAGTGCACTCTAAACGGTGTTGATCATCTTGTTGTTTTAGTCGAATTCTTTCCATGTGAAGGTTGTCCTGCAGAATGAGAAGAATCTGATCGCGATTTCAAAGAACCGAGTCAATTTCCTGAATTGGGAGCTATTGAGGCTGTATGTAAGAAGAAATGGCGGTTCATATCCATAGACTGCTTCATATGGTGTCCTTGTAGATGTTGTATTGTACCACTGGAGTGCTTCTAGTAAATCCATAGAAATAGTTGTCCAAATTTGTGTAGGGATGGGAAAGGGTTCGAGTAGTCCCAAAAGGAGTTTCGTTTCACCCTTGTTGACCTCGCAAGTATCATAGTCAACCACCATCTGTTGAATTGCCATTTTCAGTCCCTGCCAAAATAAGTTAGATTGTTCTCGGCCATACTCTTGGAGGAACCCAGAGTGCTCTACCTATGAAGAAGCATGGAGTTCATAGAAGAGATAGCCCTGTTGAACATATTGCAACTAGTTTGGAACAAGTAGAGAAATAGCTGTAAGAGAAATTGGGTCATCAAATGTGTGAGAAGGAGCATCTTCCACCATATTGTCCTTACCCTTCTTGTAAGTGATCGCATAGTCATAACCCATGAGGTGGATAACCCATTTCAGGTGTGCTAGGGAGGAGACCCATTATTCTAGAAAATTTTCCAGACTTTGGAGATCAGTCTTGATGCAAAAATAATTCCCTAATAGGGATGGCTGCCATTTCGGTACTACATGCAAAATAGCCATCATTTCCTGCAGAGATGTAGATGTGGCTAAATGCTTACCGGAAGGTCTCTTGAAGGTGGCAAACCCACTAGTGCAGCAAAGACACCTGCATATCTATCCAAGGAAGTAGTGGAGACCGTTGATGGGTGCATCTGAATGGAATGGAGCTGAGCGATGACACCATGTGAATTATTCTTAAGGATCTTTTCCAGGTGATGTGAATTGATGATGCAGAGAGACCCTGGTTGTAATCCTACAAATTTGTGTTATGTCCCATTGACTGAAAACTGCATCCAAAGTTCAGCAAAATCTGATAAGATGGGGCCAAGTGTGCGTAACCATTGAATGCCCAAAACCACATCACATCCGCCTAAGGACAAGGAAAACATGTCAGAGCGCAGGTTATAATCTTCCAGAGAGATACACACATTGTGACACTTTCCCTTGCAAGGTAAGGTGCCTCCATTGGCAACCATGACTTCAAAGTTGGAGCAAGGATGGACAAAACAATCAGCCTGTTTGGCGATCCGGAGGTCAATGAAGTTATGAGTGCTACCAGAATCAATGAGTATTGTAAGAAGAAGCCTCTTGAAGTAACCCCTGACCCGCATTTTTTGGGGCTTGGTGACACCGTATAAAGCATGGAGAGATATCTCTAGTTGTTCATCCTAAGATGGGGGGTTGATAGGCGACTCCTGAATGTCGACCTAATCATCCATTGTATCTGGAGCTTCTTCACCGATTTTAGAGGAAGGCAGAGAATCCATATCAAATAGATAGAGCTTTTGTTGAACACATCTATTTCCTCAAGTGAATTTCTCATCACAATTATAACAAAGCCCTTTTTTCTTTGCGTGCCTGCATCTCTGTTTCAGACAAATGCTTGATAGGAGTTGGTCGAGGAGCTGGCGGAATGGGAGGTCGTTGAGAACTCATATTTCGGAAGGGAACAAAAGTGGGTTTGGAGCGTTGTTGGGCTGCAATATTGTCTTTTGACAACTTAGCTAACCCTAGGACTTCCATCAATGTGTTGGGACATAACATTTTAACCTCTAACTGGATTTTATCCTTAAGACCACTGATAAAACAACTCATGTAGAATTCATTAGATAAGCCTTCTGTGTGATTGGCTAGTTTTTCAAATTCTGTCTGATACTCTCTCACAGTTCCACTTTGATGGAGTTTAGTGAGTGCTCTAGTGAAGTCATCAAAAGCACTAGGACCAAATCGTTGCAAAAGGAGTTGGAAAAAATATGTCCATTTTGTCTTGTCATGAGGCATGATGTACCAACGGTACCATTGAAGGGCTTCTTGTTCCAACTGAAAGGATGCAAGTGGAACTTTTTGGACATCAAAAGTATTATGCAGGCTTGAAATACTATTCTGCATGATAGATCCATCCAGTCGGATCAGTACCATTGAAGCGAGGAAATTCAAGTTTCGGACCATGGAAAGTGCTCGATGAAGAGAACCCATTGGCTGCAGAATATTCTTGTTGTCGGTTATTGTTCATGGTTGAATGCTGAAGATGGAGGCTGAGAAATGTTTCATCCCAATCTTGCAGTTTGGTTTGGATGGCTGCAAGTGCTTCCTCCATGGTTTTTGCTCCTACGCGGGTGATAACCAGGAGTTTTTTTTTATATTTTGCGGGCGGAATGGATAGAAAAACACAAACAAAAGCTTATTTAGTAAAGGGAAATTTGTATTTGGGAAAAACTTGGATGGATAATTGGGATTTGAATAGGTTTTGGACACTTTCGGATGGACACGGATGCAAAAAATGAGGATTTCAGAAGCGGGGTGAAAGAAGTGGAAGTGATCAGAAATAGATCAGCTGAAAATAGATATGGACCCCAGGTATGTTCGTCTTCTTAACAGTTCAGGGTTTTCACTCGGCCACCAATCCTGTCTAACGGCTTGTGTATTGGGGCAGTACCCCTCACTCCATGGCTCAGGTAAAACTAATAACCGCTTTGCCACAAATGACAGCTCTTGGTTTACCTCACGGGTGGGAACTAGTCAATTAGGTAGGGGGTCATTGCCCATTTCGCTGACAAGTCCTCTCAATGGGCCAGCTACTTTGCGGTTCCTGTGGTACTCCTCATAATGAGTTTTAGGGCTTATGGCCAAGTACTTACCACAGTTAAGCGGATAGGGATTATTCACAGATCCGAAGCTGCAACAAATGCGAAAAAAAAAACTGGCCGAAATTTCACCCAGCGAGCCCAAGAAAGTGCTCTGATACTAGATGTGATGAACCTGCAATAAGTAATTAATAAAAACACACGAAATAACAGAAATAACAGAACTCAAAATCACTTTTATATTGATTTCAGGCCACTTCGAGGGGGCAACATCCTTTGAGAAAGCTCAATATAAATAACTTCACGATAACTTCATTGGTCTCAACACAAACTTATATACTAAGTCTAGGTGCCAATACCATGGGTCAATACCATGTGTCAACACAAACCATGGGCTAGTACAAAATATGGATCAAAAGTTACTACGGGATGACTTACAAAGCATATGCGTCCAACATCAATAATACAAACTATGGATCAACAAATACTACAGGATGACTTACAAAGCATATGCATCCAACAACAATATACTAACAAAGTAAATAGAAGGGTTGACATGGGTTCCTAACAGGCAGGCCCAAAATCTGCGAACTCTGTAAAAGGCCACACCTTTGGATGACCGAGATCTAGGGAGCGGCCATATCAAAGGTTCAAAATGATTTCAGAGGTCAAGGGTGCTAGCAAGATGGCACATAGCAGAATTGGAAGCCACAGAGGATGATGAAGGTCAAGACTAAAGAGATCTACGGTTCAAGATCAATCGCGTGGATGAACGGTTAACATGGCTCCATCACCATCATAGTTGAGGGGATGATATGGTTTACAATATAAAAAGGGCTCACCTGCATGGAGATTAGGATCCATTTTGTCATGTTTGCATCAGAAAGCGATAGGAGCGGACCGTACAGAAGCTGACAAACCGACCAAGAGCCTAGAAGCTCAACCCAGCTGTCAATCAACCAAGCAGGTCGTCCACATCCCCACTAAAGTATTTAAATGGTTGGATCTATGGAACCCTCGAGTTTTGAGCACCAAAATATAAGTGAGCTGGTAGAGGACAAAGACAGTGATGTTTACGATCCTATGCTGCTTAATAGCTCCATAGAGACTGCTAAAGAAAAATTGGATGCCAGATATAAGATGAAAAGTGGTAACATGATCACCAGAATCCTCACCATTTTTACCTTCGAATTTCAGAATGTCCGAAGGTAGCTTAGTGGGAACTGGTGGCCACGTAATGTTATGGCACACTAGATCATTCGTTAAATTAGAAAGATATGGCAAATTCAGGGTTGCCATAAATGGAAAACGAGGTCTACAAGATGGAATTTGGTCAGCAGGAGTCATAAAGGGTGAACCTCCCATAGTTTGACCCATAAACTGCTGGTTAGGGTTGCCCCCAGCCACCTACTGGCAGGGGTTTCCCCCGGCCATCTCCTGGTAGGGGTTTCCCCCAGCCATCTGCTGGTAGGGGTTTCCGCTTGCCATCTGCTGTTGTGTGAAAGTGTTGTTGAAATTCCCCCACCTGAATGAAAGCAGGTTGGTACTCGGTGTATTCGTCCACTGTGGCTGGGTGTTAGCCCCGCCATATTGTTGGTTAAAAATATTACCCCCTCCTCTGGAAAACAAAGAAAAAGGGATATTTCCTATAGGTATATTACTTTGATTCACATTATAACCTGCAAAGGTCTTAAAACTAGGGGTAGTCGAGGTGGACGGCGTAGTCATGGTACTCATGACAGGCATAGTTGCAGAGGGATTTGTCCCAACATTTGGTGTGGAAATCCAAGTACTAGGTATATGGTATGACTTTTGAGTTACAAGAGGTGGAATGACATTCACTATATTACTAGGTCCAAAAGTAGGGGTAGAGGCAGATGTCAAAGCTATTGAGCTTGGCATGCCTAACGTACCAGCATTGAAACTGAAGGACGGAGTTGAAACAGAAGTTGTCTGTTTCAAACTCGGTGTAGCAGTGGAAGGAGGATTTACATTACTTGTGTTCATACTCATTGTGAGAGTCTGTGGGACTCCTTGTTCGTCTCTTGGATTAGTCATAATATGCCCAGGTGTGAAAAAATATGCACTATACTCGGGTTGCTAGAAACCAACAGGTAACAGAAGCGGATCGTTAAGTTCGGTAAGAGGAGGGTTAAAAGGAGTGTTGAACTCACCAGAAGTGATATCCTCAACCTCAACAGTATTGAAAACTTGTTGATCCGGGGTTCTAGGTTGTGGTTCACCGGGAACCTCTATTTCACCAGTAGGTTCAAAAAGACCACTGGAGTTAGTCCTCCATCATGGTGGTGGCGGTAGTGGCTCCACACTGAGTGGGGGAAGGTTTTGCACCCTCCGAGACCTATGAAGTTGTTGGTCTTCCAGAATTATATAAAAATAACACTAAGTAAAAACCTAGTGGACACTAAGACTAAGGGGAAAACAGCATACCACTAAAAAATCCTAAGTAATCAAACCAATCAAACAGATAGCAAATACTCTCGGAAGTAAGTTTGGGATGATTAGGGCCCAGAACAGACTAACAAAGTACTGATGGTCAGTTTCATGACGTCCACCGGAGGTCCACTGGGTGCAAGCGCTTGAATCACCAAACCACTTTCCCAGGAGTACTGCCAGAGGGTTACCTTCTACGCCTGTCCGAGGTGAAGTGGGAATAACCACCCACTCTAGCTATGTAAGATCCTAAAGGTCTGATACTAAGGCTACCATACATACGAAACATCCTAGGGGGATAGTCGTCAGCCTAGTCAAAATGCATGGGCAGGGTAGCAAAGCCCCAAGTCCGAAAGGACCCCTATACATGAATCGACTCTAGTTTATGGTGAAAAGGAAGGTGAGGGGATATCCTCAACAATTCCACTCTTCCACGGCCTCGTGCTTAACTCTGGTTTGAGTAGAGAATCCCAAGGTTATTTGATATATATGGGTTTACCTAAATAGATTTTTGTACAACGATTGTCGTAATGAAGCCAGTTGTGAGCAGTTTACGGTGATTTAAGCTCGTAACTCTAGCCTAATCTAGTTGATGTCATGTATACCTAAAAAGAAAATGTTTCGAATTGATTTTATTAAAATTTCTTCTTAAGGCAACTTTTTACTCAACGGGGTAGTGCATTGTGTGGAAATGGTTTGAAAAAATAAAGTGCAAAAAGAAATAACTTTCAAAGCAACAAAAGACTCTTTTTCTTTTTTCCGTTTATGCTCTTTCCAAAAATGAAAAACTAAGCAAACCAAAATAAATCTCTTTTTTCTTTCTTTTCAAATTCAAGACAAAGTAAACTATGCTACTTCAAAATGTTTACAAGTCTTACTACTTTACACTACCAACTCATTTTTTTCTTTTTTTGATATATGTAAAAGAAAAAGAACTCAAAAATGGAAGAAAGTAAGACCTAAAAGAGCAATGTAAGTAAGGAAAAGCAACTCTAAGGTTCACAACAAACAAATCGATGATTTGATGAAGACTTGTCCTACAAATTTTTTCAAAGGAAAAGGATTTTGGGCTTGGAAAGCAAAGTGGAAAGAAAATAAGGATAAGAGATGCTTCAAATGGAAAGGTAAACCTCAAAGGTCACTCCAAAGCATCAAGAACCCTAAATAGAACTAAGCCAAGCAAATGGTAGGCAAGCGAACCAAAGATGGCCTTACAATCACAAAAAATCAAATGGAAGCAAACCAAAAGACTTCAACTTACTTGGACTGAAACTGACAAAGCAATCAGGAGGTATCTAGACTCAAAAAGTTTTTGAAAACACCCTAAGGACTCTAACTTGGGGTCCAAACCTAACTCAAAGGCCAAGACACCGTCAAAGTATGTTTAGTGTTGCCACAAACAACAACGGTTACAAAATAGAGGTTTGTATACCTACAACAAACATCTAGGGTATAGGAATGCAGCTATGTCCAACTAGGAACAAAGCACGGTCTCCAAAAAGAGTCACAAACAACAAGACACCTCAAAATTACTCAAGCGAGCAAAAGATGACCTAAGGGACTTAGGAGAGGCAATCAAGACTCAACAAGGGCATAAAGAACTCAAGGATCAGTTAAGAAAGGAAGGAAAGAGATTGGACATCAAACCAAACAAGTGCAAATAAAAAACCTATAGCAAACAGAGAGTTACAGGGGTATGCACTACTGTGTAGTGCATAAACCAATGCATAGTGGGAGATGTGCCCTACTGTACAGTAGGTAAAGTAGTGATCATCATCAGGTATGTGCTACTGTGTGTATAGGAGACTAGCGCACATGTCAGAGGAGGTCTGAAAACAGGCTCTAAATTTCTAATGGGGATGAGTCAAGCAAGGGAAAGCAAGTACAAGTGACCTACAGGGCCTCTTAGGGATCAAAAAGATCAAAAAGTACTGGAAGGAAAGTTAAATGAGTCTCCTAGAACAGAAAACAATCGGTCCCCAGCAGAGTCGTTAGTTTGTTGTTCGCGAAATCTACCCTATAGCAAGGAGAGGGACACTACCAACTTCTGGGGTGACAGGTAAATGCATTGATCATATCACATAGGATTCTACAAAAAAAAAGAGATCAAGGTTCTTGAATGGATACCTTATTAACAAATTTTAATCCTAGCTTTCGCTTGATCCTTCGATCAATCCTCCACTTGATCTTCCATTCGATGAACCTGCAATACAAAGATACCTTCCTCAGTGTATCTTGACTGATATAAAAATGATGAAATTGAAATATAATTTAAACATCAAATACAATCAAGCATTTAATCCAAACAAATATGCAATCCATTAGACATTTGATTGGGACAGGAAGGGCATTTCAACCTTTATTGTCAAAAGCAAATAATCAGTACAAGTATACCCGATCATTTAGAGTGCTTATGCAACCAGATCTTGGGCTCCTGCTCTTCACACTAACTTTAGAATTCCTCCAGCATAACAACCCTTAATGCCTAGTTTCTTCCTCTCTCTCATCTATCCCCCTTGTATTTATGGGACAAGGTAGGAAGTTTGGATCGAGAGGTAGTTTGATTGGGAAGTTGGGGAAGTTGCAAAACCAACTTCAACTAATCCCAATTCGTCAAATTAATATATTTTTTATTACCTTTTAAGATGTGTGCGAGTATTTCACAGTAGAGTAGCATACAATATGCAACTTCACTGCTTTACAACCAGCGTTTGCATGATTTTTTAAGGTGTGTGCTAGTTTGCTTAAGCAAAGTAGGGCACAGTAGCAGGTGTGTGCTACTGTTATGCTTGTGGAGTAGGGCACAATCCAAAAAATGTGCTACTATGATGCCTATAGGGTAGCGCACATGTCAAAAGGTAGGGTAAATCAGGGTTTTTTCAGATGCTGAGGGGCAAATCAAGTCCATGTATCATCTAGGGCAATCTTGCTCTTCAATCCATGTTGTCCTTTTGTGTGATCAACAACTTAATGTGATCACGGACGGAGAAGTGTAGATTTGACCTATAATAGGGCCCAAAACATAGACGTTCATAGGGTTTATCATTCCTTCTTCCATTTGTTCGCAACCAGTCAAACCCCATGTTGTCCTGAATTTGTAGAATGTTGTGCTTGCAAATACTCCCCAAGTCATAGAGCGATCATGGACGCCTCCAGGTCAATATTTTTGTGCTATATAAACTCCCTCACTATTAGAAAATCCCTGGCCATTGCAACCGAGTTTTGTAAAAAATCCCAAAGCTACAGGGAAGAATCCCTAATCCAACACTACAGAATTTCCCCAATTCCATTGAAACAGAGTTTTTACCATGCTTCCCTACATTCGAACGCCTCTTTCCAGGGCGTACTTTTCCCTGTCGAAGACTGCCTTTTTAAGGAAGTGTAAAAATGTGTTATTTCCATGTTGGCCCAGTTCTTAGGGCTAGATAGTGACCAGTATATAAATGAGCCCCTAATAAGCTTGATGTTTGCTTTAAGTACTTTCCCTATTGAGTCAGAGGACCCCAACCTTCCTACCTTGTGTGCATGCCTCAAGTTTGACGAAGCCGTAGCTGAAAGCATCCACTCTCAGCTAGTGGAATTCCCCAAGACAAAGACTTTCAGATTCCAATCATACTTATTGAAGATGTTCCTAATATTGCATGAAGAGAACCTACAGGTGTGTTGTGGCCACAACAGATCCCATGCTCGAGTAAGCATGGGAGCCCCAATCTTAATAAACACTGAGGTGTTTGGGTGAGTCATTTTGTAAATATTAGAGTTTGTCACCCATGCTTTTGATTTGCTTGTTTGCGACTTTTGTTCATTTTTTCCAAGGAATTTTGGTCTGATAGAAAAGGAAAGCCAAAATTTTGGTTATTTTGTTGGTTGTTATCATCATTCCGAAAATCACCATTTGGAGTCTCCAAAATCCACAACCCAACATTTGCGGGTTGCGGAAATGTTGTTTAAAATTTTGGAGTTTGGTGATCCTGTAATCTGCAACCCGTCATTGCGAGTTGTGAAATTGATCGGTAATAAGATCAAGGTATAATTACCCCCGAAACCCAAACTCCGCAATGACGGCATTTGACTTTCAGGATGGTCGTTTTCATTCATTTCCTATATGCTCCCGAAACCCACAATTCATAAATTTCAGAATGCAGCTTTCAAGATAGTTATCCTGCTTGACAGTGTGACACTCCCGAGACCCGTTACCCGCATAGTCAATTTTCAGCTTTTGGGAATCCTTTTTTATTTTCATTTTTGCTACCCACAACTCGTAAACCCACACTTTCGGATCTCGGCTTGCGGAATCTTTGAATAAAAACTTCATGAATATATTTGAATTCGATTCCGCATCCCACTCCAGCTAATCACAGTCGTCCATTGTTATGAACTTATGGTCATGTTGATCTTGGGTAATCAGTTAAGTCAGGATGTGCTATCTTTTCTGTTGAAAACTGGTTCTCCCAAATTGTCATTTTTCTGTATAATTTATAACAGTGTATGCTACTACAAGACTATCAATTGCTTCTTGTTGGATGGACACCATTGCTCTGCCTTAAGTTCTCCTCTCTGGTCTTCAGTTTTGACAATTTGTCATTTTTCTCCCACTTCTTAATGATCATGTCTTTTCACTTAATTTCCAACTTCAAAGCTTCTATGATCCGACGTGTTACGCGTGAAGAAATGATCACCCGTGTACTGGAATTCCTAATTGAGATTTTTTTTTGTGGACCAATTCTATCACCCTAGCCTCCATTTCCATTATTAATTACCAGTTATAATTATTGACGGGAAGTTGCCTATAATGATGTGATCGTAAAGGAAATTCGAAATCATGCAAGCAGTAATTGAGCCTGTACTTCACACAAGCTTAAACTCAAAATCTCGACTTTTTCATGACAGTTGAAGTAATTATAATGGGTTCGCTGCGTAAGTTTAATCATTGCAAATTACCTCACTCGATCGTCATCACCCTACCTGTTGGTCTTAAAATAGCAATTAACTTGAAGATTCTACACTGTTCATTGCTTTCTCTAATAGGAGACATTCTGTGCATTGTTTTGGGCATCTTTTCATCTAAGATTTATCCAGGATGAGTAATTTTCATGTAGGAGGTGAACCTTCTAATATTCATGTTGATAATGAGGAACTTTACCCCTTGTTGTATCAGGAAACGTTGTCACCACCATTTGATGCAGGTGTTATTGATCTTAGCAGTGGCAGTATTGAAGAGGACTTTGAAGTGTTATCTTCCTATGTGCAAAATTCTATGGAGAAAAGCAAGGAAGTTCTGGGAGAACTAGCTGACCTTGATGACGATCTCATACAAGACTTTATAATCAATGGAGAACCTGACTTACCGGCCACTGTTTCTAAAGTAAATCCTTTAATGGATTTCTCTGTTTTTTACCATGAATTACCTGATCCCGAATTTTCTACAACATATGTTTCACAAACCATGCCACCTATCGAAGATAATGAACAATCTGTTATTGAATTTGTATGGTGCCAGGAGACCCTATTTGATTAAAGAACGATTCTTTGTAAGATATTTTGGGTGATAAGGTGGCGGAAAATCCTTCAAGCTGGAAAATAGCACGTTTTCTTGGATCGACGGTTGGAGCCGATTTTGTAATTTCTATTTCGGTAGAATTTCTCCCTCTCAGACTTTGATGTAAATTGTAGTATTTAAGGAGGAATGTTTCCCTTAGCAAGGGGTTGGGAATTTTGGAATTTTGATTCAGTAGGAGTATGGACTGAAGATGCTTTGTTTATTCGATCCATTGTAATTTTGGTACAAGACTTTTATATGCAGTAAAATTATGTTTTCTCCATCTTCTTGTGTTCTTCAAATTTCTTTGAGAATCGCTGAGTTAAATGTTTCAAATTGTCATCAGTTTAAATGTATTTAATATTTTGCAGGTTATTTATTTCTGCACAAGGCCTTCATATTGATTTTCCTGTATGTTAGGTCCAAGCTATTGATTGTTCTATTAAATTTCTTTGATTGAACAGTTATTACTTTTAAATTTCTGCAAATGATTCGATGCAATTAAATATGCATAATCAATTGTTAATTTTTCAATTAACACCATGATTACAAATTAGTTATTTGAATGAGCTTAAACAATTTGAAGGATTCTCACTTAATTTCTTAATTGATAAAACTTTAATTAACAAGTGAAGAACCATAAGACATTTCTGTTTAAGGTACTTGATCACTTGTTTATCATACTTCAGTTCTGATCTGCACATTATCAACTTTTTCTCTATTGGTTAGATCTGACTTAGGATAGATTCTTTCCCTAGGTAGGTTAGGTTAAGTTTGTTAATCAGCTATCACATTCCATTTTCCTTAATAGGAAAACTAATCTTTGAAAGATCAAACCTTTTACTCTTAGAGTGCTAGCGGAGGCCAAATATCCGTGGGTGATTACCACACCAAACAGCTCGAGGATAGGGTAACTCTTGCGTAGGGTTAGCTGAAGCCTTTGGCTAGGTGTTCATCCCCTGTTGTGTGCCTTGGAACCCATTCCAACACTTTGCACTTACCCTGCACCCCCAAGGCATCAACAAATGGCGCTAGAAGGAGGGCGTGAACTGGCACATTTCCCACATTAAGAGCTAACTTCCAGTTATTATGATTTCATGGCTCTTTCCCAAATCCCTGCATGGGAGTCTAACACTGCATTGAGCCTACAAGGGCCTTTACATGAACTCCCTAAAAAGGCAGTTAAGATCTTGCCAAAATTCGATGGAGAAGGTAATGTCTTTGTCATCGAGCATATCAGAAAGTATGAATCTATTTTGCGTTTATTTAATATCATACATGAAGATGTTGCCTGCAGATTATTTCCATTCACCTTCGAAGGTAAGGCTTCTCTTTGGTTTCATTTTTTACCTCTAAATTCAATTTCAAGTTGGTTAGAGTTTAAGAATGTTTTCAGAGATTCTTTTGAAGATTATGATGTGGTTGAGATTCATCAAAACCTGATTCAAATGCAAATATTTGATGGAGAATCAATTCGGGATTTCAACACATGTTTCCGACAAGTGTACTATAGCTTAAGCAAAGAACATAGACCCACAACACAACTCACTTTCTGTTGGTATGTTAGATCTCTTCCCAAGATTATAGCAATGTTTATTTTGAGACAAGGGATAACAGATTTTAATGAAGCATGTAAAGAGGCTCAAGTTCTTGAGAGAGACTTGAAGGGGTATCCTTCCAATCTTTTTTATCCTTTCCTTTCATATAATCTTGAATCTGTTAATGAAGAATTAAATACTTCACAAAGTGCTCAATTAAGTTCTCAAATGAATGACCTGTGCAATGAAGTCATGTCTATTAACAAAAACAAGGATAATCAAAATACCTTACATCATTTCAAACAAATGTTTTTCGCATCCGATTCAAGATCTTCCCCAGATACAAAAAGGGAATTAGGTGCACATTCTAATAAACCTTCTTCTTTTTTGAATAGATGTGAGTATGATGAATTTTTTTCATCTTCCCTTCATTGTTCGGAGTCAAAAGCCATTGAAGAAAATCCTCATATTTCTAATCCATGTAATGGACCATTTGTTTGAACAAATGTTGAGCACTTTCCTTCGTATCACAATAATTCAACTATCAATAAAAATGAAGATTTAAGAATCTATGAAAACGATTTTCTATCTATTTCTCATAATTTTTCAAGTCCTTCTCATACAACTAATACCCATTTTTCTTCATTTAATCAAAAGGTCGATGTTCGAATAGAGAATTTTCAAGATCTTGATTGTATTTCACACTCTGAACAACATAATGATTTCTCTCATCTTACAAAATCTGAAAATTCTTTATCTTCATCCTTCGATTATGACTATTATGAGCATAATATCAACCATAAGTCTTTAGATGATGAGTTAGCTGAGATCGAAATTGAATTTCAAAATATTTGTTCTAAATATACTTTTTCTATAAATCAAATCTCAAATGAAAAGTTGTTTCGATCAAATGCTTTGAAATCAAATAAACTTGTTACACTTGACAAGAACGAATATTTAAAAGATGAAGTTGATTGGTCGAAAGATGTGAACTCCGATACTTC
Organism: Larix kaempferi; assembly: GCA_027924585.1. Lineage (NCBI taxonomy): Eukaryota > Viridiplantae > Streptophyta > Pinopsida > Pinales > Pinaceae > Larix > Larix kaempferi. Next base: position 598,764 of record BSBM01001475.1, on the reverse strand, counting down.
CTTTCAATACAATAATGAGGATATATTGTTAAAGGAAGTATTCTCCACTCTCAATTTTGATGAAAATGTTTCAGATCATGATCTTAATAATTTCAAACACACTTTTCATGATTCAATTTATTTATCATTGGAACAATCATTTTTGAGCAATTTCCCATGTCATTTTCATCTCTTTGTAAATAAGAAACTTAGTTTATTTTTCCCTATTTTTGGATTTTCATTTTCAAAATTTTTGTTGCTGATTCGTCATTCGTTTTATCTTGCAGACTTAAAGTTGCTTCATTGGATTCATTGGATATTCGAGTATACTTAATGTTTGTTTATTTTGGAATAGTGTAGGAGTAGGTGTAGAACAGATTAATTTTGATGATTTCTTAATAAGTAAGAGCACCCTTTTGATCCTCTTCAATAAAGAATTTGTGACGATGAGTTGAATCTAACTTGGGTTCTTTTACTGTTCAATTACTGGAAGGAGTTACGTGCACCTGTTCAGTGGATGTTTTACTCTTCAAGAATAATTTTGTACAGACTAGGCTGATTTTTTTTACATAAATTGATTTTGATTATTTTCTTTGTTCGGCTTGTTTTATTTTCTTCATGTATTTAAATTTTGATGTCATAGCTCCACACATATAGCAATATCCATAAAATCAATTTATTTCTTGGTGATGAGTCCAGTTTTGATTTTATGACTATCTGCTAGCTATGATTTGGAAATTGTTCAACTTAGGACATACGGCTGATGACCACAAGACCTCTAATTAATATATCTCTACGATGGTCATTATCTTACACATGTATTATTTGTTTAATTGGGGCCTCAGGGATAGCAGAGTCTCCATTGTCTTATGTCTCATGGTCGAGTTGCATATCATAATAACCTTGCCTGCTTGTTCTGCTCTGGTTCCTTTTACCATCACCTTAAAGAATAAACCTTATAATAAAGCAAATTACAAGGTGAGGGGTCTTGCTGTCAAGCCTGCTCATTAGGTTCATAAGTGCCAAGAAGAATGACATCTTCACAACAAGCTACCACACTTGGAAGATGACTTTCAGTTTTACTGGGAGTTGGAAGATCCTATCACAGGTCGGTCCATTCATGATTAGCAAAGCACTGGTGAGTAACATTACCAACATATGGTCACCAAGACATGGTAATGCCTTGTAATTTTCCAACTTATTGAAACATGGATTAGTACATATCTTTTAGCTCAAAAGATACCTATGTATATAAGAATAGGGAGGTCTTATCACAAGCCAGCCCCGCCACGATCATAAGTTCAATTTGGACTGAGGCCATCAAAATATGGTTACCAAGCCATGATAGTCCCTTTCAGCACCTCAACTGAAAGGCAAGGAGTCTCGTTATCGAGCTAGCTTGATCAGTTTCTGAATTCTGCCTATGAGTGGCACTGCTTATATCTGATCACCAAGTCAGGGCAGTGGTCTTATACACACAGTTATTTTTGGATATATATATATATATATATATATATAAACACATGTAAATAGTGTTTCAAAGAAGCAAGGTGATGTGTAATTGGGATAGCCAGAAGCATTTTCGAGTGTAGCTAGGTTCAACACAAGCAACCTTCCATGACTGCATACAGGTGAAGGGTCTCATGTTATTCTTCAAACCCCTTTATCAGATTTTGCATTATTCTCAAATGTGACCAGACAATGAGTATTTATTAATTTGGGTTCCATGATAGTTAGCTGTGTTCCTTGTGATCATTTTCAAAAATTCAGGCTGAATAAAGAGTGTCTAGCTAACATGTTTGAATGTCTTCTTTAAATTGGGTTGTCCTTACAGAGATAATTGGTTCTTCCCAGCCAGTTGCCATTTTTTGTGGCCACAACAGATCCCATGCTCGAGTAAGCACGGGAGCCCCGATCTTAATAAACACTAAGGTGTTTGGGTGAGTCATTTTGTAAATATTAGAGTTTGTCACCCATGCTTTTGATTTGCTTGTTTGCGACTTTTGTTCATTTTTTCCAAGGCATTTCGGTCTGAAAGAAAATGAAAGCTAAATTTTTGGTTATTTTGTTGGTTGTTATCATCATTTCGAAAATCAGCATTTGGAGTCTACGAAATCTGCAACCCGACATTTGCGGGTTGCGGCAATGTTGTTTAAAATTTTGGAGTTTGGTGATCCCGCAATCCGCAACCTGACATTGCGGGTTGTGAAATTGATCGATAATAAGATCAAGGAATAATTACCTCGAAACCCGAACTCTACAATGGCGGCATTCGGCTTTCGGGATGGTCATTTTTGTTCATTTCCTGTATGCTCCCGAAACCCCCAATTCATAAATTTCAGAATGTGGCTTTCGGGATAGTTATCCTGCTTGACAGTGTGATGCTCCCGAGACCCGTTACCCGCAAAGTTGATTTTAGGCTTTCGGGAATCCTTTTTGCTACCCGCAACCCGCAAACCCGCACTTTCAGATCTCGGCTTGTAGAATCTTTGAATAAAAACTTCATGAACATATTTGAATTCGATTCCGCATCCCGCTCCAGCTAATCACAGCCATCCATTGTTATGAACTTACGGTCATGTTGATCTTGGGTAATCAGTTAAGTCAGGATGCGCTATTTTGTTTGTTGAAAACTGGTTCTCCCAAATTATCATTTTTCTATATAATTTATAATAGTGTATGCTACTACAAGACTATCAGTTGCTTCTTGTTGGATGGACACCATTACTCTACCTTAAGTTCGCATGTCTGGTCTTGAGTTTTGACAATTTGTCATTTTTCTCCCGCTTCTTAATGATCATGTCTTTTCACCTAATTTCCAACTTCAAAGCTTCTATGATCCGATGTGTTACGTCTGAAGAAATGATCACCCATGTACTAGAATTCCTAATTGAGAATTTTTTTTGTGAACCAATTCTATCACCGCAGCCTCCATTACCATTATGAATTACTAGTTATAATTATTGATGGGAAGTTTCCTATAACGATGTGATCGTAAAGGCAATTCGAAATCATGCAAGTAGTTATTGAGCATGTACTTTGCACAAGCTTAAACTCAAAATCTTGGCCTTTTCATGACAGTTGAAGTAATTATAATGGGTTCGCTGCGTAAGTTTAATCATTGCAAATTGCCTCGCTCAATCGGCATCACCCTGCCTGTTGGTCTTAAAATAGCAATTAACTTGAAGATTCTACATTGTTCATTGCTTTCTCTAATAGGAAACATTCTGTGCAGTGTTCTGGGCATCTTGTCATCTAAAATTTATCCAGGATGAGTAATTTTCATGCAGGAGGTGAACCTTCTAATATTCATGTTGATAATGAGGAACTTTACCCCTTGTTGTATCAAGAAACGTTGTCACCACCATTTGATGCAGGTGTTCCTGATCTTAGTAGTTGCAGTAGTGAAGATGACTTTGAAGCGTTATCTTCCTATGTGCAAAATTCTATTGAGTAGAGCAAGGAAGTTCTGGGAGAACCAGCTGACCTTGATGACAATATCATACAAGACTTTATAATCAATGGAGAACCTGACGTACCGGCCACTGTTTCTGAAGTAAATCCTTTAATGGATTTCTTTGTTTTTGACCATGAATTACCTGATCCTGAATTTACTACAGTAGATGTTTCACAAACCAGGCCACCTGTCGAAGATAATGAACAATCTGTTATTGAATTTTTATTGTGCCACGAGACCCTATCTGATTAAATAACGAGTCTTTGTAAGATCTTTTGGGTGATAAGGTGGCGTAAAATCCTTCAAGCTGGAAAATAACAAGTTTTCTTGGATCAACGGTTGGAGCCGATTTTGTAATTTCTATTTCGGTAGAATTTCTCCCTCTCAGACTTTGATGTAAATTGTAGTATTTAAGGAGGAATGTTTCCCTTAGCAAGGGGTTGGGAATTTTGGAATTTTGATTCAGCAGGAGTAGGGACTGAAGATGCTTTGTTTATTCGAGCCATTGTAATTTTGGTACAAGACTTTTATATGCGTAAAGTTATCTTTCCTCCACCTTCTTGTGTTCTTCAAATTTCTTTGAGAATCGCTGAGTTAAATGTTTCAAATTGTCATCGGTTTAAATGTATTTAATCTTTTGCAGGTTATTTATTTCTGCACAACGCCTTGATATTGATTTTCTTGTATGTTAGGTACAAGCTATTGATTGTTCTGTTAAATTTCTTTGATTGAACAGTTATTACTTTAACATTTATGTTAATGATTCGATGCAATTAAATATGCATAATCAATTGTTAATTTTTCAATTAACACCATGATTACAGATTAGTTATTTGAATGAGCTTAAACACTTTGAAGGATTCTCACTTAATTTCTTAATTGATAAAACTTTAATTAACAAGTGAAGAACCAGAAGACATTTCTGTTTAAGGTACTTGATCACTTGTTTATCATACTTCAGTTCTGATCTACACATTATCAACTTTTTCTCTTTAGGTTAGATCTGACTTAGGATAGATTCTTTCCCTAGGTAAGTTAGGTTAAGTTTGTTAATCAGCTATCAAATTCCATTTTTCTTAATAGGAAAACTGATCTTTGAAAGATCAAACCTTTTACTCTTAGAGTGACAACGGAGGCCAAATATCCGTGGGTGATTACCACACCAAATAGCTCGAGGATAGGGTAATTCTTGCGTAGGGTTAACTAAAGCCTTTGGCTAGGTTTTCATCCCCTGTTGTGTGCCTTGGAACCCATTCCAGCACTTTGCACTTACCCTGCACCCCTGAGGCATCAACAACGTTCCAGAGTTGCAGCTTACCAAATAAATGTACTCAGATTATAAATGATTCATGAATGAACTTATGTTAGAGGTCTACTTCATTTTCTTCCAGAAGAGGCTGCCTAGGGTGCTTTCAGAAATGAAAGACTTGTTGCATGCCTCCATGGGGAAAGGAGTTGGGGACTGGTTCTTGTTAAAACATGGCACTGTAATCAGTGTCTATGGCTATTTCCACGCTCCTTATGTATTACCTATTTTCCTAACCCCCAGAATACTCACCTTGGAATTCATAAGACAAAAATTGAAGGTGGAATGTGAGCACTTCTTGGATGACAAGAAGTCCTCAGTCATCAGTTTCCCATGGAAAATAGGCCCTTTCATTGTCAAGAGAAAGGATTCTCTCCCATTCATTGAGAAAATGGTGAGTGACATGGGATTCCAATCCAAGACAACCATAAACTATGATCCTCACCACATCATTATAGAGAGGAGGAAGGAGGGTAAAAAGAAGGGTTATGAGCATTTCAAACTTATAGGCCTGGCTGAGATGGAAAATTGGTTAGAGTACCCTAACAAAGTGCAGATGGAAATAGATGAGCACGAGGTATAAGTCCCCTCAGTATCACAGGTAAATCCCACATCACTAGTGATTGTTTCCCCTACCCTGATCCCATCAATGTTAGCAGCTATGCCCCTTGCCATTAGTTGAGATAAATCCAGCAAGTTGAGGGTAGTGAGCCAATGGATGTTGATGGTGATGCCGAAAGAGCCTCCAAAAGGAAAAAAGTAGAGAAGCTTGAGCAACAATTAGTAGTAGTACCAGCAGGGCAGGCCCGAAAGAAGAAACAGGTGAAGGTTCAGGTACCTATTTTTGAAGTTAAAGAATATAAACTCAACCAACTATCCACTGAGACTGCAGCACCCATCAAAAGCAGGGCTGAGTTACTAGAGGAATATGAGGAAAGTCCAGAAACAATCTCAGGGGAGGCTAAGTTATATGTAGATGTGAGAAATATCTCAAAGAAGGCTGTAGCCTTCGTGTCAAGCAGAATCCTGACCCATAATACCCTAAGTCTTGCTTTGGACACCAAGAATAAGGCCACCGAGTTGAAAGTAAATTTGGAAGACATCCCTATGCCATATGTAATTAATTTGCATAAAGAGACTCGTGAAGTCATCTATAATAAATTGTTGAACCTTGGACCTATCCAAAGTGTAGGCCAAGAAAGACAAATTCTAGAATCAGCTAAGAATAGAAAAGATAGAAAATAAGTCCCTGAAAGCACAAGCAAAAAAGCACTAGATTGCATTGTTAACCAATGAGACTGAAGAAGACAAAAGAGCCAACATATAGAAGTTGTTGGATGAGAAGGACAAGCTCATCCAGCAAATGAAGTAGAAGTTGAAAATTCCCTCCACTAAATTAGTGGAGGCATCCGAGCTGGCTGAGCTGGAGGAAGAAAGGGAAAAGCTCCAGAGTAAGCTAACTGACTGCGAGGCTAAGGTGCTGAGATTTGAAGAGAAGGAAAAGAAGTGGCAGATAGATATATCCATTTTGGTAGAAAGTGAGAATATTTTGAAGGCCCAAGTTGAGGAGCTTGAGAAGAAGTTGAAGGAGACATAGCAAGATAAGAATCAGGAAATGGGAGAGCAGGATAAAATTCAGGAAATGGATACTACGGAGACACCTTCCATAGAAGCTGGATATTTCTCCCTTGTAGGAGCCATAACCCAAGCTAGTATGGAGGACATGGGCATGACAAGATCAAAAAAGCAGAATGAGAATCTGGAAACTCTGTTGTCTACTGTAGAATGGGAAAAGGAGGCTTGGGAAACCAAGTACCAGGAGGTAAAGGATGAATGTGATGAATTGACAGAGAAGGCTACAGGCCAGAATTCACTTCAAGAGGCTAAGAAAGTGATTTGGGACAACATCATCATTGAGGCAAACAAATTGAGGCCCTTCCTCGATTTTGTCTTAGACAAAGAAGAGGTAATAAAACTAGCAAAGCAAGATTTTTTAGTTGCTAATGAAAAATTGAACAAGAAGCCTGTAGAGCATGCTGAGAATGCAGTTAACTTCCTGAATGGCCTATCTCAAGAGGAGACTAGTATGGCTGGCATAAAAGACAGGGTGTCCATCATCATCTGGGAAAAGAAAGTGATGCTTAAACATCAACAGGTTAAAGCTGTTGAATCTAGAATTGACATTATGGCACAACAGATGAAAGGTCTCAGGGATATGTTTGATCCCTTATTTAAGAAAGAGTAGCCTCTTTTGTAGGAAGAAGATGGCACTATGATCACCCAAGAGGAATATCAGAACAAATTGACAGGGTGTAAGCTGGACTATACAGATTTTGCAGGCATGGACCAGTTTCTATCTAGCCAGACAGTGGTAGACAAGTTAACCAAAGATTTCGAGCTGTGTATGATGCTTAGAGAAGCAGGTGCACACCTCCAGAATTATTCTTATAAAGACAATATAGAGATGAGGGTGTTTCTCAAGGAGCTATCCATGTAATATTTGCCAACTACCAATCAATGGAAGCTCATTGAGAAATATGGAAAAGCTAAGTTGAAGCTACGTGCATAAAGGATTCAAATATCGTGAAGGATGCCATCTAGAGAAAATAGTTATGAAGGCATCTTATTTAGTTTTTCTAGGAGTCTGTTGTCATAGTGTAAAGCATCCAGTAAATTGTAAAAGGAAAAATTAAGCCTGGTTTTTTACCATCTCTGTTATTTTTTGTAACTATGTCTCAGGAGTGGCATACCTGTTTTGAATAGGTGTCACTCATAGTATAACAATTTTATGTTGCATCAGTTTGAGCCTAAGGGCCAAGAAGATCTATAAAAGAAATGTAATAGAATTAAAAGAGGTAGGAAACTTTTTTTGGAACCATGAGTTTTTTTTTTAATCATTATGAGATACATTTTAATAAAATCTGGCAAGGCCGAGCAAGTTTTTCTATCAGAGATTCATGTGTTGTTGGTCTCACAGTCTGTTTACTTCTCTTCTCATGTGAATGTTTTCCTTCATTATTTAATTCATCTTGTTATGCTTTTCATGCTTGGATAAGTGTTGTATTGGAATAGAATTCATAGTTGTTATGCTCTGTTCCTTTCATTTCAAGCAGCCACCACCATTTTCTACTAAATTTGGTATAGAATTCATTATTATATGCTCTGTATCAATGGATTTTTCATCTATTTTTCTTAACTACTAAACGAAAGCTCTTTGACTATGAGCTGGTAGCTATCTTGCCTCTGGGTGGGTTCTCTTTGCAAAGCATTATCAGTTTTAATCATATTTGTCTATTTTGACTCCACTGCCCAATAGAAATCCACTTTGCTTTCAACCAAAAAATATTTTTGTCTTAGTTTTATTCATGTATCTAGCCCTGTTAAATCAATTTGTGAGAGATCCCTCTCTGGAGAGTAAGAAGCCAACTTATATCTACTTAAGTGGTTATGCGTGTTACCTCAAGGATACCTTTCCACAACCTTAGGGTCAAATTGCATGCTAACATAATTGGCACTGCTTCTGGGGAACAAGAGTCTCATTGTCCCTAGGAGAAACGACAAAGGATTCTAGTTTTCATAGAAAGAAGAAATTTCTGTGGGAAAACAGAGGTTTCTGGATTTAAAGAAGGTTGTATTTTCCCTGGCGACTCCGCTCATCAAAAGTTTAGTTTAAAGGAGACTCCACTGGGAATATTGATGGTTCCACATCCATTTCCAAAGAAGTTTCATAAGGCACCCTGGCCCCTAGAAGGATCCATACAAGAGGTAACCCCATTTATGAACTTTTGCTTAGTGTGGAAAACCCAGATATTCTACTTACGCATAGAAGTGAAAAAGATAAGGCTAGCAATTCTAATGTTAAAGGATCTATTTCTAAAGAAGAGTTGTGTGATTTTCATGAATTAAATATAGAAGTAGACATTGGTAGGCCTTTATTAAAATCAAAGTCAAAATCCGATCTAGAGCTAACTGAAGTAAATCCAAATAATTTTGAGTCATATTTGCTATATCATGTGTGGCATAATTTGCAGAATATTGTAAAATTTGGAAAAAGAAACCCACATTCCATTACCTCTTAGTCGTGTACTACAAACTTGGCTCAAAATCCTCCTCAGAATATCCCTCCCATAGCCCAAAATCCACCTAGGCCGATGGCATCTAGATTTGCACCCCTAGATTTACCAGCTGCCTTGCATGATCTCCCTCAAAATTACTCACAGAGAATTTCCTTGTATGATGGGGATGGGAACTTTACTACAAGGAAACACATGGATAGGTTTGAACATTTTATTGACCTAGAGGAGGTAGACCATGATTATGCTAAGATGAGGTTGTTTGCACAAATTTTGTATGGAGAATCTAAAGATGGTTCAGAGATCTACCAGATGCATCTATCCCTACCTTTGTAGCCTTCCAAACATTATTTTTAGATAGGTGGGAGGCAGTAAAGAGTCCCTCACAAATACTATCCCAATACAACCATTTAAGGAAAGGAAACTTTGAATCTGTGCATGAGTTTTCCTGCAGATTCATGAGGGTCTACAACTCAATCACAGTTGATATAAAACCCCTGATAGGTGCTTCTAAGCTACATTATGCAGATGCTTTTGAAGGAGATTTTTCATGTATGCTGAGGGAGAGAAATTCACCTACCTTATTATCTATGTTTAAGGATTCCCTGGAAATAGAAGCAAACAAGATGGCTTCAGGGAATTTGAAAGGTAAAACCGAAATAGAAAAGAAGAAGATAGAAATCCAGACCTATGTTTCCACTTCCTCCTCTACCAATGATGTGAAGTTTTAAATGATGATGAAGACCATGGAGAATTTGATGGATAGGTTGGCCCTGGATAAAAAACCTCCTAATAGAGAGCAACCTGAAAACCAAGTGAGGAATCCTAACTTTAGAAGGACATTTCCTCAAAGAAACCAAAGAAACCCTGATGATCAACAAATTAGACCCCATTTCCCAGAAAATATGGTGGATGAACAAGGACAAGAAGACACAATGAGTGAGCAGATTCATCACTTTCATCACCCTGACCATGAGATATATATGACTAGAAAGAGAGCATGATTTCTTCACCAAATAAAGTACTAGTTCCACTCCAGAGCTAGACTCAAAGCAGTATCAAATGGGCTATCAGAATGTTGTGGATGACTTTCAGAGAAAGCTGAAACTAAGAAATTGGGATGTGACAATTAACAAAGGAAAGACAAGTCAAAACCAATCTTCCAGTGCTCAGTAGAACCCAGAGAAACCAAAGGAAAAACAACAGGAAGCTGCTGCACCAAAGAGCCCATAAATTAAAGAACAACAACCAAAGGAAAGTAAGCAATCGGAACCCCTTGATGTAGGCAGACCAGTTCCGACTTTCAGTTCGAAATCAGAATTGTCGAAAGTCAAAATCTCCATCCCTTTTAATGAACTGTTGAAGAACGATGAATATAGGGAGGACATTACTAAAATGGTAAAGGGTCATGGTTATTGCCAGCAAGATATCTTAGAGGTAACAGATGATGCTCCCACCATTGTTTTTGGACCTAAGCTTGAAGATGAGGATGATGAATATGTTCCTCCCTTTTATTTGAGCTTGAATATTCATGATATGGTTTTACATAATGCAATAATAGACTCTGTTGCATCTCATAATTTAATGCCCAAAACAGTGGTGGACAGCTTGGGTTTAGAGGTTACAAGGCCCTAAAAAGACCTCTATTCTTTTGATTCGAGAAAAGTCAAGTGTTTGGGTTTTGATAAAGGACATGGTAGTGACCCTCACACAACTTCTAGCCAAGAGTATTGTGATGGATGTGGTGGTTGCTGACATTCCTGCAAAATTTGGTATGTTGCTATCAAGGTCTTGGGCATCAAAATTGAGAGAAAATATGCAACTGGACTGGTCATATGCCACCATACCTCTGTTTGGAGGAAACGGGAGATTATACAGAGAGAAAATATTGGTCTACATGGTTAGCAACCAAGATAAACTTGAGAACCATCCCATATATGTTGTTGATATGGACTTGGGATCCTCCATATTTTTTAATGATGGACCATGAATTGATCCTAAGATTCCTATACACATGGAAGTGGAGGAAGATAAAGAATTTGCAGCAAGACAAGAGGCCCTGGAAAGGAAATAGAATGAAGAAGGTTTATGGTCAATGTATTTCGATGGGTCTTTGTACAAAAATGGTGATGGTGCAGGAGTCTGGATCATCCCTCCTGACAGGGAATTTAAAGCCTTATCATATAAATTGACTTTTGAAAGCACTAATCATGTAGCAGATTATGAGGCCATGTTGCTGGGTCCTCAAGCATTGAAAGACATGGGAGCAAAGAAGATATAGGTATTTGGAGACTCGGAGTTGGTGATAAACCAAGTAAATGACAGCTACCAGAAAATCATCCCAGGATGCAAACTTATAGGAATGAAGTATGGGATATGTTGGGTAACTATTTCTCAAAACACAAGATCAGGGTAATACCCAGGATTGAGAATTAGGTGGAAAACTCCTTGGCCACTACTGCTGGGGTTTCAATACCCCTATCTATTCCCCAACAAAGTATGAAGTAGAAATAGTGAACAGGCCATCAATTCGAGACAATTCCAAATATTGGCAAGTATTCGATGATGACATGCGTATTAAGAGGTTTTTAGAATTATCTGATGAATTCACAAATGTTCAGGTTGACATAGAAAATGAAAACCTGGAGGGATTTCCTGGGCGAAGAGCAGGCCGAAGATGAAGGGGCTGGAAGCAAAGGATGGAAAGGTATGTTAGTGGGAAAGGATATTATTCAGCTGAAGAGTAACTTTATCCCTAAAGGCTTGATACCCTTGGAGAATTTTTTCGACCAGAATGACGCAGATAAAAATCCTATAGTTGAACCTACAAATTATGTTTTAGAAGACCAGAACATAAGCATAGAGGAGACGCCTTGAATTGTAAAACTGTCCAAAAAGCTGCCTGCTAAAGAAAGGGATGAGTATGTGAAATTGATGAAAAAATATGGTGATGTGTTTGCTTGGAGATACAAAGACCTAAAGGAATATGATACTTCCATTATACAACATTCAATTCCAATTAAGCCTGGGTAGAAGCCTTTCAGGAAGAAGCTAAGAATAATAAATCCAAAATTTTTGCCTGTAATAGAGACGGAAATCAAAAAGTTGTTCAATGCCAAGATCATTGTCACCCTGATATTTTCAAAGTGGATAGATAACCTGGTACCTGTCAGCAAAAACAATGGTGAAATCAGGATTTGTATAGACTTCAGGAATCTCAACAAGGTGTCATTGAAAGATAACTACCCATTGCCAAAAATGGAGCATATTCTGCAGAAGGTGGTAGGAGCAGAAAGGATATCCACCATGGATGGATTCTTAGGGTATAATAAGGTTAAAGTGTGCCCAGAAGACCAAGAAAAGACCACCTTTACTATTCCTTGGGGCACTTTTATGTATGCAAAGATGCCTTTTGGGCTAATGAATGTAGGAGCCACATTCCAGTGTGCAATGGATATTGCATTTACAGAGGAGAAAGACAAGTTTGTGGTGGTTTATATGGATGATATAACAATTTATTCCAGGTATGACAGGGAGCACCTCAAGCATTTGGAGAAGGTATTCATCAAATGCAGGAAATATGGCATCTCTCTTAACCCAAAAAGTCAAATTTTGCATTAGAATAAGCAAAACTCCTTGGGCATATTATTTCAAAGGATGGTATCAAGATTGATCCAGAGAGATTCAGTGCAATCTGAAGGTTGGGGAACCAAGGATCAAGAAAGAGGTGCAGTCCTTCATTGGACAAGTAGGTTTCCTAAGAAGATTCATTCCTAGGTTTGCTGAGATAATGAGAAACATCACCAACATGTTGAGAAAGTAAAGTCAGATAAAATAGATAGCAGAGGCCATAGAATCATTCACAGGTATTAAGAAATCCATCACCGAGGCCCCAGTCCTGGCAAGCCTAGATTTTACTAAGGATTTCCTGATTTTTTCTTATTCATCTGAACACACTGTGGTTGGATTCGTATTGCAGAAGAATGACCAGAATGTTGAGTAGCCTATTGCATTTTTCAGTAGGGTGTTGAGAGATGGGGACTTGAAGTATGACATAATGGAAAAGCAGGCTTATGCTTCAGTGAAATCACTGAAATATTTCAGGGTATACATTCTGCAATCTCATATTATTACACATGTCCCAAATAATGTAGTGAAGATCATCCTTACCCAACCAGATCCTGAAGGGAAAAGGGCAAAGTGGATTGTTGTTTTGTTGGAATATGACCTGGAAATCAAGCCTACTAAGATGATTAAGGGACAAGGGCTGGATAAAATTACGACTGAAGCAAATTGTGAATCCCTACAGTTAAATTTCTTGTCTAGTTATCCAAACTAGCTGGATACAAGAGTGCAGGTAATGCCAGAATTTTCTATCTTTCCTTGGTGTACTGACATTGTGTATGTGTTGCAAAATCTACAAGCCCCTGTAGGGTTGAGCAAGACAAGGGCCAGGTCTACAAAGCTGAATGCTGCAAAATTATGTATCATGAACTAGTACTTGTACTGGAAAGATCTTGGTGGTGTGTTGTTGAACTGCTTGCTGGAAAATGAAGCTCAGAAACCCATGAAAGATTTTCATAAGGGAGATTGTGGGGGTCACCATTCGTGGAAGCTGACAACCAACAAGATTCTAAGGGCTAGGTTCTATTGGCCTTCTCTGTTTGATGATGTATATAAAGAGACTATTACTTGCCATCAACGACAGATCTTAGATGGAAAGAGGAATTTGGTTTCACTTCCTCTTAAGCCAATCTCTGTGGAAGCACCCTTCCAGCAGTGGGGGCTAGATTTCATTGGAGAGATAAACCTGAACTCTTCTGGCCAACACAAGTGGATCCTTACAGCCACAGATTATTTCACCAAATGGATTGAGTCCATTCCTGCAATAATACACAGAGTTAGACATATCGAATTAATACTGCAATAATACACATAAAACTTAAAATTTTACAGTTTATAATTCTTCTTTACAATACATACAATTATAGAACAGTAGCTAGTTTCAAATAATAAACAGATATACATGCTGATAGAGATCCCATTGTTTTTAGTGGATAATTTATGCTAAGTATAATTGAATAGTTATAGAGTTTATCAATAATATTCATCATTTAAATAGTATTTATAGTATAGAATTGTATTATGTATATAATACATATATATATAATATTTACTAATACTATTTTTTGGTTTACAGAGTAACTCTATAATTCATAAAATAAGTCAATCTCTATGCCATATCGGTTGCATTACATTTGTTTTTAAAATACATTAATCAACATTATAACCTTAAGACAACTCAACCATCATCGAAATATTTAAACAAGTTTTATAGTATTTTAAATTAAACAACACAGTCGAGAGACTGTAGTAACTAGAACATAAATCTTTACATACATAAAATTTTAAGAATAAATCAATATAGCTGTAATGGCACAAAAGACCATTATTCTCGATATAATTGTTTTCAATATTAAAACCATTTAATATAAGCATTACGAAACCCTAGAACGAATTCTAGAAATAAACATAGAACTATTTCGACATTGTACCCATCCAATATTTTATTCATATAGTTAACATAACTATGGCTAGGTATAACCCAGAAACATAATATCAATTTATCCTCAATATTAAATTAGTTTTTCATCAAACTGTGCGATTATACAGTTAAATTGGGCATTGCCCAGTTTCCAAACTTAATACACAAATTCTCCATTTCCAAACAGAAAAAACTAAATAGATTGTTTATCTATTTTGGGTTTATTACAAAATCATGCCGGGATTGAATCCTGTAACCATGGCCATAATCATATTTAGGGCACTGCTCATGACTAGTTCACAATGCATTATTTATCAATAAGCATCATAAAGTTGAGAGACTGTAGTAGTAGTAAGAACAAATTCCATATGTATAAATAAGATGCTAGAATTGATTTAGATCTTATTGTCCATAATAACATTAGATAGGGTTTTAAAGAATGAATTTAGCCACAATTTGAGGGTTCGAGACCCATAAGGGTTCATTCCTTAGATACTAAATTATTATGACCAGGCTCGGATTTATCACAGCCTGTGTAATCTTCTAGGGTAAAAACTAAAATAAACACGACAGGGTTGTTTCTAACACCTACAGGTATAAACCCTTAAAACAATAATACACACAATTTACGAATTGAGTGGATTCGAAGTCAAATCCCAAATTAATTCCAAAATAACAATTTATACAACAGAGCCAGTAATGGCATAACCAAATGAACCAGTAATCATATAACCACATTTCCAAAGAAGCAATAAACAAATAGTCGTGACATTATTCAAATGATATATAAAATGTCGAATGGCCAATTTAGGAACCATCTCTGTAAATTTTGAAGTAGCTTCCAAATAAACAAACAAAAATACTGAAAAATCCTTTTATTAACATTTCTTTGGTTGAAACCCCAACACTGGACATATATCCAGGAAACAGTTACAAAATATAAATGTTGTCCAAGAATGCCACATCAACTTCAAAGAATGAGTAAACAAGAAAAGTAGACCAACGTTGGCAGTATGCAACACAATCTTGTTGAACAGACACGTCGTATGTGGAATGCCCGAGGCTTACCTAAGCCCGGATACTCCATTCGCATGCACCCACATCTTCTTTGCAGCAACCTGGAACTCCACGAACCCTGCCACTACATCCAAATAGTAATATGTATTAGATCATGTAATGAATACAAGTGTTAAAGGGTTTACAAACATGCAGAACAAGTTAAGTAGTTACCTCGACGATTTTATCCAATGCCATTACCATGATAACCACCTTCAAAGAATCTCTGCAACTGTGGAACATAACCTCTGTATACATTGTAGCTTAGCCATGGTGGTCAAGAGCTCCAGGAGCTCGACTCTATGAAATGAAAATGAGCCAAATGACCAACATTACAAACCCTTCTCTGTGTTAGGGTTTAGGTTTCAACATTCGAGGGCCATGTTGGCAAGCGTTCATATGGCCTCATTAAATTCAACAGCTTCCAACCACCATAATTCAAATTCACACCCCTTTTTTTATAGTTCGCAATCACATTATCATTTGGGATAATATCGTGGGTAATGCTGTTAGGGAAGAACCCTTTTTCCATAGTTTTAAACCTACATAATCCAACACCATCGATACTTGGTATAGGATGCTCCATTCCTATAGTGGAGACATATTTTTCAAAGTTGTGTAGTTATATAATCAAATAGGTAATTCCTTAACCATGTAATAATTATAATACAAATCCAATTATGGATGCCAACCTTACCTGTAACCTGGCCAAGTTGTCATTATGTGTTAGCTTATAAAAGTTAAGTAAGCATTAGGGCTTCACAAGAACACGTTCAGTATCCAATATCGTAATAATAACTATACATAATTCATGCATTATAAATGACGTAATCATCAATCAAGTTCAGACAATAATACAAGCACGAGTATCACAGTTAAATTATAATAAGAATGTCATGCATAAATGAATATCTCATAATAATCATAGGAGACATTCCTGTGCTAGCAAATTTATACAATAAGAATAAACGTTCGCAATTATACATCCCACAATTAATGATTAGTTGTTCATAGAGTTTATTGACAGGTTTATAATACTTAGAAAAATTTTAAATTTTGATGGATTTTGGAGGTGTTACATTATTCTTATGATGTTTGTTGACATCAACCTCATATATGACATAACCAATATGGTTCGGCTAATGATACCTCTACCAATAATAAACGGAAAGACTGCTTAATAGTTGAAGAACCTTTGCACCTATCTCATCATAAAATGGATGGTATTCCTAAGATCTATAATATCCCTTTGCACCATGTAGCAAATAACCCCAATGCTCATTATTCCCCTTACAATATCATTTTTGATGACTTGGCACAATCACCTACCACCATGTCTATGTTATATGTTCTTTGGAATTACCATATTCATTGAAAATCATTATTATCCATGTTGGGTGAAATTGATCATTTTGATGCTTCCCTTATGATGTTTGATCTTGATCAAGAAGATCCTCAGATTCCCTTTTCAATAGATACTTATATTCTAGACACCATCAAGAACTTGGTTATTCATCATTGCATCATTGATGAAAGTTCCTCCACTTTCATCATGTCCACTCACATTTGGCATAAGTTATGTTCCCTCGAACTTGCCTCGTCCCTCATAACATTGCGCACGTATGATGGTCGTGCTTCTCAACCATAAGTTGATATTCCCCAGAACATATCCATCCATTTGGCTGGGAAATGGTCTTTATTGATATCGAGGTTGTTAGTGTGCAATTATATTACAACCTTCTCCTTGGGCATAGCTACATGTATGTTATGCAAGGGATCACCTCTACGATGCTTAGAATTATGATGTTCCCCCATGAAGGGAAGATTGTAAAGCTTAATCAATTGACCTGTTATGATACCAAGGGGCCATATTGTCTAGATTATGTCTTACCTATGGTTTTCAGTAGTTTTGGAAGTCTTTCCATCCCCTCATTTACAAGTGTCAGACTCGATGTCTTCCAACATGCCTCCCTTGTGGGGTATTTTTAGGCCCTGCCACCCCCACCATCGAAAGTGGAGATATTAGAGTTGTGTACTATGTCCTATGGGAATTCTACCACCTAACCTCAACCCTATCATAGCCCTAACCCATTTTCAGGGAAACCGTGGGTGGAATTTCCTATACATCAAGTTTTTCTCCTCTTTCCTCCTGTTAGGATCGTAGGAACTCCCATTATGGCTATGATTAACCTCTTAGGATTGATTTTAGTACTACCTATTTGGTAAATTAATCCACTAAACCCCCAACCCACTCCTCAGGTCATTTTAATGCATGTGCAATCCATTGGCACCTCCAATCCCCACC
The DNA here is from genome assembly GCA_027924585.1 of Larix kaempferi. Classification (NCBI taxonomy): domain Eukaryota; kingdom Viridiplantae; phylum Streptophyta; class Pinopsida; order Pinales; family Pinaceae; genus Larix; species Larix kaempferi. Next base: position 581,043 of record BSBM01001475.1, on the reverse strand, counting down.
ACACATGCTTATGAAGGAAACTTCCCCCCTATTTAGTATTCTACCAAAAATAAATGTGGGGTCAAATCCAAGAATGCGGCACCATTGTCTACTCCAAACCTAATCGTAAGTCCTCCCCCTATAGCTACAACGTGATCACCCATGCCTTTCATTGTGTGTGATATCTTGTGTCATGCCCCCATGAATATCCACAGTTTCTTGTCTTGCGCACTAACCTCCATGTGACTAAAGAGAAGACTGTTGTGAATACTCTCATGGGTTCACATCACTCTCCCTGGCACTACCAAGTAGTTCAACAAAACATTGTGCACCAACCGTCCCCGCATGTTGTGTGGAATATATGGCCACTATTCGCACCATTGTACTGATCTCCCTAAATTATAGTCCCTCTTAGTTGATTTGCATCCATGTTCACTTGAGGAACAAGTCACTACCATCGAGGAAGTGTCTCCTCCTATGTCTTACTTTGAGGGGACAATATCCATCTATTACCTCTTGTCCTCTAGCGGTACTTCCTCAACATCCTCCCATGTCATTGGCTACATCGACAAAGATAAATTCCTTTTATCTATTTATTTGATCCTTTCAAAACGGTGAGGAAATCCCATGTCCATAGAATGGGAGTAGGCCTCTTAACCTTCCTAATCATCATTGTTTGAGATGATGTTACTGATGGCCTCCCCCTTGTAGGGGGAAATCCACCTCATCATCGCATATATGTTGTGTATCACCATGGCTATTTGCCTCAAGGTTCCCCCTCCCCTCTAGTTTATGTTTGATTCCCTATCGATACCTCTCCTGGATTGTTGGAATATTCACCAATACTGAGAGGGGGCATGAATCAATATTGGGCACTTTTACCAATTTTCACTTCAAACAAAAAATTGCAGCAACTTTAAATTACCATGACATCATTAACCATAGTACATTACCAAACATTATCATCAACACATAAAATCATATATATTGCACATATATTTTATGTGGAAACCCAAACTGGAAAAAATCACAGAATGTTGTTCTTATGTTTATGAAGAGTACATTCAATTTTATGTGCTCCAACACAATGGAATAAAAAACTACCTAATTTCCCTAGAACCAAATAGAAGGAGCATTGACCCCTTTGTGAGCACCAACTCACACTTCTTAGGAACCAACCTAAAGGAGACTACAATATCATGTCCTTTCCCCAATCCTGTTGCCCTAATATGAAATAAGAGTATCAACCTACCATTTTCATTGTCATTGTCACTGTCAACCTTCATATTTTCAACAAACTAGACCAAAAAATATCTTTAATAAAACCTTAAAACTTGCAACAAAATAGCCCAAAACATGTCTGCAATATAACCTTAAAATCTGTGGAAAAATATCCCAAAACATGTCTGCAATATAACCTTCAAATCTGCAACAAAATAGCCCAAAACATGTTTGCAATATACCCTTCAAATATGCATCAAATTACCCCTTCAAATCTGCAATAAAACCTTCATAAAACAATCAGCCATAGACTTAATTTGTTTGTCTCATTAATCCCTTAACATCAAACCCTACGTCGTTCCAAGAAAGGAACTTTAGATCATGCCATAAGAACCCTAATTCATACACAAAGATATTTAAAGATATAAACCCTATTCCATACCAAGAGCATCACCAAGAGAGAGACCATAATCCATGTGAATAACCTTTCCAAGAGAAACCCTAATCCATGTGCAAGATATTCACCAAAAGAGAAACCCTAATATGTACATTTTCCAAGATAAAGAAACAGGAGAGAAATCCTAACTCATCCTTCAACTTCTTCACAAGATGCTCCTCTTGTACCTTTCACTTCACTTGTTTATAAGAAGAGATGCACAACTATAACATGAGAAATGAAATATTCCAACCTTTATTCAAATATGATTCTAAATCACTCTTTTAGTTCTCTTAAGGTTAGGTCATCCCTAACCAAATTATGGACTCATGTTAGGTTGGCCCTAACCAAATTATGGTCTTATGTTAGGTTGGACCTAAACAAAGTTTGACTCAATACAAAGAAAAATCCATTTCTCCTCAACCATAGGGAATTAAGAATCATGCCACCTATCACCAGAAATGTCTCGGTGTAGGATATATGATTAAGGAACTCATTATTTCATTTGGGGTACCTTTATGGGGGTAAAAGTCCCCATTTGTCTTTAGTATCATTCGCATGAGACTCCCCTTGGATTTGTCTTCATGGCCTCTTGCTTTACTTCTTCAATGGGATTTGAATTTTCTTCTTGACCACTTAATGTATTCATCAAGGGGATTCTTTACACTTCACATCATCATGGTTATGTGAGAAAATCATCATCACTTTAGGGGATTCTTCACTTGCTCCATTTGTGTGCAACCCAAAGTGGGCATGTTGAAACAACCACATGTTATATTGTCTCGTGAGGGACATGATTAACAACTGCACCATAGGAGGACCACTTTGGATTTACATACACTTATGCCAATGCTCCTTCAAGGCTATTCAAGGATTCTTATTTTCTTATCTTCATGGCATGACCACATCAATGACAACAATGTTCTCTAATGGACCCTTTATTTTTTGAGGGGCATCTTTACTTGGAAAGGGGCTTCTTCATTTAGCTTCATGGCTTCAATTTGACATCAGTGAAAACCATCTATCCAACAAGGATAGAATCCGCACCACATCAACACCACTGGGAAGGGGCGAAGGACCTATCATTTCAATCTACTATCATTCATTAATTGGTTCACTTGGTAATTCATTGGACACTTATCTGCTTGACTCCTCTTACTATCTCTCGAGTGTCAACACACATTGGTCACCATTCTATAACAATGCATTTTAGCATATTACTGATTAGGTGCTCACACAAATGGTAAACCATCACATAACAATGATCCTTAACACTATCTCTTAGGTGTCCATACACATGGGAGGCCATTTAAAACAATGCTCCTTAGAACTCCTGCAAATTGTATATCATCTCATTTTATGGAAGCATCGCTAGTCACATTTATTCAGAGAATTCTATGATGAGTCACCCATGGAGTCATATTGAATCCATTCTCCTCTAGATTCAACATCAGTACCCCCCTTTCCCCTCCACTAGTCCTACCATTGAAGTCTTTCCTCGTCACCCCCATTATGTCTCTCCCCTATTATCATCATGAATTTCACATATGCTACTAGGTCAGCCATGCGTTAATGCTCTGAATAAAGAAATTTTGAGTCCCCTAATAAGTTACCCTCGTATCCCCCTTTAGTGTATCAGTCCCTTAGTTATCTATATCCATTCTTTGGTTGTATCCCTCATGAATCCTTCAAGGAAACCTCATTTTCTCATGGGTAACGGGTCTCCCTCTTTCAACATAAGAACATATATTCTAGAGGATAGATGTAGAGGCACCATGTACCTTGGACCCATAACCATGATTGATGGGATCCCTTGGACCGGCTGATGGGAGACTTCAGTTCCCTTTAGATTTGTTTTTTCTCAGGTGCTTGACTTAAGCTCATCATCACACCATTGAGAATCATACAGGTTGATGGTTCCCTTATCTAGTTTGATTCAAGATGACATATATGCTAGAATCTAGCCACTTTGTGAGTCACTTTAGAATCCCTCCATTCATATGCTTCTAGTGGTCTCCGGGTTGTGTTGGCGATATTGTTTGGAATCACTCCAATCATATGATTCCCATGGTGTTACTTTTTTATATACTCCTTCTAGTCTTGGGTCCCTTTGGTTTATTCAGGGCATCAGTTACTGTCATTTTGCATTCCATTAGAATGTCATTGTTTTGACATATGTTCTTTCAATCAAAGATGGTTGGACCATGATTATGTATCCATTGGGTATTCAATATGGGTCCCTCATTAAAAATCATTATGTATCCAAATTGGGTCCCTCTTTGACCCTCATGATGTATTTTATCCAATAGGTATTCATGTATTGATTAGGCCCCTTTTGGTCTAGATCTCCATCTATATTGAGACATTGATACGAGCATGGGTATGATTTCCTTATCTATGTATATGATATTATTTACAATTCATCCAATTTGAGTAATTTTTCTATAGGTATGGGCCTCTATAGTCCCTCAGGAGGGGAATCCTCTCTAGTGTGATTCCAGTATTTTATACAACCATCACCCCTCATATCGTATATGTAATAAATTCATATGATGTATTTCGGCCATATGATGAGATCCTAACCTCACACATTAGGGGGAAATATATTAATAGCCAAAATTTGCTGACCTTACATTTCATCGGCTTCATCACCATTATACATCATCAATTAGCATCATAAGCACCACTTTTCCATCTCAGTCCATCCATATGAGTTGAGGAAGTAATGAAATTCCCAAAAATCAAAATTTAAACCCCAAAATTGACCAGTTTGAATATGGTCGCACGTTTTCCCTAAAAAATTGTGACCTAAGTCGTAGTATTTCCCCCAAAATTCTTGACCTAGTCCCAAAAAGTGATTTTAGAGATGTCATTTATTATTTCCCACTTCGCTAATGAAAAATGGGCCAAAAGTGGACACATAACTTGACGTGGTCCAAAAGTAGTTATGATTCTAGGTTCGAAAACCCTAATTTTTCCACTAAGCAATCAAGGAAATGGAGAATGTTCACATTAAATCTAGATCCTTATATTGAGCACTCTTGAGCCTATAAGGAAATACCTCAATGTCACCATTCCACACATGATTTCCATATCATACTCATGTCGTTACTCTGTTAAAATTATCTGTGAATTAGAAGGAGACCATTACCTACTTTCTACTTCAGAATTGACTACTTTGCGATGGTTGCTAGAGATTTAGAGGCCACAAAGGAGATGCATGAATATTCCCTTGGATAGTTGTGGAGGCCCAATTTCCTCTTCATTTTACCAATTTACATATTTATGTACTATTATTCATCATGATAATGAAAATCCATTCTTTGATTCTCTACATTTTGTCTCAGTGATCTCTATATGTATTGCAATTTGAAGAATGATGAACTTTTGTTTACTGTTTAGTTTTAGTTGTTTTGTTTTTTCCTTATTGAATCTGCTACTAATGATTGCACAACCACTTGGTGGGTGCTTTTGGAACACATGGATGAGAAATCACACCATACAAAATCCCACTATGTCTTGAGTCACCAACTCAAAATCTCTATAGTAAAAGTAGCTCTTCACATGTTTGGGATGAAAGGAATGATATAGAGGTTGGTATGGATGATTTCTTATGGGATACCCATGGAGGGAATGTTTTTACATTAATCCAACTAACTGAACTAATGGATGATGTTGATATCATTGATACTTTCTGTGAAATCCTAAAATTTGCTTCCACCACCCCTCTCTTTGGACATGGATCAAGTTCTACCCAATTAGGGACAACAATGTTGTTATACAATTTGAAAGTAATGTATGGTATTCCAGATGTGTCTTTGTCAACACTTTTGAGGTAACTAACCATTCAATCCCGTAATTTTTTAAGGATTGTTGTCAAAGAATGAACACCAAAAAATTATTGATTTTATGCATGCTTAATGATAGTGTACATTTAAACCGCCCACTAATTGTAGGTTACTTAAATATAAGGTACTTCCAAGTGATAATGTCTTGCTCGACAGCTGCCCAGAGGAAAAGAAAAGTTTGAAAAGCTTGGGTGTTGAATACTTAGCATACCATGCATTTTTGAATTATTGTATACTATACAGAGATGAACATGAAGACAAAGAGATATGTCCAGAATGTGGGCATTACACATACCAAAAATTAAAAAAACATGAGTAAGGGACATGGTCCTCCTCATAAGACATTGAGGAACATACCTATAATTCCAAGGGTTCAAAGGATCTTTTATTGCAAACAATTAGCTGTGTTGTAGGGGTGGAATGCCTCACATAGAAGTAAGTTGGGAGTTATGTGAATATCAACAGATTCAATAGCCATGAAGCATATGCAGGATACATGGCCTGATAAATTCAAGGATGAAGTTAGGAGCCTTAAATTTAGCATAGCCATGGATGCATTCAACCCGCATTCCCCCAAAACACCAACTATTTTGTTTTTCCAGTGGTAGTGATCAATAACAATATACCCCCATGGTTGTCCATGAAGAATGAACATCTTATGTTGGCTCTTATAGTATTGATTAGAAGACAAGTGAAGAGAATGGATGTCTACTTCAAACCATTGATTGATGAATTTAAGCAATTATGGGAAGGGATACATGGATATGATGTATCAAGACCCATCCCAATTGAGAGTGTTGATGTATTTGTAACTTCAGAAGATATTCACTTGTATATTGTATGTATTACATTTGTACTTTATTGTATCCTCGATGGAGATGTCTTATTCCTCTGATCAGAAGTGTCGTCATTTGTGTTCTATTGTTGTACCTCCGAAGGAGATGTTTGTTCCTTCGGGTCGGAAAAGTCTTTATTATACTTGAGTCATGTAAAGTCATTGAGGTCCATCCTCCCATGTATGACAGGGAATTAGATCCCAGAGTAGTGTCGCAAGTTATATTGTAAGTGTCGTAACTTATATTTGATGGGTTATTAGAACACCTTGGTGGGGTCTCCCTCTAGAGTCATGTGGGTTAAAGGGTTATTAGACCACCCTAGTGGGGTCGGCCCAGTGACAAGTGGTAATGGGTTATTAGACTCTCCTAAGGGAGGTCAGCCCAGTTTAAGTAAAAGGAAAGTCAAGCCATTGTATAAATAGAGAGTGTGTCTCTCTCATTCTATTCATTCACTCACTCACTCACTTCACGTTAGTGAGAGAGAGGAGGAGTGCGCACAAGTGGAGAAGGAGTAGCTGCTGCAGAAATTTATCTTTTGGGGATTCATCTTGGTGATCTCTGTATTGGTGCATATTCTATCTCTGACGAAGTTGCGGGGTTTTTCACCTTCTTGGTTTTCCCTGGTGAAATGCTTTGTGTCTCTTGTCTCTTGTCTCTTATGCTTGATATGTTGTACATGTTGTTCTTTCAGTTAAGATCCCATATAGTATTGAATTAAATGATGAAAAACTAACATGGAATCAAAGATAGCCTCAAGGTAGGCATTGTATGGAATTTATGACATTTGTTGCACTTGCGACAAATTGGAAGCGATGGCTTGATATAGTAAAAACTAGTCATCATGGCACTTTCACTATAAATTAGTTTTGGGGAAGGTTTAGGATATGAAACTTTTACAGACCAAATATGAAATGTTCATGTACCTTATGTTTGAAGCTTAGCCTCATATTCATTGTACTTTTTGAGATATGATTTGTACAAGTTAGAGTTTTTGCCTCTTCCAGATTGAAGCCCTAAACAGGTAACCTAGGAACATAGGTCATATCTTGGGCTAGGAAGCTCCAAATGGAATTCCATACAAAATTTCAGTTAGGGCACGGACTATAGTTTCACGGGTCATCTTTTTAGAGGCTGAAATTGAAAAAGTGACACGTGGAACTCCATACAAGTTCACTATGTTGTTTCTTCCCATAAACAAGTCATGTTGCGACACTTTGCATATCTCTCTCTCAAAGAATCCATTAAAGCTCATATCTATGGGGTTGGAAAGATAACAGTTCATTCTACCACAGCCGAATTTTTTGAACCTGAGGATTTGAAATTTCAGAGTTGCATCAGAAACAATATGGCATATATTTCTGACAAAACATAATCGAATTCTAAGCACTTTCATTCTTGGCTTGTCACTGTTGCGGGAAATTAGGGTTTCTGCAAAAGTTGGAATTTTTGGAATTTGAGACCATGACTAGATTCTCCTCACCAAAATCTAAATTTAGAGACCAAGATCGAATTTTTTGGTTGGCTAGAACCCCAGACTCTATCAAACCCTAGTTCAGGATTTCGACCTGAAAATGAGAAAACGAGAATTTGACAGAAGCTGCAGATCCAAAACTTTCAAAGTCAATTTTGAGGGGTCAAATTTTAGAGATTTCAAAATTGAAGCATACCAGCTTGATCAGCTCAACAAGGCGCATTTTTTCATCCAATCAGAAGTTTGAAATTCAAATTTTGAATTTTTAGGGTTTCTCTGACAAACCCTAATCCAGCATTAGATCTAGCTTCAACAAATCAAAGTGGACTGGGTTAATCCTAGAAGAGAATGAATTGACACCTACATAAGTGAAGAAGTTCCAGTTCTAGAGGGATATGAGGCTGAGGCCTTACATAAGAAAACTACAAGCAATCCCGACAGGTATGACTTGAGGAGATACATGTATGTTTTGAAATCTATTCATGATTAAGTTTATGATATGTTTGTCTTCATATTATTGAGGTTAGTAACAATCTTGATTAACTCTAGGCTTGTCTTATCACCCTAGTAAAAGTATGAATGCATGTGAATGATAGAAGACATTTATTGATTAGAGTTATGACACTTATGATTGTACTAATGCACTATGGTGTTGTATGAGGATGATGTTGTCTGCTAACATAAAAGGTACATCAAGAAAGACAAATCGAGTACTAGATCAAGAACATATGACCATGGTGACATGAAGACAAAGACTCATCCATAGTCATGGATCACATAGAAGCTCTACTTACGAGATTTGTATAATTTGGTTCTACAATGGTTAACTTATGAGATATGCAGGTTACTAGCACAAGTCATTGAAGAGAACAAGAAGACATTATGTGGGTATATTAGACATAACTAGAAAGCATGATAATCCAGGTATGTTTTTCCTATATCAAGTTATAATCCTACCTTGTGTTAGGATCTTATATAATTATACTTTGTATGATTGATGATTCATGAAGTTATAAGTTTGGGTAATGATGGGTTTGTGCATATTATGCTTCTTAGTTTGATTAATGATATGACAAACTAGAAGAGTCCTATGGTCAAATAAAAATTATGCATGAGTAAAAGAAGTCCTCCCTGAAACCTTGAATACTAACGCTTGTGTATGAAATGATCATGACCATACATGATTAAGATTATTTAGAATCATAATGTTTTGATAAGTATTGAGATTATACTAAGGCATGTATGATTATGTATGAGATATTGAGGATGACACAATGATGACACTAGTGCACACTTAAGCATGCATAGTGGTCTAGGATGGATAGAAGTTCAAAGACATATAATCATGATGATATCATAAAGGAAGCAAAGATCAAGAGGGAGAACACTCCAGGAAGCAAAGATCAAGAGGGAGCACACTCCAATAGTTCCTACAAGGAAGCAAAGATTGAAAGGGAGTCCACCCAACAACAAAACAAAGATAAGTATTTAAATTGTCATTTATTATATATTTGATTACTTAAATGATGTTGTCCAGTCATGTACATGCTTATTTTAGGATGTATATTATGCATATTAGAAAAGTTTAATTAGTGAACAAGATACTACTAATATGCAAGTAATGGGTAAGTGGCCTATGGTACTATACAACATTCCATTGCTACTTATCTAGAATGAAAACTATTTGCTGAGATGTTGGGAGTTGTGCACACTCTTAAAAAATGTTCTGGTAGAGATGGAAGGCATCTAGAAAGTTACGGGATATGGATAAATGTTGTATTGAAGCATTGGCTGAGATAATTGGATGACTATATGGCATACATTATGTGTAAGAATTTGTTTTTGAAAAACTATGAGAAGTTTCTAATCATGCAATTGAATTTGACTTGTAGGAAAGATCATGTACAATCACCTACAAAAGAAGGACAATGACATTTGTTCCAGTGACAAAGTTCAAGAAAACTACCTATTGAAGATATTGAAGAATCTGAAGTTCCCAGGATCAGGGATGCAGTAAAGGAAGGATGCCATGATCGAGGAATACCAATCGATCATGAAGAATGATGTTTGGGATGTGGTCCCAAGACCAGAAGGGAAGTCTATTGTGACTTCCAAGTAGATCTACAAGATCAAGCATGCTGCAAATTGTAGCATAGAGAAATACAAGGCAAGTGATGAAGTGGAAGATACACCAGATGGATGTCAAGACAACTTTCTTGAATGGTGTAGTCGAAGAGGAAGTGGAGCAGCCACTCGGATTTGAGACACATGACAGGGAGTCACATGTGTGCAAATTGAATAAATCCTTGTACGGTTTGAAACAAGCACCCAGGACATGGTACGACAGGATAGACAACTTCCTGACTAGTTTGGAATTTACCAAGAGTAAAGCAGATTCCAACCTTTACTACAAGTTTGAGGAAGGTAATCCAGTGATACTCCAACTGTATGTAGATGACCTGTTTGTGATAGGTGATATTGGGTTGATTGCTGATACGAAGACGAAGCTTGCTATCGAGTTCTAGATGAAGGACTTGGGTATGATGCATTACTTTCTAAGTATGGAGGTGTGGCAGAGTGCAGATGGAATCTTCCTTGGACAAGGGAAATATGTAGTAGAGATCCTGAAGTGGTTCAGGATGATGGACTGCAAGGCCATGGCCACACCTATGGATCTGAACTTGAAGCTATTGAGTGATGCTTCATCAGTGTTGGTTGATGGCACGATGTATTGTCAGATGATTGGGTTCTTGATGTACCTGACGAACACGAGACCAGATATTTGCTTTGCTGTGAACACCTTGAGCCAGTTCTTGATGGACCCTAGACATTCACTTGATTGCTGTAAAGCATATTCTAAGGTACCTGAAGGGTACGGTTGATTATGGGCTCAAGTATGATGCGAATCAAAATTTTAACCTGGAGGGTTTTGTTGATTCAGATTGGGCAGGAAGTGCTGCAGATAGGAAGAGCACTTCGGGGTGCTGCTTCAGTATGGGATCAGGTGTGATCTCTTGGTTTAGCAAGAAGCAATCCTATGCAGCACTAATTATAGCTAAAGCAGAGTATGTCACAACTTGTTAGGCTCGTTGTGAGGCAATATGGCTAAGGAAGCTACTGTCTTATTTATTTGATCTCTAGTTGGATGCTACTTGTATCTATTGTGACAACCAGAGTTGTGTGAAGTTGTCAGAGAACCCAGTGTTCCATGACAAGTCGAAGCATATCGAGATCAAATATCACTATATTAGGGATATGGTGCAGAGAGGAGCAGTGAAGCTCCTGTATGTTGCAACGGATGAGAAGATTGCAGATGTGTTGACCAAACCACTAGCCAAAGTGAAGTTCGAGTACTTCAGAGAGAGGCTTGGTGTACTTCAGATCAAGGTTCCTTCCAAGGGGAAGTGATGGGTTCGAAAGACGCAGATGCACATGGGATTTTCCGACATGGTTGTAGATGTGTTCTCCCATGGTCATGATGGAATTACCAATAATTTCTTACGTGGTTGTAGATGTGTTCTCCCATGGTCATGATGTAATTGCTGAGCCATTCTCAATGGTGGTAGATGTGTTCTCCCATGGTGCAGATGTAAGGGTTGGAGCCATTCTCGCATGGTGGTAGATGTGTTCTCCCATGGTGTAGATGTGAGGGCTGAAGACATTTTTCATATGGTGGTAGACGTGTTCTCCCATGGTGAAAAAGTAAGGGATGGAGCCTTCCCCGAATGGTGGTAGATGTGTTCTCCCATGTCAGTGGTGTAAGTGTTGTATGATTTGCATCTTGGTTTTGCTCCGTGGATGATGAGATGATATGAAGAGGATGATCATGTGATGATGATGTGCATCAGGATGATGTATTGTATAATGATGATCAGTATGATCATGAGTATCTGGATGATACTCCGTGGCCGTGGATAGGTTGTGTAGGATTTCATGTAATCAGTCCTAGGGATCCAGACAGGTTGTGCTAGGCATGTAAAAGATCCTGGGATGCTCTTTAGAGATATTGCAGGTTGCAAGACACTCTTTTAAGGTTTTTCAATTTCACATGTAATCAGTCCTGGAGATCCGGACAGGTTGTGTTAGGCACGTAAAAGATCCTAGGATGCTCTTTAGAGATCTTGCAGGTCGCAAGACACTCTTTGAAGGTTTTGTGAAGGTCACATGTAAAATATCATGGGAGATCCGATAGGTTGAGCAGTAAGCTCGTAAAAGTATTGGGATGCTCTTTCAAGGTTTTGTTAATGCACGTAATCATCCCTGAGGATTCCACAGGATGGACAAACATGATGAAGACCTACAGGAGGCTAGGCCTACAACCAGCATGAAAAAGGGTTGGATATGTAGAACTTCCTATGATGATAAGAATTGAGAGATAGCACCAATGATCGAGATGACGAGTACAATAGCAGTGACGACGATGCTCCATGATCCAGTGACAGTGACCAACTCCAGAATTGAAGACTTGTGCCTATATGTATTGATGACCTGTGTGAAGAGAATATCTTCCTAGTTAAGAGGGATTCTTGATGTCTTTGTAACTTCAGAAGATATTCACCTGTATATTGTATGTATTACATTTGTACTTTATTGTATCCCCGACGGAGATGTCTTATTCCTCCGATTGGAAGTGTCGTCATTTGTATTCTATTGTTGTACCTTCGACAGAGATGTTTGTTCCTCCAGGTCGGAGAAGTGATTATTGTACTTGAGTCATGTAAATTCATTTAGGTCCATCCTCCCATGTATGACAGGGCATTATACCCCGGAGTAGTGTCGCAAGTTATATTATAAGTGTTGTAACTTATATTTGATGGGTTATTATACCACCTTGGTGGGGTCGGCCCTGTATGAGTCATGTGGGTTAAAGAATTATTAGAACACCCTAGTGGGGTTGGCCTAGTCACAAGTGGTAATGGGTTATTAGACTCTCCTAAGGGAGGTCGGCCCAGTTAGAGTAAAAGGAAATTCGAAACGTTGTATAAATAGAGAGTGTGTCTCTCTCATTCTATTCATTCACTCACTCACTCACTTCACATTAGTGAGAGAGAGGAGCAGTGCGCACAAGTGGAGGAGGAGTAGCTGTTGTGGACATTTATCTTTTGGGGATTCATCTTGGTGATCTTTGTATTGGTGCTTATTCTATCTCTAAGGAAGTTGCGAGGTTTTTCACCTTCTTGGTTTTCCCTAGTGAAATGCTTTGTGTCTCTTGTCTCTTGTCTCTTATGCTTGATATGATGTACATGTCGTTCTTTCAGTTAAGATCCTAGATCATATTGAATTAAATGATGAAAAACTAACAAAGAGGTCTTTTCCATTGTATGTCATATGTCTGTACACCACGCATGATTATCCATGACTAGGATTTTTCTCTGGTAAGCATGTTCATTTACTTTTATATATATATATAACACTATTTGGATGATACTTAATTTAGTTCAACTATCCTTTTTAACACTAGCATGCTCTATATACGATAACATTGCATGTATTGTAATAAAATGGTATCATGGATGTAAATGTTGTGTACTTTCTATAAAGGTTGGGTTGTCCAACCACCTATGAAAACCAGTGTATGACTGCTCTAGGGTATTCCTCCCAGAAGACCACCCTTATGGAAGAGTTGCATCTTCTTTCAATGGTAAACCACAGAGAACCTAAAGACCTAAAATAATCACTCTAACATATTGGATTAAGGCATATAACATAGAGAAGGAGAAGGAAATTGTAGAATTATTCAATTGAAATGGGGAACCTATGTTTAATGATCATGAATTTTTTGACAAAAATGTTGAGAAAATGGCGATTGGGATGAAAAATAAGTCTTTATTTTATGATCTTCCATATTGGAAGCATATTAATATTTCCAACTTACTAGATCCCATTCATATGTTTAGAAATATTTCATCTTCTCTACGGAGGAATACATCATAAGAAAAAGAGACATTGGATATTAGGAGATATCTTATTTCTTCAAATACAAAAAAGAGACGTTAGCTAAGAAAATAAAGCAAGGGAGAGACCGGTACCTCTTGGTATTTTAAAGAAGGTGATGTCCCATGGATTTTAAAGAAAGATGAGATTTCTGTGGAAAACGATATTATATTGGGTATGAAGGGACCTTATTTTATAAGGGTTGACCTTATGACATTACTTCATTGTAGAAGGACATTTGTCAAGGTTGAAATCACATGACCATTTGAACCTTCTAAGGGTATGGATGTTGAATACATGATTGTTTCTCTATAGTGTATATTAAAATATACTATGCACTCATAGTTTAATCACAAGTACTTATGGGTGTGTCTATTTTGTAGTTATGTTATCCTTCTCTTATGCACAGTTGTGTGAACCATGACTTCACCTAGTACATATGATGTTCCATTTCAAAATTATATGCATTTGTATGTTGGATCACATCAAAGGAGATTCATATGGATAACATTCCACGGTGTTGTTGAGATATAATTGAGAATGTTTGTATGATTAAGAAGGAACTTCCCATGAGTTCTATAGACTTGTAGGTCCATATTCTAATTCACCTACCTGATGAGGTTGAATTAGTTGGGGAGAGACGTACATGAAAAAATGAAGGGGTTTTTTGACAAAAGGAAAAACCGGAGGGATCTATGGTGGAGGATTACATAGTATATGAGTCATTCTATCATGGTAGTAAGTACATCAATAAAATTGATGCCACACTAGGGGATGTGGTTTGGGATGACCAATAATATGAGGGAAAAAGATAAGGGTAGCTATTCCAAACAAATAAAAAAAGGCACATGGTAAAGATTAAGTCACTTAACTTTTGTCAAATTTGTATAAGGAAATTTTTTACATTGAAGTTGATAATATATATTTGACCTTATATGATTCGTCAAATACTATTTGATCTCATATGATAACAGTATTAATCTCATATGATTTGTTTTGAATTCTTGTACTCACACATATGCTATACGGAACAATTTTGCGTGGATGATTTGTAGAAGGCATGTCAAGATGGGTATTATAGATTTTTGGAGAATAGAGTGGAGTACTAGGTCTCTCCAGAATGCAGATCACAGGTAGCAATGTTCCCATGAATTCACTACATGCAATTTTAAGCTACAACGTCCAAACAAAGGAGCATATATCCATGTGTAATTCCATGAAGGATGGGAAGTGTCACGAGGTAATGCACAACATAGAAGTATTGATTTCATATGTTGGAATCCAACTTGGATTCCATTTGCTGCCAAGATAGACCATCTAAAATTCTAGGAATAAAAGAGACTTGCATGCTAAAGATGGGAATAGATTTAGATTGTGGATTGTAGAGCTCAGAACAAAGAATCAATGGAAAGTTTGTGCATTGTGGAAACTAGCATCAATCCCTTTCTACATTATGCACTAGCAGGAAGGATTTTGAACTATTATTAGGGACCTATACAGCTTGCAGGGGTAAGTTGTCACCAATTTTTAATATGGATAAAAAATGAAATCTTGAAAATTGGAGTTAATTCCAAAATTTGATCCCATGGTTATTTCATTTACTAAATAGTACATGGATTCTATCATTACCTTCCTAATCAGATTCCTTCATTGATTTGTAACCAACATAGATCCATTTAAACTCAGATATATCAAGCGTCGAGAGGGATCCAATTTCTTGAGGTGTAATTTTTTGTAATCTTAAAATCAATAAATTTGATCCTCTCTTGTTTGATAGGTTCGGGTTTAAGTTTTAATTTTACGTTTCATAATTTTTTATTTTATAAGAAGATATGTATTTTTTACTTTAAGAGACAACATGTATTTTTTTAAATATTTTTTTTATTTTTGGTAACGTTACGTTACATTACAACATCTCCCCCATACTGGGCTGTAGAGCACCTCGCTCCTCTCAATACAATTACTAAAGTAATCAAATTCCTTCATCAAAGATGCCTGCTTGACAATATTATATGTTGGAAATAATAACATGGATGGTTCCCTTGAAAAGATTGGGATATGAACTATGAGAACTCTACTTGCTATGTAACCTCTGTCACTATACAAATTTGAACTATTGAAATGTACAAAAACATAATGTGCGAAAATATAATTTGAAACATATTTCCTCACCCCACATCCTTACTCACCTCCTCACCATGCCAAAACTAGAAATATATTTTCTCTTAGCTACATGAGACCTTGATACCATGCTTCACTGAGACCTTCATTGATACCTTCACTGAGACCTTCATTGATAACTTCACTAATACCTTGATACCTTCACCAATACCTTGATACTATGATCCCTTCAGACCAAATCACTTCCAACTTATATCCTTCCAATCACATCCAACTTGTATCCTTAAATATTGTTTTTATAATTTAAAGAACCATAAAGATAATTTATCGAATCACATCAAAAACCACTTCACTTTAGATGAAAGGAGGAAATACAACATGAGTGCTTGGAAGGAAAACTAGATCAAATTTTATCTCTATATGTATCTTAATATCCCTATCCCCTTTTATGCCTTATTTTCCCTCTTTATCCATCCATAATATCTATCCTTTGAACATTCAAATTAGGCCTAAAAGGTCATATTTGCACACTAGCATATTGGCATATTAAAAATCAGACATCAAGTTTATAATTTGAATCAATTCAAGTTTTCCTCTTGGGAGCCCCCTTCTTATTATCCTCATGTGACTTTGAAATTGATGAAAGATAGTTCTCATATTTTTCCACTTCACAAATAAGTTGGCAATTATAATTATATACTTTCCTTTGCCTTTTATTCTATTTACTAGCACAAAAGGACAAATGTAATCCTATCCCCAATGCTAAAAAGGATAGCTAGACATTATGGGATTCAATGTGTGAAAACCACCCACATGTAGCTTGTGAGTTATAGTATAACACTACCCACATTTCCTCACCAACTTGGAACAATTCTCAAGCATATCCAACTACCATAGTCCTAAACAAAAAATCATATATGGTGTGCTTGTTATAGAGCAATGTATTCACATGAATCCATAATGTGATGATTCCATTATTGAATTCTTAGTGTATGTTTGTGAGACACATCTTCTCAATATTCCATCTAATCCAAGATTGTATACAACACCTATGACAAACTTTAATATTTCTTTTCTTTTAACTATAATTATCTTCTACACTATAGGCATTACACTTGCTCCCTCATTTCATCAATGTGACAAGAATCATCCCTAAAAATATTCTCGCAAAACTTTGGAAAATAAAAGCAAAAAAAATAAAATAATGAATATTTATTTATTATTGGGCCTTAATAATTAATTGATATTACAAAAATTTTAAGAGAATAAAGTTATTATCGATAACTCATTCTTATGAATTTCTAATCTACTAATGTGAAATTCAACCCTCTTACAAGAAAGGAAATTAGACAATTAAATATCCATATATATATTTATTCAATCTCATTGTATTTATATATCATTGTAATATATACCCACATTAAAGCATAATTTCAAAACATTTTTCATGATACTCACTTTCATAATATTTTATCTCATCATAACTATGGTGATTTAGGGATGCTTCTCTTAAATCTTTTTGAGTATAGACTCATTTCCTTTTAAAAATAAAATCGAGGGAAATATTAATAATATATCATCTTTATCATCTTCTTTATATATTTATAACCAGAATAGATCCATCCTAAATGCATATCTATCAAACACTAGAGGCATCCAATTTCCCGAGGTGTTATTTTATAATGACTTTTTATTTGATTTTAAATTTTTATTTTATGAGTGGATATGGATTTTTTAATTATTTTTTATTTGGCTTTCATTTTCTATTTTATGAGCCACATAAATTTTTGTAAATACTTTTTATTTTTAGTACGGGTTGTAAGTACCTCGCTACTCTTGGTGCAATAAATTAAAAATTCAAAGTTATTAATTCCTAAAAATTAAATTGATTTTTAAATTTTTATTATTTAATAAATTAAAATAATATAAAAAATAATTTATTTTAATAAATTATATTTATTTTTTACATTTAAATAACATAAATGAATTATTTTTTATATTTTAAAATAATAAAATTAATTATTATTTTATATTTTAAAATAATAATAATTGTGTATGATATAAGTGAATATTATTTACTTCTAAATTTTAACTACTTTTGGTGCAATAAATTAAAATGTATAATTTATTAATTCCTAAAAATCAAATTGAATTTAAAAGATTCATTATTTAATAAATTAAAATGATATAAATATAGATCACGTCATTAATATATAATTTGTTTTAATAAATTATATTTATTGATTTTTTTACATTTAAATAACATAAATGAATTAAGTTACATTTACTTTATGAGTCAATAATTATTATCCTCATTTCCAATTACACAAATAGATTATAATAAGTTTTATCATCTTAACAAAAAAATACATATATATATATAAAATTTTGTTTTTCAATATTAAATTAAAAATCAAAACATTCTATTATAAGATGAGTTAATTATGAATCAATTACATCACCCAAGAGATGTGATGTTTAATTTTTTTATAGCTTTATTTAAATCATTAATCATAAGAGTATGTGGAAGTGCTATCAAAAAGTTTAAATTTAAATAAAATTATGCATCCATGTGGTGTGTCTCTTTGGCATGTTTACAAAAAGGAAAAGGATAGAGGTTTTCACCTAATGGATATTAAGATTTCATCTAGAGTTTTAAATGCCACATGTGAGGTAATAACAAAAATACTAATTATAAACTTTGTTAATAACAAAAATATTAATTAAAAACTAGATATTTGGAGTTCAACAATTTAGGGCATTGGTTGATCAATATAATTACTCTATTAGCATGTTATAGTCTCTATTTATTGATTTACTTTTTATGCAGTTTCCTTTTTTTGGATGTTGGCTATGGCTTTTTTATTTTGGAGGGGTTGCTGGCTATGGATGCTTATTTATTTATTTATTTAGTAATATTATGATATTATATGTATTTTATTTTCCATTACCTCTCTCTTTGATTTGATGTACTCACACTACTAGACATATTTGAGCTGGGCGAGTCTTCTTTGAATGTGAAGAGGCCAACATGGCATCTAGAAGGAGTAGAGTAACATATTTGAGGGCACAAAAAATTTGATTATAAAGTTGAGCCTTGGAATTTTTTGAATCTGCAAAGATATATTAAAGTTGGGCATTAAAGTTTGATGTTTGGGTTGTGTGTGGTGCAGTTTGTTTCTCAAGCTTGAGATGCAAACATTGCTGGTTCTCAAGTCTCAAGTTCTAGGTGTCAAGTCTCAAGGTCTAGGACACCGAATAAATCCCATTGAATCATTACTTATGTTTAGGAAATAAATCTCCATGACCAAGGTCAAGGTAACGGGCTTGATCATATCAAACATGGAACATTATTTAGTAATTTTCAGATAAACTTTTATCATTATCCAATCTTAGGACTCTTAAATTGAAGAGAGTTACAAAATTTTGCGGTTTATTTACAATTTAATTCAAAGTTGTCATCATGCTAGCGTCACATAGAATTCATCTTCAACTTTCTCATTGAAGTCTTCTGCATCACTGAACACAACTAGTGTAATTTTTGTGGCATTAAGATCTCATTGAAATTATGATGATTTAATTGAAATTCTTTATCACTATTATACACTCATGGTTTCTTTTTATGTACCAATGAGTCAAGCTATTCAAATTTATTTAAGGATGTCGAGCTATGGCATATAGTTGTTTCGAGGGATTTCTTGTGATGTGTTAGAGGCCACAACGCAATGGCTATGAGGGTCACATGGAAACAAAATAAATCGAAGATGTGTGTAATCTCTAAGCAATTGTTATGTTTGGTTTTGTCCATGCAAGTTGAACCCCTATTTTTCTTGAAGCTTATTACAATTTATGGGTAGTTTACCAAGACTATTGATATTTATATCTATTAAATGGAAGATAATATTGTTAATTAAATATTTGGGAAAAATATATTTATATATATAAAATGAAAGGTAATATTGTTAATTAAATTTTTGGGATAGAGATAGGGATAACTCACAACAATTAATGATCAAATGGATAAACAAAAAACTTAGGTTGAAGTTTTCATTGGCACATTGCTATGTGAGACTGGTGGTGCTAGAGCATGCTCTAACCCTAACAGTACTTTTATCGATAATTTGAATTTGAACGTTTCAACATAACAATATTCTTAATTTATACCGTTGGATGAGTTTGAATTAACTATAGTTAAATTCAAATATTTAACTATCTATTTTTTGAGTTTGATATTGTCTCGCATTCTAACGGCTAGTGAATTATCTTTATGGAGGTCGCTTTTCTCCTTTGCTTTCTCCTTTGGCATTCTAACGGCTAGTGAATTATCTTTATGGAGAGCTAGGGTTTTTTGTATCTATGTGTTTCTCAAAACTGGTGTTCATCCGTGGAGGGGAGCAGACTTTTATGGTCCCATCGAAGCTATTGTCTTGCTTTTTGGTGCTACAACCGAAGGCCATATTTGGGATTCGGGGTCTCGGCAAGGAGCTATTAGCAGATCTTATTTTGGATGTATCATAGGTGAAGATGCCACAGCTGATCAACAGGTTCGAATATGAATACTGGTAAATGCAGTTCATTGGGCGACATAAGTTGTAGGAAGATGGCCCCAAGACCATCTAGCATTCTTGTGATGCGCACGAGATCGGGTGGAATGTGGACAATGTGTAAGCATTGAAAGCTCTCCTGGAGACATTCTTTCTTTTTCGGTTGCGGTGCCTCTTTCTGCCATGGTACTAGTAGTGGTAATTCACCCATACTAAGTCATTGCCTCTGTAATCTATGAGCAAGAAGAGCTTTGGCGAGGTTCTGATCTTCAAGTCAACGAAGTACTGCCCAGAACTTACTGAAGCACCAGAGAATATCGATGTCCCAATCGGGGCCCCTGCAAGGTTACGTCCTTGTAAGGAGCATTTTTCTGGTCGATTGTGTAAGGACAATGACGATGACGATGACTGGAGATTTATTTCTACAAAGGCCGCGAAGGCTACGATACAGAAGCATACAAATGTTAGAAAAAGTAATTACTTTAGTTAACTTAGCTTTTACATTCAGTTCCTATTTAGACGTTCAGTTAATAAATGCAATAGCATGCATGCAAAAGCTAGGTTAGAGCTTTTAGGGTTTTCCATAAGTGTTTAAATACACATTAGATATTGTTTGTATTACATCAGTTGATCTCCGTTTATGAATAAAGATTGAAGAGCCGTAGCTCATTCTGCATTATCTTTGTTTATTTTCTGCCTCCATCCTTCAGTTTGGTATCAGAGCTTAGGGGAAGATCAATTTGGTAACATAAATATCCGGAGAAGCCAAAGCCATAGCTTTGAAGAATTTTTACACAAATATTTTTTGGAGATTTTATATAAAAAAAAAAAATTGTTTTTTGTAAAACTACTGCGGCCTCCATATAGGCCAAAGCGCGGTACTTTAGGGAACTACTGTGGCCTCCATATAGGACAAAGTGTGGTATTTTGGGGAGATACGGTGTTAAAAATTGGGGATTACTGCGCCCTTCCTATAGGCCAAAGCACGGTAGTCAATGAAGACTCACGGCACTTAGGGAAAGAGAAGATTTTTTTTGAGAAAGATTTTTTTTTTGTTATTTCATGAGAGTGAAATTTGTTTTTACTTTCATGGAATTGTTTTCTTTTACGAGATTCTTTGAGTAAGAATTTTTCTTTTTTAAAAGAGAAGAAGATTTTTTTTTCAAATCTTGTTTAAGAGGGAGACATTATTTTGAAAAAGGAGGAAGGGAGATTGTTTTGAAAAAGCCAGTGAAAGACTCTGTAGCGTCTATGGCTTCTAGCAGCAACAATCATTCTCATATTTCTCCTCTTACAGGGAAAAAGGAATATGATGTTTGGGCCACGAGGATGGTGGTTTATCTCAGGTCAGAAGATGCATGGGAATATGTCGTGTATGGCTATTCCGAACCTGCAGATGATGCAGCTTTTCAAGCCCTTTCAAACATAGAAAAAGATGTCCTGCGAGTGCACAGGAAGAAGGATGCAAAGGAACTGCATCTCATAATGAAGGCTTTGGATAACAACGTATTTCCAAAGATATCAGTGTCATTTCATGCTAAAGCAGCATGGGATACCTTGGCGACCAATTATCAGGGTGCTGGTAAGGTACAAATAGCTAAACTCCAAAATCTGAAAAGAGATTTTGAATATCTAAAGATGAAAGAATCAGACTCAGTAGATTCGTTCATGAACAAAGTCATGGGTATTGTTAATCAGCTTAATATCTATGGTGAAAAGATGGAAGATCAAAGGGTAACTGAAAGGGTTCTGAGATCCCTACCCCACAAATTTGAGTCGAAAGTTTCAGCGATTGAAGAAGCAAAGGATATGAGTACTCTCTCTATAGACGAGTTGACCGGATCTTTATTTTCATTCGAATCTAGACTCAATAGGAATGAAGAATCCTCTCTAGAGAATGCTTTCAAAGCACATGTCTCATTCTCAAGAGGCAGAGGAAGAGGCAAAGGCAGAGGAGGATCAAGAGGATGAGGCAGAAGTGGCCAAAGTAATGGAAATGGAGATCAAGATCACCATCATAACCATGAAGGTGGAAACTGCGACAAAAAAAGGTCAGATAAATCTAATATTCAGTGTTATTATTGCAATAAATTTGGGCATTATGCTCATGAATGCGAAAAGAAAAAGGCTGATCAAGAAAATCATAATGCTAATGTGACTAATACCTCTGAGGATAAATATGATATGTTATTTCTTACATGTCATGCTGCACACAAAATCCCAAAGGGACTTTGGCTTTTAGATAGTGGCTGCAGTAACCATATGATAGGTGACAGAGGTCTAATTGCAGACCTAGATGAATCAGTGAGGACAGAGGTCAAAGTTGGCATGGATGAGGTTGTTCCAGTCCTTGGCAAAGGAGTGGTCAACATTCTGACCAAACAAGGCCAACAAAAGACAATCTCAGATGTCTATTATGCTCCAGGATTGAAGCATAATCTGCTTAGCATTGGGCAACTCACTGAAAATAAATACAGACTTGTCTTTGATGGATCAGACTGTGAAATTTATGACAAACCCCCAAATCGACAGTTGATCATCAAAATACAAGTGACTAGGAATAGGATGTATCCACTAGTCATGAATTGCAGTAGCAAGGTAACCTCTTTTGCTCAAAAAGCCACTTGCATGGATGATTAATGGTTATGGCATTTTAGATATGGACATCTTCACTTTGGTGGTCTCAAGTTTTTGCATCAGAAAGAGATGGTAAATGGATTGCCCCCTATGAAGGAGCCAGAAAGTAGTTGTGAGTGTTGCATCATTGCAAAGAAACACAGGGGTAGCTTTCCTAAAGGTATGTCTCGAAGGGCACATGCACCTCTAGAACTTATTCATACTGATCTGGTTGGACCAATGCAAACTCAATCGATTGGTGGAAACTATTATTTTCTTACATTTATTGATGATTTCAGTAGAAAAATTTGGGTGTATTTCCTTCGTCAGAAGTCTGAAACTTTTGGCAAGTTCAAGGAATTTAGGGCTCTGGTTGAAAAATAGAGTTGTTATCAACTCAAAGTATTGAGATTTGATGGAGGGGGAGAGTATGAATTAAAGGAATTTCATGATTACTGCAAGCATCATGGAATCAAGAGGAAATTTACTACAAGATTTACTCAGCAGAATGGTATTGTAGAACGCAAGAACAGAACCATCATGAATATGGCAAGGAGCATGTTGAAAGGAAGAAATTTGTCCCATGAATTTTGGGGAGATGCAGTGGCTTGTGTTGTTCATGTGATGAACAAATCTCCCACCAAAATTGTGAAGAACAGAGTATCAGAGAAAGCATGGTCAGGTATGACTTGTAATGTTTCTCATTTCAGAGTATTTGGTTGTGTTGCTTATGCTCATGTTCCTAAACAGCTAAGAAAAAAGCTAGACGATAGGAGTGAGAAATGTATATTTTTTAGATATGGTGAACAAACTAAAGCCTACAAGCTGTATAACCCTATTACCAAAAAGGTTATTCTCAGTAGAGATGTTTTGTTCAAGGAGGAAGAGTCATGGAATGGAACCATAGACAAGGGTATGGGAGTTGCAATACCGCAACCAAAAGATGGAGAAGATGAGGAGTTGATTGGACAACAAGATCCAGTAGCATCTTCACCAGTAGCAAATACTCCAGAAAGAACACCTAGAAACTCAGTTCGAGGTGAAGCATCAAGTCCACAATCATGTAATGAATCTGATCACAGTAATAAAAAGACTAGAAGATTGACAGATATTTATGATGAATTGGATGCAAATACCAATTATGTTTTTATTGTTAGTGAACCTGTGTTTTATGAAGAGGTTGTAAAACAAGAGCATTGGGTAAATGCTATGGATGAAGAGATAGATTCCATTGAGAGAAATGATACATGGGATCTAGTTGACTTGCCAAAGAATAAGAAACCCATTGGTGTGAAGTGGGTTTATAAAACCAAACTCAATGAAAAAGGTGAGATTGATAGGTACAAGGCAAGGTTAGTAGAAAAAGGTTTCTCGTAACAACCAGGAATTGACTTTGGAGAAACTTTTGCACTAGTGGCAAGATTGGACATACTAAGAGAAGTCCTAGCAATTGCAGCATAGAAAAAATGGAAAGTGTATCAAATGGATGTCAAGTCAACATTCTTGAATGCAATTCTTGAAGAAGAAATTTATGTGGAGTATCCACATGGGTATGAAATAAAAGAACATGAATAGAAAGTTTACAAGTTGAAGAAAGCTCTATATGGGCTCAAGCAAGCTCCAAGAGCTTGGTACAACATAATTGATTCTTATCTTATCAAAAATGGTTTTAGCAGAAGCAGCAGCGAACCAACACTTTACACAAAGGTAAATCAACAAGGACAGATTTTAATAGTTTGTTTGTATGTTGATGATATGATTTTTACAGGTGACCTCTCAGTAGATGAGTTCAAAGAAACTATGAAGAAAGAGTTCGAGATGACAGACCTTGGATTGATGAGGTTCTTTCTTGGCATAGAAGTAGAACAATCAGAAAAATGTATATTTATCTCTTAAAATAAATATGCTAATGAAGTTCTTAAGCAATTCAGAATGCTTAATTGCGAAACAACACCTGCATCTGTGGCAACAGGTACTAAGTTGAGCAAAGAAGATGGTAGTCCCAATGTAGATCCAACATTGTATAAGAGACTTGTAGGAAGTCTCATGTATCTCATAGCTACGAGACCTAATGTTATGTTTGTTGTCAGCTTGATTTCGAGGTTCATGGAGTCTCCCAAAGACTCGCATTGGCAAGTTGACAAAAGATCTTACGATATGTTGTAGGGACTTCAAGCTATGGAATTTTATACTCAAGCACTAAGTATGATGTTTTGACAGGTTTCATTGACAATGATTTTGCAGGAAGTTTGGATGACAGGAAGAGCACTTCCGGTCATGTTTTTCATCTTGGATCAGGGGTGATTTCATGGGCATCCAAGAAGTAGCCCATTGTGACACTTTCATTGGCAAAAGCAGAGTATGTAGCAGCGACATTAGCAGCATGTCAAGTAGTCTAGTTACGCAGAGTTTTAGAAGGTCTTCAACAGAAACAAGAAGGACCAACCACAGTTTATTGTGACAACAATTCAGCAAACGCTCTATCCAAGAACCATGTTTATCACCAGAAAAGCAAGCACATTGATACCAAATATCACTTCATAAGAGAACTTGTGAACAATGGTGAAGTTCGTGTTGAGCATTGTAAATTGATTGACCAATTGGCTGACATATTCACAAAGCCATTGGCAAAAGCTATTTTTGAAATTCATAGAAATAATTTAGGCGTTGTAAAAGATGCAGTAGTCAGCAGTAGTAATTAAGAGGGAGTGTTAGAAATAGTAATTACTTCAGTTAACTTAGCTTCAACAGCATGCATGGAAAAGCTAGGTCAGAGCTTTTAGGGCTTTCCATAAGTGTTTAAATACACATTAGATTATTGTTTTTATTACATTAGTTGATCTCCGTTTATGAATAAAGATTGAAGAGCCGTAGCTCATTCCGTAGCTCATTCCGTATTATCTTTGTTTATTTTCTGCCTCCATCCTCCAATGAATGCCCATTTAAAAATTTCCGGTGCTCTGTGTCGCTATGTGTCGCTGATCCATCTCGGAAGCCCTCCGTTCAAAATGAAATGATGGGAGGCCCTTTGAAATGAATATATAGATTCGGGAAGAGACAAATAAGGCCCTCAGTAACCATCTCGTATTTCCTCATCGACCATCTCAACGAATAAGCTCACAGATCCTATTAGCTATTGAATTCGATGGTCTACCGTATGAGCCCAAGGGTAGACATGCCGAACGGAGAAACCCTCAGGCTCTGCAGTTGGCAAAAAGCATGTATTAAAATAGAAATAAAAAAGCATGAACCACAATTGAAGAAAATCATGAATCACAATTGACGAAAAGCATGAGAGTGGCGTTTTGGATTTACCAGATGATTCATGTGCTAACGGTTCCATCTGTTGACTCATCTGGTGCATTTTGGATTTCAATATTTACCTCCTACTTCCTCCTTTGGTGTGTTTGTGTGCTTGGGTTTCCGGGTTCCAGTGGTCGGGTGTCTGAATCTGATTGTGGTTTAATGTCTGAGTATGGGTTTGTTTGCTTGTTGTTTAATGTCTAATTGTGGTTTAATGGGTGTCTGAATTGGACTATGGTTTTGTGTGTAATTGTGGTTTAATGTCTGAGGAGGATCGACAGAAATAGGTGCAAAGAATTTGGGCTGATGGATGAACTTGAATGGTGGAAAGGAGGATGATGCAACTAACATCAATGTTTTCTCTCAAAAATTGTGGGGATTCAATTACAGGTATGTTCTATTATTATTTCCTCTAGCACATAGCATGTCCCTTAGAAGCAACCTCATTCATTTATGTTAATCACTTGGGTGTTGCAATGAAGTATGGGTTTTGTTCTTGAGCGTTGCGATGTGGGATGGGTTTTGTTATGAGTAGAATGGTTTTTTATTATGTTCTCTGAGTTTTGATTTGCTCTCAAAAGCCATACTCTAGTGATTTGATTTATATTTTTTTTCTTTCTTTTCCTTTGAATAAATGTTTGATTTTGCCTCCTCTCAAAAACCCTAGAAAATCTCAAGCATCTATAGTTTAAATTTTTTGGACTTTGTATAAGATTTGAGGCACAAACTTGTGATATAAAAGATTTGGTTTTAATTTTTTTAAAGTGGCTTAACCTATAGCAAAATGGGTTCGGTTTTGTTGTGAGCTATGAAGCATAGGGTTTCATCCTAAAGGATTCAACATTTCCAAACGTTGGTGACGATTCTGCACAATATTCCTTCACGTTTCACATTCATTTTCCATCCCACGTTCATTTTGCCATTCCTTGTACTTGTTTTCACTGCAAGTAAGCGATGCAAAAACCTTTATCATATTGCTCATCTTAAATTGTAGTGGTGCACTTAATCAAAGTAGCTTCTATTTTGCAACTCTGGCTTGTATGTACCATATATGTTTATGGTAGCACTCTTAAGCATATATGTTTAGGGTAGCACTCTTAAGCATATTACTGCCTAGAATATTTTAAAGAGCTTGACAGCCTCCTTTTCCCAGTTTCGCTATAGACCCGCGTTCGAATCCTTGCTAGCACATTTATCAGGCTGGAACTGTAACATCGAAAGAGTGTTAAAACATCAAATCACACATACGCCTGAATCACAATGGTCAATACAAGCACCCAAATATAGCCCATGTGGCTTGCATAGATCCATACTATATTGTCATCTTTCATTACACTTGCTCCCTCATTTCATCAATGTGACAAGAATCATCCCTAAAAAAATTCTCACAAAACTTTGGAAAATAAAAGCAAAAAAAATAAAATAATGAATATTTATTTATTATTGGGCCTTAATAATTAATTGATATTACAAAAATTTTAAGAGAATAAAGTTATTATCGATAACTCATTCTTATGAATTTCTAATCTACTAATGTGAGATTCAACCCTCTTACAAGAAAGGAAATTAGACAATTAAATATCCATATATATATTTATTCAATCTCATTGTATTTATATATCATTGTAATATATACCCACATTAAAGCATAATTTCAAAACATTTTTCATGATACCCACTTTCCTAATATTTTATCTCATCATAACTATGGTGATTTAGGGATGCTTCTCTTAAATCTTTTTGAGCATAGACTCATTTCCTTTTTAAAATAAAATCGAGGGAAATATTAATAACATATCATCTTTATCATCTTCTTTATATATTTATAACCAGCATAGATCCATCCTAAATGCATATGTATCAAACACTAGAGGCATCCAATTTCCCGAGGTGTTATTTTATAATGACTTTTTATTTGATTTTAAATTTTTATTTTATGAGTGGATATGGATTTTTTAATTATTTTTTATTTGGCTTTCATTTTTTATTTTATGAGCGACATAAATTTTTGTAAATACTTTTTATTTTTAGTACGGGTTGTAAGTACCTCGCTACTCTTGGTGCAATAAATTAAAAATTCAAAGTTATTAATTCCTAAAAATTAAATTGATTTTTAAATTTTTATTATTTAATAAATTAAAATAATATAAAAAATAATTTATTTTAATAAATTATATTTATTTTTTACATTTAAATAACATAAATGAATTTTTTTTTATATTTTAAAATAATAAAATTAATTATTATTTTATATTTTAAAATAATAATAATTGTGTATGATATAAGTGAATATTATTTACTTCTAAATTTTAACTACTTTTGGTGCAATAAATTAAAATGTATAATTTATTAATTCTTAAAAATCAAATTGAATTTAAAAGATTCATTATTTAATAAATTAAAATGATGTAAATATAGATCATGTCATTGAATATAATTTATTTTAATAAATTATATTTATTGATTTTTTTACATTTAAATAACATAAATAAATTAAGTCACATTTACTTTATGAGTCAATAATTATGATCCTCATTTCCAATTACACAAATAGATTATAATAAGTTTTATCATCTTAACAAAAAAATACATATATATATATAAAATTTTGTTTTTCAATATTAAATTAAAAATCAAAACATTTTATTATAAGATGAGTTAATTATGAATCAATTACATCACCCAACAGATGTGATGTTTAATTTTTTTATAGCTTTATTTAAATCATTAATCATAAGAGTATGTGGAAGTGCTATCAAAAAGTTTAAATTTAAATAAAATTATGCATCCATGTGGTGTGTCTCTTTGGCATGTTTACAAAAAGGAAAAGGATAGAGGTTTTCACCTAATGGATATTAAGATTTCATCTAGAGTTTTAAATGTCACATGTGAGGTAATAACAAAAATATTAATTAAAAACTTTGTTAATAACAAAAATATTAATTAAAAACTAGATATTTGGAGTTCAACAATTTAGGGCATTGGTTGATCAATATAATTACTCTATTAACATGTTATAGTCTCTATTTATTTATTTACTTTTTATGCAGTTTCCTTTTTTTGGATGTTGGCTATGGCTTTTTTATTTTGAAGGGGTTGCTGGCTATGGATGCTTATTTATTTATTTATTTAGTAATATTATGATATTATATGTATTTTATTTTCCATTAACTCTCTCTTTGATTTGATGTACTCACACTACTAGACATATTTGAGCTGGACGAGTCTTCTTTGAATGTGAAGAGGCCAACATGGCATCTAGAAGGAGTAGAGTAACATATTTGAGGGCACAAAAAATTTGATTATAAAGTTGAGCCTTGGAATTTTTTGAATCTGCAAAGATATATTAAAGTTGGGCATTAAAGTTTGATGTTTGGGTTGTGTGTGGTGCAGTTTGTTTCTCAAGCTTGAGATGCAAACGTTGTTGGTTCTCAAGTCTCAAGTTCTAGGTGTCAAGTCTCAAGGTCTAGGACACCGAATAAATCCCATTGAATCATTACTTATGTTTAGGAAATAAAGCTCCATGACCAAGGTCAAGGTAACAGGCTTGACCATATCAAACATGGAACATTATTTAGTAATTTTTAGATAAAATTTTATCATTATCCAATCTTAGGACTCTTAAATTTAAGAGAGTTATAGAATTTTGTGGTTTATTTACAATTTAATTCAAAGTTGTCATCGTGCTAGCGTCACATAGAATTCATCTTCAACTTTCTCATTGAAGTCTTCTGCATCACTGAACACAACTAGTGTAATTTTTGTGGCATTAAGATCTCGTTGAAATTATGATGATTTAATTGAAATTCTTTATCACTATTATACACTCATGGTTTCTTTTTATGTAGCAATGAGTCAAGCTATTCAAATTTATTTAAGGATGTCGAGCTATGGCATATAGTTGTTTCAAGGTATCGGTGACATGGCACCCGAATTTGCATTGGGATTTCTTGTGATGTGTTAGAGGCCACAACGCAATGGCTATGAGGGTCACATGGATACAAAATAAATCGAAGATGTGTGTAATCTCTAAGCAATTGTTATGTTTGCTTTTGTCCACGCAAGTTGAACCCCTATTTTTCTTGAAGCTTATTACAATTTATGGGTACTTTACCAAGACTATTGATATTTATGTCTATTAAATGGAAGATAATATTGTTAATTAAATATTTGGGAAAAATATATTTATATATATAAAATGAAAGGTAATATTGTTAATTAAATTTTTGGGATAGAGATAGGGATAAGTCACAAGAATTAATGATCAAATGGATAAACAAAAAAGTTAGGTTGAAGTTTTCATCGACACATTGCTATGTGAGACTGGTGGTGCTGGAGCATGCTCTAACCCGAACAGTACTTTTATCAATAATTTGAATTTGAACGTTTGAACATAACAATATTATTAATTTATACCGTTGGATGAGTTTGAATTAACTATAGTTAAATTCAAATATTTAACTATCTATTTTTTGAGTTTGATATCATCTCACATTCTAACGGCTAGTGAATTATCTTTATGGAGGTCGCTTTTCTCCTTTGCTTTCTCCTTTCGCATTCTAACGGCTAGTGAATTATCTTTATGGAGAGCTAGGGTTTTTTGTATCTATGTGTTTCTCCAAACTGGTGTTCATCCGTGGAGGCGAGCAGACTTTTATGGTCCCATCGAAGCTATTGTCTTGCTTTCTGGTGCTACAACCGAAGGCCATATTTGGGATTCGGGGTCTCGGCAAGGAGCTATTAGCGGATCTTATTTTGGATGTATCATAGGTGAAGAGGCCACAGCTGATCAACAGGTTCGAATATGAATACTGGTAAATTCAGTTCATTGGGAGACATAAGTTGCAGGAAGACGGCCCCAAGACCATCTAGCATTCTTGTGATGCGCATGAGATCGGGTGGAATGTGGACAATGTGTAAGCATTGAAAGCTCTCCTGGAGACATTCTTTCTTTTTCGGTTGCGGTGCCTCTTTCTGCCATGGTACTGGTAGTGGAAATTCACCCATACTAAGTCATTGGATCTGTAATCTATGAGCAAGAAGCGCTTCGGCGAGGTTCCGATCTTCAAGTCAACGAAGTACTGCCCTGAACTTACTGAAGCACCAGAGAATATCGATGTCCCAGTCGGGGCCCCTGCAAGGTTACGTCCTTGTAAGGAGCATTTTTCTGGTCGATTGTGTAAGGACAATGACGATGACGATGACTGGAGATTTATTTCTACAAAGGCCACGAAGGCTACGATACAAAAGCATACAAATGTTAGAAAAAGTAATTACTTTAGTTAACTTAGCTTTTACATTCAGTTCCTATTTAGACGTTCAGTTAATAAATGCAATAGCATGCATGCAAAAGCTAGGTTAGAGATTTTAGGGTTTTCCATAAGTGTTTAAATACACATTAGATATTGTTTGTATTACATCATTTGATCTCTGTTTATGAATAAAGATTGAAGAGCCGTAGCTCATTCTGCATTATCTTTGTTTATTTTCTGCCTCCATCCTTCAGTTTGGTATCAGAGCTTAGGAAAATATCAATTTGGTAACATAAATATCCGGAGAAGCCAAAGCCATAGCTTTGAAGAATTAGTAAGTAATTTTTGAAGAATTTTTACACAAATATTTTTTGGAGATTTTATATAAAAAAAAAATTGTTTTTTGTAAAACTACTGCGGCCTCCATATAGGCCAAAGTGCGGTACTTTAGGGAACTACCGTGGCCTCCATATAGGCCAAAGTGTGGTGTTTTGGGGAGATACGGTGTTAAAATTTGGGGATTACTGCGCCCTTCCTATAGGCCAAAGCACGGTAGTCAGTGAAGACTCACGGCACTTAGGGAAAGAGAAGATTTTTTTTGAGAAAGATTTTTTTTTTGTTATTTCATGAGAGTGAAATTTGTTTTTACTTTCATGGAGTTGTTTTCTTTTACGAGATTCTTTGAGTAAGAATTTTTCTTTTTTACAAGAGAAGAATATTTTTTTTTCAAATCTTGTTTAAGAGGGAGACATTATTTTGAAAAAGGAGGAAGGGAGATTGTTTTGCAAAAGCCCGTGAAAGACTCTGTAGCGTCTATGGCTTCTAGCAGCAACAATCATTCTCATATTTCTCCTCTTGCAGGGAAAAAGGACTATGATTTTTGGGCCACGAGGATGGTGGTTTATCTCAGGTCAGAAGATGCATGGGAATATGTCGTGTATGGCTATTCTGAACCTGCAGATGATGCAGCTTTTTAAGCCCTTTCAAACATAGAAAAAGATGTCCTGCGAGCGCACAGGAAGAAGGATGCAAAGGCACTGCATCTCATAATGAAGGCTTTGGATAACGACATATTTTCAAAGATATTAGCATCATTTCATGCCAAAGCAGCATGGGATACCTTGGCGACCAATTATCAGGGTGCTGGTAAGGTACAAACAGCTAAACTCCAAAATCTGAAAAGAGATTTTGAATATCTGAAGATGAAAGAATCAGACTCAGTAGATTCGTTCATGAACAAAGTCATGGGTATTGTTAATCAGCTTAATATCTATGGTGAAAAGATGGAAGATCAAAGGGTAACTGAAAGGGTTCTGAGATCCCTACCCCACAAATTTGAGTCGAAAGTTTCAGCGATTGAAGAAGCAAAGGATATGAGTACTCTCTCTATAGACGAGTTGACTGGATCTTTTCTTTCATTCGAATCTAGACTCAACAGGAATGAAGAATCCTCTCTAGAGAATGCTTTCAAAGCACATGTCTCATTCTCAAGAGGCAGAGGAAGAGGCAAAGGAAGAGGAGGATCAAGAGGACGAGGCAGAAGTGGCCGAATTAATGGCAATGGAGATCAAGATCATCATCATAACCATGAAGGTGGAAACTACGACAAAAAAAGGTCAGATAAATCTAATATTCAGTGTTATTATTGCAATAAATTTGGGCATTATGCTCATGAATGCAAAAAGAAAAAGGTTGATCAAGAAAATCATAATGCTAATGTGACTAATACCTCTGAGGATAAATATGATATGTTATTTCTTACATGTCATGCTGCACAAAAAATCCCAAAGGGACTTTGGCTTTTAGATAGTGGCTGCAGTAACCATATGATAGGTGACAGAGGTCTAATTGCAGACCTAGATGAATCAGTGAGGACAGAGGTCAAAGTTGGCATGGATGAGGTTGTTTCAGTCCTTGGCAAAGGAGTGGTCAACATTCTTACCAAACA
Organism: Larix kaempferi; assembly: GCA_027924585.1. Taxonomy (NCBI): domain Eukaryota; kingdom Viridiplantae; phylum Streptophyta; class Pinopsida; order Pinales; family Pinaceae; genus Larix; species Larix kaempferi. Next base: position 547,534 of record BSBM01001475.1, on the reverse strand, counting down.
AGGCCAACAAAAGACAATCTCAGATGTCTATTATGCTCCAAGATTGAAGCATAATCTGCTTAGCATTGGGCAACTCATTGAAAAGAAATACAGACTTGTCTTTGATGGATCAGACTGTGAAATTTATGACAAACCCCCAAATCAATAGTTGATCATCAAAATACAAGTGACTGGGAATAGGATGTATCCACTAGTCATGAATTGCAATAGCAAGGTAACCTCTTTTGCTCAAAAAGCCACTTGCATGGATGATTATTGGTTGGCATTTTAGATATGGACATCTTCACTTTGGTGGTCTCAAGTTTTTGCAGCAGAAAGAGATGGTAAATGGATTTCCCCCTATGAAGGAGCCAGAAAGCAGTTGTGAGTGTTGCATCATTGCAAAGCAGCACAGGGGTAGCTTTCCTAAAGGTATGTCTCGAAGGGCACATGCACCTCTAGAACTTATTCATACTGATCTAGTTGGACCAATGCAAAATCAATCGATTAGTGGAAGCTATTATTTTCTTACATTTATTGATGATTTCAGTAGAAAAACTTGGGTGTATTTCCTTCGTCAGAAGTCTGAAACTTTTGGCAAGTTCAAGGAATTTAGGGCTCTGGTTGAAAAATAGAGTGGTTATCAACTCAAAGTATTGAGATTTGATGGAGGGGGAGAGTATGAATTAAAGGAATTTCATGATTACTGCAAGCATCATGGAATCAAGAGGAAATTTACTACAAGATTTACTCAGCAGAATGGTATTGCAGAACGCAAGAACATAACCATCATGAATATGGCAAGGAGCATGTTGAAAGGAAGAAATTTGTCCCATGAATTTTGGGGAGATGCAGTGGATTGTGTTGTTCATGTGATGAACAAATCTCCCACCAAAATTGTGAAGAACAGAGTACCAGAGAAAGCATGGTTAGGTATGACTTGTAATGTTTCTCATTTCAGAGTATTTGGTTGTGTTGCTTATGCTCATGTTCCTAAACAGCTAAGAAAAAAGCTAGACGATAGGAGTGAGAAATGTATATTATTTAGATATGCTGAACAAACTAAAGCCTACAAGCTGTATAACCCTATTACCAAAAAGGTTATTCTCAGTAGAGATGTTTTGTTCAAGGAGGAAGAGTCATGGAATTGAACCATAGACAAGGGTATGGGAGTTGCAATACCCCAACCAAAAGATGGAGAAGATGAGGAGTTGATTGGACAACAAGATCCAATAGCATCTTCGCTAGTAGCAAATACTCCAGAAAGAACACCTAGAAACTCAGTTCGAGGTGAAGCATCAAGTCCACAATCATGTAATGAATCTGATCACAGTAATAAAAAGACTAGAAGATTGACAGATATTTATGATGAATTGGATGCAAATACCAATTATGTTTTTATTGCTAGTGAACCTGTGTTTTATGAAGAGGTTGTAAAACAAGAGCATTGGGTAAATGCTATGGATGAAGAGATAGATTCCATTGAGAGAAATGATACATGGGATCTAGTTGACTTGCCAAAGAATAAGAAACCTATTGGTGTGAAGTGGGTTTATAAATCCAAACTCAATGAAAAAGGTGAGATTGATAGGTACAAGGCAAGGTTAGTAGCAAAAGGTTTCTCGTAACAACTAGGAATTGACTTTGGAGAAACTTTTGCACCAGTGGCAAGATTGGACATAGTAAGAGAAGTCCTAGCAATTACAGCATAGAAAAAATGGAAAGTGTATCAAATGGATGTCAAGTCAGCATTCTTGAATGGAATTCTTGAAGAAGAAATTTATGTGGAGTAGCCACATGGGTATGAAATAAAAGAACATGAATAGAAAGTTTACAAGTTGAAGAAAACTCTATATGGGCTCAAGCAAGCTCCAAGAGCTTGGTACAACATAATTGATTCTTATCTCATCAAAAATGGTTTTGGCAGAAGCAGCAGCGAACCAACACTTTACACAAAGGTAAATCAACAAGGACAGATTTTAATAGTTTGTTTGTATGTTGATGACATGATTTTTACAGGTGACCTCTCAGTAGATGAGTTCAAAGAAACTATGAAGAAAGAGTTCGAGATGACAGACCTTGGATTGATGAGGTTCTTTCTTGGCATAGAAGTAGAACAATCAGAAAAATGTATATTTATCTCTTTAAATAAATATGCTAATGAAGTTCTTAAGCAATTCAGAATGCTTAATTGCAAAACAACACCTGCACTAGTGGCAACAGGTACTAAGTTGAGCAAAGAAGATGGCAGTCCCAATGTAGATCCAACATTGTATAAGAGACTTGTAGGAAGTCTCATGTATCTCACAGCTACGAGACCTAATGTTATGTTTGTTGTCATCTTGATTTCGAGGTTCATGGAGTCTCCCAAACACTCGCATTGGCAAGTTGACAAAAGGATCTTACGATATGTTGCAAGGAATTCAAGCTATGGAATTTTATACTCAAGCACTAAGTATGATGTTTTGACGGGTTTCACTGACAATGATTTTGCAGGAAGTTTGGATGACAAGAAGAGCACTTCCGGTCATGTTTTTCATCTTCGATCAGGGGTGATTTCATGGGCATCCAAGAAGTAGCCCATTGTGACACTTTCATTGGCAGAAGCATAGTATGTAGCAGCGACATCAGCAGCATGTCAAGCAGTCTGGTTACACAGAGTTTTAGAAGGTCTTCAACAGAAACAAGAAGGACCAACCACAGTTTATTGTGACAACAATTCAGCAATCGCTCTATCCAAGAACCTTGTTTTTCACCAGAAAAGTAAGCACATTGATACCAGATATCACTTCATAAGAGAACTTGTGAACAATGGTGAAGTTCATGTTGAGCATTGTAAATCGATTGACCAATTGGCTGACATATTCACAAAGCCATTGGCAAAAGATATTTTTGAAATTCATAGAAATAATTTAGGCATTGTAAAAGCTGCAATAGTCAGCAGTAGTAATTAAGAGGGAGTGTTAGAAATAGTAATTACTTCAGTTAACTTAGCTTCAACAGCATGCATGCAAAATCTAGGTCATAGCTTTTAGGGTTTTCCATAAGTGTTTAAATACACATTAGATTATTGTTTGTATTACATTAGTTGATCTCTGTTTATGAATAAAAATTGAAGAGCCGTAGCTCATTCCGCATTATCTTTGTTTATTTTCTGCCTCCATCCTCCAACGAATGCCCATTTAAAAATTCCCGGTGCTCTGTGTCGCTATGTGTCGTTGATCCATCTCGGAAGCCCTCCTTTCAAAATGAAATGATGGGAGGCCCTTCGAAATGAATATATAGATTCGGGAAGAGACAAATAAGGCCCTCGGTAACCATCTCGTATTGCCTCGTCGACCATCTCAACGAACAAGCTCATAGATCCTATTAGCTATTGAATTCGATGGTCTAGCGTATGAGCCCAAGGGTAGACATGCCGAATGGAGAAACCCTCAGGCTCTGCAGTTGGCAAAAAGCATGAATTAAAATAGAAAGAAAAAAGCATGAACCACAATTGAAGAAAATCATGAATCACAATTGACGAAAAGCATGAGAGTGGCGTTTTGGATTTACCAGATGATTCATGTGCTAACGGTTCCATCTGTTGACTCATCTGGTGTGTTTTGGATTTCAATATTTACCTCCTACTTCCTCCTTTGGTGTGTTTGTGTGCTTGGGTTTCTGGGTTCCAGTGGTCGGGTGTCTGAATCTGATTGTGGTTTAATGTCTGAGTATGGGTTTGTTTGATTGTGGTTTAATGTCTAATTGTGGTTTAATGGGTGTCTGAATCGGACTATGGTTTTGTGTGTAATTGTGGTTTAATGTCTGAGGAGGCTCGATAGAAATAGGGGCAAAGAATTTGGGCTGATGGATGAACTTGAATGGTGGAAAGGAGGATGATGCAACTAACATCAATGTTTTCTCTCAAAAATTGCGGGGATTCAATTACAGGTATGTTCTATTATTATTTCCTCTAGCACGTAGCATGTTCCTTAGAAGCAACCTCATTCATTTATGTTAATTACTTGGGTGTTGCAATGAGGTATGGGTTTTGTTCTTGAGCGTTGCGATGTGGGTTGGGTTTTGTTATGAGTAGAATGGTTTTTTATTATGTTCTCTGAGTTTTGCTTTGCTCTCAAAAGCCATACTCTAGTGATTTCATTTATATTTTTTTTCTTTCTTTTCCTTTGAATAAATGTTTGATTTTGCCTCCTCTCAAAAACCCTAGAAAATCTCAAGCATCTATAGTTTAAATTTTTTGGACTTTGTATAAGATTTGAGGCACAAACTTGTGATATAAAAGATTTGGTTTTAATTTTTTTAAAGTGGCTTAACCCATAGCAAAATGGGTTCGGTTTTGTTGTGAGCTATGAAGCATAGGGTTTCATCCTAAAGGATTCAACATTTCCAAACGTTGGTGACGATTCTGCACAATATTCCTTCACATTTCACATTCATTTTCCATCCCACGTTCATTTTGCCATTCCTTGTACTTGTTTTCACTGCAAGTAAGCGATGCAAAAACCTTTATCATGTTGCTCATCTTAAATTGTAGTGGTGCACTTAATCAGAGTAGCTTCTATTTTGCAACTCTGGCTTGTATGTACCAAATATGTTTATGGTAGCACTCTTAAGCATATATGTTTAGGGTAGCACTCTTAAGCATATTACTGCCTAGAAGATTTTAAAGAGCTTGACAGCCTCCTTTTCCCAGTTTCGCTATAGACCCGCGTTCGAATCCTTGCTAGCACATTTATCAGGCTGGAACTGTAACATAGAAAGAGTGTTAAAACATCAAATCACACATACGCCTGAATCACAATGGTCAATACAAGCACCCAAATATAGCCCATGTGGCTTGCATAGATCCATACTATATTGTCATCTTTCATTCCTTTAAAATATGATTGTTGTGCCATCGATCTTTCTTGAAATTTAACTTGCACGCCAAGTGGCCAATCAAAGATTTCTTCGCTGTGTTGACAAGTTGCCAGTCAAGGATCCCTATTTTACATCAATTAATTAATTTTTTTTTCTAACAAAACTCTACAGATAAAATGTAAATTCACAATAGTGTTGACTCACATTCAATTTCTGAAACCCTAAATAAATTTGTCCCTAAAATGCATTGGGATGGGTATGCAGAATGAATACGTTTTTCTGGCAGTCAGTCCCTACAATATCTCCGACTGTCAGTGTCTACATTCTCTATTATCATTGCCCACCAGCACGCGGTTCTGCCCAAAACTGCCACACACGACCTCCATAATTAGCAGTGTGAAAAATGGCAGCCTGCGCATAATTCCTTTGAATTACTGCTATTTGGCAGCATTGCAAACTTTCAATCGTCTCCTAGATTTGTCATTCCCTGTGGCTCTGAGTGTTGCGGGTATCTCCTCTTAATAATTGTGTGTAGGTGAGCTAGGTGTGCCAGATTTTTGGGGTTTATCGATTACTATCTTCTCTTTATATTTAGATTTACGGCTTTTGAGTTTATTCGGTGCCATCAAATTCTGGTTGGTTCCTATCATCTTACACATTATGAAATCTTTATTTTATATTTATTAATTAAAAAAGGGAAAGACTTTTATGAAATTCCGCATGCTATTTTTTTTAGATTTTTAGTTTTATGTTGCTTCAACATTTATAAAGAAAGTTTCTATCAAAATAGTTTTAGAGTTATTTCATACTTTTTATGAAAATATTTATGTGAATATCATTTATATTTATATTTTATGTTTATTTTCGGTTTTTTACAATTAGTATCTTTTTAATGAAAATCTTAAAAAAAAAATTATAATTTATAACACAAATCTTAATAAAAATAAAATATCTGAATTCAATTAAATTAAATTATATATATATATATATAGATAGATAGATAGATAGATAGAAAGGATTATTGCCCTAAATCTTAAAATCTTCAAAGAATGGTCAAATATCTAACTTGGTAGTAGAGTTCCTTTCTTCCTAGTTTACATATTTTATTTTTTTAAACCATTTTCATAGTTTATTATTTTGAAATTAATTTAATCTTCTTTGTATTGTACTATGACATATTTAGAGAACTTTTAAAGTTGTTTGAAAAGATATATATGTGGAAAATTATATTTCATTCAATATTATTAAATTATAATTATTTATATTTTTAAGTTGTTGTACTAAGAGTAGGGAAGTGCTTTATAAGTGACTATGTGAGAAATGTTATTAAGATGAATATATGAAGAAAAGGAGTAGGTGTGGATGTGGGAAAAAGAAAAGAAAAAGGTTGAGAGGATAGCGTGCAATTGAAGGGTAGAGGAGGAATGGGGTGTATGCAAAGGTGGAGGAGTGGGAGAGGGAAGTGATGTGGAGTGGGTGAGGGTGCAACGGGTATGGGCCAAGAGGATAAAAGGGAGGGGGAGGGGGAGGGGGAGGGGGAGGGGGATGAGGAAGAGGAGGGGTGGGGGACAGAGGAGAGAGGGAGGAGGATAAGGAGAAGGGGGGAGAGGGAGTTGAGGGCAAGGAGGGAGAGAGAGGAGGAGGAGGAGGAGAGGGGGGATGGTGAGGGATAGGGGGATGGGGAGAGGTGAGGAGGAGGAGGAGGAAGGGAGCAGCGGAAGGAGCAGGAGGAGGGGAGCATGGTAGGGAAGAGGAGGAGGAGGAGGAGGGCGGTAGGGGAGGAGGAGGGGGGGTGTAGCGGAAGAGGAGGAGCTGTAGGGGGTGGAGGGGAGCAGGGGGAAGGAAGGGGATGGGTGAGAGGAAGAGAGAGGGTGATGAGGAGGAGGATAAGGGAGGGATATGGGGAGGGTTGGAGGAGGAGGCGTAGGTTAGGAAGAAGGGAAGTTTGAGGAGGAGTGGGTAGAGTGGAAGTGGGAGAAGGACGAGGGGAGTGGAGGGGAGGAGGGGGGAGGAGGAGGAGGAGGAGGAGGGGGGAGGAGGAGTGGGAGGGGTAAGCGGGTGGAGGAGAAAGATGGGAGGGGGGTGGAGGATTGGGGAGAGTGGAAGTGAGAGGAGGAGGAGGACAAGGGGTGGGAAGGGGAGGGTATGGGGGGAATGTAGGGGGGGAGAAGGAGGGGAATGGGAGGAGCGAGGGGAACGAGATGGATGGGGAGGAGGAGTAGGAGGAGAAGGGAGAGGGATATGAGGAGGAGGAGGATGGTAGTAAGGGAGGTAGAGGGAAGGTCTGGGGAGAACGGGGAGAGGTGAGTGGGAGGAGGAGGAGGGGGAGGAGGAGGGGTGGGGTGCTGGTGGAGGAGGTGGAGTGGGGGGAGAGGATGGGGGAGAAGGAGTGGGAGGGGGGAACGGGTGGAGGAGAAAGATAGGAGGTAGGGTGGAGGAGTGGGGAGAGTGGAAGTGAGAGGAGGAGGAGGAGAAGGGGGGAAGGGGAGGGTATGGGGGGAAAGGAGGGGGGAAAGAGGGATGGGGAGGAGGAGGATGAGAGGGATGGGGAGGAGGAGGATGGAGAGGGATAGGAGGTGGAGGAGGATGGAAGTAAGCGAAGGAAGGGGAAGGTGTGGGGAGGATGGGGATTGGTGAGTGGAAGGGAGACTCGAAGGAGGAGGAGGAGGAGGAATTGCTTACAAGGAAACATCTCAGAAACATTGACATGTGTATCCAACACCTAAGGGTGGAGCTCCTACAATCTCATCCTGGAGAACACTATATTCTAAAAGCTATAATTTAAAAAAAAAATACATATCAAATTTTCAAATCCAAACAATATGTCAGAAACAACAGGCATTTTGTTGGGAAACCAAAAATAACAACTGCAAAATTGTATTGTTCAAATTAGCTTAGTCAACTTGAGAAAATGAGCATAAATGCACTAATCTTGAAAATTTAACCAATTTAGAAGATCGCAAATACAAGACATTATTTTAAAGAAACGATAATGAAAAATATATAATGCAATTTGAAAAACCTTATCCTCTAATAGAAAATATAAAAGCTAAATTCATATAGTGAAACCCTGCCAGGATGAATTTCTCCAATCCAAACTCCCACAGAAATGGGTTACTTTTTTGTTCACAAAGAAAGGAATGTCCCAATAAATATCAATAGGAAGAATGATTTTATGGTCAATGTTGTCAAACAAACACCTAGAGAAGTCGCTCACACGAACAAATAACATATCAACACACTGATGTTTTCACATGTTTTAAATCCTCGAAAGGGAAACACTCCACGGCCCCGGCCAAATAACTACTTGAGGTAGTTTATTATGCAAAAGAAAGAAAGTTACAAATGAGCTTCTCGTAATATATCAACTAGAAAGTGACCCTCCATGCTCTTTAAATAGATATCATGGACCAATCGGATGTTAAGCCACAGATCAAAGGTAGTTATGATCTAAGAGAAGTTGAATCATCGGATTACTCTATGTATATAACATATCGTGACCATCAAATTAGATATTTACAAATGCATACTAATTCATACTAAAGAAACACACTTTACCTAATGGATATATTATAATAATTTGATCTTAACTAACTCCTAAGTGTCTAAACATCCTAACAACTCCCCTTAAGAACAACTTGGGATAGGATTGAAGGGTTTACAAGACACTTTTAGGAGAAGGAATGAGGTATTAGAGCTTATGCCCCCTTAATGAAAAGCTCCTCAACTCCTAAAATAAATCGAAGTTCAGAAAACTTCGCTTTTGTAAGAGATTTGGTAAATATCTCTGCAACTTGATCATCTATAGGGAAAAATAGCACTTCAAGAATGCGATCATGAACAAACTTTATTTTACGAATTCTAGGCTTGTAAATTTTTCCTCGTGACCATATTATGAATTCATAAACAATAAAATGTGTGTGCAAATATATAATTGTAAAACAAAACAGAAATAAATTTATATCCACATGCACATCATGCATATATGAGCATCTTCATCATAGGCATAACATAAAATCATTTCACATTCATATATAAATATAATACTTACATTTAAATAAAGAATATTCAAGCAAATGGTTGTGCAAGAGTGATTTTCTACCCAACTATAGGAACTTTTTCCACTGTGCAGATTCCACCACCAAGTTAGGCTATGATGCCACCACGGCGAAGGAAACACCTACAAGCTTCTATCTTAACCCACAACCCATTTTGCTCTCAATGATTAGCCAAATGCTCCTTTGAAGCTCAACATTAATTTCACTTAGTCATCACATCCATGGCACTCTTTCCAATTTCCCCACACAACACAAGGAAGGCATTCCCTTCAATGATCCACATTTTCCTTAGGAAATCCAACCCTTACATTTCTTACTAGTGTGCATAGTAAGAGTCCAATTAGTTGTATGTTGTTGGATAACGTCATGTAGCATTAATTCATGGCTTCTCAAGCATGCATGCATAGAAAAAATATATGCATAAGGGTTCTTATCTTTTCCAACATCCATGCTCATATACAACATCTCTTTTTCCCTTAAATATGCAACTCTATTTCCAAATTCGAATTTTTGGTTATGCACAATCTGGTAATTCATAATGGAAATGGGATGAAAATCAAGAGCAACAATTTTTTGTAGTGTAAAAGTTGTTGTGCTAAAATATTCATAATGAAAAATGGATAATAGACTCCAAAGGATATGAGAGAATGGTTGAAAATACAACTGACATAACTTCTGAACATGGAAGAGAGGACTCTTACTAGAGTCATAGAAGTGTATTTCATCCCATGCTTCCATAAATACATTAGAAAACGTTCGTCACCAACATCACACATGCATTCAATGAATGGATTTAATAGTCAAAACGAAGTAATTGGCTCAATTAAGGGAAATGTCAACAATTGGGTGAATTCTAACATTGACACTTGGTAATAGAGGATTTAATATCTCATAGGCCCTCTAAGGTTGACACTTGGCAATAGAGGATTTAATCGTATCCCCTTTGGTGCTCTTTACACAACCATCTTGGACCATAAATATTATTTTCCAACATAATATTTACCTATATTTTATGTCATCACGGCAATCCCACCATGTGGCCCATATAGATATATTTATACCATACATGCCTATCCATTCACTAATTAGGCCTTGCCTTGATATCCGCACTAGGAATCCATCTAACACATTTACATCATTAGGCATGGCCTTGGCCTTGGCCTTGATAATCTATTTTAATACATTATAAGGGTCAAATTGAGGGTAACTACACAATGACCCACTTGATGGACCATCATAAACAAGCAAGCAACAACAAGCGAGCCAGACCAAGACATCCTGAACTAGAGTGAGAATCATGTTCGACCGATCTCTATATTTTTTGGTTAGCCTAAAACCAATCGTTTAGAAGAATAATTCAGCTTCTTCTAAACAGTAGATGGTGGTCCTCGAACAACCATTTTCTAGAGAGAACCTTTGAGACAAAACCAGAGTTATCGCCAAGTTTGAGAGTTTGTGGTAATCCTTGAACAACCGACTTAGTAGAAGACTTTAGGTTCTATTGCTTCTGCTATCCCTTTTGGTTTCTGTTCATCCAAAACCACCAATTCAAAGAGAACTTATATTTAGCAGAATATGTCATCTTCTACTAGATTTCTTGAAAAATTTGGATTGTCAAGTTATAAATGTTCGTCCCTTGGCAATTTTCCACTTCTAATTTCATCTCTGTACTTGCACTCACATACACCCCTTCGGATTAAGGGGGTAATTTTTAGATCCTAATCTATTAGGTTAGGTGGAGATGAGGAGTCAACTCAGAATTCCAAGCGACATCTTGGGAATAATAAACCAAGAGTTATTCTCATTGTATAAATGGTACATTCGATTAATGAGAATAGTGTGCATTCACACCTAATATTATGTCTTGTTTAGTATTTGATTGTTTTCCTACTATTGGAATCTTAACACCACTAAAGCATGATCCCCCAATTTACCAACCTATTTACCCTTTAACCCTAGTAACCCAATAGCCATATTTAACCGTCATTTACCATATTGACCATGGTTGATCCACAAACCCTTGAACCTCCACACTGAATAACCACATTCAACCCTTACCCACTAACATGCTAACCCACTATGCCCCCTATCCACTAACCCATGTATCTCGTAACATAACCAAACATTGACACATTGTGTCCCTAAATTCACCAACCTCCTAATTGTTAGTTTTTACTTGAACAACATATATCATATTAAAAATTACTGAAAGATAAACAAGCACAACATAAAACACAATGAACACAGATATTCTCTCGGGGAAACCACAAAGGGAGAAATCCCTGGCAAAGGCTTCCTCAATATAGAAATCACAAAGTACAAAAGTTCCCCAAGACAAATCAACTACTCCTCCACTTGTGCACACCTCTCTCTCTTCACTAATGCGAACTTGCTTGAGTGAATGAGTGAATAGAAGTGAGAGAGGTGTCCTTTATTTATATTCTTCCATTGGGGTGACAATTTCCCCAACAGGGCCGACTTCTCTACTTGACTGGTCAACTACATAATATAATAATCTTTAGGGGATTTTCTAGGCTGACACATGTCCTAGGGTTTACATTGATTCTTTCATTGACCTTTACATTATTAATTACATGACCATCATCTCCCAGAGGAGGAATACAATAATATAAATAGAATATCTTCCGTAGTTACATTATTTTAACAGTCCCTCTTAACTAGGAAGGTATTATGTGGGTAACAATATCTACACAACTAATTTGTGAACTTCTATATGTCGTAGGAAGGATTTGGATCATCATTTGTCTAGGGCATCATCTGCGAAGTAGCAACATCATCATCTGCTGAAATATGATCATCATCATCAGCACCATCATCAACAATCATCCTCTTGCTGGAACATCATCTACTCGAACAACAACTTTGTCAACTGGAACTTCTACTGGAACATCATCAGCAGCAACATCATCAGTTGGAACATATTCTATTGTTAGCAACCTCGTCAGCTGAAACACCATCTGCTGGAACATCCTCATCAGTAGCACCATTAGCTGGAACAATATCATCGTCAGCTGGAACACCATCTGCTTGAACATTCTCATCAGCAACACCATCAGCTGGAACACCTGCAACAAACATCAGTAACTAAATACTAATACTATCAGTCAACCAGTATTGATCTTCCCTCACCCTTGGAGAGGCATTCATCCCTATGGATAGGCATTAGCTCGTGAGAGATGGAACCATCAGTCAACCAGTATTGATCTACCCTCACCTTTGGAGAGGCATCCATCCCTATGGATAGGCATCAGCTCATGAAAGCTGGAATCATCAATGAGTCAGTACTAATCTACCCTCACCCTTGGAGAGGCATCCATCCCTACAGATATGCATCAGTTCGTGAGAACTGGAACTATCAGTCAGCCAGTACTGATCTACCCTCACCCTTGGAGAGGCATCCATCCCTACAGATAGGCATCAGCTCGTGAAAGTTGGAACTATCAGTCAGCCAGTACTGATCTACCATTGTTACACCAAAATGTCATCACCCTTGTGCAAGTGTCACAAGTATTGCAAGTGTTGTCATCATTGTGTAAACTCTTTGCTCTGACCCCTAAACTCATACTGGATAAAACAAATTCAAACATGGAGGTTATCCCTACCCAGCTTACCTTGTTGAGTAGGCTAGCGCACTTCTCCTTCATCTAGGGTGCGATGACGCAATTCCTGGTTAGCTAAGGTGATCCACTGGTGTAATTTGTCATCCTACAAGGTGTGCCTGACCCTCTCTAGTGCTTTGTCTCCTCTACCAGGGTGTGACAAGGTTAGTTAGAGGCTATTTTGGGGAGTCTCAAGGTATTTCTAGAGGTTTGTTGAGGTGGAGACCTATCCCTAGACTCTAGGTGAGGTGGAATTTCAGTTCCTAACCTAATGGGAAGGATCCCTTAACCATCTCCCCCTAATCCTCAACCTACCCTATCTCTTTAGCCCTATATAAATACCCCATTTCTCCATGGGAAAAAGAGGGAAGGTCTATAGTATCCTTATGCTCGTAGAATCCATATTGGTGATCCCTAATCATCTTGGGAAGCTTGTACCATATTGTAGGTTTGGCTTGGACATGTTGGATGGAGAATGCGATGTTAAGGATTTGGTTGTATCTTTCTCCTTTCTATGTAACTCCTTTTACAGTTAATATAATCTCTTTCCATAAATGTTGTTTCATTGATAATGTTTAGAGTTGTCTTCCTTAACTGTTAAGTTAGATCAATCGAATGAAATGTATGCTTTCACCGCTTGTGGGTTCCTATATGCTCAACACGGTCTTGCAGCTGGAGATCTAATGACATTGGGGCATCGAATCAACAAAGAGCAAAGGGATTTGCAAATCAGAGGTAAGTGATCTGTCTATCTTTTTGCACTTCTATTTGATCTAGGAAAGTAGGTTATGTTCTGCTTGAGTTATTCTAGATTCACATTGAACTAGGGAGATCATGCCTTAAGTCCGCTTTCGGTAGATTTTCCATTAACAACCGTCCCTCATGGACAGAAATATATCCTTTCGGATATTGTCTATCAATCTCTCTTTCTAGAGAGGTCCCTCTAGACCACACCAAGCTTGTCACGAAAGTACTCAAACTTCACATGAGCCAGAGGTTTATTCAACACATCAACAACTTGTTCCTCTGTAGGAACATTCTTGAGCTTCATAGCTCCCCTTTGCACCATATCTTGGATATAGTGGAACTTAATCTCGATGTGCTTTGATCTATCATGAAACATAGGATTTTCTATCAACTTGATGCAACTCTGGTTGCTACAGAGTATCTCCATAGCATCAATCTCTGCATCGAACAATCCTGTCAACATCTTGCGAAGCAACATTGCTTCACCACAAGTTGAACAAGTTGCTACATATTCATCTTCCGTTGTACTGAGTGCAACACAAGGTTTCTTTCTACTGAGCTATGAGATCACACCTGATCCCAAATGAAAGCAACATCCTGAAGTGCTCTTTCTGTCTTCAACACTTCCATCCCAATCCGAGTCTTTGTACCCATACAGTATGAACTCACTATCTGAGGCATATCTGAGTCTGTAATCCCATGTACCCTTCAGATATCTCATCACATGTTTTGCTGCAATCAGGTGAACATTCTTGGGTTCCACCATATACTAACTCAATGTGTTTACTGCAAAACATATATTTGGACGAGTATTCCTCAAATACATCAATCACCCAATAATATGTCTATACATGGTGACATCCATTTTCTCTAAAGAAGCATCACTCAAAAGCTTCAGATTTATCACCATTGGAGTAGTCATGGCCTTGCAATCCAACATCCCAAATATCTTTAGGATCTCTACTGTGTATTTTCCTTGACTCGGGAAAATCTCATCTGGAAACTGCCATACCTCAAGACCTGGAAAGTAGTGCATCTTGCCAAGGTCGTTCATCTCAAATTTTGTTGCAAGCCTCTTCTTACAGTCAATAATGGGCTTGTCTTCTCCAGTCAGAAATAAGTCATCCACATACAGTAATAATATCATGGGTTCATCATTCATAATCTTGTAATAAATATTAGAGTCTACTTTACTCTTGGTAAAGCCCAAGCTCATCGTGAAGCTGTCAATTCTTCCATACCATGCTCTGGGAGCTTGCTTCAACCAATACAGTGCTTTCTTCAACCTGCATACATGTGACTTATTATCTTCTACTTCAAATCCTTTTGGTTGCTCGATATATACTTCCTCTTCTATACTTCCATTCAGGAAAGTTGTCTTCACATCCATCTGATGTGTCTTCCATTGCATCTTGGCTGCCAAGGAAAGAATGGTTCTAATCGAAGTATATCTGGCTACTAGGGAAAAAGTCTCATCATAATCAATTCCTTTCTTTTGCGAGAATCCTCAAGCTACAAATATTGCCTTGAACTTTTCAATGCTTTCGTCTGCTGAATGTTTTCTTTTGAAGATCCATTTTGATGAAACAAGCAATTTATCTTTTGGTCTTGGTACCACATACCAAACATCATTCTTGATAATGGATTGATACTCTTCATTCATGGAATCCAACCATTCCTTGTTATTTACTGCTTCTTCAAAACAAGCCGATTCTTCTTCAACAAGATTGCACATCAAGGATACATAGCTGGAGTATGGCCTTGGTCTCTTTCTCTCTCTACTAAATCCTTCTGGGGAACCATACTTTGATACATATTGGATTAATTTGCATGCCCAGGCTGGTCTTCTCTTTCGACATATCTCCTCACGAGGTATCTCCTTAGGTCTCTGAGGTTTTTCCATGTCATGATCCTCTGGAATAAGATCCCTTTCAATATTTAGGATTGGTTTTTTGGCTAGTTATGCAATTCTGGGAGCCTCCTAATCCTCCTCATCCTCATGAGTCTTCTTAGACTCGTTGAAGGCTGTATCTTCATCAAATGCGACATCCCGACTAATCCCTATCTGATGGAATCCTGGGATGTATACGCGGTAAGCCTTGGATTGTTCACTATAACCCACAAATATTACCTTCTTCCCTAAAGGCTCTAGTTTCGATCTCTTTTCCTTTGGAATGTGGATGAACACCGGACATCCAAATATGTTTAGATGACTGAGTTCAGGCTTATTCCTGGTGAACATCTCTTCAGGGGTCTTGTTTCCAAGAGCACTATGGAAGATCTTGTTATGTACATAGACTGTGGTTCTGGCAGCTTCTACCCATAGATGCATGGGTAAGTCTTGATCGTGGATCATAGCCTTCACTACTTCTATGATCATTCTATTCTTCCTTTCAGCTACACCATTCTGTTGTGGATTATAAGGGACAGTGAGCTCCCTCTTAATCCCTGCTTGCTTACAAAAATATTTGAAATCCCCTGAGGTATATTCCCCTCCATTGTCTGACCTCAAGATTTTAATCTTCTTTTCAGAGAGATTCTGTACGAGCACCTTGAACTCTTTAAACTTTTCAAAGACTTCATTCTTATTCTTTAGAAAGTAAATCCAGGTTTTGAGAGAATAATCATCAATGAAGGATGCATAATATTCATACCCGCTTAGAGAGGTGGTGGACATTGGTCCAAAAATGTCTGAATGAATGATATCCAGAATGCCTTTCGCTTTGTTGTCTCTACTTGGAAATGGGTTCTTCGTACTCTTCCCTTGAACACACCCTTTGCATACTCCTTCATGATCCTCTTGGATCTCTGGTAATCCAGTCACCACCTTACTTACAATTGGTAAGGCCTTATAGTGTACATGAGCTAGTGTCATATGACATAGATCATAGGGGTTCATGGTACTAGCCATCAGTGTTGTATCTGCATGACCCTTTAGTTTGTAAATTCCTCCTCCTTCTACTCCAATGACTACTATAGCATCAATAGTCTTCGCCTTAAGCTACATGAGAACTTCACCATCTACAAATGCAACTCGAAGAACTTTCTTATCTAATGTTGAAATAAATAGAAGGATCTTCTTCAACGCAGGTACATAAATTACATCTTTCATGTTCATGGACTTCCCAGAGTACAACTTTTAAGAGGATTCTCCCATACCTTTGATGGGATATTGGTAGTCATCTTCAAGTTTTACCTTGTGTGGGGATTCCTTCTGGATAAGGTGAGACAATGATTCTTTGTATCATGTCATGTGCTTCGAAGCTCCACTATCCACTAGCCAAGTATCACTTCCATGAGATACTGAACCAGTGAGTGCTGAGATAAGAACATATTCTTCATTGGATTCTTCATCAACTCTGCTCTTGTTATAATCATCACTATCTTCCGCTACATCAACATGAAACCTCTTCTTCTACTTCTTGTGTTGTCCAGGTTTTCTTAGACAATTCCTTGCAATATGTCCAGTCTTGTGGCATGAGCAACACTCAATTGAAGAGAAATCCTTTATGGTCCTTCTCTTCTTCTAGGACCTTCTTGGAGAGTCCTCTCGGGAACGAGGGTTGTTCTTCCTCTTCTTTCCGCCCTTAGCATGAGTAGCTAAAGATTGATCTTCATCATCATTTGATTTCTCCTCTCTTACGACTATTCTTTCTTCTTCTTCGACACATTTTTCCCACAGGTTTCTGAACTTGATTAGTTTGTTTCTGGCACAAATGCCACGAACAAATGGCTCCCAATCTTGGGGGATGCCATTCAGGGTAGTAATCACAACTTATGCATCCTCTATCATATCCCCAATGGATTCTAGTTATTCTTTGATCTGGGATACTCTGGAGAAGTATGAGTGCATGGACTCAGACTTCATACTCATCACACCCTTGAGTTGATTTCTCAAGGTCATGTTTATGTTGATGTTCTTTCCTTCAAACAAGCTGGTCAAGGCATCAAACATCTCTTTTGGTGTCTTCTTGGAAGACACATGGGGGATCAAGTGATCCTTGATGGTATCAGCAATGATCCTTTTTGCTTTGATCCAGTTCTTCTTACGCCTTTCCTTATCTTCATCTCCCTCTGGTTTTGTAAGTCCTTCCTTCACATAGTCTTCTAGTTCATGCTCCTCAAGGATGAGCATGACTCTATACTTCCAGGATCTGAAGTTCTTAGCTCCTTCAAGATTTTCATCAAGCTTGGTATTGCTTGTCATTTTTCTATAATGGGAACCTTAAATGGAAATAGAAAATTTTGTAGGTCTTACCTTGATGATTTGCTGGATCTAGAGCTGACTAGGGTTTGATAGAGAAACCCTAAAAATCCAAACTTGGAATTTCAAACTTCTGTCAGGACAGGGAGATGCACTTGACTGAGGTGAGCAAGCTAGTGTGCTAAGATTTTGGAAAATCCAAAAGTTTACCCCTCATAAGTGACCTGCGAATTTCGGATTTGCAATTTCTGTCAAATTATGGTTTTCTGGTTTTTTGGTTCAAAACTTGAACTAGGGATTGATTGATCCCGGGGTTCTTCCCAACCAAAAAGTTTGATCTTGGTCTCTAAATTTTGATTTTGCTGAGGAGATCAATCTCTATGTTGAGAGAACTCCAAAATTCCACTTCTGTCAAAAGCCCTAATTTCCCGTGGCTGCACAATCTAATCTTTCAGGCGAGCTCTGATAACATGTTAGTTTTTACTTGAACAACATATAACATATTAACAATTACTGAAAGATAAACAAGCATAGCATAAAACAAATTGAACACATATATTTTCTTGAGGAAACCATAAAGGGAGAAAACCCCGACAAATCCTTCCTCAATATAGAAATCACAAAGTGCAA
Organism: Larix kaempferi; assembly: GCA_027924585.1. NCBI lineage: Eukaryota > Viridiplantae > Streptophyta > Pinopsida > Pinales > Pinaceae > Larix > Larix kaempferi. The sequence continues at coordinate 529,433 of BSBM01001475.1, read as the reverse complement.
AAGTTCCCCGCAACAAATCAGCTACTCCTCCACTTGTGCGCACCTCTCGCTCTTCACTAACGCGAACTTTCTTGAGTGAATGAGTGAATATAAGTGATAGAGGTGTCCTTTATTTAGATTCTTCCGTTGGGGTGACAATTTCCTCAACAGGGCCGACTTCTCTACTTGAGTGGTCAATTACATAATATAATAATCTTTAGGGGCTTTTCTAGGCCGACATGTCATAGGGTTTACATTGATTCTTTCAATGAACTTTACATTATTAATTACATGACCATCATATCCCAAAGGAGGAATACAATAATATAAATAGAATATCTTCCGCAGTTACATTATTTTAACACTAATACAATGTGGTTGTTAACCCCAATGGACCCTAACACATTCAAACACATTAACCCCCTAACACACTCTTAACACCTAAACACTATGACCTATAACATAGTATACCCTTTAATCCCTATGAATCCTAACAATAAATCTCTAACACACTATGAAATTGAACACTTTAACTCCCTAATATACTATGTGTAATGTACCTCTTCAGAAAAAGACACACTAGGCAAAAATTACAAAGGAAACTAGCTAGATTCTTTAAGAATTTCTTCAAACACCACAAAATATTCCCTATTCTTCCCAAACCTGGTACTGAGGTTAAATAAATCCTTATTAAATCCTATAGGATCCTTATACAGACACCAAAATTGGATACGTGCACATTATCTTGGTGTATCACGCATGGGTAGACTCCTTTCGCTAAACCAAAGGATTCAAGGAAATGGCCCCAGTACTTATGTGGAACCCAATGGATTTCATTGTAGAAATGAAAGTGGTTGGATTGTATCAACCCCAAAACTAATATTCAGACATTGATACTGACAATAGAGATGAATTTGGTGAAGTTTGGAAGCTAGGAGGAAAATTGGGGTTTAGGACGACTCAACTAGGATATTTTCTACTTAGTTTGAATGATGCCAAGGGGTCACAAATTTTAGACCTGAAGGCTATGATGAGTTAAAATTTATGTCTTATTACTACATAAACTCATAGAATAATATCTGGGGAGGTGGAAGATATTTAATTACAACAATACTGAAAACTTAATTTTAGCCTCTAAACGAGCATGGGAGTAATTATTCATTGAATATGAAAGATAGAATTTGTAGAATGGAAAGCAAATTTATTATACTGATTTGTAAAAGATATGTTTTACATTAAAAGGATGAAGTACAACATCAAACACCCATGGAATCACCATCCACCATCCATAACATGAACAATGCAAATACTGCATAAAATACACCAACTATCAAAGTCTTCAATAATGTGGGATCAATAACACGCTTGACTAGAAGTGGTATGCACGTGAAATTGGCATGAGAAGCATGAAATTAATCTTGGTGAGAATGGATGAATTCCTTCCTCCTCAAGGTCTAGTTGAATCCTCAACTAGTATGGTGAACAAAAGGGGGCACATCTCCCAATTGGTGACTAGCGGCACATCTCCCAAGTATTGAAAGATCAAAGCTTCCAACTCAATAATAAAACTGGAAAAATATTTGAATGGATGCACTCCTCATCCTTTTATAATTCAATTGTCTTCTAATATGAAATTTATGTGTACCACTAGCCTCCTCCAATGCGCCCTCACTGGATAAATTTGTACGTGTAGCTTTATGTTACTTTTTCCTTGATTTATTGCCTTCCCTGCTTTAGTCTCCTTTCTTGCTTTTGGTGACTCCTAATTTTTATTGAATTTTTGTTGCTTTCCTTCTTTTCTAGTGCTTTCCTAGTTTTCTACTACTTTATGCTTTTCTATGCTTTCTTGATTCTCTGTTGCTTTTTGCGTTTATGTGCTTTCCTTCTTTTATGTTGATTTCCAACTTTTTAGTTGATTTCTTGCTTTTATTCTTCCAGTTTTCTTTATGGAAGACAACTCATAGGGTCCACTTAATCTCATATGCTCCCTCCTAGGCCACCTAAGTATTTACATTACTTGTGCATGATTTAATTTAATATTTGAAACTATGGGATAAATTACTTGTGCATGATTTAATTTAATTATACAATATGAATATAGGCAAAATTTAATTCCCTACTAACTTATTTAATTGTCACTCCACCCATGGAAATATAATTGGAATATTGGTGAACCATAGTGCTACCAAAATGGGGACATTGCAGTTCTCCCCTCCCAAAATTTGCTTGTCCTCAAGCAAGTGAAGATCATGGATGATGAAGCACTTGTACATTTTTACACAAACTTCTACAAGCATGCTTCAAAAACAATTTGAATCTCATCTCCATCATAGATGACCCTTTTGACAAACTTGGATTGGTTATCCTCTCCATCAAGTTATGAATGAACCTGGTTTTGAAACACTCCATGGAAAATTGAGCTGCAATATATATAGATTGAATTTGGCTATGCTATAGCCTTTCACATGATTCAATCCACCTAATAACTCACATTCAATCCATTTTTGTGGCCATACATTTAGCTCCTAATGTGTCAAGATTGGCCTTGAACCATTATGGTAAATTTCAATCTCAATCCTTCTTACACTTAAGCACTTTATTCATTTAACCAATGCATGCATGATGACTAACACCTCCATGTTTGTGATTGAACCAGCCTAGATCCAAATCATAGTCTCTATCAAGTGCCGAGAGGGATAAAATCTTCTGAGGTGCAAACCTCTCCGCAAAAATCTCCTTGAGTGCAATACCTGAGAAGAGGTTTGCACCTCGGGATATTTGATCCCTCTCAGTGCTTGATAGAGCCTAGTATTTGGATCTAGGCTGGTTTCAGTCGTGGGCGGTGACACAAAACTGGAGTTTGATCAACATTGTAAGGAACAGGTTAAGTTGAAAACACATATACATTTATGAGGATTATCATAATGTAAGTAATAAGTATTAAGGATTGAGTAAATTGTTAAACTGTAAAATCGAGACAATTCGCCTAACTCTTTTTTTTCGATTCTCTTTTTGTTGATCTTCGTTTTGTTTTGTTTGTTCTTCTTCTTCTTCTTCCGTCATTTCTTCATTTCATACATTTTGATTTATTTGTTGTTTTGCAAACTAATATTTTTGTTCTTCCAATTGCTTCAACTTTCTCTCTCGATACGCTCTTTGTCGATCAATGTTTCATTTTCTTTGTTCTTCTCATTCTTTTGCTGTCAATTTGCCTAACTTTTTTTTTTTATTATCTTTTTGTTTATCTGCGTTTTGTTTTGTTCGTTCTTCTCCTTCTTCTGCCGGCATTTTTTCATTTCGCACATTTTGATTTATTTGTTGTTCTGCAACTTGATTTCTTTGTTCTTCCAACTGCTTCAACTTTCTCTCTCGATACACTCTTTGTCGATCAACGTTTCGTTTTCTTTGTTCCTCTCGTTCTTATGTTGTCAAATTGTCTAACTTTCTTTTTCGATATTCTTTTTGTCGTTCTGCATTTCATTTTCTTCGTTCTTCTAGTTCTTCTTCTCTCATTTCGTCCAACTTCCTTTTTCGAAATTATTTTTGTTCTTTTTCTTTTTGTTTCAAGTGTTCTTCTCATTCTTTTATCATCACTGAAATCAATGCATCCATACACTAAAATCAATGGGTCCACAGAATAACGTTTACACTAAAAAAATGCAATAAAAAGACCCAATACAGTGAAATCTATGCAAGTATAAAACTCACTTTACATGATAATGAAATTCAATTTATTTATGAAATTCTATATTTAAAAAAAAAAGTAGGTGATCTCGGAGGATTGAACCTTGAACCTCATGCTCATTATCCCAACACCCTTACCACCATACCACATGTAGTTCTTATTATACATAGTAAAGAACTTATATACTTATCTGTAAATATTAATATATATTTTAATTTAAATTAAATGTTAATTTAATTTTAAATATAATTTCATGTAGTTTAAATAATAAAATAATTAATTTTCATTGTAAATATATATAATGTTTGAAATAAAAAATTATAACAACTTAAAAGTTGTTGAATTTGAATGGTTAAAATGTTATTTCTTGGTTAAAATTTGAAGTAAAATTTACATTTTAAATTTAATTATTATTTATATAATTTGGTTAAAATTGTTAGGTTAATGTATCTGACTACGTCTCTAATTAAAAAATAGAGAAAGTAGATACCTAATGATAGGATTGAAATATGTAAGTCTATATTTCTCACCCTTATATATATATTACTCACATATATATAATATTAAAAAATGTACTTTCAAATATTTAAAAAATAATAATAGGATTCAACTTATCGAAAACTAAAACTAAAGGTTCAATTAATATTTAAAATTATTTCCAATTTGTTATATTATCTAAATAAAATGTCATGTATTCTATATCTATTTCTTTAAAAAATCATCATTTGAAACTTATGGATTTCAATTACAAACAGTAGAAGTTAGGCGAATTAAAAAAGTAATAGTGAATATTATAGTGATCATCACGTGAATACTATTTCTTAAAAAAATAATCATTTAAAGCTTATGGATTTCAATTAAAAAATGTAAAGCTAATATTCACGTAAAACTAATATTCATTCGAAACTTATGGATTTCAATTAAAAATAGCATAAGTTAGACGAATTAAAAAATGTAACGCTAATATTCATTTGAAACTTACAGATTTTAATTAAAAACACCAGAATTTAGGCGAATTAAAAAAGTAATAGTGAATATTATACTGATCATCACGTGAATATTATTTCTTAAAAAAATAATCATTTGAAAATTGTGGATTTCAATTAAAAAATGTAAAACTAATATTCACGTAAAACTAATATTCATTTGAAACTTATGGATTTCAATTAAAAAAAATAGAAGGAAACTTATGGATTTCAATTAAAAAAGACAGAAGTTAGGTGAATTAAAAAATGTAAAGCTAATATTCAAGTAAAGCAAATATTCATTTGAAACTTATGGATTTCAATTAAAAACAATAGAAGTTAGGCGAATTAAAAAAGTAATAGTGAATATTATAGCAATCATCTCATGAATATTATTTCTTAAAAAAATAATCATTTCAAACTTATGGATTTCAATTAAAAAATGTAAAGCTATTATTCACTTAAAACTAATATTCATTTGGAACTTATGGATTTCAATTAAAAAACAATAGAAGTTAGGCGAATTAAAAAATGTAAAGCTAATATTCACCTAAAGCTAATATTCATTTGAAACTTATGCTAATTAAAAAAGTAATAGTGAATATTATAGCGATCACCACGTGAATATTATTTCTTAAAAAAATAATCATTTGAAACTTATGGATTTCAATTAAAAACAACAAAAGTTAGGTGAATTAAAAAATGTAAAGCTAATATTCATTTGAAACTTATGGATTTCAATTAAAAATAGCACAAGTTAGGGGAATTAAAAAATGTAAAGCTAATATTCACGTAAAGCTAATATTCATTCGAAACTTATGCAAATTAAAAAAGTAATAGTGAATATTATAGCGATCATGATGTGAATATTATTTCTTAAACAAATAATCATTTGAAATAAGATATCTTTGCGGCAGATTCTTGACCTAAAATATTTGTTTTTATAATTTGCATAATAGCTTCCCTATTTATATAGTCAATGATTTCATTTCGGAAATATTTCGAAAATACACGTTTTTTTTATTAATGTCTGACTAAACAATATTTTAAATTATATTTTGTTATTATTTTGTTATGTTACTCGACAAACTCACACATGTTACAACATCTCCCTCATACTACACTCGACAAACTCGACAAACTCACACATGTTACAACATCTCCCCCATACTGGGTTGTAGAGTGCCTCTCGGCGCAAAAATTTCTATGATGGCGATGCAACCTCATGGGGTGTCTATTTTGCCTCAAAACCATTCCTAAGCTTCCTTGGGAAGCATCACCTTTATGCAAAAATGGTGGAGCGAAACCTAGTGGGGAAAACATGGAATAATCATGCATCCTTTTCTTTACCCCTTTGAAAACTCTAGTAGAGTTCTCATTGTAATGTACCAACTAGGATTAGTGATACAAAAACTCAATTTCTTAAAGAACCAATTAAAAACAGTGTTTTGGTGAGCTAGTTTAATTGTAGGGGGGTAGGATTAGAAGATATGGGTGGAAGGAAGGTTGGGATATAATTTAATACCTCTGCAAAAATTACTGGGACCATTTATGGGTCGAAATCAGCAAGGCTTAAATCTATTGCAATGCTCCTAGGAACCCCAGCCCAGCATATGCAGACTAGTATTACTCTATGTTTTGACTAAAGGATTTGAATGAATGTTTCTGAATCAAGGAGGCTAATAAGAATGAAATATCAGTCAGTATAAATTCATATATAACTCCAACAATTTTAAGGAATATCTGAGAAATATTTACAAAAAGACAAGTAAAATAACATTCTAGGATTGCATAGCTAGTAAAATTCACGAGCTTCCAAATAGGAAAGGTAGGATCACGTGTTTCTCTTATAATACATGTATTGGATAATAAAACATGTCAAATAAAACCAGGAACATAAATGATCTCATTTGTATCTATTCTCATTCATCTACCACAAGCATTCTGAAAACTAGTTAAAATCTAGGTAATTCTAGAGGGGGTGGAGAAAATTAAGAAATTATCAGACTTCTACAATATGAAATGTAATGAATGATATAATAAATTATTATTGAATTTTATTAAATCATATTATATCCATGAGTATTCTCAAAACATTACAAAGACTCCTCTCCTCTTCTTCTCAACAATACAACACTAGAACTCACTAAGAAGCCTTGAGATTCGAACCATGGACTTCTTGGATATTTTTGAAATTAGACCCAGCCTTGGTTCAACTATAGAAACTTAAAATAAAATCAATTAAAATGTTTGAATATAATCATCCTCTCACATGAATCGGGGGCACATCACCCATCTTGGACTAAGGGCACATCTGCCAAGTCTTTGAGTCACAATTACTTTCAATCCAATCATCAAACTCACAAAAGATGTGAATTTGTTGCACACTGGTTCATTTATAGAGAGTGGGTGACTTGAGGAGAAAGTATCCTTAGCTAATGCACCATCCTTCAGTGGATAAGGAAATCTAGCTTTCCTACCTTTTCATTTTTCCTTTGTTTTCTTTCTTTTTCCTTTTCTGTTTGCTTTTCCACTTTCTGCTTTAGCTTTTTCTACTTTTTCTGGATTTTCTAAATTTTCATTCTTTTTTTAACTTTCCTGCTCTTATGATTTATCCCGCTTTCTTCTTTTGTGTTTCTTTCTGCTTTATGTTGCTTTTCCTGATTTTTTGTTGCTTTTCTGATTTGTTCCATCTTTCTTTCCTTTTTCCTGATTTTCTCTATTTATGTGCTTTCTCCTTAACTTCTTCCTCAAGTCTCCTCTTAGTAAAACTTACACACTAATGCACCCTAGTGGAGAATTATCCTCATTTATTCATCATAAAAATATTAAATGCATCAAAATTAAACATTTTAAGTGCATAATAAAATTTGGATAAAATTAAATGCACACTCCTAATTAATTAAATGCCTGGAATTCAAAAATTAACCACATGATACTTAAGTTGTCTCCCCAACCCAAGGGATTGGTTGGGTTAGGATCTTGATCCAATGTTAATTGTTGAGGGGACATGACACTCATCCTAATAGGAGACTCATTTCCTTACTTGGTCCACCAAATGTGTTTTGAATCGGAAGGAATCTCTACATGGTGCACCATTCTCCCACTTATTTACATCTATGGAATTGATCCAAACAAGGGTGAATCAAATCCTCTTCATGTAGGCACCAAATTTACCAAGATCAACCATAGAATCAAGATATGATCCCTCAATCCTTACAAATTCATGTGCAAACAAATGGATATGAAATGAATGTTTTTCCAAAGTATTTCGCATAGCTACCAAACCAAAATAATGATTTCCCAACATCCCACAATGAACCGGAATTTCATCAAAAGGAACAAATAAAATATTACCAAATTGTTGGTTGTATTCTCTACTCATGTAAGATGGTAAATCCATAGGTGCACTATCCAAACTAATACTCATCCATGTGAATCACAAATATTCCCATTTGAAACAAGGATATGTATTATGCAAAACTTCTTCATTCATAGGAGCTTGATGATGAGGATTAAGGTGGAGGTCAATTTTGGGGAGGTACTTAACCCTCTGCAATTTACTCCTCTCAAGAGGTCTCTTTGTCCCACATACTACTACATAATATTTCCAGCTGGAATAGTTGACACCAAGAATGATTACAGGGTCCCAAATGATTACAGGGCAAGTGTATCCTAATACCATGTCTACATTACCCAGTGTCAACAAAAAGAGCCTTCTATAGACTCTCAAACCATCAAGTAGGATAAAAGTAATCCCAACCATCATATGGTTTCCTATGTAAGAAACTAAACCACTGCTCCATATGGATAGACTCCTACAAAATATGGTTGGATTGAAATCTATTTCCAACTACTAAACTATAAAACCAACTAATACCAGGATCCCACTCCATGTGCTTCTCTAACATTAGGAACAATCCATCACTCCAAGGGATCCCAGGATCCCACTGTTGAGATATTGTAACTTCAAAGACTATTATATTTGTACTTTATTATTCTGGAGATGTTTCATTCCTCCTTGAAGATCTTATTGTATATTCGGAGATGTTTATTCCTCCGTCAGATTGTGGTAACTTGGGTTATTAGACTTCCCTAGTGGGGGTTGGCCCTATATGTGTTATGTGGGTCAAAGGGTTATTAGACCACCCTAGAGGGTTCGGCCCAGTCAGTTGTAGTGGGGTATTTAACCCAATGGTTAAATACGAGCCTACATGATTTGTGTAAAAGACAAGTCGGAGTAGTGTATAAATAGAGGAGGTGTATTCCTCATTTTACACACACTCACTCACTTGAGAGTGGCGCACTTATGAGAGAGAGGTCTACTATGGAGAAGGAGGAGCTTATGATCAGGGTTACATATTTTGTATTTGCTGGTCATCTATATTGAGGAAGCTTTGCTGGGTTTTCTACCCCATGAGGGTTTCCCAGGATAAATCTGTGTCTCTTGTGTTTATGCTGTGCTTGTTGTTTCTTCAGTGATCCTGTATATGCTATTATTGTGAAATGGAATGTAATGCTGCTATTTTATGTCTTAGCATATTGAATTTTAACATGGTATCAGAGCTAACCTAAAGGAAGGCAATGTATGGCATTTACGACACTTGCTTCACTTGCGACAATTTGAAGGTTTGGGTTTTACATAGCAAAAACCAGTCATCGTGGAACTTTTGCTATAAATCCATTTCTACGAAGGTTCAGGATCTGAAAAGTTTACAGGTCGTAGCTAACATCCCCAGGTACCTTGTATCCAAAGGAAACCCTCATATTCGTTATACTTTGTGATTTATGATCAGTACAAGTTAGGGTTTCTACCTCTTCCAGATCTAGTCAAAATCAGGTGACCTAGGAAAAAAGGTCATAAATTGGGCTAGGAAGATCCAAATGAAATTTTGTAAATAGTGATAGATATTACACATAATGTACTATCTCAGTAAATGTTTTCAGATACCGAAGCTGAACCAGTGACACGTGGCACTCTATACAAGTTCACTCTCCTGTTTTATCCCATAAACAGGTCACGTTGCGACACTTGGAATAAATATCTCTTAGAAAATACAATTGAGGTCAGACCTATCGGGATGGAAAGATGACAGGTCAGGATACCACAGAAAACGTTTTCAGACCCTGTGGAGCGAAAAGTTTGGATTTACAGTAGAAACAATCAGGTACATATTTATGTCAAAACATAATTATTTTTGGAGCACCTTTATTCATGGCTTCCGGAATTTAGGGTTTCAGAGAAAGTTAGAATTTTTTTGGAATCGGAATCCATGGCTGAATGCTACTCAGGAAAATAAAAAATTAGAGACCAAGATCAAATTTTTTGGTTGGGTAGAAGACCGGGCTTGATCAAACCCCAGTTCGAGATTTTGATCGGAAAGATGGAAAATTAGGGCTTTAGCAAAAGTTGGAATTTTTGAAGTCTGTAACCATGGCTGGAAGCTCCTCAAAAAAATAAGAGTTTAGAGCCTTGGATCGAAACTTTTGATTGAGCACAAGGGTGGGCTTCATCAAACCTTAGTTCAGGATCCTGTCCAGAAGATCCAGAAGTTTCGAAGGCAAATTTTGAGGGGTCAAATTTTGGAGATTTCAAAATTGAAGTATGCTAGTTTGATCAGCTCGGGAAGACACATCCTTCCATCCATTCAGAAGTGTGAAAGTCAAAGATTGAATTTTTAGGGTTTCTCTAGCAAACCCTAATCAAACTCTAGATCCAGTTTCAGGGGGAGTTGAGGCTAAGGCCTTACATAAGAAGATTACAAGAAGTCTCGACGGGTATGACTTAAGGAGATACAGGTATGTCTTGAAATCTGACTCTTGATTAAGTTCATAATATGTTTGTCCTCATATTATTCAGGTCAGTACAATCTTGATTAATGTTAGAATTGTCTTATCACCCTAGTATCAGTATGAATGGTAGAAAACATTCATTGTTTAGGGATATATGATTGTACTAATGCACTGTGGTATTGTAGGAGGTTGATGTTGTCTGCTAACAAGATACAGGTACATCACAAAATACAAATCAAGTTCCATGACCATGACAACATGAAGACAAAGACTCCTCCATTATCTTTGATCACATAGAGGTTCTACTTACGAGGTATGTATGACTTTGTTCTATTATGCTTAACCTATGAGATATGTAGGTTCCAGCGCAGGATCTCTAAATCATTGAAGAGAACAAAGAAGATATTGATTAGGTATGTTAAACAGATATACTAATCCAGGTATGTTTCCTATGAATCGTACCTTGTGTTAGGATCCCTTATATAAGTATACTTGGTATGATTAGATATGCTTATTCATAAAGTTAGTAATCAAGGGATTATGCATATTATGTCTTTTATCTTGTTTGATGATATGCATGAGTAAAAGAAGACTTCCTTGAAACCCTGAATACTAATGATCATGACTATACATCTTCAAGATTATTTAGAATTATAATGTTTTGATAATATTGAGAATATACTAATACATGTATGTTTGTGTATGAGATCATGAGGATGACACTAGTGCACACTTGAGCATGCACAGTGGTACATAATGAATAGAAGTTCAAAAGACATATAGAAGATCAAGCGAGAGGCAACCACACAAACATAAAAGATAAGTATTTGAGTTGTTATTTGAAATAGTAAATGATATTGCTTGTATGCATATTTGTATTCCTAGAATATATCATGCTGAGTGTAAACATTCATAGAGCATTGAACAGTATACTACTAATATGCATATGATTGGTAAGTTGGAAAAACATTCCATTGTTGCTTGTCTAGAATGAAACCTCTTTGCTGACATGCTGAGAGCTGTGCACACTCTCGATAGTATGTTTTGGTAGAGATGGAAGGCATCTAGATAGCCACTGTATGCATACAGGATATGGGAAAGTGTTGTGCCAAAGTATTGGTCAAAATAGTTGCATAACTATGTAAATGATATCTGTATGCATAATAGGTTATCATGTCAATATGATTTGATGATTATGAAGTATTACTAATCATGTACTTAATTTTGATTTGTAGGAAAGATCATGATGAATGATGAACATTGAACAAGCAATGGATGTTCAACAAAAAGATTTACAAATAAAACACACTATAGAAGGCTTGTGGCTAGAAGATTCTCTTAGAAAGAGGAAGAGAATCATGATGAGATGTTTGCTCCAAGTGGATATATAAGACCATTCTCTTAATGGTGTGATTAAAGAAGAAGTGTGAATCAGGTTATGTATGGGTACCCAGGATCGATAATCAATTGATGAGCTTAATGATCATCATGGGTGATGTGGATCTCAACCTTTGCTACAAGGTTGAATATGGCTTCTATACACAGATGACATGGATGCAAGAAGGAACTCACCATAGAGTTCAAATGATATTAAGGCTCATATCAGTAGACCCATCTGATGAGAGATGGCACAGATAGATATGCAGAAGATCACTCAATGCAAAGTGTTAATGAATGAGAATTGACAGCTTCTTGATAAAGCTTGGGCTTTACCAGAAGTAAAGTTGATCCTAACCTTTACCTTAAGGTTGTGGATGATGAAACTATCATACCATTATTGTATGAGGATGATCTCTTTCTGACAAGGAATGAGAAACATATCAGAAAGAAGAAGATGGCTGTAGAAATGAAAATGAAAGATCTCAGATTGATGCATTACTTCCTAGGTCTGGAAGTATGGAAAGGCTCAGAAGGAATCTTTCTCAACCAGGGAAAGTATGCTGAGAAATATTAAAAGGACTTGATATGTTGGAATGACCACTCGCATGGATTCCAACTTGAAGCTGTTAGTGAATGACTCATCAGAGTTAGTGTATATAACTCTGTACAGACAAATTATTGGGTCATTGATGTATCTAACAAATACTAGGTCAGATATATGCTTTGCTGTGAACACCTTGAGTCAGTATCTAGTGGAAACTAGATGTGTTCACCTGATAGTTGCAAAGCATGTGATGAGGTACCTAAAGGATACGATAGACTTTGATCTATGCTATCTTGGAGATCATGACTTCAGATGGCTACACAGATGTTGATTGGGCAGAAAGTGTATCAGACAGGAAGAACACATCGAGAGGATGTTATTGTCTGGGACTAGCCATGATCTCGTGGTTTAGCTGGAAGCAGTCTAGTGTGGCTCTCATCATAAGCGGAATATATGGTTGGTTGCTCTGCTAGTTGTGAAACAGTATGGCTTCTGGATTGTTTGACTTAGAGATAGACCCAACTGTGATCCTATGTGACAAATAGAGTTGTATCAAGATGGCAGAGAATCTAGTGTTCCATGATATGGCGCAGAAAGGAACTATAAAGTTTGAATTTGTAACAAGTTACCGATGTACTAACCAAACCTCTACCTCAAGAAAAGTTTGAGTATTTTCTTAGACAAGCTTGGTAGGACCCTCCTCAAGAGGGGGAGTGATGTAGTCACTTATGATGAGATTGCCTGCATCGACAGTGAGGTCGATGATGTGGATACCTATATTGGTGATGCCGACAGAGAGGTTGGTGGATGGTCCTTAGACAGGGTCTAAGTTGACGAGGGGATTGCATCATCCTTGAACACATGTTCTAAAAGGATCCGTAGACATATGTCTCCGAGAAAGAAGAGGGATTGTATCATCCTTGAAAACATGTTCTAAAAGGATCCGTAGACAGATGTTTCCGAGAATGTGGTCCTTAGTGGACAAGAGGATTGTATCATCCCTGGACTTCAGTTCTAAAGTGATCCGTAGATAGATGTCTATGAGAATCTGGTCCCTAGTGGACGAGAGGATTGCATCATCCCTGGACTTCAGTTCTAAAGTGATCCATAGACAGATGTCTCCGAGAATGTGGTCCCTAGTGGACGAGAGGATTGTATCATCCCTGGACTTCAGTTCTAAAGTGATCCGTAGATAGATGTCTCCGAGAATGTGGTCCCTAGTTGACAAGGGGATTGTATCATCCATGGAGACATGTCCTAAAAGAGATCCGTAGACACATGTCTCTGAGAAAGTGGTCCCTAGTGGGCATGATAGGATTGCATCGTCCCTAAGTGTTTGGTTCAAAATTTACGTGATAGGATTGCATCATCCTTGGACTTATGTCCTAAAGTGATAGGGATTGATCATCCCGTAAGTGGATCAGGATTGCATCATCCTTGGACTTATGTCCTAAATTGATAGGGATTGATCATCCTGTAAGTGGATCAGGATTGCATCATCCTTGGACTTATGTCCTAAAATGATAAGGATTAATCATCCTGTAAGTAGATTGGGATTGCATCGTCCCTAGACATGGTGAGATGTCTTAAAGTGATAAGGACTAATCATCCTGTAAGTTGATTCGGGATTGCATCGTGACTAGACATGGTGAGGTGTCTTAAAGTGATAAGGACTAATCATCCTGTAAGTTGATTCGGGATTGCATCGTCCCTAGACATGGTTAGGTGTCATAAAGTGATAAGGACTAATCATCTTGTAAGTTGATTCGGGATTGCATCGTCCCTAGACATGGTGAGGTGTCTTAAAGTGATAAGGACTAATCATCCTGTAAGTTGATTTGGGATTGCATCGTCCCTAGACATGGTGAGGTGTCTTAAAGTGATAAGGACTAATCATCCTGTAAGTTGATTCGGGATTGCATCGTCCCTAGACATGGTGAGGTGTCTTAAAGTGATAAGGATTGATCATCATGTAAGTTGATATGGATTGCATCATCCATAGACATGAGAGATGTCTTAAACTGAGAGGGACTGATCATCCCGTAAGCGGATCAGAATTGTATCATCCTTGGACCTATGTCCTAAAGTGAGAGGGATTGATCATCCTGTAATAGGATCTTGTGTGTTGCAGGGTATGCTGCTAATGTGTATACTTGTATTGATGAGGATACTTGTATTGATGATGTGTATACTTGTATTGATGAGAATACTTGTATTGATGATGTGTATACTTGTATTGATGATGATACTTGTATTGATGATATGTATACTTGTATTGATGAGGATACTTGTATTGATGATGTGTATACTTGTATTGATGAGGATACTTGTATTGATGATATGTATACTTGTATTGATGAGGATACTTGTATTAATGATATTTATACTTGTATTGATGATGTTGTTGATCGTGATGATCTAGATGACGATGCTGCTGATCGTGATAATCTAGATGACGATGATGTTGATCGTGATGATCTAGATGATTATGCTGCTGATCGTGATGATCTAGATGACGATGATGTTGATCGTGATGATCTAGATGACGATGCTACTGATCATGATGATCTAGATGAAGATGTTGATGATCATGTGATGACGATGCTGATGATCGTGTGATGACGATGCTGATGATCGTGTGATGATGATGCTGATGATCATGAGATGACGATGCTAATGATCGTGAGGATCCAGGTGTTGATGTTGTTGTAGCTGTTCGAGTGCTGCAGAAGATAAAGACTCAGTACTGAAGGTGTTGATGTTCTAGTATTGAAGATGTTCTAGTAACTGCTTGAGTGATTGATGATGTTGAGAAAGCTTCCAATGATTTATAGATGTATCATGTATGATGTTGATGACTCCTTGCTCGTGCAGATGCTGTTATAGTATCCTTCTCGTTAAGGGGGAGTGTTGAGATATTGTAACTTCGAAGAATATTATATTTGTACTTTATTATTCTGGAGATGTTTCATTCCTCCTTGAAGATCTTATTGTATATCCGGAGATGTTTATTCCTCCGTCAGATTGTGGTAACTTGGGTTATTAGACATCCCTAGTGGGGGTCGGCCCTATATGTGTTATGTGGGTCAAAGGGTTATTAGACCACCCTAGAGGGGTCGGCCCAGTCAGTTGTAGTGGGGTATTTAACCCAATGGTTAAATACGAGCCTACATGATTTGTGTAAAAGACAAGTCGGAGTAGTGTATAAATAGAGGAGGTGTATTGCTCATTTTACACACACTCACTCACTTGCGAGTGGTGCACTTATGAGACTGAGGTCTGCCATGGAGAAGGAGGAGCTTATGCTTAGGGTTACATCTTTTGTATTTGCTGGTCATCTATATTGAGGAAGCTTTGCTGGGTTTTCTACCCCATGAGGGTTTCCCAGGATAAATCTATGTCTCTTGTGTTTATGCTGTTCTTGTTGTTTCTTCAGTGATCCTATATATGCTATTATTGTGAAATGGAATGTAATGCTGCTATTTTATGTCTTAGCATATTAAATCTTAACACCCACACCCGAATTGGAAGTACACTCTTCCAAGTGCTTGTTGTATTTTTTATTAATATTTCCAATAGGAAGGGAAACTCATCTTGAGCATCATTTCCATGTGTTCCATCCCACTAAGTCAATTGGAACTTCCAACTCCCACTATGCATATTGAATGCATCATGTGATAATAAAAGATATGTTTGTTGCTACTCATATGATTGGAAAGCAAGAGAGGTGTCGTTTAACTTTCTACTACTGTGAACAAAACTCTTACCTCCATGTGCATCCATCTCTAAGATGTAGTTATCCACCCAATACATGGATGAATCAACACACTAATTGACTAGTCCAAGTGGAGAAAATGTATCTACCTCCTCCAAAATCATTTCTTGCACCCATAAGGGAAGCTCACAATCCTTCTAATGCACATATAGCACTCGGTCAACCTCATCCATGACATTTTTCTTCCAAAAGATCATGTATTTTGGGTTTCTCTTCTTGCTCACAATATTTTACAATGAATGAGGTGTCAAATAATCTCTCACCAAAGTGAGAAAGACTGGTGTACCCTTGTATATCCATATCTATTATGTACTCATATACCCAATCCTTGGATAAATAAGCACATCTACTAGTTGATCCAATTTACTTGTCCTCAACTATCTCTCTCATAGTTGATTCCTTCTCATCATTCTTCAAAAAAAAGTGCTTGGCCAATGTTTTCAATATCATCTCCCTTCACAAACGGCGGCAAATTAGAATTTTACTCATGTTTATCTTCCACATGAGTTTCTTCCATCAAATCTAGAGTGTATCCTTCCATGTGCACATGATCATTTTCCATGCAAGATGGAGGATGTGGCATGCTTAGCTCTCTATGAATCTGGTCAATATGCAACCTTGATTCTTGAAGAGATTCTTGGGTGTTTTCCAAAGAAACATATGTAACCTCAAATTCACTACCAATCTTTCTATTTATTCTTCTTGTACTTGAGTGCATGATGGTACATGTATGCAATCGAGATAAGTTGATTTCTATCTAAGAGTAATTTCGTGTAACTCTCTTTCATCTTGGCCACTGCTTCTCTAAGAATTTTGAAATATTCCAGAAAGGATTCTTTCTCCCAACCATCTCTTGAAGATCTCCAACAACATCTTGACACCAAGGCATTAGTATCAATAAATTTATTCTAGGCTTCCATGAGCTTCTCTTGATTCTCCTTTAGTGATCCACTCAAATGATGTGGCTCACAGAGGAGATCGTCCACCACTGTTACTTCTTCCAATGGATGACACATAATATCCGCTTGGATGACACCTAATATCCGCTTGCTTATGGCATGCATCCACAACACAGGTTTCATTCTTGACATGCAATTCATCATTCTTACCTTTAGGTGCTTATGATTCCATGCTATCCTCTTGGAAACTTGAGGCTTATTCATCTTGATAAGCATGAGGATCAGCATCATGAGTAGGCTCCACCATGATATTGGTTGCACTTTCTTCATAGAGATTTGAGGTAGAGAAATTTGATGGTAAAACTTCATTATGTTGCAACATTTGCTCCACTTCTATGCACACATTGTTGACAATATGGTTTATTCTATTATGATGTGAGTTTCCAAATGGATCCTTATTCCAAAATAGGATTCTAACCTTAGATTCACATAACTCTTGAAAATACAAGAGTTCATAGATCTCTTTTCTTAATTCTTGGTATCTTAAAATGTACTCAGAAGGATCAACTCATGGTGGCTTTCCTCCAAATACTTCTCTACCATCAACAATATTGGACATTGGTGTTTTGTCCTTGATACCTTCAATTTACATTTGGTTACTCAAGTAACCATCCTCATCTCTTGTAATTTGCAAACCTCCATCAACTAAGATCACCTCTTCTTCTTCATACTACTCAAAGTCTTCTTCAATGGCTACTAGGAACAACCTCATTCTACAAATTTTCTTCTTTAAATGAGAAATGTATCTTGGTCTTGTTTCCCATAGGCCTATAGGACCATGCTCTGATACCAGTATAATTTACCTCTTCAAAAAAAGTCACACTCGGAAAAAATTACAAAGGAGAACTAGCTAGATTGTTTTAGAATTTATTCAAACACGAGAAAAAATTCCCTATTCTTACCAAACCTAGTACTGAGGTTAAATATAGCCTTATAATATCCTACAGTATCCTTATATAGACACTCAAATTCAACAATTCCACATTAACTGGGTGCATCACGCCTAGGTATACACCTTTGGCTAAACCAAAGGCTTCAAGGAAATGGCCATAGGAATTATGTGGAACACAATGGATTCTGGTGTATAACTAGAATTGGTTGGTTTGCATTAACCCCCAAGATACTATTCAAACATTGATACTAACAATAGAGCTTAATTTGGTGAAGTTTGGAAGGTAGGAGGAAAATTGGGGTTTAGGACAACTCAACTAGGAGATTTTCTACCCAATTCGAATGATTCCATGGGGTCACAAATTTCAGACCTGAAGGATGGGATGAGTTCAAATTTATGTCTTCTTACTACAGATACTCACAAAATAATATGTGGGGAGGTGGAAGATAGTTAATTACAACAATATTAAAAACTAGCTAATTCTAGCCTCTAAACAAGCATGGGAATAATTATTCATTGAAGATGAAAGATAGAAATTGCGGAATGGAAAGAAAAATTACTATACTAATTTTTAGAGGATATATTTTACATTGTAGGGATGAAGTACAACATCAAACACCCATGTAATCACCATACACCATCCATAACATGGACAATACAAATATTGCAGAAAATACACCAACTATTGGAGTCTTCAATACTATGTGATCAATATCATGCTTGATTGGAAGTGGTATGGACCTACAATTGACATGAGAATATTGAAATTACTCTTAGTGAGAAATGTTGAATGCCTTCCTCCTCAAGGTCTATATAAATCCTCAACTAGTATAGTGAACAGAAGGGGCACATCTCCCAATTGGCGACTAGGGGCACATCTCCTAAGTCTTGAAAGCTCGGAGCTTCAAAATCAATAATCAAACAAGAAAATTATATGAATGGGTGTTCTCCTCCTCCTTTTATAATTCAATCCTCTTCTAATATGAAATGCATGTGGACCACTAGCCACCTCCAATGCGCCCTCACTAGATAAATTTGGACTTGCATCTTTATCTTATTTTTTCCTTGATTTCTTGCCTTTCCTCCTTTTTGTTTATTTTCTCCTACTTTTCCAGTGCTTTCCTACTTTTCTGCTACTTTTTACTTTTCTGTGATTTCCTATTTTTCTGTTCCTTTTTTTTCTGTGCTTTCTAGATTTTTAGTTGATTTCTTGTTTTTCACTACTTTTCTTCCAGTTTCCTTTTTGGAATAAAACTCATAGGGTCCACTTAATCTCCTACTACCCCTCCTAATCCACCTAAGCATTTACAACTCATCAAATAATTAATTAATAATTAATTATTGAAACTATGGGATAAATTACTTGTGCATGGTTTAATTTAATTATACAATATTACTATAGGACAAAGTTAATTCCCTAACAAGCTTATTTAATTTCCACTCCAACTATGGAAATCTAATGGGCATAGTGGTGAACCATAGTGCTACCAGAATGGGGACATTACACTATGACCCTTAATCCCTATGACCCCTTACATAATCACCCCATAAGATACTATGATCCCTAATACCCTACAAACAAACTATTATGACTCTTAATAGATTTTAACTCGTAACCATTCTGATCCCTAACATACTATACACACTACCCCTATGACCCATTTGACCATTGTGACACCTAAAACTTTTAAGCTATTTTTTAAATGTTATTTTGACATTACTGATGATGCAATTGCATCATCAATAACATTGTTGCAAACTTTCATTTTTTTAAAGCGGACTGAAAATTATTAAAAAGAGATTTTACTTCTCATTTTTTTATTTGATTGAGGCACCAAAGCTAAGAAAATGATAGGAGCGTAACCAAATCAAAGGTAAATGATATCATGACAAGTACAGTAGAATGAAAGAGATTGTGAAGAGGGGAGGAGGGGATATTAAAAATGAAATAAAAAATTCAAGATATGGTTTTAAAATCCTAGGGTTTCGACATTTTTTAAATATTTGTAATTTGTGTGTATAGAGATGAATTGTGCTTATTTATGTATACCCTAGGGTTAAGAAAAGAAAACTCAAATTGGTTGAGTTCTTAGTTAATATTGCTCAAATTCTATGAAATATTTGCTTTTTGTATATCAACATGGAATATATATTTATTTTGGATTCACAAAACTACTTGTCCTCATACTGGAATGTCTCAATTGCAATATCATGTGCTCCTCGAGACTTATGAGGATGTGAAAAAGTTCTCTAGTTTTAGACTCATGTAGATCAATGAAGAGATACCAAATTTTGAATCATTTTACATGGATGAAATTTATGAATTTCTTCTATATAGGCCTAAGGATGTGGTATATATTGATTTAATATCCCTGATCTGATATCAGATTATATTATCTCAAAATTTAAACTTCAAATCATAAATTTTCCAAGTAGTAACTAGTTCTAAAAACTAGTGAAGAAGGAACTAGAACTGGTCATTGATTAAACCACCCAGAGCTTGACTGATGGAGACTTTTGTATCTTCAAATTGTAATGGGTAGTGTGCAACAGCAAGAAAAATAGCATCAATTCCAAATTCTAAGTTCTAATCACAATCTACTAGGGCCATTTATGTTTTGAACAACAACCAGGTCGAAGTCTACTCCAAGGTTTCCTGGGAACACTAGCATATGCCTACTAAACTCTTTCACTTACACTTGACATAAAATAGAGGTGTATAAAATTTAATAACCCCCTAATATACTGTTCTAAAATGTTTACATAGGTTTTTGGAGGTTCTGGATGTGTTTGGAGTCAAGGAGAGGAAAAGAGCTAGGATGGATTGCTCAACTAGATTGTTTCCAGGATCTTCCAAACAGGTTGAGAGGGATAGGAATTCTCAGGGAGAGGCTTGTAGGTTCTTCATAAAGGTCTCAAGAATATCATATGACTGATAACACTTAAATTTCAAAACCATATATCTCTTAATTAAAACTACTGCGAAACTAGTTAATTAAAAGAGCTCAATGAGCTAGTCTTCAGAAATAGGAATACAAGAAGTCATCAAGGGTCATGAATCTCTGATTTTGGATGTGGGATGTATTCTTCAGGAAAATTAAAATATGAAAAATCTTTCATAAGTGGAATGGTTTCATAGAACTCTATATAATTCAATTTCCTCACAACTCTTCAAGTAATAGATGCACAAAGAGCTAGCCTTGTTAAAGACTCAGCGTAATTAGCCTCTAAGGTGCTCAAATTCATTATCAAATCATTTGTGTGGATCATAAATTAAATTAAAAGTATAAAAAAAATTCACTGAGTTGGATAAGCAATAAACATAAATCTCAAGGCTTGAACTTCAAAGGAATCCATCAATCTTGGATTATTACCTTGATTGAAGGAGAATAATGTAGATAATAGTAAGAATAAGGAGTTTAATCACTGTATATGCTATGATTATGTATATTGAGCATATGGATTCTCATGAAAGGTGCACTAATCTCATATAATTATCTTAGGGGCGCATTCAAGCAACTAGATCTCCTCCTCTTATCAATCCTTCCTCGAGATCTCTCTTTGATTGGATTGATGCTAGGAAAAACTTCCGAATGGCATGAATTATTCAATGATAGTTGATACTGCATGTAGAAAATATTCAGAATATGAAATAGACTCAATGATGGATATTGTATGTCATCATTCTTTCATTAGAAGCATGGGGTACATCTCCCAACTAGGACTACGGGCACATCTTCCAGGTCAAAGAGAAAAAATTGCACTCAATTCAAATCACAAATGATCAAAATATGTGAAATGGAGTTTCAATCCTTCTTTTATAGATATAGGTGACTTGTTGAGCAATTAATATAGGCTAAGGCACCCTCATGGAGTGGGTAAGGTTGCTTTGATTTTTCTTTAGCTTTTTCCTTGCTTTCTGCTTTGCTTTAGTTTTCTTTATGCTTTAGCTTTTTCCTTGCTTTATACTTTTCTTTGCTTTCCCCTTTTTATTTTTATTTTTCTTTATTCTTATTTTGATTTTCTATCCTACTTTTTCCTTCTTTTCTACCTTATCTTGCTTTTATGCTTTGTCCTACTTTTTCCTTGCTTTTCTGGCTTACCCTACGTTTATGCTTTGTCCTGCTTTGCCCTGCTTTTGCCCTAATTTTGTCTCGCTTTTATACTTTATTATGCTTTTCCTGATCTTTGCTACTTTATTATTCTTTCTTCTCCTTTTCCTACTTTCCTTGTTTGGACTACTTTATCTTTTCTTGTCTTGCAAGTTACCTCTTAGTCAAACTTATCCTCTAAGGCATGCTTGTGGATCATTATCAAGTTTATTCCAAAATAAAAATATCTAATTAATAAAAATTACTTCTACCAATTGCATTTCAAACTTAGGATAAAAAAAATTAAACTTCCTAACTAATTAATGCCTTGACTTCATAATTAACCCCAAGTGCATGAAATTTCCTCCTCAACTCAAGGGATTGGTTGGGCTAGGAAGTCCTTCAACTAAACATCAATGAGGGGACATGATAGTCCTCCCTTCACAATATTGCTTGTCCTCAAGCAATAATTAAATCCAACCCAACTAAGCAGCATGAGCCATCATGCTTCTACTACACCACTCTGATTATAAACTACTCATGAACTCTCCCAACATATTGTTATATTACCATCCAACCATGAAATTAGTGTGAAGACTAATCACAACTGATACCAGGATCCCAAATGATCCTCAAGAATACAAGGTGCAATATATATTATCATATGCAATGCATAAGAGTCACATGGAAGTCACCATAACAAGGAGACTTCAAGTGGCTCAAAGAAGTCGCATAAATACATCCATGAATATGATAGTCATCAAATGAGAGAAATGAATGCTTCCCCAAGGAGGTGTCAAATGTGTCAAGCAATTCTTCCATGTGTCATTTCACCCAAACAATGTATGAAGGGACTCTCCCATCAAGTAAGGAACAAAGGGAATAATGAGCCTTCAACGAAATTGTACCATATGTGCATCCATCAAGATGTGGATCATCATAAGGTAGAAAAGGTTGCTACTTCAAATGTAAATAAGAAGGTTCTCTATTTATTTCATCATCAAAAGGAGGGATAGGAGCTTCATACTCCTCATGTGGCACCATAAAAAGGAAACCTTTCACCCATACTTCATTAGGATGAATGCTGCAAAATGTGGAAGTGTAGGATGTAGGAGAATGAACCAACTCACCCATATGATCAAAAAGTGTGAAATTTTCATCACTTGAATGCTTCATAGGGATAGTATCATGGAAAAAAATATCCTTACTGAATCCCCCATCCATCAATCTAATGGATGCATCAACTCCATCAAAGGATGGTCCATTGAATAGGAGCTCTTATGAATTCTTAATGGAGGAATGATTCG
Organism: Larix kaempferi; assembly: GCA_027924585.1. Lineage (NCBI taxonomy): Eukaryota > Viridiplantae > Streptophyta > Pinopsida > Pinales > Pinaceae > Larix > Larix kaempferi. The sequence continues at coordinate 506,063 of BSBM01001475.1, read as the reverse complement.
CTCCATGAAGAAGCTCATTTTCACTCTGGTAGAGAGTATGTGATTGGAACTCACCATCTGCATACCAAAAATTCTCAAGCACATGGATGTCATCCTTCACCTCATGAACCACCGTCTCATGAAGTTCCTCCTTGAAATATGAGTACAACCAGCCATAAGAGAGTGGTTGACTGGAACAAGTTATCTTTACAACTTTTGGTGAATTTACTCTATCTATATCTTGGATTATTGGAGGGAACTTTGAGTGCTTCTCAAATAATATTGGGTATCCACTAACTCACCATTCATATTACAAATCTTCTCATCACCCTTCAAGGATGCTCCCTGCAACATGTGAACAATCTCATACAAATAATCTTTATTAGAAAGCATATGTGAATTTACCTTGGATAGTAGTCATTTCTTTCTGGATCTTCTCCATGTCTTCAATGAAAGATGAATCTTCCAATGAAGCAACTCTCCAACAAGACTGTGGCATTGAATCATGTGTGTCATGGAGAATGTGTAAGGCCTCCTTGATCTTTCTTTCACTCATCTTGAGTGGCCTCTCAAAAGGAGAAGGTTGAGAGAAAAGCTCCTCATCATCAATTAGTGGATAAAAATCATGAATCTCTTGTGGTGAAAGTGATTTTGATACTTCAATCTCTTACTTTAATACAAGGATTTCATCTTCTTCAACTTCAGTGGTTTTTTTACTTGCAGTATCCTTCTCAAGTGGTATATCTATGTCACCAACATAAGGGAATGGACATCCATCAGTAGATGTCTCCTCAAAACTTAGGCACCCATCAGTAGGTATATCTTCATAATATCCATAAGTAGATGCTTCTTTAGAACCTGAAAAACCAATAGCAGATTCCTCTTCTTGGCACCATTAAGCAATGAATTTGTGATCAAGAACTAGATGATCTTTAGTAGAATCAGTGGTGGCTTCTTCAGGCTTACAACCCTCCTCGGTAAGGATTGTACATACATCTTCTTCATATGGCTGATTTTTACTTTTCTTTTTCTCTTTAATTTCCTTACGATCAAGATATTTGCAGACTCTTCTTGAAGTAGATTAAAAAATAATCATCAAGTATGAATCACATGCATCCAATGAAGCTTCATATTTTTTTTATCTTTTCACAAGTAGGTTGATCTTTGACTATGGAACATGAAACTTCCCACACATGTGGCTATAAGAATAACCATAATTTATCCTTCCAAATATTATCTGATGGGATATACTTGTATAAGGTACATATTGGACATTTTATTCCTCATACTATCTGTAGTACTCTTCATATTGCTCATAAAAATCATCATCAGATTAAGAATCTTCTTCACTGATCATGGACATGGATGAAAATTCATTGAATTGAGAGTATTCTTTCCATAGGAGTAGTGTAAAGTGCTCTAATACCACTATAGTATCCTTGATCTGATATCAGATGACATTATCTGAAAATTCAAACTTCAAATCATAAAGTTTCCAAGTGTAAAATCTCAAGCACAGCTGAATCTAGCTCCTGTGGATTCCTCACTGGTGAAAGATTGCACAACATTTGCAAGAATGGCATAAAAAAATTTAAATGAATGAAGAACAATTACACATGAAATGGTGAATAATGTCAATATTATTAACTGTCCAACCTTAACAAAGGTTAAGAACACCCATATATACAAATCTGGAAGAATTCGAATCCATCTGAAGTGTTCACACTGATCTAGCTTAGAAATAGCTCAAACCCCCCTAGGTTGACCAAAATATCCCAAACCATCCCAAACTGGTTCGAATCTGCTGTGTGAATGCTGGGAATGACTGGACAGGCCCATGTGACCTCACACATGTGAAGAAACTGGTTGGTTAGAGGTTTGGAGTCTAAAATTGGTCAAAAATATGACAAAACAAGGCAAGATTGTCCACAAAGTGAGCAAATGCGCCCTAGGTAGAAGAGAAGCATGCTGAGTGCATTAAATGACCTGAGGAGGGCGCTCTAGGCATGCTGAGTGCATTAATTGTCCTGGGGAGCGCTCCACAAAGCTGGTTTGACTCAACACTTGTTCACATTGCTAACCAGTTCATGATAAATTGACCATTTACCAACTAATCAACTTAGGGATGTAATCATTAATCACTTGGGCTAATTAATCATCATTAATAAATGATTAATGTACATAGGTGGAAAAATGTTCTAACACCCCCCCTTAAGCTAGACTTAGTGAAATATCAAAAATTAAGGCCTTGGCAACTAGGCTCAAGTCACCTTTTACATCATAAAATTTATTTGTCCATGTAAAATGAGGAAAGAGGCAAAACCACATGGGAAAAATCCTCCCTCAAGAATGGACATCATACAGAGATGATCAAAAGGTCTTCAACAGGTCTTGTTCTTCACTTGAATGAGTTGAATGAACAACTTCTTGCTGAAATACTTGGTGAAGATGTTGTGGATGTCATGATCATGCACCAATTCTTCAATGTTTTGTAGGAAAAAAACATGTTGGAAGGCTCCTTGAATCTCATCATTTGATGATGGGGGAGAATTATAAGAATGCTTCTTGCTGCATACATACTCTGATATGAATACATGATCAATAATGGAAAAGATATCTCTGCAAAATCCTTCCCAAAGAACATCAAAAATCTCAACAAAATCTGCATTTTGAGGAGCTTCCACATGGCAAATCAAACCATGAATCTTCCTTCCGAACTGATGTAGCACCTTCCCAAATATGTAATAGAGATCATGTGGCTCTGATATATCAGAATAGGATCCATATGGAGCAGCAAAAACTAGAGGTATAATGTCTCCATGATCGAATGGTTTTACAGTAAGAGAAGTGTGTGTAACTGGATCACACTGACAGTTGAGCAAACTTGAAGGGTCTGGAGACTTGAGTTTTGAACCATAGGTGGTAAGATCAGGTCCAGACATGTGGAACAACAGTCCCATGATAGCCAATGACATGGCTGTCCAACCAAGGAATGATATGCAAGACATAAAACCAAGATAGATCAGTGACACAGTTTTGGAAACAATAAAATTGTGAGATTTTCCAACTGTAGAACTTGGGGTTTGTGTGGTCTTTTGGGCATCCGATGGTTGGGGAAATGGTTTGATGGCTGTCATAACCTGTATATCAGCCTGCATATTATCTTCCATATCAGAATATGAAAGATCTGATTGAAGTGGGAAAGAGCTTTCAGAAGGCATGTCAAAAACTAGTGAAAAATTACTAGTATTGGGAGAAAGCTTCGGTGAACTGGATGGAGATTCTTTCAGGGAAGAGACTGATTTTTCTGAATCTGATATATCAGAATGTAAATCAGAAACAGAGATATCAGAAAAATATTTGGCTCTTTCACCCAAATCATAGAGCTTTTTACCTTTGCATGTGGCATAGAGGCAATGATCTTGTTCCAAAGAGAGCTTGGCTTCTTCTCTTCTTGCAAAATCTGGAACATCAATGTTATGTTCTTCAAGTAGCTTGGTTAGAATGTCTATCTTCTTTCTGAAACATGATTTTTCATTGTGAGAACCTCTGCAATAACCACATTTGGGCTTCTCTTTCTTGCTCTTCATCTTCTTGACTTTTGAATCTTCATCACTTGAACTTGAGCTTTCATCACTTGAATGCTTCTTCTCCTTCATCTTCTTCTCTTGAGGTTTCGGCCCCTTTGGTTTTTGCTTGCCTCTTCCATATTTCGAATCTCCAGCTGCAAGAACTTGGTCTTTTTGCTTGATGGAGCCCATCAAGACCAGCTTGTCTTGCTCTTGAGTTAGCATCTCCATGAAGTCAGCCAAAGATGGCATCTTCCAACCTCTAACTGTGAGCCTTGTGGAGTTGAAGGAAGACACAAAAACTGAGTATTCAGAACCCAATTTGGAGAGAATGGACAACACCAACTGTTCTTCTTTCTTTTCTATGCCACATTGTCTGATCTGCAAGACCAAGTTCTTGAACTTGGTGAAGAAGTCCTGGATGGAATCGAAATTCCCTGGGCTCAGTGAGACAAGCTCATTTTCGAGCTGGTGGCCTCTCATCTCATCAGTCTTTCCAAACAGTGTCTCAAGCTTGAGCCACACTTCATTTGGAGTTTCTAGACTTTCTACATGAAACAGGAGGTCTCTCGAAATGCTGAGACAAAGGAGGCCAAATGCCTCATCCATTCTGTTAAAAAACTTGGATTTCTCCACAGCTGAGTTTGGCTCAACCTCAGTGCCCATCGTGATTCTGTAGAGACCCTTGGATCTCAGCAAAATCACCATTTCTGCCTTCCAATCGAAATAGTTGAAGGGAGTGAGCACGTTTGGGTGAGATGGCTCCATTCTCCTCTGCTGCAATTCGCACTTGCTGACAATGCTGATCTTCAACACCTGCAAACAACTCTCAAATCACTCTGGAGGGATCTACACTAACAGATTCGAACCCTGTATGGATAGTGCGTGCATTCGGGAGAGCATCACACCTGAGAGGAGCCACTAGATTTCTCCAGTAAGCTCAAGGCAATGGCCTCAGGAATTATGTGGTTTCTCCACTGCTTCTGGCAATCCACTACAACAGTCTTGCTGGTTCGAATTCTAGCTCCAAGAGCTCTGATACCATGTAAAATCTCAAGCACAGCTGAATCTAGCTACTGTGGATTCCTCACTGGTGAAAGATTGCACAACATTTGCAAGAATGGCATAAAAAAATTTAAATGAATGAAGAACAATTACACATGAAATGGTGAATAATGTCAATATTATTAACTGTCCAACCTTAACAAAGGTTAAGAACACCCATATATACAAATCTGGAAGAATTCGAATCCATCTGAAGTGTTCACACTGATCTAGCTTAGAAATAGCTCAAACCCCCCTAGGTTGACCAAAATATCCCAAACCATCCCAAACTGGTTCGAATCTGCTGTGTGAATGCTGGGAATGACTGGACAGGCCCATGTGACCTCACACATGTGAAGAAACTGGTTGGTTAGAGGTTTGGAGTCTAAAATTGGTCAAAAATATGACAAAACAAGGCAAGATTGTCCACAAAGTGAGCAAATGCGCCCTAGGTAGAAGAGAAGCATGCTGAGTGCATTAAATGACCTGAGGAGGGCGCTCTAGGCATGCTGAGTGCATTAATTGTCCTGGGGAGCGCTCCACAAAGCTGGTTTGACTCAGCACTTGTTCACATTGCTAACCAGTTCATGATAAATTGACCATTTACCAACTAATCAACTTAGGGATGTAATCATTAATCACTTGGGCTAATTAATCATCATTAATAAATGATTAATGTACATAGGTGGAAAAATGTTCTAACACCAAGTAGTAACTAGTTCTGAAAACTAGTGAAGAAGGAACTAGAACTGGTCATTGATTAACCCACCTAGAGCTTTACTGATGGACACTTTTGGATATACCAAATGTACTGGGAATTTTCATCAACAAGGAAAACAACATCAAGTCCATATTATGATTTCTAAGCACAATGTACTAGGGCCATTTATGTTTCGAACAACAACCAAGCTGAAGTGTTCTCCAAGGTTGCTTGGGCACACCAGCATATGGCTATTAAAATATTTCACTTACACTTGACATAAAATAGAGGTTCATAAAAGGTAATAACCCCCTAATATACTGCTGGACAAGTTTTACATAGGTTTTGGTAGTTTTTGGTGGTGTTTGGAGTTAAGGAGAGAAAAAGAGCTAGGATGGACTGCTCAACTAGATTGTTTCCAAGATCTTCCAAATAAGCTGACAGGGATACAAATTCTCAGAGATATAATTGGAGTGTCTTCATCAAGGTCTCAATAATATAATATGACTAATAAAAATGAAATTTCACAACAAAATATCTCTTAATTAAAACTATTGTGAAACTAGTCAATTAAAATAGCTCAATGAGCTAGTATTAAGAAATAGGAATACAAGAAGTCATCAAGGGTCATGAATATATTATTTTGGACTTGGGATGTATTATTCAAGAAAATTAAAATATAAATAGTCTTTCATAAGTGGAATGGTTTCATATAACTCTATATAATTCAATTTCCTGAAAACTAGTCAAGTAATAGATGCACAAAGAGCTAACTTGCTAAATATGAGCATAATTAGCCTCTAAGGTTCTAAAAATCATTATATGATAATTGATTCAGATCATAAATTACATTAACAGTAGCAAAAACCATTCATTGAGCTAGATAATCAATAAACATAAATCTCATGGCTTGAACTTCATAGGAAGCCACCAATATTGGATTATTACATTGATTGAAGGAGAATATTGTGCAGAAGAGTGAGAACAAGGATTTTAATCACTGGATGTGCTATGATGATGGAGATTGAGAATATGTATGTTCATGAAAGGTACACTTAGCTCATATAAATCTCCTTGGAGTGCACTCAAGCGACTGTATCTCCTCCTTTTATCAAAACTTCCTTGGGATCTCTCTTTGATTGGATTGATGCTAGGAAACACTTTTGAATGGCTTGCATTCTTCAATGATAGCTGATATTGCATGTAGAAATGCTTGAGTATATGAAATAGACTCAGTTATCAAGACTTGATATCATCATCCTTTCAGTATAATCATGGGGCACATATCCCATCTAGGACTAGGGGCACATCTCCCAGGTCAAAGAGGGAAAATTACACTCAATTCAAATCACAAATGATCAACAATGTGAAATGGAATTGTAATCCTTCTGTTATAGATTGAGGTGAATTTTTGAGCAAGTAATATAGGCTAAGGCTCCCTGATAGAGTGGATAAGGTTGCTTTGATTTATTCTTTAGCTTTTTCCTTGCTTTCTACTTTGCTTTGCTTCCTGCTTTAGCTTTTGTCTTGATTTCTGCTTTGCTTTGATTTCTTCTTTTGCTTTTGATTTTGCTTTTGCTTTTGATTTTTCCTTTTATTTTGATTTTGATTGATCCTGCTTTTTCTTTTATATCTTTGTTTTTCCTGCTTTTCTACCTTATCCTGCTTTTCTGCATTGTCCTACTTTTTCTGCCTTACCTTGCTTTTTTGCTTTGTCCTTCTTTTTCTTGCTTTTCTGCTTTGTCATAATTTTGTCTTGTTTTTCTGCTTTATTCTGCTTTTCTTGAGCTTTGCTTCTTTATTCTACTTTCTTCTCCTTTTCCTACTTTCCTTGATTTGATTGCTTTATATTTTCTTGTCTTGCAAGTTACCTCTTAGTCAACCTTATCCTCTAAGGCATGCTTGTGGAGCATTATCCACTTTAGTCCAAAATAAAAATATTTAATTAATAAAAATTACTTCTACCAAGTGCATTTCAAACTTAGAATAAAAATAAAATTAAACTTCCTAACTAATTAATGCCTTAACTTTGGAATTAACCCCAAGTGCATGAAATTTACTCCTCAACCCAAGGGATTGGTTGGGCTAGGAACTCCTTCACCTAAACATCAATGAGGGGACATGAAAATTGACATTATACTATAGGAAATGTTAGGAAACCTATACATGTGATATCTTGATACATACTTATGAGAGGGTTCATGATAGGAATAATTTCCACTTTATAATGAGAAATTTATCATTTAATAATGATGATGTGAGGTATATTATAATTTGATCCATAATAGGAATAATTTAGTGTGCCTTTAGAATAAGATGATCTATAGACAATGTTCAATGGTTGAATAGGAGGTACCTGAATAATCAAAATTCCAATGAGATTATTTTTATAGTAGAATAAGTGAAAACTACTTATAATCTATAGTAGTTTTGAAGATAATTACAAAAGGTCAATGATTACATTTCTAATTTAGGATTAATTTTAAAAATAAACTATTTTTTTTGTCTCGAGGATTGTAAGGGATAGAGGGCATACTTATCCCTTTGCTTATTAAGAAGCATATATTAGTACCTTGTAGTTTATCTTGAATACAATACATTTGATCTAAGTGTTTTAAAATTCTTTGTTTTCAATGGAATATACAGCACATGAAATTTTTTAAGTATTTATTTTCATTTTGAGGATGGTACTTAAGGTAAACTACTCAGTCACAATTTTGGCAAGCTTAATTTGGTAGGTACATCAAGTGAGGCCCCTCAGCATTCACATAGATAATCAAACCTAGAACTTGACTTTGTAACATCCTACCTTTCTTAAAACTCCCTACCGAATATATAAACAATAAATTTTGGTTTTGTTATACCACATATCTTTTCCTTGAACCTGGCACAATTTCTAACAAATTTATAAGTGAAATGATGAGCAATTTAATATATAAAATAGAAGCAAAGTTTCCATACCATTGTAAGTTATTTTATATTATGGATTATAATATTAAACTAATAATTAAACCATACATAATAATTTTTCCTTACATGTTTTCATGCAATAGTCAACCTTACGTGCCTAATTTTTATTAGTTATACAATATTCAAAGGGATGAAATTATGTTATACATAAATATCACTCTTTATTTAAATCCAAGAAATGTTGACAGTGCCTTCATCGTGTAGGGTTGTGGACATCGAGAGGCTCTTGAACGAAAATGACACCACCAATAGTGATTCATATCATTGTGCAAGCATAGAAGTCATATGCACAACAAAGGTGCATGGGATTAATGATATTATTATAACATTGATGAATGATATTATAGCATTTACAAACTTCAAACCATTCTATACACAATTGCATTATTATAATTGCATTTTATAAAATCAAGGTCAAAATATATTATACCATTGTATATAATGAACAATGATAAGGAATATTTCCAATTTATTTTCTCTTAGGTAAGGATATTGTGTTGAGCAAGGTATTTTTTAAGGATTATAAAAGTATACTTAAGTATAGTTTTCTAGGCGATTATTTTAGATTGAAAAAAACATAAATATAGATTGGTAGGTGAATATTAAATATGAAACATCCAAGTTACTACCAAAACTTATAAATTTTGGTGAATATTGTGATAAAAAAACATATTCTATGTAAATATAGGCGATATTAGAGACTAAAAATGACCAAATAACGAATTTATTTTTCGAAAAAGGGTCCAAAAATAGCCAATTGGCAAAATTTTGCTCCTAAAAATTTCCCTAGTGTTGAGGTTAAGGAATGTGCTCTTCTCTGGTATTGAATTTTGTCAATGCAAATACTTAGAAATGAATTTATGTATGTCTTAATTATTTCAATAAATATGATCTATTTTTGGTTTGTTATAAAGATTAATTATGTAATTATTTATTGGTTAACCAAATTTTCAAGATGCGTTGACTTTTGAGATTCACTTTATTCCATGAGTTTATTATAATTTTATATGCATCAAATTTCCAAAATAACATAAATATAGAAATAAATAGTAACCCAATGCATTGAGAACAAAATAAAGAGATGAATAAGAAGCCTCTTCGATGGGGGACCTACTTTATAGTGTATGAAATTCTCAAGACAAGATGAAATTATCCTAAAACTAGGCCTCCTTTGTATATCTATCGGATACAAAGGTTACAATTACAACTAAGGTCCTAGTTGACCAATAAAGACAATACTAATATAATAATAAAGATGTAATGTCACAATATATAGGTCTTAACATGCCCCTCCCTTCAAACAAGTGTCATCCTCAACATGTAATTAACTATGGATGTTTTTGCATGAAGAACTCATCTCCCCATGTAGCCTCTTCACTTGGTAATTTTCATCCTTCAAGTTGGAAACTTTCAAAGTCTAGGGGCCTCCCTTATTGCAATAAAATTGCACCAATGTTATGCCTTGAGACATAAAATTCCATATTAAGTTTTTTTGTGAAATTGGGCATGGCTAATATATGAGTTGTACACATAGCTACTTTAATTTTTTCAAAATATTTGTTTGCTTCTTGATTGCAAGAGAGTGCCTCATTTTTAAATAACCTTATTATAGTTGCTATTATTTGAACATAATTCTCGATGAACTTATGGTAGTATCCAATCAATCCTAAGAATACACTAAGATTCTTAAAGGTATTAGGAATTGGTCATTCCACAATAGCTTTAATTTTGTTAGGATCCACTTTGATGCTTTCATAAGATACAATATGACCCAAATATTCCACTTCATTAACCCCAAAGGCACACTTAGAAGTCTTGGCATATGGTTGATGCTCCTCCAATAGTTTTAACACCATGTCAACATGTTGTACATGCCCCTCCTAAGATTTTATATACATTAGTATATCATAAAAAAATACTAACACAAATTTTCTAAGGGTTTAAAAATAAATATCATCAATATTTGAAATGTGGAAGGTGCATCGGTAAGACCAAATGGCATCACCAAAAATTCATAATGGATGTCATGTGTTTGGAAGGTTTTTTTCAAAGCGTCTTCTTTCCTCGTTATGATTTGATGATATCTAGAACAAAGATCCAACTTGCTGAACAAAATTGCTCGTTGTAATTCATTTAATAATTCATCAATGACAGGAATAGGAAACTTATCTTTAATGCTCATCTCTCGATAATCTATACATATACCATGAACCTTCCTTTTTGTGAACCATCAGGGTGAATCTATGAATATGGGTGTCTATTTTGGGGGGTCTTATGAGAAAATAAATCTGATTTTTTCATGATTTTCAAGTTCGGGTGAACAAAAATGATATTTGTGTTTAGAATTTCAATTTTCTAGTAAAAAGAAAACTTTTAGAGAATTTTGTTAGATTTCTATTCATTATTTTTTCAGTTTTTTTTATTGATATTTGATATCAAAATTTGGAAAATGTTTGACAGTATGTTCTTATAAAATGAAATGACTAATAAACAGTCATTTTTTTTTAGTCACGATAAATCATTGTTAACCTTGTATTTGTAAGAACAAAATAAGCTATGACAATCTATACAGAGTGTATTAGATCCTGACTATAATTTCATATCCAATGGGTGAATATACTAATTATTATAATTTTTTGAATTGGATCAATGTGGAAAACTTGTCGAATATCAACATGTTTTATTTAGTGGACATTTCTCTCAATTTCCACTAAAACCTAAAAATATAAGAGTACCCTTTTCAAGTAGACACTCCAACGAAGAACCTCATATTTTTTTCAATTTTTTATTGTGTATTTTTGAAGTTATGGAATTTTCATTTCACTGCATTTTGAAATCATTAAAACAAAAATAGAGACATGTTAACAAAAAATAATAATTAAAAATATCATATCTCACCTAAACACAACAAAATTTATACATACAGAAAGTAGATTCAATGAAAAAACTAATGGTGTCAACTCCGATAGTTGCTTTATAGTACTGGATATCGGTTTTGCATTCTGAAATTGGAGAAACCTGAAAATATTCCATTTTTTAGTATTAATATGTTTTCGACCTAACAATATCTCCGCCAAAAACCTGTTTAATTTTTCGGATGAATGTTTTTTCAATATTTGACCATTAGATTTAATTGAAAAAGAAATCAGCTATTGGATTAAATAAATTTTTGGTCGAACTACCAAAAATTTATTTAATATGAATTTTGCGATGTGATTCTCACCGAATAGACACCCATATTCGTGAATTCACTCATCACCACTGGTGCATAAAAATCACATTGACCAGGTTGAATGATGCCTACATCTAACATTTGTTGAACCATATTCTCAATATCACTCTTTTGTGCATATAGGTACTCATAGGGTCCAGTGTCGGGTGGTACACTTCTTGGTTGCAAGTCAATAACAAGGTCGTGATCACGAGTAGGTAGAATAAATTTAGGCATCTATCCAAATACCTCAGAATGATTATCAATAAATTATTGGAGATCCACTGGATAGAGGGTATATATGCTTTAACATATAGTGAGCACAATTGTGAAATTACACCATGGTGTCCCATTTTTAGTAATTTTGTCATGTTGTTAGATCTTATCACTTTAGAGGGATTCTCTGGAATACCTGTTAGTTTAATTTCCTTTCCTTCTGACGAGAATCTCATGAAAATCAATTGAAAAATTAAGGGTAAATGTTCCCAATTATTGTATCCATTGGACCCATAGTACAATATCAACACCACCCATTTGGATTGAAATAATTAGACTATATAATAAATACTCCCCGTAGTAAGCTTAATAATATGGCACTTCCCTAAACAATTTATGGTACCTCCATTTGAAATTATTACTTGAAATTTTGGTATTGGATATATAAATCCATTGAGAAGTTTGGCTAATTTGCAATTAATGAAGTTATGGGTACTACCAAAATCAATCAGCATTGTCACATTTTTATTTTTGATATATTCTTCTATATTGAGAATTTGAGGAATGCCAATGTTGACAAATGCTTGTTAGTATATGGTTGGAGTAGTATCTTCTAGATACACCTTTTGAGACTATTCCAATTCTAAATCTTCTTCATCTTCATAATCCATGTAGAATAATTTATTCTCACTGCACTTATGCCCCTTATTGTACTTGATGTTACAATTAAAACATAGTCCCTTTACTCATCCTTCCTCCACTTGCTGAGGAATCAACCTTGTAGACTGAGGGAGGTTGAGGGAGGAAACATTTCCCTATCTATATATGTTAGTATTATCCCTTCTAGTGGCCATATTTTTACTTCCAACTTTCCTTGCCAAACTAAAAGCATTCTCCAAAGAGATGCACCTCATGTTGTGATCCAGGAGGATCTCAGAGTTCGGTCAAAATTAAAGTCTTCAAAATACGTAAATAATATTACAGATGCATATATCTCACCATTATCTTTCCAAAAATGCTCGTTTTGCGTGAAACGGCCTCCGGACACAAAAGATATTGAGTTTTTAAGATTCGTAAAAAGGATAAAAATGATGTAAAAAAAGGGGGAAAAAGGGGGCCACATGGAACACCCACGGGGTGCCATGTGGCATGGACAAGTCAGCATTATAGACATGTGGAATCCCCACAGGCTTCCATGTGGATAGGTTTTAGATGACATGGAAGTATGTGGACCAATCAAGCTATGCCATGTGGTAGCTCTGTTGGCCAATGGATTGTACATTTTACCAAAATTATGGGAGACCATGGGAATCGAACCCAAGACCTCCAAGGCACCTAGCGTCTCCACCAAGTCTATCTAGCCAAAGCTTCTACTAGTAGTTCTTAACACACATAGGGAAAACCTTGTATATAAAGTTGTGGGTTTATTCATTTGGAAAAATGAACGGGATCAAGGGCTAGGCCCTCGACCCCGTGGCCAATGCCGAGGCCTCCAAGTAATACGCCAACACACAATGGTGGAGAGCCAATGCATAGCTAAGTCACAACGTAACCGACAGAGTAAAGTGCCAACACATAGCCCAGTCACAAGCCAACTTGCTAACAAATAATATATAAAACGGAGTCGATGGGGATGGATCCTATGACTGTCGCACTGCCAACACAACCTCTTATCATTAGGCCATGGCCTATTCGTTGTTTGGTAAACAACGGTTTTTACTTATAAGTTGCAGGCTTAAAACTTGGCCCAAAAAGGGTGCATGGCCCTTAAATCCGTGCCCAAAGAACCACCCAAAACCACTATATAAAATTTGTTTTGGATCCACGAAAAGGTAAGGTACATGCTCGTTATTTGCACAGATCCCAAGGAGGTTTAGGGCACAGTTCCCGAAGTCCATATAAGAATTAATGGGCACACTTACCGATGTGGTAATCCATACAATCTGTACAACTGCAAGTAGAGGTTGTCTCGATTTGTGTGCCAGAGGAGGCCTTATGCATATATAGTCAACTTTATACTCATTTTTCTCATAATTTCAAGAGGAATGCAGTGGTGAAGTACGTTTTTGAGTTTGACTGACAAAACTTAGAAGTGTTTCAAGAAACTCATATTTGTAAGCTTTGAATACTTAATAGGATCGACCTTATCATTGGAAGTGGCCCGGAGACGTATACCAAGAAGGGTGAAATCCATTATCATCTGTTGTCTTCAATTTATGGTTTGCATATTTGTTTTAATTGCTTATGTGTTTTATTTAAAGCATTTAAAATTCATCTTTTAAGCCAATTTTATGAGATTTCACATGCAAATTTATGGTTAAAAAGATCCTGAAATATTTTCAGATCAATTTTGGTATCAGATCAGCTTAACCATTGCATTGTGAGTTTGTTTATGTTAACAAGAGAAAGGCTTCATGGAGGTGAAGGAGGGATTGAATATTTTGATCCAGAGATTGGTTCAAGAAGAGGAAGAATGGATTCAGAAAAAGGATAAGATGGGACTTCTTCAATTCCTTCTGAAGGATATTTCCTTAAATATTTAATACTTGGTATACCTCTCTACACTCAATAAATTATTCTCAAGTTCATAGGTGGATTACATACTTATTTACGTCATATGATACTTATGTTTAATCCAAATAGCCTTGATGAGGTATGCGTTCAAGCAACTCATATGGAGTCAAAGGGGAAGAATACAAATGAAAAAATTTCAAAGAAACCTTACAAACCTGAAGGAAACAAATTCAAAGGTAAGGGGAAATGTAAGCATACAACTACAGTGAAGAAATAAGGAGATAAACCTACATGCTTACATTTCCAAAAAAAGGGTCATGATGCATCCAAATGTTGGAGGCTTTATCCAGAGCTCAAGCCTGAGAAGTTTCAGAATAAGGAGGACAAGAAGACCATTGATACATCCATCCAACATGATTTGGGATCTGACTCAAGGGATGAGACTAATATTGTTGCTATGGGCATACATGGTAAAAATTCTTCTACTTCTAATACAAAGCATGAATCTGTTTTTGATGAAAGAAAGAGGAGTGATTTATTTCATATAAGAGTCATCTCTAAGCATACAAAAATAGATACTCTTTTTTATAGTGGATCACAAGCCAATCTCATTTTAGAAGAGATAGTTAACGAACTTCATTTGGAAACTAAGTTACACCCAAAATCATATCCTCGAATGGGTATGTGATAATACACAATTACAAGTGACAAAACACTGTAGACTTAGGTTTGTTATTAGTTTTGGATTCATTGATGAAGTAGATCTGGATGTGGTTCCATTGGATATCTGTGGTATTTTTTTGGGAAGTACTTATCTTTATGATAGGAAGGCTATCTTTTACAGGGAAGATAACAGGTATCATCTCACTAAAGATGGTATTGAATATGGTGTTCGTGCACATCGCATAAAAACTAGTCTTTCATTATTATCTACAAGTCAAATGAAGAGGCTAGTAAATGCTCGTAAGAATTGTGTTCTTATGATTGTTAAAGCAAATGATGTTGGTCAAAGTGAATATTTTAAAGGATGTGATCCAAGACTTAAGAAAGACTTAACTAAATTTGTAACTGATTATGATTTCTTGTTTCAAGAACCTAAAGGATTGCCTCCAAAAAGAGAAATCCAACATGAGATTCTCTTACAGTGGGATGCACCACTTACTAACATTGGCATGTATAGGTCTTCAGTAATTGAAAATGGAGAGATAAAGAAGTAGGTTCGGGAATTGTTTGAAATAGGGGGCATTCGACCAAGCTCCTCTCCATGTGGTTCACCAATTGTTTCGGTGCCAAAGAAGGATGGCACATGGCATATGTGTGTTGATTACAGGGCACTAAACAAAATCACAATTAAGAACATGCATCCTCTTCCTCGGATTGATGATATTTTGGATCAACTTAAGAATGTAACTTATTCCACTAAGCTAGAATTAAGAATTGGCTATCATCAAATTAGAATTCATGACAATGATATTTGGAAGACTGCTTTCAAAACTAAATAGGGTTTATATGAATGGATGGTAATTCCCTTTGGGATTTGTAATGCACCCGCAACATTTATGAGGGTGATGGATGATGTTTTTAGGCCCTTCATTGATGACTTTTTCATAGTCTACTTAGATGATGTTTTGATTTTCATTCGTACTTGGGAAGAACATGCCAAGCATGTCAAACAATTTTTGGATGTACTTATAAGGGAAAAATTGTAATTAAAGATGTCTAAATGTGAATTTGGGAAGACATCTTTAGTGTATCTAGGTTACATTGTAGGGGGTGGTGAATTGAGGATTGATCCCTCTAAATTTTAGGTCATTGTGAATTTTCCCAAGACAAATAATGTATCCGAGGTAAGAATATTTTTGGGAGCAGCCCAATATTGGAGGAATTTTATTGCTAATTCTCCTTCATAGCTTATCCATTACATGCTTTGAAAAGTATGAACAAATTATTTTAGTGGGAAGGAACAGCACAGAAGGCCTTCGACACTTTGAAAGAAAAGATCAATATAGCTCCAGTACTTTCACTATTGGATCTAAAACAACCATTTGAGATAGATACCAATGCTAGTGGTTATGCCATGGGGGAAGTCTTAATGCAACTTAAAAAAGCAATATGCTATCATTCTGAAACCTTCTCTAAAGCTATAATTAACTATCCAACCTATGATACAAAATTGTATGCATTAGTACAAAGTGTGAAGAAGTGGAAACATTACCTAATGGGTAGCAAACAATTATACATATTGATAATCAACCACTACAATATCTTCAATATCAAACTAAGCTACAACAATCAAGACATTTCAAGTGGATGGGTTTTCTAAAAAAAATTCATTTGGTAATTAAGTATAAATAATGTATTCAGAACAAAGTTGCAGATATGTTATCAAGACCTCCAACAAATGCTTCTATTGTTATTCAACAAATTCCTTTGGTACATTCAAGTTATGTTGAACAGTACACCCAGGATGAAGATTACAAAGAAGTATATGAATCACTAAAACATGTCTCTCAAAATGAAGAATTGAATAATCATATTCATGACAAGTTGTTGTATCATCTTGGAAAGATCTATATTCCACAAAGTGAAAGATTACATGTGATAAGATAAGCACACACTTCCGTCATTTCAGGGCACTTCGGTGTAGGAAAAACTATAGCACAATTACAAAAAATTTGTTATTGGCCTCGAATGAATGATATTGGGTCCAAGTATATAAAAGGATGTTTTATGTGTGCAACAAGTAAGCCAAGTAACAAAAATTTAGGATTTTACACTCCACTTCATGTTCCTTCCCGTCCATGGGAAAGTGTTTCAATGGATTTTGTAGGAGGGTTACCAATGTCTAGAAAAGGACATCATTACTTATATGTTGTTGTGGATATATTAAGTATACATCAGCCAAACTTAGGAAATGTAATGGATGTACATATATATAATTACATCATATATTTGAATTCCAAATATTCCATTCGAAATCCTCACAAAAGTAGGCTTACTAAATCTATGCAAAACCCCCTAGGTGCAAAGAGTGCTTTCCAAGTCACCTCTAAAGATCATGAATTGGTGAATTAGTGATCAGATGGTGCTGTGTGATGGAAAATAATTCTAATTTAATAATTTAAGAATACTAAACATCATGGGGGATTAGTTGGCCAAAAGACAGTTAAGGCAAGTCAACTAGCTTTCACCTTTTCACAAAAACTAGTAAAAATTCGTAAAAAGAAGGAAGGCACATTTCTATTCCAGAATTGCATAAAATATACCAAAATAAGATCATATCTTATCCATAATGTCAGAAATTCTCCCTAGTGAATCATGGATTCTTGTGGTCCACACAAAGGATACTTGTGGTTTACACAATGGGTAATTTTGGCCAACTACCTAGTCTAACACCTAAGAATTAATCAAAATGAATAATTAATGCTATCCTAAGTATTAAATGACATGGATGGGTTTTAAAATACTCCAACACTACCCCTTAATCCTAACTTTATATGCTAAAAATCAGAAATAAATAGTGTCCAACAACTTGGCATGGTTACCCTTTAACATATTGCCTTGTTCACAAAACAAGGAAAGAAGGAAAACCTCGTGGGAAAAACCTCCCCTCAAGAATGGACATGACAAAAATTGAAAGATTGTTGTTCAATCCTTCACTCTGCCACATGTTAAACCATCCCAATCAGTGATCATAGATGGCTGAAAGTCTTCTCAGTAAAATCTTTGGTGAAGATGTTTGCAATTTGCTTAGCTGATGGGCAATAATGCAGATCAATGATGTGATCATGCACTAAACTCCTGATGTAGTGCATACGGATCTCTATATGCTTGGTTATTTGAGTCTATCATGGATCAGTTGAAACCCTTATAGCACTCTAATTGTCACAAAATATGACTGTGGTAGTTCTAAAGGAAATCCCAAACTACGAAAGAATACCCTGCAACCACACACACTGAGTTGCAGCATTCACTGCTCCTCTGTACTCGGCTTTTGCTAAAGATAGTGAAAATGAAATTTGTTTCTTACTTGACCAAAAAATAGGGCCTCCTCCAAGCATGAAAACAAATCCATAAGTAGACCTCCTATCTAGTGTATCCCTAGCCCAAACTGAGCCAGTAAAGCCAAGAAGATCTAGGCTAGAATCTGCAACATAGTGAATCCCATCAGACTTGGTGCCTTGCGCATAATTCAATATTATTTTTGCATACCTCCAATGAAGCTCATGTGTATTCTCCATGTATATTTAGGCCACACTCACATCACAATCAATATCATTTCAAGTATGATTCAAGTACAACAAGCTGCCAACTAGCTTCCTATACAGGGTGTTGTCCACCAATGGTGTAGAACCTGCTTCTTCAAATTGAACACTCCTCTCAATGAAGGATTTTTGAGAGGGAATGTTCAGAAACTTATAGACTTTGGATTCTTATAAATATCCAACAAAAATACATGGTTTTCTTTGGGGATGCATGGCCCTCCTCTTCTCAAGTGGAATTATAGCCCAAGCCTTGGAGCCAAAAATATTGAAATGAGAAACATCACGTTTGTGCCCAGTCCAAGCTTCAAACAGAGTGGTTCCTTTCAATTCTTTGTGAGACACTTTGTTCTTTATGTAGGCTGAAAATTTGATAGCCTCAGCCCAAAGTCTTGGAGACAAATACTTGGCCTCAAGCATGCATTTATCCATCTCTTTGAGAGATTCATTCTTCCTCTTAGCAACACCATTTTACTGATGTGTGTAGGGAACAGTATGTTGAATTTGTATGCCAATAGAAGCACACCATTGTTGGAAATCAGATTTTATATATTCCCCACCATTATCATATCTAAGGATCTTGATATGTCTACTAGACTGGTTCTCAACTGAGGCTTTGAAAAGCTTGAACAGATTGAATACTTCTGACTTTAACTTGAGGAAGAATATCCAACAATATCTGTAAAATTCATCTATGAAGGTTAGGATGTACTTTGCATGGTTCAAAGACACATGGGGGAATGGACCTAATATGTCACTATGGATAATCTCAAGGGGTGCTGAGGTTCGCTCAGTTTTGGATCTTTCAAACTTATGCTCAGGGTGTTTTCCTAGGATGCATCTTTGACAGACTCCTTTAGAAAACTTGATATTGGGAATCCCTATGAACATATCCTTATCATGGATTTGAGAAATATACTTGTAATTTAGATGAACAAATATCTCATGCCACAACTTGATTGATTCATTAGCATGATTAAGTAGATCAGAAGGTGATGGGAAAGGCACAAAATGAGAGAATCTATAAATTTTTGAGCTATGGTCAGTAGTACCTAAGGAAACAATTCATCCTGTGGACATCTCACAGATTTCAACATCATTAGGTGTAAAGAAAAAAAAAATTAAGAGACCTAGTGTGAGTCATCTGGTGGACTGACAAGAGGTTTGCAGCAAGACCTGGAACATACAACACATTAGTGAAGGAACCAAACTCTAGATCAAAACTTCCTTTACCTTTGCAATTAGTTTCAGAATCATCACCCAACACAATGGTTGGAATACTAGAAGAATCAAGAGAGGAAAAGATCTCTCTTGTAGACACCATATTCCTTGAAGCTCCAGAATCTATGATGAAATAGGTAGGCTTGGATGTGCTTTCCATAAAAGCATGCACTATCTCCTTGTCTTCATAATTGTGTCCTCCTTCCTTCTTTCTTGCACTCTCAGGAAGAGGAATATTTCCTTTCTCAAGGAGATGAGCCATTTGATCAATGTTATTCTTCATGGATGAGCTCTCAGGATGAAATCCCTTATTGCAATAGGTGCACTTAGCCTTCTCTTGCTTCTTATTAGGATTATTTTTGAAATTTGAGTAGTATTCGTGAGCTTTTTGTTTGTCTTTCTTTCGATCAGGTGGATTCTTGAAGTTTCCCTTCTTACTTCCTTTCAAATTCTTTGAATATCCAGCAGCCAAACAATGATATTTGGATGGATTTTTTATAGCTCCAATCAAGACCAACTTGTCTTGTTCTTGTGTGAGAGATTCCATGAATTCTGACAGAGTAGGACTCTTCCAAGGATAATTTTAGGGGCGAAATATAACCCATGGGCTATTTTTCCATGTTTTTTTCGCAAAAAATGATTCGCCAATTTGCATTTTTTGAAGCCCCATTTCGCCAACTTTTGATGGGGTAAACTTTTTTCACTCTAAAAATCGTCAAATTATTATATAAACTATATAAAATCCTTATAAATTGAAATAAGTTTAGAAAAGTATCGCCTAATATTTTCTAGTTGAGATTTTAAGAATTAGTAAGAGTCGCCAAGGCTTATACACTTTTAAATAAGTATGGCTCCTTAAAATTATCCTTGGACTCTTCCAGTTTCGAATTGCTTTTCTTGTAGCATGAAAGGTCGAAACAAAGACTGAGTAATCTGGGCCAAGCTTGGAGAGGATGGTCAATATCAATTACTCATCTTTCTTATCAATTTCAAATTGCTTCAATTGAATAAAAAGTGACTTTAACTTTGAGAACAAATCTTTTAGGTTCTCGAAATTATTTGTACTCAGTGAAACTAGCTCATTATCCAGTTGATGGCATCTCAATGTTGATGTATATGTAACTTTGGAATGTATTTCACCTATGTATATTGTACTCCTATAGAGATGTTATTATTCCTCTATACGGAAGTGTCATCATTTGTATTGACAAGTGTCACAAGTGTCATAACTTGTTGTGATGGGTTATTAGACCACCAAGTGTGGGGTCAGCCTTGATTAGTATAACCATGGGTTATTAGACTGAGTTAGACAAGTTGGCCGTGCTAGGTTATTAGGCAGGTCAGGTCAGGTATAAATAGAGTGCAGGAGGCACTCTATTTGTTCATCTCATTATTCACTTCTACACTACTCGAAAAGTGGCGCACTAGTGGAGGAGGAGGTTCAGCTGCTAGGAGGACTATCTCTGTGTACTTTGGTTGTATCATTGCTCTTTCTATCTCTGAGGAAGTTGTGGGGTTTTTCACCTTTATGGTTTTCCCCAGTGAAACTCTGTGTGTCTATTGTCTCATGTCATTTCTTGGTGTGACCGATATGCATTGTTATACTTGATATGCTGTACATGTTATTCTTTCAGTAAAGATCCTAGAGTATGTTGAAGTAATGCTGAAAAATTAACATGGTATCAAAGCTAACCTGAGAAGAAGACACTATGTAGTTGCGGAAACTAGGGTTTCATGTTTATTGGGTTTCTCTGCACAGATCTTGAAAGACAATAGGATATTTTGACTCTCCTCAGCAAGGCGCATCTTTCTGTCCAATCAGAATTCAATTTTGGGCACTTTCATTTTTGGACCTAAAAATTAGGGTTTCTACAAAAATAGGAATTTTTGAAATCTGAGGACACAGCTGGAAGCTCCTTGGAAAAATCGAAGTTTATAGCTTTGGATCGAGATTGTTGGTTGGGTGAAGCTATGGGAAACTAAAACCCTAATTCAGGGTCCTCCCTAGTGAATCCGGGAGATTGAAAATTATTTCTGAAGGGTGAAACTTTGCAATTTTTAATTTTTGAGTATACCAGGCTGATAAGATCATCAAAGCACATCTTTCTATCCTTTCAGAAAGTTGAAATTCACATTATGAAGTTTTAGGGTTTCTCTAACAATTCCTAATCCAGTACCAGATCCATATTTCTCCAAATCATGTGGTAAGACCTAAATCTTTCTATTTCCATTTGAAGTACTCTTTAAGATGTCTCACCACACCAAGCTTGAGGATAAGCTTGAAGGGGCTGATAACTTCCAAGCATTGAAGTATAGGATTGGGTTAATCCTGGAAGAAAATGAATTGGACACGTACATAAGTTCTAAGGTCCCTGTCCTAGAGGAAGAAGAGGCTAAGGCATTGCATAAGAAGAACTTGGTCAAGGAAAAGAGGATCATTTCTGATTCTATCAAAGACCATCTCATACCACATGTGTCATCTCTAAAGACACCCAGGGAGATGTCTGATTCCCTAACCAGGATATTTGAAGGGAAGAACATAAATCGGAAGATGACTCTGCGGAACCAATTGAAAGGGGTAAAGCTTCAGAATGGAGAGACCATTCAATCTTATTTCTCTAAGATCTCTCAGATCAAGGAACAACTTGAAGTTGTGGATGAAGTAGTGGACAATGGTGAAGTTGTCATGACCACATTGAATGGCCTACCTAGGTCATGGGATTCCTTCATGCAAGGAATATGTGCAAGAAGGAAGTTGATCTCATTTAGTAGACTATGGGAGGAATGCTCACAAGAAGAAGCAAGGCTTGTGGCTTGAGAAGAAAAGATGGGAAATGAAGATCGAGCTCTCACAACACACACCAAGAAAGGAAGGTCAAAGAGGGAGCATTCTCATGCTATGAAATCTTCACACCACCATCAACATAAAGATAAGAAAGATCTCAGATGCTTCACATGTAATGAGAAGGGACACTTTGCTTCATATTTTCCTAAGAACAAAAAGAGCAACAACAACAACTTCAACAAAAGGAAGAAGAACAACAAGAAGAGATATCATGCTCATGCTACCGAGGATGATGAACCTCCCAAGAATAATGCTAGAGAAGAAAGTGATGACTCATCTAGTGAAGATGAATATGTTCTAATATCTGCTCTCACAGGTACTATCTCTCATGGATGTAATGATTGGCTTATTGATAGTGGGGCTTCCAAAGAATCTTTTGCAAATCTATCCAAACATGAGTCACCCCATAAGGTGAAACTTGGGGATGACTATCAATATCCTATCAAAGGAAGTGGTGAAGCCTCCTACAACCTAGACTCTGGGAAGTCTTTGAAGATGAAGGATGTTCTATATGTACCTAGGCTCGAGAAGAACCTACTCTCCATATTTGCATTGGATGCAAAAGGCATGAGGGTTGCATTTGTAGATGTCCAAGTCCTAATGTGGCCAAAGGGTAAAACTATAGATGATGCAGTAGTGATTGGAGAGCAAGAGGGAGTATTGTACAAATTGAAGGGACAACCTGAACATGCTATGGTACATAAATCCATGGAGTGAAGTGAACTTTGGCATAGAAGGCTTGCACATGTGCACTATAGAGCACTACCAATTGCAAGTAAAGCTGTAGAGGGTCTTCCTAAAATCAAGACAAAGCATGAAGGGGTTTGCAAAGGATGTGCAAAAGGAAAGAACATTAAGAAGGCATTTCCAAGCAGTGAAAGCAAAGCTAAAGGAATCTTGGAAATTATCCACTCCGATGTATGCGGTCCGATGTCATCCAATTCTCTGAGTGGGTATGTAGACTATGTCTCTTTCATTGATGATTTCTCTGGGAAGACTTGGGTTTACTTCTTGAAGAACAAAGATGAAGTGTTTGATAAGTTCAAGGAATTCAAAGCCTTGATGGAACATCAAACTGATAAGAAGATCAAGACATTCAGATCCGACAATGGCGGAGAATTCACTTCAAGTGATTTCAAGAAACTATGCAGTGATTCAAGGATTAAGAGGGAGTTGACTGCTCCCTACAATCCACAACCGAATGGGGTTGCATAAAGAAAGAATAGAACAATCATGGAAGCAGCACAAGCAATGTTGCATGACCAATATCTGCCTATGCATCTATGGGAAGAAGCAGCTAGGACAGTTGTATATGTGCAGAGCAGAACACCTCATAAGATATTGGACAACAAGACACCAGAAGAGGTATTCTCTGGTAAGAAACCTGAAGTCAGCCATCTCATAATATTTGGTTCTCCAGTATATACACATGTTCCAAAGGAAAAGAGAACAAAGCTAGATACTTCAGGAAAGAAGGGCATCTTTGTGGGGTACAGTGAAAGCTCAAAAGCTTACAGAATATACTTTCCAGGGTTCAAGAAGATTGATGTCAGCAGGGATGTAACATTTGATGAAAAGTCAACTTTCATCAAGTCAAGGAAGGCACCCATTGAAGATCATGAAGAACCAAAGGAAACCAGATTTCAAGACACCACCATGAATGAAGCAATTCAGAAGCAGATCGTGAAGTTGAAGATCCACAAATACTTGTAGATCCACCCCGTGAGAAGAACTCTCACAAGAGGAAACCTGCATGGGCTAGAGAGCTCATTCAAGATACAAAAAGGTATGGTATTCCAGAAGAAGAACATAGAGCAAAGAAGAGGACTAGATCACATACCAGTTATGTTTCCCTACTCTGTGATATTATGAACAAAGAACCTTCTAGTTATGAAGAAGCAGCGAAAAAGAAAGAATGGAAGGATTCCATGGTCGAGGAATACCAGTCGATCATGAAGAATGATATTTGGGATGTGGTCCCAAGACATGAAGGGAAGTCTGTGGTGACTTTCAAGTGGATCCACAAGATCAATCATGCTGCAGATGGCATCATAGAGAAATACAAGGCAAGATTTGTAGCTCGTGGCTTCTCCCAGAAATAAGGGATTGATTATGAAGAGACTTTTTCTCCTATGGCCAGATACACTTCCATTAGATCAGTACTTGCTCTGGCTGCAGTCATGAAATGGAAGATACACCAAATGGATGTCAAGATAGCTTTCTTGAATGGTGTAGTCGAGGAGGAAGTGTATGTGGAGCAGCCACTAGATTTTGAGACACATGATAGGGAGTCATATGTGTGGAGGTTGTTGAAGAAAGCCTTGCATGGCTTGAAGCAAGCTCCTAGGACATGGTATGGTAGGATAGACAGGTTTCTATCTAGTTTGGGCTTTACTAAGAGTAAAGTAGTTTCCAACCTTTATTACAAGATTGAGGAAGGCAATCCTGTGATACTACTTCTGTATGTGGTTGACCTATTTGTTATAGGTGAGGATGGATTGATTGTTGATACCAAGAGGAAGCTTGTTGTCGAGTTTTGAGATGAAGAACTTGGGGATGATGCACTATTTTCTAGGCATGGAGGTGTGGCATATTGCAGATGGAATCTTCCTTGGACAAGGGAAGTATGCAGTAGAGATCCTGAAGAGGTTCGGGATGATGGACTGCAAGGCCATGGCGACACCTATGGCATCAAACCTGAAGCTTCTGTGTGATGTTTCATCTGAGCCGGTTGATGTCACGATGTATCGTCAGATGATTGGGTCCTTGATGTACCTGACGAACACGAGACCAAATATTTGCTTTGCGGTGAACACGTTGATCCAGGTCCTATCGGATCCCATAAGTGTTCACTTGGTTGTTGTAAATCATATTCTGAGGTACCTGAAGGGTATAATTAATTATCGACTCAAGTATGATGCAAATCAAAAGTTTAACCTGCAGGGTTATGTTGATTCAGATTGGGTAGGCAGCGCTATAGATAGGAAGAGCACTTCTGGGTGTTTCTTCAGTATGGGATCAGGTGTGATCTCTTGGTTTAGCAGGAAGCAATCCTGCGTAGCACTGAGTATAGCCGAAGCAGATTATGTTGCAACTTGTTCAGCTAGTTGTGAGGTGGTATGGCTCAGGAAACTATGATCTGAGTTATTTGATCTCCTACTGGAGGCTACAGGTATCTTTTGTGACAACCAGAGCTGTGTGAAGCTGTCTGAGAACCCGGTGTGCCACGACAGGTTGAAGCACATTGAGATCAAATATCACTATATCAGGGATATGGTGCAAAGAGGAGCAGTGAAGCTCCTATATGTTGCGATGGATGAGAAGATTGCAGATATGTTGATGAAACCACTACCCAAAGTGAAGTTAGAATACTTGAAAGAGAGGCTTGGTGTTCCTCAGATTGACGACACTTCGAGGAAGAAGTGATGGACACATTTGCAAGATCCATTCCAAGCATGTTGAGATGAGGATCCTTCCCATGGATGTGGATGTAAGCGTTGGATGATGAGCATCAGGATGATGCTCCAGTTATTGCCATGTATATCCATCATGTTGGATGCTAGATATGATCAGTTGGATCATGTATATGTATATGCATCATGTTGGATGTTGGATATGATCAGTTGGATCATGTATATGTATATGCATCATGTTGGATTCTTGATATGATCAGTTGGATCATGTATTTGTATATGTATCAGGTGGATACATTGTATGACCAGGAAGATCATGTATATTGATATGTATCAGGTGGATACATTGTATGATCAAGTAGATCATGTATATTGATATGTATCAGGTGGATACATTGTATGATCAGGTAGATCATGTATATTGATATGCATAAGGTGGATGCATTGTATGATCGGGATGATCATGGATGATGAGCTTCAGGATGTTGCTCCAGAGGATATGCATCAGGATGATCATATGTGATGACA
Source organism: Larix kaempferi (assembly GCA_027924585.1). NCBI lineage: Eukaryota > Viridiplantae > Streptophyta > Pinopsida > Pinales > Pinaceae > Larix > Larix kaempferi. Next base: position 479,591 of record BSBM01001475.1, on the reverse strand, counting down.
TGTATCAGGTGGATACATGGTATGCATTAGGTGGATGCATTGATGACCAGGATGATCATGATATGATGACATGCATTAGGTAGATGCTTTGACATGATCAGGTGGATCATGTGTGATGAGTCCGAAGACACAGATGCACAGAGCCTTTCCGACATGGTGGTAGATGTGTTCTCTCATGTGCGTTGATGTAAGTGCAGAGCCTTTCTAACATGGTGGTAGATGTGTTCTCCCATGTGCACTGATGTAAGTGTAGAGCCTTTCTGAAATTGTGGTAGATGTGTTCTCCCATGTGCATTGATGTAAGTGTCGAGCCTTTCCGACATGGTGGTAGATGTGTTCTCCCATGTGCATTGATGTAAGTGCAGAGCCTTTCCGACATGGTGGTAGAAGTGTTATCCCATGTGCGTTGATGTAAGTGCAGATCCTTTCCGACATGGTGGTAGATGTGTTCTCCCATGTGTGTTGATGTGAGTGCTGAGCCCTTCCCGGATGGTGAAGTGTTTCTTCCCATGGCGGTGAGTGTAAGTGTTGTATTGTGTTCATCTGGACTGTGCTTTGTAGATGATTTTATGATTAGTATGATCATGAGTATCAGGATGATACTATGTGGCCATGAACAGGCTATCCTGTGGCATGTAAAAGGTCCTGGGAGATCCGATAGGTTGAGTTGTGTGCTCGTAAAAGTCCTGGGATGCTCTTTCGAGGTTTTGTTGACTCACGTAATAAGTCCTAAGGATTCCACAGTATGGCCAGTGATGATGAAGACCTGCAGGTGGTGGGTCTACATCCAGTATTAAAAAGGACTGGCTCTGTAGAACTTCCTATGATGAGTAGATCGGATATTGATTGAGATAGCAGCAGCAGTGACGATGACGATGATTCGATGACGATGATCTAGTGACGATGATCTACAGAAGAAGACTTATGCTAGCAGATCTGTGTCAAGAAATACCTTCCTAGTTAAGAGGGAGTGTTGATGTATATGTAACTTTGGAATGTATTTCACCTATGTATATTGTACTCCTATAGAGATGTTATTATTCCTCTATACGGAAGTGTCGTCATTTGTATTGACAAGTGTCGCAAGTGTTGTAGCTTGTTGTGATGGGTTATTACACCACCAAGTGTGGGGTTGGCCCTGATTAGTATAACCATGGGTTATTAGACCGAGTTAGACAAGTCAGCCCTACTAGGTTATCAGGTAGGTCAGGTCATGTATAAATAGAGTGTGGGAGTCACTCTATTTGTTCATCTCATTATTCACTTTTACACTACTTGGAAAGTGGTGCACTAGTGGAGGAGGAGGTTCAGCTGTTAGGAGGACTATCTGTGTGTACTTTGTTTGTATCATTGCTCTTTCTATCTCTGAGGAAGTTGTGGGGTTTTTCAGCTTTAAGGTTTTCCCCAGTGAAACTATGTGTGTCTATTGTCTCATGTGATTTCTTGGTGTGATTGATATGCACTGTTATACTTGATATGATGTACATGTTATTCTCTTCGTAAAGATCCTAGAGTATGTTGAATTAATGATAAAAAATTAACTCTCAATTCATCTGTCTTACCAAACAAGTCTTGGAGCTTCTCCCAAACATCATTTGGAGTGGTAAGACCATATGTATGGAAAAGGATATCCTTGGATGTTTTGAGACACAAGATACCATAAGCTTCATCTCTTATGTTGTGCCTCTTTTCCTTCTCAATTGTAGAAGTAGGCTCGGTTTTAGTTACCATAGTCACCCTGTAGAGACCTTTTCTCCTTAATAGGATCTCCATATGCGCTTTCCAGTCAAAATAGTTGAATGGAGTGAGGATGATTTGATGTTACTGATGCATGGAAGCTCAAAATAGCCTTTGTATTGGTTTGGGTGTTCCCTTGAATGCTTAGTTGCACCCTCTGGGTGAATGAATGCACCCCCTGGATGACTAGTTGTGCCCTTTCTCAGATTGGTTTGATCCTGCATGAAAAAAGGAGAATAGAAGATATTGATAGCTTTGATACCATGTGAAATTATATTACGCGCCAATATCTACTCAATCAATTACAAACTCTCACAAATTGCCTTGTAAAAACAAGTCATGGGACACTGAAAACAATCATGTATTTGATGTAAACAGTATAACTCTATTGAATAAGTCTGCATCGGCCAAAATTAGGCATTTTAAAGTCTGTACATATATGTAATTACATTAGATATTTGAAGACCAAATATTCCATTTGAAATCCTCACAAAAGCAGGCTTACTAAATCTATGCAAAAGCTCCTAGGTGCAAAGAGTGCTTCCAAGTCACCTCTAAAGCTCACGTATTGGTGAATTAGTGATCATATGGTCATGTATGATGGAAAATCATTCTAATTTCAGAATTTATGAAGAGGAAACATCATGGAGGATGAGTTGGCCAAAAAACAGTTAAGGCAAGTAAACTAGCTTTCACATTTTCACAAAAACTAGTAAAAATCGGTAAAAAGCAAGAAGGCGCCTTTCTATTCTAGAATTGGATAAAATATAACAGAATCATATCATATCTTATCTAGAATCTTAGAAATGTTCCCTAGTGACTGATGGATGTTGGTTGTCCACACAAAGGAGACTTGTGGTCCACACAATGGGTAATTTTATCCAACTACCTAGTCTAGCACCTAGGAATTAATCAAAATGACTAATTAATGCTATCCTAAGTATTAAATTACATGGATGGGTTTTAAAATACTCCAAAACCAGCATGTATGGGTCCATTTTGGATTACCTACTTCTATTATTTATAATTGAGATTCTCGCTTCCTTGGAAAATTTTGGTCATCTTTATGGGATATTAAAATCGAAGTGGTCAATCAGACAGTAGTACATATGATTCGAGGATATTGTTCCAAGCATCCCAAGATGTGGGATGAATAGTTACATTATGCTCAACATGCCTAGAACATAGATATGCACTCTTCGACACAACATTCTCCATTCGATACATGTTTTTGTTATTTTCCAAAGTATCCTTTAGACTTTGTTTATGGGAAAAATCTAGTGGGATATGTTCAATTTAATGTGGATAAAGCTTTGAAGTTTATTTAGAAAATGCAGTTAATACATCAAGCAGTACAAGAACAATTGGAATCAAGTCAGGCCAAGTATAAAGAAATACATGGCAAACATCATATGGATCATCATTTCCAAATTGATGATAGATTATGGCTTCATATAAGCAAATCCCAACTCCAAGGTGAAGGCAGAAAGTTGAAACCTGTTATGTATGGACCTTTTACAATTTTGGATCAAGTTGGTAATAATTATTTTCGGTTAGATTTGACTCCTCATATGAAAATGTATTCTTTTTTTAATGTGGAAAAATTAAAATTATATGAGCCTCCTATGATTGTGGACCAAGATGAACAGTTTCAAGTACCTTATATTGATGATTTTCCTCCTGAATATCTCAATGAGCTTCAGGAATATGTTATACTCGGAAAGAAGGTCAGATATTCATGAAGAGGTGCCATGGAATTTCTTCATGTGGGGATCAAAGTAATGCATCCAAGCAAAGCACAGTGGATAGAGATCAGAAGAGTGATGGAGTTGTATCCTCACCTTTTTTCTGAATGATCTCATGCTTTTGGTGGCCCAAAATCTTCGCAGTGGGAAGGTTTGATCCAGGAGGATCTTAGATTTTGATCAAAATGAAAGTCTTCAAAATATTTAAATAATATTATAGACGCGTAGATCTCGTTGGCAACTTTCCGACAATGCTCCTTTTGCGTGAAACGAACCCTAGATGCAAAATATATTGAGTTTCTAAGATTCGAAAAAAAAGGATAAAAATGATGTAAAAAAGGAGAAAAAGGGGCCATGTGGCACACCCATGGGGTGCCATGTGGCATGGAAAAGTCATCATTATAGACACATGGCAGCCCCACAAGGTTCCACGTGGATAGGTTTTGGATGACATGGTAGTATGTGGACTGGTTAGGGTCTGCCATGTGGCATCCCTGTTGTCCAATGGATTGTACATTTTACCAAAATTATGGGAGACCATGGGAATTGAACCCATGACCTCCAAGGCCTCTAGCATATCCATCAAGCCCATCTATCGATAGCTTCTAGCGGTAGTTCTTAACATATGTAGGGAAAACCTTGTATATAAAGTTATGGTTTTATTCATTTGGAAAAATGAATGGGATCAAGGGCTAGGCCCTCGACCCCCTAGCCAACGCCAAGGCCTCTAAGTAATACGCCAACACACAACGGTGGAGATCCAACACATATCTAAGTCACAACATAATCGACAGAGTAAAGTTCCAACACATAGCCTAGTCACAAGCCAACACGCCAACAAATAACATATAAACAGAGTCAATGGGGATGGATCCTGTGACTGTCGCACTACCAACACAACGTCTTACCATTAGGCCATGACAAATTCATTGTTTGGTAAAAAACATTTTATATTTATAAGTTGCAAGCGAAAATCTTGGCCCAAAAAGGGCACGTGGCCCTCAAATCTACGTCCAAAGAACCACCCAAAACCATTATCTAAAACTCATTTTCGAGCCACAAAAAGGTAAGGTACGGGCGCGTTATTTGCATAGATCTTGAGGAGGTTCATAGAACATTTATCGAGGTCCATACAAGCATTACTGGGTGCACTTCCCGATGTGGGAATCCGTACAATTTGTACAGTTGCAGGAAGAGGTTGTCTCGATTTGCATTCCATAGGAGGCCTCAAGCATATATAGTCTACTTTATACTCATTTTTCTCATAATTTAGAGAGGAACACAGTGGTGGAGTTTGTTTCTGAGTTTCACTGACAGAACTCAAAAGTGTTTCCAGAAACTCATATTTGTAAGCTTTAAATACTTAATAATATCAGCCTTCTCATTGGAAGTGGCCCAGAGACGTATATGAAATTCAACATAGCAGATCTATGGCACAAGAGAAACCATTGCAAGAGATGCATGTAGAATAATATGTCAAAACTATGCAAAAGACTTGCATCTGTGCTCTATTGAACTCAGAAGTAGAATACAATACAATACAGTAACAATGACTGAATAATTCAAATTAACCAAGGAGGTCATTCGAATAGCCTGCATGGTGTAGCATGTCTCCACTAGGAGTCCTCATCATCAGATCATTGGTGTCATCAATGCACACGTAACAATCAACTAGGTGTCAAACTAAGTCTAACTGAATGTAGGTAGGTGTAACAGGTGCATGGAGCACTAATGTAGTGAAGAAGAATCCAAGGAGACCGCCTAAGGAGCCGTCTGGATTCATAATAGTCAAACTAGTCTCTCTGGGTGTCCATCGAAATGTTTCAGTCAGCTAACTAGTCAATTTGTCCTCAAATCAAGGAACAAATCCACAAATCAAGCAACTAATTGAGAGTTGTCATTGGTGGTAGGTGAGAGAGGGAAAATTTTGTATCAAGAGATGAAAACAAGGCGCATCATGGACTAGGAGGGATGGAATTCAACAGAAATAAGCTACTGGGGCTAGCAAACTAGGGACTAGGTGCTGGGGGACACCATACTGATGACTAGGATGCATGCAAAATGCGTTCCTACACGCAAATGCATGCCTGCATGATGCATGCAAACATAAATACGATGGTGAGAATATCCTAACACACCCCCACAAGCTATAATATGAGGTAAAAAATAAAATATAGGGACCTGGTTACTGATACCAAAGGTCACCCCAATACATAAAATAATCCAAAAATGCTAGAAAAAATCTAAGTGAGGAAAGAGGGAAAACCTAGTGGGAAGAAATCCCCCCCTCAAGATGAACACTAAAGGATCTAATATGTCTCCACCATAGTAGAACTCACCCCCAACAATGAATGGAGGTAAGAGAACTTCTTCTCGGTGAATCTCTTGGTGAAGATGTCTACAATTTGCTCGTTTCTAGGGCAATATTGCAGTACAATGGTTCTACCATGCACAAGCTCTCAGATGTAGTGCATGTGGATCTCGATATGCTTGGTATTCTATCTCTGAACTGGATCTGTCGATATCTTGAGAGCACTTTGATTGTCACAAAAGATGACAGTCGAAGTGGTGCTACCAATATCAAACTCTGCTAGAATACCCTGCAACCAAACTGCATGAATGCAAGCGTTGACCGCTCCTCAATACTCTGCCTCTGTTGAAGAGAAGGAAATGGTTGCCTGCTTTTTGATTGACCAGCAAATAGGCCCTGTTCCAATCATGAAAACATATCCGAAATTGGACTTCTGATCAATGCTATCACCTGCCCAATCTGAATCAGTGAACCCCACCAAATCTAGCTCAGAATCTACAACATAGTGTATGCCAAAATGTCTAGTACCTTGCACATAGTGAAAGATTCTCTTTGCTTCCCTCCGATGAATTTCATGGGGTTGCTGCATATATCTTGACATGGCACTCACGGCATAAGAAATATCAGGCCTAGAATGTGTCAAGTATAGAAGACTTCCAATCAACTGTCGATAAAGTGTAGAATCCACCAATGGTGTAGAATCACCATCCTCAAGTTTTATTACCGAGAGGAATGGGAATGGTGCTGCCTTACAATGTGACATATTAAAAAAATTTAGCAGGTCTGAAGCATATTTTTTCTAATATATCGTGATCCTATCAAAATGTTTAGCTATCTCCAACCCAAGGAATTGCTTCAACAAGCCCAAATCACTCATGTCAAAAGCTAGATTTAAAGCAGTTTTTGTGTTGTAGATCAAAGCAACATTGCTTCCAGTTATTAAAAGGTCATCAACATAAAGGAAAATGATAAGAAAATTACCTTCATTTTGATGTAGGTACACATTTGGATCTAATTTGCATCTTGCAAAATTCTTTGACAGAAGGAAGGAGTCCATCTTTGCATACCAAGCTCTTGGGGCTTGTTTTAAACCATACAATGATTTCTTTAGTCTACACACTAATGCTAGATTTGATATGTATTCTTCAGGATGATTCATGTAAATATCTTCTGTCAGATCTCCATGAATAAATGCACTCTTCACATCCATATGGTTCACTTCCCAGTGCTTAGATGTGGAAATTGCCAAAACTAGGTGGATAGAATCCATGGCAATTTTCCATCTCGGATCTCGGTGGGCATGATAGTATGATTTAGGATATGAACCTATCATAAAAAAACATTTTTAAGATAGTAAAGGATCAGAATATGAAAGAGCCATATCTGCTCTTTGAAAGTCTACTTGAGTTCTTCTTGGATCGGTAGGATTTCCAATGATAGAACCAGCATAATTGAGAGTCTTTTCTGCCCACTTTGGAAAATGAGGGAGCTCATCTCGATCTGAATTTGAAATTGATATTTCATGTTCATAAATGTATGATAAAATATCATAAATATCAGAACAGAAACTTTCAGCATCTTCTTCCGAATCTTCTTGTTGTAGAGGAGGCAATTCAACAGTTTCTTCCTGAACTAGTTTTATATCTTGAAGCGGTTCTTCAAATTTTCACACTTTGCTCGATGAATATATTTTTGGATATGATATCCATGAGTTTGTATCCTTTTGATTCTTCAGAATATCCAATGAGGATGTACTCAATACTCTATGGATCTAAAGATATTCTCTTCTTAGTTGAAATTCTAGCCCATGGAGGCTTTTTGAACTTGAACTTTTGATCAATGGAAGCTAAATCAGCTCCAAGAATTGGTAGATGGTTTCTTGTGATATCCTTTGAACCAATATGGGTGAGATCAAAATTAAAAACACCAAAATGTGCTTGAGACTTGAACCCAAGCGAATGGTACTATCCTCCATCTTCAATGAAACTCTAAGAAGATGTGCCAATGATCGAACAGAAGTGCATAGGAATCATGTGATCAAGGAGGGCGAATGCATCACCTCCAAAAAATTATTTAGCCTCCAAACCATTCAATAATTAATCATTCCACACACCAAAAAACTCATGTGAAAGAGAGGATTAAAGGACCTCTTCATATTCTAGAGTATGAGTTGGCTTATCTTGCTCAAAATTCAAAATAGAAGACATTGAGAACATGAATGTTGAATCTATAGTTTCTTCTTCATCTTGAACAACTTTTTCATGAGATATGGTTGAGGCCGAGACATATTTAGAGAGAACAATCGAGGAGGTATCACTAGGCTTGTTCTCCAAATGGATAGCATGATCCTCTTCTTTCTTCTTTCCAAATTCTCTATCCAAATTGGTCCAAATATCGCTTGGATGTTCAGCAGTATTAATGAGGTAGCGCATACTAGGATACATAGCAAGACAAATTTCTCCAAAGGGTCTATCACAATCATTTAGACAATCATTATCCTCTTCATAGGAATCAGAATCTCTCGTAATACCAATACACATGTCAAAAAGAAATTGTCTCTTCAAATATGCTATCATCTTTGGTTTCCACTCATCATAGTTGAATGGAGAGAGAGGAGTAATTGCTTTCAGATCCATCGAAGAAGTTGTAATATTTGAGAGAAACTTGTAGTCACAAACAAATAAGAACCATTAGGTCGACAACCTGCACTTTTCAAGTTGCATTACACCCAGCATAGGAGATCAAGTAAGCTTGAATATCCAAGAATTATGTGGAAACTCTCAGCTTCTGGTGCAGAATTGGAAAAATGGCATGCAGAGTAGAATATGAATGCAGTGCAAAATCACTAGTGTAGAATCACTAGTGCAGGATCACTAGTGCAGGATCACTAGTGCACAATCACTAGTGCACAATTGGCATGCAGTGCAGAATCGACATGCAGTGCGGAATCGACATGCAGTGTAGAATATGCATGCAGTGCAGAATAGTTGGCTTGTCCCTGCCATGGCTCTGATACCATATGAAATTCAACACATTAGATCTATGGAACAAGAGAAACCATTACAATAGATGCATGCAGAATAATATGTCAAAATTGTGCAAAAGACTTGCATCAATGCGCTATTGAACTCATAAGTAGAATACAATACAATACAGTAACAATGACTGAATAATTTGAATTAACCAAGGAGGTCATTCGAATAGCCTGCATGATGTAGCATGTCTCCACTAGGATTCATCATCATCATATCAGTTGTGTCATCAATGCACAAGTAACGGTCAACCATGTGTCAAAGTGAGTCTAACTGAATGTAGGTAGGTGTAACTGGTGCATGGAGCACTAATGTAGTGAATGATAATCCAAGGAGGGCGCATGAGGAGATATCTTGATTCATAATAGTAAAACTAGTCTCTATGGGTGTCCATCGGAGTGTTTCAGTCAGTTAACTAGTCAATATGTCCTCAAATCAAGGAACAGATCGAAAAATCAAGCAACTAACTGAGTGTGTCACTAGTGGTAGGTGAGAGAGGACGCAGTTTGTCTCAAGGGATGAAAACAAGGTGCATCATGGACTAGGAGGGCTGGAACTAAATAGAACTAAGCTCTTGGGGATAGCAAACTAGGGACTAGGTGGGGGGGGGACACCATACTGATGATTGGGATGCATGCAAACATAAAGATGATGGTGAGAATATCCTAACATATTATTCTGCATGCATCTCTTGTAATGATTTCTCTTGTTCCATAGATCTGTTGTGTCGAATTTCATAAGTAGAATACAATACAATAAAGTAACAATGACTAAATAATTTTAATTAACCAAGGAGGTCATTCAAATAGCCTGCATGGTGTAGCATGTCTCCACTATGAGTCCTCATCATCAGATCATTGGTGTCATCAATGCACAAATAATGGTCAACCAGGTGTCAAAATGAGCGTAATTGAATGTAGGTAGGTGTAACTGGCACATGGAGCACTAATGTAGTGAAGGATAATCCAAAGAGGTCACATGAGGAGATGTCTGGAGTCAGAATAGTCAAACTAGTCTCTCTGGGTGTCCATCAAAGTGTTTTAGTTAGTTAACTAGTCAATATGTCCTCAAATCAAGGAACATGTCCACAAATCAAGAAACTCATTGAGAGTGTCACGAGTGGTAGGTGAGAGAGGGCATAGTTTGTCTCAAGAGATGAAAAAAAGGTGCATCATGAACTAGGAGGGTTGGAACTGAACAGAAATAAGCTCTTGGGGATAGCAAACTAGGGACTAGGTGCTGGGGGAAACCATACTGATGATTGGGATGCATGCAAATGCATGCCTGCATGATACATGCAAACATAAAGATGATGGTGAGAATATACTAACAATGTATCCCAAGAAGGGTGAACTCTGTTATCATATGTTGACTTTAATTTCTAGTTTGCATATCTGTTTTAATTGCTCATGTGTTTAATTTAAAGCAATTAAAATTCATCTTTTAAGCCAATTTTATGAGATTTAACATGCACATTTCACATGCAAATTTATGGTTAAAAAGATCCTGAAAGATTTTCAGATCATGCTAAATGCTCTCCTTTAAATTAACAATAAAGAGATGCAACAAATTATCCTTTGGAATGTTCTTCCTCTAAGACTTGACTTCTGAAATTGCTTATTATTCTTTGTAGCTGGAATTTTTACTTGAAATTTATTAATTGGCTAAAGAAGGTGTTTCTCTTAATATCCCCATAATATGTTGTCAATTCATCTGTAAATGTATACCAAGAGACAATATAGTCCCTTTTACGGTCACAACACCATTGATACCATAAATATTAATCAATCTCTAAATACAAGGGTGCAATAGTTACCTTTTGTGAAGTTGGCACTTGGTGTATATCAAAGGTTTTCTCCATCATGTTATTATATCATTAATTCCATCAAACTTTCTCATATCAATCTTGGGAATGAAGTAGTTCCTTGGTCCCGAGTTGAACCCATGATGATGTGATGAATGATCAAATGTCAAGGACTGAAACCTTTTTTTTCTCCAAATATTTTTAAATTTTATCAATCTTCGAGTGGTATAAGTACCTCTTATTCTCCTTATCCTCTTCTTGAGGATCTAAATTATGAGGAAAGAGATGTCTCATCTCATTCAGAATTACCCCCTTCATAACTTCAAGAACATGCTTATTGGCCATCATTTGATCCATATTTTTCAACTCACTTTATATATCACTTTTTTTGTTTATCAATTCAACATCACCCATGTCACTGACCTATCATTCAATTTCTTAACTTTGGCCTCCAAATTGTATAGATGGTTACATGTTTCTTCATTTTCTTCATGAGTCATCGTTGAGCCCTCTGGAGGTTTAATTGGTGAATTATTTTTTGTAGATACCCTTACAATGAGAGCCCAAAATAATATTTACCTATGATTTTCCTTTATTTACTCTTGATCACACCTTTTGAATCACCCAAAATAGATATTTCAATCAAAATTTATGCAAGTTTCAAGTTAACGTCCCTTTAGAAACATTGGTTTATAGGTTGTCTTGGTAGCCCACCTTGATCCTAAATTATCTCTAAAATTTAGGCCCCCATGAGTCTGAAATTTCATCCTGAAGTATCCCAATATGTATTTTATATAATGCCAAATTTTTTACCCATTTATGATGTGCCAAGAGAGAGTTGTGATCACTTTCCCAAAACTTGTTATTTTTGTCCCTTTTAGAAGAGCGAAGTTGTAAACAATAACGAGTATCCTCTTTCTCCTATTTTTATTTTGAAATTTTTACCTCAAACACTATGGTCTATATTCCTTTTGATTCAAGTGTTTTCACTCAATTTGAATATCTAAATATTCAGATATAACAGTTTTACCCAAGACACCTATTTGAGACTAGTTTTTGGACTAGTCAAAAAACGTAACTTATATAGATTATAACTTTGAAATTACAATGAACTAGGACCTGAAATTTTTACCACATGTACTTTTCTATGCCTTTTGAGGATCTTGAAAATTTGTCTATCTAAGGTGTCCCCAAAAACAATTTATAGAAAAAATGGTTCTGATACCAAATGTTATGCACCAAATTCCCAAAATAGCATATTATAAAAAGAAAGAGTAACCTAATTCCTTGAGAATGAAATAAAGAGATGAATAAGAATCCTCTTTGAGGGGGAAACCTCCTTATATAATGTATCAATTTACAAGACAAGATGAGATGATCAACTAGCTATGCTTGGTATATATATAGAAGACAAATGGTACAATTACAATTAAGGTCCTAACCGACCAATAAATAAAATACCATTATAATAATAGAAATATAATGTCACAATATATAGGGATTAGCATAATTTTGAAAATTTACTATATCATTGATTTTTTCACATAAATATGGTCCATATAGATAAGGCAACATGCTTTGCAAACATGTTGCGATATTGTCAAATTGACAACATTTTCAAATAATGTAAATATGTCAAATGGGCATGGCATATATCCTAAAATCATGGTGAGTATTCAAATGTTATTTTTTCCAACATGTCAATATTGAATATTGAGTAGAAAATTTTTACTAACACCAAACTAAAAATAGTCTATACATGTGCTAAATGGTCTTGCAAGTTGCACTTGTTCAGGGTTATGAGGAAAGGTTGAATATTTTATTTGCTACATAACAAGCATACTGACATTGATTCACAAGGTAAAGAATATGGTAAATATTTACTCACATAAATATGATTTTTAGTTTGCACCAATATTTCCACTACAAGTCAATCAATATTAATTAAAATCTTGAGGGGGAACTATATGTTAATCATGGTGTGATGGTCATTTGCTTCTAACAAATAACTAAGTAGGAATTTGTGAAGAAAAAAAGTTTCAAGTCACACCTTTAACATTAATCTTCCTATGTTGATTTTAATGCTTCAAATAGAATCTCTCAACTTAAGATTCATGGTGAAGCCACCAACATAATAATCCAACTTGTGCATGTGCATCCTTAACCTTCTTCATTGGACCTTTATTACTACATTCTTAGTGGATTTGTCCCTCCCAGGCATGGATGTGGGAGGTGGTTTTTAGAAAAACAGGATCATAGAGCAATAACAATAAACAAGATGCAAATATAAATCACATAAACACATTTCAAGAGAGACACCAATATACGTGGTTCACCCAATATGGGATACATCCACAGAGAAATTTCTAGTCCTTTTATTATTATACCATATAGCAATTGAAGGGATACAACATGTAGCAGATCCGATGCAACTTCCTCTTCACTCTCTCACAGTCTTTCTTACACAACCATAGAGATATTTACAATTCTAGAATACATTAATTTGCATTACAATGTATTCCTTTTAAAGGGAAATCACCATGGGAAAATACTACGGACTACCCAATACCATGGGCCTGTAAACTGTTGGCCAACAAAAAACCCAAAAAAAATATTTTGGGGGCTTTGCCCACAGACCCCCCATTGGGATGAGTGTACATTCCACCTGCACAACATATAAAACTGGGGTACAAACATGGCTAAAACAATAACATCTCTAAATTGGGAAGATTGGGCTCCATAACCAACAATTTCCCAATTGGAGACTAACACTAGTACAAAATGAGATATAAGTGGCCAGGTGACCAAAACATTTGGTCACCACAGCTTTTTCAAGGGATAAATGACCAAAATTGAGAAATTTTAAGTGACGTGACTAAAAATGACCAAGATAAATGACCAATTTGGTCATGGGATAAGAGCTAAACTAAAAATGATCAAGATAAAAGACCAATTTGGTCAAGAGATAAGAACTAAAATAAAAATGACCACATAACAATTGGTCATTTTTAGCTGTGTCATTCCAACAATGGAAAATTATAATTTTGATAATGAACTTGTATAATTTACTAAATTTTAACACTGCAGATGGATTCGGAGACCCCCAGGGGGTCTCCGAATCCATCTGCAGTGTTAAAATTTAGTAAATTATAACATTAATAGTACACAAATTGGATTATTTTTCAATACATGTCTTCTAAGGGATTATTTCTTTGAGTACATCCTGATACCTATTGTGTTGATGATAGGAGAATCATTGAGATGTTCATTTAGGGGTTTCTCTACTAATTAGTGCCTTGGGTGTGGTGAGTTGATATCTAGATAATACACCATGTCTTGCATATAGTTTATCAAGTGATTGATGAGTTCTTCTAGTACATGTGGTTGAGTCGAGTCTTAGATATTTGTCGTCTTCCCTTTTGGATATGTCATGTCTTGGAGTTAGTGTCACTCCATTCAACTTGTTGTACTAGTTGTGTTCATCTTTTGTTACAACAAAACCATCGTCATTTGACCATATCGGCAGTCTGTTAAAGTTTCATACACCAAATTAATATGTGGCTTGGTTGCGACCTTAAAAATAGATTATTATTATTATTAATCACATAAAAAAAACAACATAAATATAAATATCCATATACGAATTCATAAAATTTTAAAACTTTAATATTTTTAAATAATTTTTGACTATGTCAAAAAACACAAGAAATGATTCCTATGCGCTATTAAGTCCCGTCATAATATTTTAGCCAAATAAAAAACTTCAAATCATAAAATTTAAAAATTCACAAAACTATTTATATTTTTCAAAATAATAATAAGTTCAATATAAACATTAGGAAATGTTTCAGTGAGGGGATAAAGAAATAAGAAGTCAAGCTGCTTTGATTTGCCTACCTAAAATAAAATGAAGGAAATCAAGATGGTCTTTTATTGCTTCAAGAATTTACCTTCTCCATTGTGATATTTAGGGATATTCATCTTCTTTCTCCATGCCTATTGTCATGTCATGAGTTTTACACCATTGCATTCAGCTCATCTCCTTAGTCTTGCTCATATTTTGTTTGGCAAAAATTGCTACCATTTGACCATTTTGGCAGTAAGTCAAAATTTTGGCAAGTTGGAGTAAAGTGTATCTTTTCAATAAAATTGCCGCCAAAGTCGTGTCCTCCTAAATTCACCAGTTTTTCCTACCATTGGTATGGTTGTCATGCCCATGTCTTAGAATTCAAATTATTCCTTGAGCACCTTATACATTACCAATCTCCCATATTCTTTTAATACAAAAAGAATCCCTTATTCCCTTTTCACATTATTAAAAAGCCCTCGACTATTACATATTATCTTTGAAATAATTATAAGATATTTTTTCCTATATAATAATCTTTTACCCTTTTATTTATGAGCTCTGAAATCCTTCTTTCCCATTTAATCCCTTTCCCTAACTATGCCTCTCCCTTTATTTATCCCCTTCCCTTATTTCATTAAAAGAATATATAAATATAAATATAAAGATTAAAACCTTCTCCATGAATATAAACTTATTCTTGCTTTCCCTTATCGTCACTAAAGCCCCCTTTCAAATCCCAAAGGACGTTATAAACAAAAGAATCTTTTGTTGTCCATGAATCGTTGGAGAAGAAGACACACATGTCATATCCTAGTCGAGGCCCGAATATTGGCAAGGAGGTTGTAGATCGGAAAGGGCGCATTATAGTCCAGCAAAAACTTGGAAATGATACACATTACAAAATGCAGAAATGACAGAGAGGACACCATTGGCATCAGGATGCATTCCATACAAGCCCTAGACCAAGTGGAGATGCTTTGAATGACAACAATGGGAAGAGTATCAGTAGGTACACATAGTACGCAGGCGGTGAGCAGAGAACACCGTTGAGGGAATGAATGAAGAGGATCCCAACACAATTGGCATATCCTAGAAACCCTAGGAAAAAGAGGGAACGCTCGTCGAAATGATGTGAGAGTAATAAATGCTGCTACAAATAGGACAGACCCTCCAACAGGAGAAGATAGGTGTTACAAAGTAGGTGGACTAACAATCAGTCCACGCAGAGGTAACTAAAACGTAGCACATAGAATAAGCACAGGAAATCCCGCAGTGTTGGATAGGCCAGAGAAGAGACAAGCAGCCATTGGTAGGAAGGATAGGGAAGAAAGAAAATGTTGGCAACTTAAAACCTAAATGATCGAAAGATACCAATGTTTCCGTACTTGGCTGCTCCAACAGTTAGAAAAACATCACACAAACCCTAAATTGCACGAGGTGAAGCTAGTGGTGAGGACCAAGCTAGGGATCCACACATTGTGGAAAGGAGATGGTCGAGGAAATCATACTCAGATAGCCTTACTTTGTATCTCATGGAAGGAGATGTCGAAGCCCTACCAACTAGAGAAAATGAGAGAACGTTGAACTCACACAACTCGACCCAATGAAATGACCAAGGATTTTGACAGATGTGAAAAGGTTAAGTTTTTTGTGCACTGGAACTCATTTTCAAAACTAATATATATAATATCTTCCATCTTTAGATCATCCTCCAAAACATAGGTTCACATTTATTCCGCTTTTTCTTTCAATATACCTACAAATTTATTGTCTATTTATTTTGTAGGTTGGCTTCACTAGTGAGGGTACCTCACCTAGCTACATCATCAATAGAACCTGTTTAAGCATACATTGAAGAAGCAACTGTGGCATAGCCAATTACATATGCATGTCTAGATCAAGTATTTGAATTTTCTTAGAAAATAGTTTATTAGTTTGCACATTACATTTGTTTTTCAATGACCTAGAAGAGTATGGGATCTGTGGGAAGCATCATAGATAAATCAGCTAAAGAAATTAAATGACCTTTTAGCACTAATAAATATCCATATTTAAGCTACTTTATGACACTACTACACAACGGGGTGTTTTAAGACATTTATTTAAGACGAAAGGTCTCAAAATTATCCTTAGGTCTCAAACTTCCCCATAATTTTATATTTTATATTTTTTAATTAAAATTTTCTTTGCTGCTAAAAAGGTTTTCGTGGGTTTCAAAATGTCTGAAAATAGGACGGCCTTGGTCTAACCCTTGCAGATGGGATCATAGAGATTGCAAATGCTAATGTCAATCTTTTTGCGCAGCGAACTGTCCTTGTGGATGGCAATAAATTGCTAGGAGCGAGACTCAATTGAAGGTTACAAAAGAGAATTTAAAACAGGGACAAAAGAGGGCAGAGTTCATTGAGATTGCTCCATTTTTATTACTCTTCACAACCAAATTCTATGGATTGCAGTAGCAGCATCACAGAAGCAGTAACAACACCACAGTTTCCACCAATGGCTTCTCTGTATGTGGGAAATCTAGAACCAGATGTTACAGACGACCAGCTTGTTGAGCGCTTCGAGCTTATGGAAAGCGTCCCCTTTATTCGAGTCTTCCATGACAGCATGACCCAGTGCTCCCTTGGCTATGGATATGTCAGTTATTTTGACCCAAAATACGACGACCTTGGTCTAACCCTTGCAAATGGGATCACAGGCAGTGGTTCACACTATATTGCACAGTAGGTATGGCGGACTGATAGAGATCGCAGGGACCTTGATGACATCATGCCAGAAGTAATTATTGATAATATAGTTATCTTCAACTTTGAATAAGGTGTTTACATCCACTATCACACATCCAAGAATGGCCCTAGGGTTTCTAGAATTTTTTTTTCCTGGATCACTATCTCAAGCATTTCCCCTCTTGTTCCATCACAAAAAGCTGAACACCTTCTACTACTCCATTAATTATAGCACCACCCATTTAAATTTGAGTTCCCCAACCTCTATAGATGCTGAATTTGATGGATGCAGGGGCATTGATACTTCCCTCGACCACCAACCGATAGGTAGGGAATTTATCCACTCGATTTGTATGGTGAAAGAAGATACTGCGTGGTGTAGGTGCATCAATCTGGGTCGGGAGGGAAACTATGGTTCCTTCTCATCAATTGAATTTGAATTCAAATTCTATAACAAATACAATAGAGCAACAGAGGTGGACGAGAAACCCAAGAAATTTTGTAACACCAACACAAGAATAATGCCCGAGAGAGAAATTTCTCAATGAAGACAAGCAGTTATATTTGTGGGAGGACTGCCTCAAGCGCATCAAGAGGAGTAGAATCTTTAGGATCCATTCCTTAGAGAAATCGGCAGGGTTTGAATAGCTTTTCCAAAAATTTTAGATATTTTCAAATTTCCATTGCTTGTGAAGGTTTAGCCAAAAGAGAAATTCATTCATGCTATAAAAAATAAGTGGATGCTTAATTTTCCTATTTTGAAATTTTAATGGAAAATTTGCATAATACTTGTAATTTTGCCCTAATTTTTCTGTCTTGAAAGAATATTCAGTATCCATGCCTCATAGAAATTGGTAGGGTATGAACAACTTTTCAGATTTTTTTTAATGTTTTCAAATCTCCATTGCATTTCAGGGTTTAGCAAAAAGAGAAATCCATTACTATAAAAATTTACTCGATGCTATAAATTTAATGGAAATTTTGCATAATACTTGAAATTTCGTCCTAATTTTTCTATCTTGAAATTTCAAAGGAAAATTTGCACAATGCTTGAAATTTTTCCTTAATTTTTTTGTCATTAAAAAGGTTACAATGAGTCCAACAGAATGTTTAAATTAAAAAAGTGCAGAAACAGAGTGAGTTATCCCAATAGCCCATCTCCAACTATAGTTCTTTCTTTCCCTATCTCAATTGTCCCATTTGAACTCTTGAATAGCTATCCTACCTGAGGGTGTAAAGGATGGCACCCCTGGTTCACGATGCGATGGTTGAGGGTTTTTTCTAGCTGCAAAGACAAAATGGTGAACTAAACCACCAACTGATATAGGCTAATTTTTGCTACTGAGGATGAATTCCATCCAGTAGCCAATTGAACAATTCTCTATCGAAGGTGGAGGTTGTAAGGAAGGCTAATCCATCAAATTGTTTGACTATTTTCTGGGTTAGCAAGTGTGGGCTCATAAATAATTACTTATACATCTAAATTACGGTGTGAATTAATTTCCTAGCTCCATGTAGACTGCATTTTGTGGGTTTGTAGCTTTCCCTTATGTTCAACAAGGTATGGTGTTTTTATTGTTAGATCTTATTATTGGTTTCCTTCTAGGAACCTCCATAGATCTATTTTGCTAACTATAGGTTTTATGTGTGTCATTAATATTTGAGAATAGATTATTATCTCCGGTCTGATTGGGATTATAATGATAACATGAATACTCAAGTAGTGCCACTTAAATCACTTGGAAACTTGATGCGAAAAGAGTTAATTGTAGATAATTCAAGTATTTTTTTTGAGAAGAGAGCACATAATTATATTATATCCCCAACATATTTGGTATATCTAGAAGCTTCTTTAATATTAGGCATGTTCCTTTGTTTTGTTGTAGAATATCATGTTGGAGGAATCATAGGTATGGATGGCTTAAATTCTTTTGGTTCTGAGTTTTTTTTTAATTTGTTTCCAAGTATGAAAGGTTTATGTAGACCAATGGAAGCCATGTGATTTTGTTTGAGATAGTTGTGCATTTTTGCAATTTTATGTCTTGTTTGCAAGTGCTATCACTATAATCAATTTTGTTGAAATCTCTGTTGTATGTTTTCAAGGCACCACTAGCAACTTATGGCACAGCTTTAGCTGCAACCTTACATCATTCATTGTCTTCATTTGGTGGACCTATATCACATTCTTCGGGTAATCCATTACAGGGTCAGATGCGCATTCCCTTTCCTTCCCTTTCTTCTTATCTTTCTCCTGGTTAGTTGGAAAACATGATGGTTATTGCATACATATCTCTTAATGATTGTAGCCTCATTCATTGAAACACTCTTAAATGCATCTATTTTTAAATTTTTGTGCCTTATGCTATCCCATCATGCATAAAATTAAAAGATGTTTTAGTATATTCCAAATAATCTTCATTATATATGGCAGTGGCAAAGTGTGGTATAAAAAATGTAAGCAATGACACCGAGCGCTGCTTATCACTGGTAAGAAATTATTTTTGAATTCTTTTTGTGGTGTTGACTTATTGTATGCTTTTTTATTGGTGTTTTTCAAGATTAGTTTTCTCAATTGCGGAATCCAGTTGGCATGGCACCAGTTATTCCTGCTCATGTTCCTATGTACCCTCCTGGAGGTCCTGCACTAAACCAACAGTTATTTTGTGGAAAAACAGAGGATGTCACAAGCATATTTGCATCGCCAAGACCATATAACCTTGCCCATAACATTAGAGATAAAGTATCCATAACTTCAAACTCTTGTTCCCTTTATGATTCCATATCATATTTACCTTGGAAGTGAAAACACACATACTTTCACTAGCTGTAGCTACTAAATATGGTAAAAGCAAACACCATCCCAGCAGGTAAAACACCATCCCTAGCAATTTTGACAATCTAATAAGATAAATGATTGAAAAAACATTATCCTTTTTTATATTCCAATGACCATGCTATATGAATAGCACAAAATCTAGAACAAGTTATGATTAAATATTTGAATCAATCTGGGAGGTCAAACACCATCCTGGGAAATTTTGACAACATTATTGACAACATATGACAATAAGACCAACTTTATAAAACTAACATCTCCCAACATGAAAGACGTAGGATTAAATATCTTACAAAGGTCATTATCATGAATTGACTACCTTCACTCTCCCCAAAGATTCTCTCATAAGGAAACAACATTTGTAATTTAGTTTGCACTTCTTTGGATCACAAGTTAGAAATTTTTCAGTGTGTGCCTTTATTCATTATCTATGAATAAAGTTGGCAAAGCAGAGGATGTCACAAGCATATTTGCATTACATCGCCAAGAGCATATAACCTTGCCCGTAATATTAGAGATTAAGTATCCATAAATTAAAACCCTTGTTAGCCTTTATGATTCCATATCATATTTATCTTGGAAGTGAAAACACACATATGTTCACTAACTACAGCTACTAAATCTGGTAACTGCACTATCTAGTGTATATGCTACTTCTATACTATGATACTTCACGATCCCTCCCAATTGCATCTATTTGAGAAAAGAATGGAAAACAATACAATAAATAAGGTTGTACAACAAACCGCATTAGGAAAGGCCTGACTAATACTTTTTGTACAAAGGATTACAAATTATATTAGCTGTCAAATGCAAACAAATAACTTGGGACCTTTATGACTGCATGGCAATCAATAGATTTCTTACTGTTGAAAATTTCCAGTTGTTCCTTTCCCACCTATCCAAATAACGTGAGTTAAGCCAAGACCATTTTGAGTAGTTGGTCCTAGTCCAGATACAATACCCTGAGGAATTTGAATTCCAGGCACTGATGGTTGAACAAGCACACCTGGTGAAGGATGTAATGTATTAGGAAGATGTGAAACAAGATTTGACTGGATATAAGGATGTTGTCATGAAACAAATGGCGCAGCTACACAATACTACATCCCATAAACTGTAGTTCTTGCAAATTCCAAACATGCATAATTAATATAAAAGATTTCAGAGAACTAATGTACTTAAATGATCATGAAAGAAAAACCAATCAGATGGATACTAGATATGAAGGGGATTGTTTCATGATCCATAAACTACTGAAGCTATTCCTCTAGATAGCTCATCACAACTGATCTTAATTTCTGGAAAATAATTCTACTGCTACTTCCAATGTTCATATACACAACTAGCTTTTTCTTTTCCCAACATGAGATACTAATTGTAGAAAATAAATTAGAAAATACCTAGAAATGTAAACAAAAGAAAACAAACAACAACAAAATTTACACTGGAAAAAACCTCAATCAAAGAAAGACTCCAACATTAAAATGCATGGTTTTATTAATCACACAGCAAATAGCAAATCCCCAAACACAGTCCAAACTAAGAAGTCGTGTCTTAATGAGCCAAACAATTACATTAGAAAGGCATCCTATCCATTTAACATATTGTGCTTTTTCCCTCCTCGACAAGTTTACTAGGACAAGATGGAATAGAGGCAAAGCTCTTGACGGTTTCAATCTTATACTCTACATTGAATGCCATAGGATAAAAATCTAGGATATTTGCTTGGTTTTCTTTATTGTTACAAAATGTGGGTGCCAGAGATTATTGGAAAAAGATGGAATTGAACCATGGCCTGCCTTGGAGCACAACTGACATAGTGGAACTTCCTCATGTAAGTACTTCCTTGCAGGGATCTTGCAGTTCATAATTATTGAAGAGGCATTGAAATTGGGGGCATCCTTAGCTTGCCAAGTTCAAGATAACACTCAATGTAATATGCATTAGAATTTTGATTGGGTCTTGATTTAAGTATTTCCTGGAAATTCCAACAGTCTCGCTTCGCTATGTTCCTAGATGTCCTCCATCTTTATAGCCTTTAATTGGTTTCTTTGACCTATCTCAGCCCATTGACATTGAAATGGAAAGTGATAGTATTCATGAAATCAAGAAAATTCTTAGACAAATGAATTGTCAACTTGAGGGCATGAAGCAATTCATATAATACTTAAGTATTCATATGAAAAATCAGGCCAATATAAAATTAAGCTGTAAGAATTGAACATTAATTATGATAAACTAAATTTATAATTAGAATAAACATTACAATATCATCATGGTCTTGGCTAGAGGTTCACAGTTAGCTATAGGTTTTCCTCATGTTTCAGTTGCTGCAGTGAAGGAACATTTTACTGATGAAGACATAGCTCAAGAAACAGTCTTGGCTTTTACTGAGAATAATAGGAATCACGAGGACAATATAATCATGGGCTTTGCTAGAGGTTCACAATTAGCTACAATTTTTCCTCATGTTTCAGTTGCTTTGGTAAAGGAACATGTGACTGATGAAAACATAGCATAGCTCAACACACATTGACAATAGAGAATTCCCTTCCACTGTCCTCAAAAGAAAAAATGGATTGTACCACTTCCCATATGGTCCTTTTGCTTTGTCTCTCCACTCTTTTATGAAGTTGTTTGGAGAAGCTATCAACATTAACTAAATCAACCCATTGAGTGCCTTGTTGATAAAGTTGATTTTGTATTCATTTTGTCAGCACTAGATTATAGTGTTTATATCCTACAATCCTTTGTTTAATATCTAGTTTTTGTTAATACTTCTAGTTATGATAATAGACTTCTCATAACTCATCACTATGAATCTGCGTGCTTCTGATTTAAATGGTATTAATTGCGTGTTTCTTACCTACTTATGTGACCCTTTTCCAGAATTTGGCAAGATGGTGTTAACTATTTGGAAATTTTATTCTCATATAAATCCATAAGGAATTATATTTAAGGGTGCTAGCTCAATGGTAGAGCACCTTCCTTATAGGCATGAGGTTGGTGGTTCAATTTCTCTGTGCCCTATTTATATTCTGAAACCACTAAAAAGAGATAAATGACTAAAAAAATGACCAAACTTTGCATATAAATGACCACCAGCACAACATGAGAGATAAGTGACCAAAAAAATGACCAAAATATACATATAAATGACCACTTTTGAGTTGACGATCGCTAGTAGCAAATTAGCGGTCATTTATCACATGAGAAAAAATGTGGTCATAAATTTGGTCATTAATTGTGACAATTAATGACCAAATATATGACCACAATATAAGCTATAAATGACCAAGCTAAATATGACCACATTTTTGGTCGCATGATATATGGCCACTAATTTGCTACTAGTGGTCACCAACTCAAAATTGGTCATTTATATGCAGATTTTGGCCATTTTTTTGGTCACTTATATCTCATTTTGTACTAGTGTAATCACATCAAATCCACCGATGTTGCACTTGATGGACTATGCTATGAACCTTGGACTTGAAAATTTCTCATATTCACCTTCATGCTTGAAGGGAAACTAAAATTGTGCAGGAACTCAGTTTCTCTCTGGTTACTACCTTTGTCAACATGTATGCAGGATACTGGCTAGTGTGTATATTTTCCAGTTTCAACGGTTCATATTCCAGAATAGACTATATGAAATTATACTTGAGTTATATATGTTTAGTCTTAGAATGAAACACTGAGTTATTTACAAGAATAACAACACTATGGTTGTCATTGTACAACCTGCTATTCTCCTTCTTCTTACCCAATTCCTCCATGAACCTCTGTAACCAAATCATCTATTAAATAGCCTCTATAGTAGCAACATACTCTTCTTCCATTGTTAACAGTGCAACAACCTTTTTTAGTTTCGAAATCCAACTTATTGTTGTTCTGCCTATAGTAAAGACATACCATGAGGTGCTTCTCCTACTATCTTTATCACCTTCCATATATACATCAACATATACCTGTAGAATAGTGTCTGGACCTCAAAAACATAATGCATGACTGGTAGTACCTATCAAATACCTAAGAAACCATTGTACTGCCTTCCAATGTTCTTTACCTGGATTGTTTATATACCTACTCATGATTCCCACTGTATGTGCAATATCGGGTCTTGTGCACACCATGGAATACATAAAGCTTCCAATTTCTGATGAATAGGGAACCCTAGATATGTAATCTACCTCTTCATGTGTCTTGGGACACATCTCCTTACTTTGTTTAAAATGGTTTTCCAAAGTTGTACTAACTGGTTTTTCATTATGCATTCTAAACCTATCCAACACCTTTTCTATATACTCACCCTGAGACAATGTCAATTTGCGATTTTTCTTGTCTCTTTTTATTCTCATACCAAGGATTTGCTTTGTAGCACCTAAATCCTTCATCCAAAATGAACTAGATAAGTTCCTTTTGAGCACATTTATATCCTGCATGTTAAACCGTACAACAAGCATGTCATCCACATACAATAACAAGATAATATATTCCATTATCTAGCCTCTTTAAATAAACATAGTGGTCAGAATGTCATCTACTATAACCTTGTTTTGTCATAAACCTGACAAATTTCAAATACCACTGCCTTAAATCTTGATTCAGGCCGTACAAGCTCTTCTTCAACCTATCAGAACTATATATCTAACTAAACTATCTTACATATATTATCAGTCAATAACATATCAACATAAATAAGAATAGAAAGAGAACAAGGAAAAGAATACACCAGATATGCGTAGTTCACCCAATTGGGCTACTTCCATGGGAAGGTTGTCTTCTATTATCTCCAGAAATCTCCTTCAACCTTACAAGAGAGAAACTACAAATAACCCCAATACAATATAGCAGATATCTTGTGAGCACAATACAATGTGTTGTAATAGTATCATGTGATGTTGTGTTGTGACTCCCTTGACCCTATTATATACCAAGAGATGTGGAGGAATTACTCTCACATATTGCATGTGGGATAATATAATTCTACATAATAACATCTCTGTATATAATAATGGATAATAAGAGAATAATTTACCATAATGAATATGGGATATAATGTATTATCTTTTACATAAGATTGTGGATAAATTTCGACATAATTTAAAGACTTTATTACCTTCCAAGGAATATAATTAATATATTCCAACACTCCCCCTTAATAATGGATGGGAGAAAATCCCTCACTAACACTAAGGAAGGAAGGAGTCGTTACTTCTCCCCCTTGATGACAACTTCCCTCATCCCAAGTAAAGAACGAAGATGCACATACTTCGCTGTTGTTAAGGATTTGTTGAAGATATCGGCTTCCTGTTGCTTGGTAGGACAATACTCAAGAGAAAGAATACCATCTGCGATGAGACCTTGAATGTAATGAGCATCAAGGTCGAGATGCTTTGTCTTGGAGTGATATATCAGATTATAAGCAAGCTAAATTGTACCCTGATTATCATATTTCAACATAGTGGACGATTTCAGAACCAGACCAAGCTTAGTGAGAATATGTTGTAACCAAACTACTTCTTTAGCTACTTTTTTGGCTGCTCTATACTCTGCTTCACACGACAATAAAGAAAGAGTCTTCACCTTCTTGATGGACCAAGAAATTGGACTTGAACCAAGTTGAAATATATAACCAGTAATTGACCGTTGATCAGAACTGTCACCTGCCTAGTCAGAATTTGTATATCTAGAAAGTGAAACCGTAGCATTGCTTGAATAAAAGAAACCATAGTGCAATGTCCCTTCTAAATATCTCATAATTCTCTTGGATTCCTACCAATGAATTTCATGAGGCTGTTGCATGAACCAAAAAACCATACTGATGGAAAATGAGAGATCTAGTCTATTGTGAGTTAAATATCTCAAACTTCCCATGAGTTGACGATAAAGAGTAGCATCAACAAGAGGAGTAGTACACTCAACAGTTAACTTTACACTAGACTGGAATGGTGTAGGAGCAGGTTTACAATCACTCATATGGAAACGAGACAATAATTTTGTAGCATACTTTGGATGAGAGAAAAAAATACCATTTTCCATATTCCATATTTGAAGACCCAATAAATAGTGCAATATACTGAGATCAATCATTTCAAACTGCTTTTGAAGATCATTTTGCATACTTTGAATTAAAACTAGTTAGCTTCCAGTGATAATAAGATCATCCACATATAACACAATAATGAGGACATGATCACCAAAGCTCTTAACATACATATTTGGATCAGATATACAACGCTTAAAATCATTATTCAATAAATATTTATCAATTTTTTCATACCAAGCTCTAGGTGCTTATTTGAGACCATATAAAGACTTGTGTAATTTGCATACAAAACTTGATGATTCATCATTAATAAAACCAGGAGGTTGTTGCATATAAATTTCTTCATTAAGATTACCATTTCTAAAAGCAATTTTAACATACATTTGGTGTATTTCCCATTTATAAGATGCGGTAAGAGATAAGATGGTTCATATTGTATTCATTTTAGAAACAGGAGCAAAATTTTCATTAGAATCAATACCTTCAAGTTGATTAAAACCTTTTGCAACTAATATAGCTTGATATTTTTCAATATGTCCTTCTTCAGTAAACTTGGTTTTATAAATCGATTTACAACCAACTAAATTATTTCCCAATGAGGCTTACCCTTAGCTTGAGCTTAAGAAGTAGGATCATTTGTGGCCAAAACTTTGGTCATAAGAGAAAAGTTACATCGATTTCTACGAGTATCGGAAGGGTTACCAATCTCACTACCTGCGGATTCAAGAGTTTTTCAGGCCCAAAGAGGAAGGTTAGAAGGAACATAAGTCACTTCAGGAGCTTCAAGACTTTGAGGTGGAACACTTGAAGAAGTGGGTGAACTAAGATAAAAAAAAGGAACAACACTTGAAGGAGTAATAGATATAGGAGTAACGGGAGATAATGGAATATTCAGGGTAACATGAGGTTCTATGAAATCGGGTGGTGGAGAGACTTCAGTAAATTGAACATCTCTTCGGATTATGACACTCTGATTAGAAGGATCAAATAACCTGTAAGCCTTGTAATCCTCAGCCGCTAACCAATGAATATACACTTGTGATACTTGGGTTCTAACTTTTTCCATTTTTCATTAGGAATATGAGCCCAACATTCACAACCAGACACCTTAAAGTTACTAATATCTGGTTTTCTACCATGCCATTTTTCAGGGGTAACATGATTAACAACTTTTGTAGGAACTCTATTTAAAATAAATTTAGCACAACTTATGGATTTGACCCAAAAATTATTGTGTAATCCTTTAGAATAAAGCATACATCTAGCCATTTCAACTAAAGTTTTGTTTTTCCTTTCAACAACACCATTTTGTTGAGGTGTGTAAGGAATAGACTCTTGATGTTGAATTCCATGTTTAGATAAAAATACTTCAAATTATTTCTTAACAAATCCCCCCCCGTTATCTGTTCTGAAATTCTTAATTCTTTTACCAGACTCATTCTCAACCAAGGATTTAAATACTTGAAATTTAGAAAAAGTGTCACTTTTATTTTTCAAAAAATAAACCCATGATTTTCTACTAAAGTCATCAATAAAAGTAAGAAAATAGACTGCATGAGTTATAGAAGGAACTTAAAGAGGACTACAAATAGAAATCAAATTGATGGGAATGTGTTCAACATGAAAAACATCTTCCACTTAACCATTAGCAACATTAACAGTACCAGAACCAATAATGGAAAGTTGTTTACCGTCACCTATAAATACTTTATGATATTTGTTTTTATAATTGTCATAAGATGTAAATAAAGAAGCATTACTACTCATATGTTTAGAAGCACCAGAATCCATTATCCATTCCACATTAGAAGAAGAACTACTAGATGAAACAATAGTTGCACATAAAGCTACTTGTGATTCATTAGAACCTTTCTTTGTATCCTTAGGCATTAAATGTTTCTCTTTAAAGCAATTCTTTTCAGGATGGTTAGTTTTACCACAATGTTTACAAGGATCATACACAATCTTCTTCTTACTATGTTCATGATGTGCATTAGAAGCATTACCAAATTTATTAGTATGATTTGATGTGTGTGAACTAGAACCTTTAACATTATTAAAACTTTTCTTAGGATTCCTATCATGTGCCATAAGAGCCTTATTAGGTGAGACTTGTCCTGAAACAATCAACCTTTCTTGCTCATTTATCAACCCTTTACAAAAATAATCAAAAGTAGGTTTCGTGGTATTTTGAGACAATTCAAGAGCCCTATTCCTAGTTTGGATGAACATATCAAAAAAAGATTGCATTTTTTGTTGTACAAGAATTATAAGAGCAATGTCTGTTTTCTTGTAATCTTTATCACAATTATTTAATTTTTCATTTAAAGTTTTCACTTAAGCAAGATTTAATTCTACTCTTTCAAAGCTAGTAGGATCTAGTTCAAAAATATTCTTTTCAAGGTAATAAGCATAAACATCATCATATTTATCAAATAAAGAAGCAAGAATTTTCCATACCTCAATCGGGTTGTCTTCTGCCTCAATACATACCTTAAGACTATCTGCAACCATTTGACCAATTATCCCTCTTGCTTGATCACATTTATCTTCCCATATAACCACATCTTTAGCATCGATAGGTTTTTGGTATACATGAAGGGGATTGAGGATTTCCTATGCATTTTTTCATATTTATAAAATCAATAATAATTATCTACTTAACTAGCTTCACTTTTCTAGATGTGGGATTAGATTTGGATGATTGAAATAAATTACTATATTACAAGTACTTGAGAAGGATCCAACATTGTAAATTATCATAGTGTTTTATGATAGTGTTTTAGAGTTCCCTCCAAATAATATCATTAGAATTTTAGAGAATTTATAGTGATTAATGCTTTATATGAAACTCTTAAAAAGCCAAATCTACATGCCAAAAATCAAAAGTGCAAAGGGACTTAGGTCTAAAGACCTACCCTTAAGATTAATTAATTTAGAAGCCAGTTGGCATTCCAAGAAGCACAAAGGACAAGAAAATCTATTTCACTTACGTGAGGGAGCACACATGTCATATAGCATATTTGATCCTCAAACCTACAAGTGGATACATTTGGTATAGGGTTTTAAATCCCATTTAATCGAGAGAAATAGGGAGGTTATGAAAAAGAGAGAGAATTTAGATATATATATAGAGAGAGAGAGAGAGGGTAGGGGTAAGAGGTAGGGAGAGATATGGGAGTAGGGAGAGGGGGGTGATGAGTTTGGTACTTAGGTGTAGGTAGAGAGAGAGAGAGAGAGATTCATGGGGTTATGCATTTGGGTAGGATGAGGGAAGATAAATATAAAGAGGGATTATTGGGGGAGAGAGAGAGGTGGGAAGATAGGTAGGTGTATATGTGGAGAGAGATGGTGGAGGGTGGTTGTAGGGGGGAGTGGGATTAGGAGAAATATAGAGATGGGTCACTCTTCGATAAGGTGGGAGAGAGAGAAATCAAGGGAGTGATTAGCTGTAAGGGTAGGGGGGAGAGATAGAGAGAGGGAGAGAGAGAGAGCGGGGGTGGGGTTAGGGGTAGAGATAGAGAGGGGGGAGAGAGGGAAGGTTTTAGTGGGTTGGGGGAGAGATAAAGGGGTGGGGGTTAGGGCTTTGTGGAGGAGTATGGGAGAGATATTAAATGAGGAGGGGATTAGTTGTAAGGGAGAGAGAGATCGAGGAGGGAGGATAGTTTTAGGGGTGATAGTAGGGGGTGAGTGTGTGTGTTTTTTAAAGAGAGAGAGTAATGTGTGTTAGGGAGTATGGTTAAGTGTATTAGTAAGGGGTTGAGAGAGAGAGAGAGGAGAGGGGGGTGATTAGGGTTGTGGGGGAGGGTTTTTTAGGGAGAGAAAGAGATAGATATCATGAGGGTTAAGGATTTGTGTGGGAGTAGGGAAGTTAAAGAGAAGTTTTATAGAAAAGGAGAGAGAGAGAGAGAGAGAGAGAGAGAGAGGGCATGGTTAGTGGTAGGAGTAGGATAGAAAGAAGGTATGTTAGGGAAATAGAGAGGGAGTTATGTGTAGAGAGAGAGGGGGGGTGGGTGTTAGAGGGTTGTGGGAACAAGAGAGATGTGTGGGTTAGGGGTAGGTGGAGTAGGGGAGAGAGAATGAGAGAAGGTGTTAGTAAGGTTTATGTGGGAGTATAGGAGATAGAGAGAGGGGGGGGTTAGCTGTAGTGGTTGGAGTAGGGGATGAGTGTTAGAGAGGGAGAGAGAGATGGGGGTTATGTGTAGGTGGAGGAGTAGGGGTTTGAGAGAGAGAGAGAGAGAGAGAGAGAGAGAGAGAGAGATGAGGGGTTTGGGGGAGAGAAAGAGATAGATATTATAATGGTTAGAGGTTTGGGGATGAATAGCACATTTAGAGAGAAGGGGGTTATATTTTAGGAGTGGAGGGATAGAGAGAGAGAGAGAGAAGTATTAGGGGGAGGGATTTAGGAAGGAGAGAGAGGGGGGTTATGGGTAGGGGGATTATAAGGGGCTTATGGAGAGATAAGGGGGTTAGGAGTAGATTGATAGGGGTTATTAGTTGTATGGGGGAGGAGATATATGGGAGGAGAGAAAGATATATAGATCAAGAGGTTTGACAATTTTGTTTTTGAGAGATAGGGGGGATTAGGGTAGGAGGGTGAGGATTTCTAAAGGTAGGGTAGAGAGAGAGAGAGAGACTAGGAGAGATTAACAAAGTTATGGTTGTTATCACTTAGAACTTATCCTTTGGTTGTGGAAGAATAGTTCCAAGGTAACCTTTCAAACCAATATTCAAAAGGGAATCTGGCTTCTTTCCTACCAGAGAGGGATCTCTCAATGAATAAATGCAGTGGAGAGAAATATTTAAATAAGATAAATCAATAATGTAAGTGGCTGAAACAAGAGGATATCATTGGGCATGGAGTCAAAATCATGAATCTTTTAAAAATAAACAGAGTCAACAATATAGTTTTTAACAAAGGTGGGATAGCTATTATTTTACAATCGGGTTCTTTCTTTCAGGTGATAATAGAATACAAATGAACAATCCATTAACATTGAGTACCAAATAAAGATGAATCCAATATAATCTTTAGAGGAAAATTTTGTGGATACTTGAATCCCATGAATGAGAGCATAAGAATATGAATTCTGACTCAATACAATTTCATTCAAGCATGAAAAGATAACATAATGGAAATAGGTAACCGGAATAACATTCACATGAGAGACTGAAATACAGACTACAAAATAATAACACAAAAATATTTTCTCATTAAAGTTCTTCTTGGCTCTGCAATTTTTCTATTAATCTTAAAAATGCTCAATACAAAATAAGTCTTCTTCTCATAGGTTTCAACCCTGATTACATTGCAAAAGCATGTATTTATACATAAGAAGATCATTGAGCTAAACCTAACTGCTTCCTTTCTAAAGATAGAAATATATAACTACTTATGATATTTTTAGATTATATTGTTAAAAATTGAATATTCATAATCTCCAAAAATGTTGGAACATGCTGCAAAGTGTCACAATTGTTGACAGTTGTTGGAGTTTGTTGATAACTGATCTCTGCTATCTGTTAATTTTGATACCTTGGAAATTTATAACTAGACCCTTGAGCTGATTTTGTTCCTTCAAATATGGAAACAATATTTTTCCCTCCAAGTCTGAAATTTAATATTCAACTAATCACCTTAAAATATGGAAATAATCTTCTCCCTCCTAAACTTTGTAAATGATTTTGAAATCATTTATTTCTTGTCACTTATTAATTTTCAGAAATAACAATTTTAAATATTTGGGAATAAATATATTTTGATAAAAAAGACTTCCCAATATTTCTTTTAACCTGTAAATGTTTATTTATACATTTCCTTTGAAATAGGAAATGCTCATGGTTTTTAAAACCATGTCTTAATTTCCCATCCATGAAACCATCTCCAGTAACATTTCTGCATTTACATTGTTAAAATTCAAAACCAATTCCTCAAAAACCATTCACTGTTTCTAAAAACCATGTCTCATTTATGTAAAAACCATCTATTGGTTTGCTTCCTGTGGTTTTTAATTTCTAAAATATGAAAAATATTTTTATTTCCTCAAGTGCCAAATATTATAACACAAGATTAAACATTAGGAAAAAATAATATTATTCATTGTTAGGCAGAGTGGTTTCGGAACTTGAGAGGAGTGATTTATTCCTAACCATTTTTGGTAGCGAAATCCAGTAGAAGTTACCACATGTAAAATGGTTTGAATTTCACTACCTCCTCAAAGAATTACCCTTCATGCTATTTGCAACAATGAAATAAATAGTGCCCATTCATCTCCCCTTTTTAACATTTCGGAAGTTTAATATGATATTTATCGAGGAATATTACTTTGGGTTTTAATATTAATAATAAACTTTTTTATTTGTTTTTAATAAGGACTTGGGAATATGAGGCTTATAATATGACCATTTGTGTAATATAGAAGTGGAACAATAAACCACCTTTTATTTTAATAGATTCTTAGACAATTTTGGAGGTCTTAATATTATTTCGTCCATTTGGCCAAATTTAGAAGGTTTACCACTTTATTTATCTCCTCAACTAGATATGGAAATTTTCTGTGCTAGCTCTTGGTCACAGTCTTTCTTCCCATTGTAAACTTTTATCCTTTGATTTACTCCCTATAAGCGGTTTCAGGATTGTGAATGGTGGTTTTCCCTTACCACTTATCATCCAACGAAATGATCATGTATTGACGTGTTGCAGGCAATAAAATGTTTGCTACTGCTCACCACTTCCATCGCCAATGCTACTCCATAGCCTGAAATCAACACTAGTCGTTGATATATCCTATGTTTATCATTCCCAATCGATTGTTTCCTAGATTTACCACATGCCAAAGGGTATTTCTCCAAGGGTTCTCAATGTTATATGGCTTCCACCTTCGCCGATCGGATCTCCTGTCCACCATAGATCTCATCTTTGTTCAATACAAGCAATTGATTTTTTTTGTGAAATCACATAGAACTTCTTTATTAGTTTCTTTTCATGATTCTTTGGCTTAACTTCACGATCACATGGAATATTTTCCTTCTTTATATCATCAAATTTTTTCAAAAAACCAAATAAAAAATCATTGTTCCAATAATGGCTTTGGGGAGGAGGAGGGAAGTTAAAGAGAAAGGGGAAGTATAGGGGAGAGATGGATAGATGGGAAAGAAGGTGGAGGTATATAGAGATATATATTGTGGGTGGTGTTTTCTTGTAGTCATGAGTGGGATCAGGATAAACATATAAAGAGTGGTGGCTTTTTGATAGGTGAGAGAGAGAGAGTGAATGTGAGGGTCATGGTTTGTTCTAGGAGTAGAAGAGAGAGAGAGAGATTGGGGGTTATGGGTTTGCAGAGTAGAAGGGTAGTTAAAGAGAAGGAGGGACTATAGGGGAGAGAGAGAAAGTGGTGGGTAGGGAGGTGGGGATAGATAAAGAGAGAGATGATATGGGGGTGGTTTGTGGTAGGGGGAGGGGGACCTGAAGAAACATATATATAACGGGTATTATGTATAAGGACTGAGAGCGAGCATGTAAGGGGGTGGTTGGTGGTAAGAGTAGGATACAAAGAGAGATAAATAAAGAGAGAGAGAAGGAGAGAGAGAGATAGAGAGAGAGTGGGGTTAGGGTGGAGAGAGAAAGTGAGAGAGAGAGGGGTTTAGTGAGGGTTAGATGGAGGAAGGGGAGAGAAAGAGGGAGTAGGGGGTTAGTTTTAAGTGTGGGAGTATGGGGTGAGTGTGTTTGTTAGAGAGAGAGAGAGTGGCAGGGAGTTAAGAAATAGGGGGAGAGAGAGCGAGAGGTTATGGGTAGGTGGATTGACATGGGGTTGAGAGAGAGAGAGAGAGACAGAGACAGAGAGTTGGGGTGGAGAGAGAGAGAGAGGGGATTTGTGAGGGTTAGAGGGAGGACATGGAGAGAGAGAGGGAGAAGGGGGTTAGTTTGAGGGGTGGGATTTGGGGCGTGAGTTTGTGTTAGAGGGAGAGAGAGTCACAGGTATTTAAGGAATAGGGTGAGACAGAGGGAGAGGTTACGACTAGGTGGATTGGTATGAGTTTGTGGGATAGAGAGAGAGATAGAGTATTAGGGGTAGGGGGAAGAGGGATGTCAGGGGAGAGAAAGAGATAGATATAAGAATGGTTAGAGGTTTGGGGAGGAGTAGGCAAGTTAGATAGAAGGGTTATATAGTTGAGGATTTGAGTGGAGTGGGGTAGAGAGATAGATATATAGAAATATAGATAGATAGATATAGAGAGGGATAAAATTTTTAGGGGGGGGATTAGGTGAGAAACATAGGGGGTGTTAGGGGTAGAGGGAGTATAAGGGGGATTTGAGAGAGAGAGAGAGAGAGATATGGGAGGGTGGTTAGTGGTAGGGATATTATAAGAGACATACAATGAAGGGAATCAAGGTTAGGGGGACTAGGGGAGAGAGAGAGGGGGGGGGTTTATTGGTTTGGTGGGTGGAGAAAGAGAGAGAGAGGTAGAGGGGGTGGTTAGCAGTAGGAGTAGGAAAGAGAGAGATAGGGGTTTTTGGAAAGAGAGGTGGGTGTTAGGAGATTCATGGAAAGACAAGGGGGTGGTGGATAAATGTAGTTGGACACATAGTGGAGAGAGAGAGAGTGGGGTGGGGTTAGGGGTAAGGGATTGAGAGGAAGAGCCAGAGAGAGCCTAGGGGTGTTGATTAAAGATAGGGGGGAGGATGAGGCCTGTGGAAGAGAAAGAGATAGAGATAAATATTAGTAGGTTTAAGGGTTTTTGGAGTTGGTAAGCTAGAAAGAAGGGTTTATACTTGAGGAGTGGGTGGGTTTGGTGTAGAGAGAGAGAGAGAGGTGGTAGGGGGAGGGGAATTAGGTAAGAGCGATAGGATGGCGTTATGGGTAGCAATAGGAGAGGGGGTACAGAGAGAGAGAGGATAGAATAGAGAGAGAAAGAGAGAGAGATGAGAGGTTGATTATGGGTAGGTGTAGGAGAGGGTTTGGGGTAGAGAAAGAGATACACATTAGGGAGTTTAGGGAGAAGGAAAATTGGAGGGAATGCATTAGAGAGAGCAAGAGAGTTTAGGGATTTAGGGAGATGGGAAATTAGAGAGAAGGGATTGGAGAGAGAGAGAGATGGGAGGGTGGTTAGTGGTACAGGGTATTATAATTGGGGAAGAGATATAGATGCATGGGTTATGTGGAGTAGGAGAGAGGGGGGGTTGTGTTAGGGGTTTAGAGAGAGAGGGAGGTAAAGAGACAAGGGGGTGGTTAGTGGTAGGAGTAAGAATGTGACAGATGAGGGGGTCTAGGAAAGAGAGGTTTCTTAGGCGTAAAGAGAAAGAGCGAGAGAGGGTGGGTGTTAGTGGGTTGGGGGAGAGAGAAAGGAGTGCAGGTTAGGTGTAGGTGGAGGAGTAGAGAAGAGAGAGTGGTTGGGATTGGGGTGAGGTAAAGGAGTAGGTGGTTGAGAAGAATATAGAGAGAGAGAGAACTGAGGGGGGTTGATTAGAGGTAGAGGGGAGGAAGGGGGTTGCACAAGAGAAAGAAATATAGATCGAGAGGGTTAAGGGATGCGGGAGTAGTGAAGCTGGAGAGAAGGGGGGTATACTTTAGGATTAGGTGGGTGTGGTGTAAGGAGAGAGAGATACGGGGGATGAAAGAGAGAGAGGTGGTAGGGAGGAAGAGGATTATGTGAGAGAGAGAGAGGGAGTGTTAGGGGTAGGGGGAGGTGAAGGGGTTAGGGAAAGAGTGTTGGCAGGTGGTTTGGTAGAGTGCTATCGCAGCATCTCCAATGCTGCAACAAGGAAAAAGATGACGTGAATGGTGAGGAGCAGAAGATTAGTTATGTATTTTGCATCAATTGTACCGTGGAATGCGGGTTTTGGGTCATTTGGACCACATATTATGTAATGTTGAGTTAGTTATACCGCAGAATGTGCGTTTTTGGTCAGTTTTGTACCAAGTTAGTTAGATATTGGGTCACTTGTCCAAATGTCAACTAGGAAATTGTTAGTAAGTGGACAAGCATTGTAATGGCGAAAGCTTATATATAGATAAGAGTCATAGGTATTGGGAGAGACAAAGAGATGGTGGAATCAAGGTGAAGAGAAGCGCATGTTTTGGTTGTTTCTGTGCATCTGTGAGATATTGCCGAGACCTGATCTTGAGGAGATATTGTATCTAGGGTTCTGCAGTGATAATATGATATGATGAAACTATTCTGGTGCAATTCCTAGGTTCTTTCTATTTATTTATGGTAATGCAATGTCACACTTCATGAATAATGCTATGTTTCCTTCATGCAATGTTGCTTTATTGTTACTACTGCTGTGATAATGAATGTTGCGATTGAATAATGCATTATGAATACATGTCAAATGTTTGAGATTCCAGTTTAGTGTTGCAATAGAGTTAGTTCATATAGCCGCAACCCTCCTCCTTCCTTGGCGAAAACATGGTTCCGTCTGCTCTTCCTAGATACCTAGGGTGAGACGTCATCTGCTCTGTGGGTGTTGCTGTGCAGGACAAAACCTACTTGGGCCGATGCCTAGGGAGACTATGGCTTGTGTTGATAGTGGAGTGGAACCCCTGTTGACTGGAGTCATGTTGGTCAACAAATGGTTTTGCTAAGGAAGACCACACGGGACGAAGTGACCTCACAGTCCTGATAGGGACGCCTAGGCTACGCCTAGGATAGAGGCAGGACCAAACCCCGGCACCAACGTACCCACACCTCCACTCACTATCTCATAAATAGCAAGAAATACCACTTCAACACTGCCAAGTTCATCAATTCCACAAAGGTTAATTGGTAGTAGCATAGTGAAAGGAGAAAGGAATCCTAGAATGGTGGGCAATGATGTTAAGTTACCGTTGTTCCATGGAAGTGCGACAAACAACCCAGAACAGTATTGGTTTTTGTGCTAAGCGGTTTGGACCATGAAATAGATCACTGATGCTGATGCTAAGAAAGGACACTTAGCCATGACTCTGCGAGGTCGTGCATTAGATTGGTTTATGAAGTTTGTTCTAGTCCCTACGGGATCCC
The DNA here is from genome assembly GCA_027924585.1 of Larix kaempferi. Lineage (NCBI taxonomy): Eukaryota > Viridiplantae > Streptophyta > Pinopsida > Pinales > Pinaceae > Larix > Larix kaempferi. The sequence continues at coordinate 442,485 of BSBM01001475.1, read as the reverse complement.
CAGAGAAGTCACTAGATGATATTTAGGATGGGATGATTGCTGAATTTCGACGGCCCAAGTATGAAGCTCAATACATCACAGAATTGAAGGAAATTAAGCAGTATCCCAATGAGATGGTATGGGATTTCGACCAGTGATTCCAGACACTGATGGCAAAGGTTATTTTTGATATGAGCACTGTCCAACATAAAGAGTGCTTCATTGCAGCATTGCTCCCACACATTCGGCTGCCGCTGATGCAGCAAAACATCTCGACTCCCAGTGAAGCTCTAGAGATTGCAATGCGATTAGAGGCATCACCAATTAGAGATAATGCAGTTGGGATGTCGCAGATACAGACACATCTCGCTAACTTGACTATACCATTGCAAGATTTGAAGAAGAGCAAGGAACAGCGCGTTGAAGTATGGTGTATGCGATGCTAAGGAGAAGGGCATATGAAGGACGATTGCTCGGATTTCCACAATTATTTGGTGTCAGGTGTGACAAACCCATTGAATGGCGGCAGCATGCCATGGTGTCGCGTTTTCCAGGTGTATGGGCACAGTCACGACAATTTCCCTTATATGCAAAAAATGGTCACAACCCTGAGAAATCTTTATTGCACATTTTTCAAGTCGGTGGGTCATGATGACAAAGATTGTCGTGCATAGGGGTTGCTACAAGAAAGAATGTGTGATGCATTCTACAACAACGATGATCATCATGACGTACAACAACCCCAACTGCAACCACAGGTAGTCCAGCCACTACCTCAACCGTAGATGCAGTTTGTACCACAACAACAACCACACCAGTTCATGCTGCAATACGCTCCAATGAAAATGGATCTGCAACAACCACAGTACGTTCAACAACCATAGTATGCACTGCAGTGACAAGGCATGCAACAGAATCCTATGCAGACGCAGTACCAACAGCAGGGCGGATTCCAAGGTGGATACCGGGGTGGACGCAGTGGAGGATTTGGTCAAGGAGGATGATGAGGTGGTCGTGGACCTGTCCAATGCTATCACTGTGCAGTGTGGGGGCATTATCAGTGAGAATTTCCACTACTACAGAATCAGTGTATGTTATGTTTTGTTAATGATCATATAGTTGAGAATTGTCCATAGTTGATTGCACGACGACAGGATGGGAACGCTTTGTAGATATAGAATCAGACCCATCTGCAGCAACCAGCCTAGAACCAAGTACAACAACTAGTCCAGAACTAAGTACAGCAAACAGTACAGAACTAGCCCCCGTGACCGAATGAAAATGTAAATCCAAATGGGAACCCGCAGGGGAATCTGCAGTAGACTCATATGTAGGGTGCAAATATTGCGACAATTTCTGCAGAACTACGACCACAAGATGCTTCGGTGGCTATTGTAACTCGTGGAGGAAAAATGACTGGGGAAGATAGCTCGCAACCGATGATTCGGTTGGTAGGCTAGAAGACGATATCATTTGACATCGATGTTGAATGGGAGGCATTCCTTTAGGCGCATCGCGCTTTGGAGAAAGACCACGGTAAGGTTGTTGTTTGCGATATGCCACCTTTCTTTGACACTACATCAGAGGACCGTCCATTGACACCATCGGGAACATTGCAATGGTTTCTTGAGAGCTGTCTATTACTGGCCCGAGATCCGGCCACCCTGCTTGAGATTGAGGGATGGTTGCAGCGATTTCCAAAAGGATGGCAGGAGTCGGCAATAAACTCTTTACAGTGATGGAAGACTAGAAAGGAGATGCGAATGAACATCCAGATTGGTGACTATGATGTTGATTCAATGATTCTTGATCTTGGTTTGGATGTTAACATCTTAACCAAGTAGGCGTGGCAGAAAATGGGGAGTCCCCCATTCAGCTGGTCTCCTGTACAGCTTTGGTTGGCTAACCGTGCAAAAGTAACACCCATTGGGAGATTTTCGCTGCTAACAGTCGATATTGAGGGCATGAAGACTTATGCTGACTTCGATGTCATTGAAGTGGTTGAGGGAGGAAGCTCCTATCCTGCGTTATTGGGGATTGGATGGGCTAATGATAGTGGAGCTGTAATCAACTTCAAGAGGTGCATGATAACCTTTTAGAATTGCGATCTCAGAGTCATAGCCCCGTTGGATCCAACTGAAGGACACCGATACATTGAGCTTATAAAAGATGATGATCCCACTGGATGGGACAATGCATTCAATATTTCTGAAGACTATATTCATCCCACTGCCAATGGTGAGATGGTACGGCACAGCGAGAGCTCTGCGTCTTCCGACTCTGATGATGCATTAGAACATTGGTAGAACCACTTGCAAGAAGTATCGTTCTAAAAATGTGGCTTAATTACGCAATATTTATGTCATGTTGCGACAGAAACAGTCACACTACCAATCTATGAGGGGTTTCCTGGATTAACCAACTTTTTGATGAAATTTGAAGAACAAGTCTCAGAACCACAGCGATTGCTGGCATTGGAGGAAGCACTGAAGGCTGCTCCAGCACGCTGGTGGGAAACACACAAGAAATCTATTGATGGTTGGTCATAGTTTCGAAGGTTGATGATGGTTCGGTTCTGCGATACTAAGGTTTATCACACTGACAAGTATGATGGATAGAGGAATCCCAGTGATCATGTGATGGAATGCCAATGATTGTGGGTAGCGCGACCTAGAGATGAGTGGGTCCATGCTTTTATCCATACCTTAGATGAGATGGCATGCTCATGGTACACTGCAGCCGAGTTGCGCCGAGAAATTACAACATGGGGGGAGTTGATGGTCTGTTTCACTCATACGTTCACTTTTGCGGATGCCAACCCTGATGTCCATAACACCTTACAACTCATCCACGATATGGTACTTCAGGTTGTTCCGACGGCCTACCCTGTCGATTCGCACACATACTATCAGATGCAGTCTCTTATGGAGTGCTTCAACATCACTGGTGGGCTAGAGGATGTGGACGATCCCTGAAATGTCAACATTCCTGAATCTGAAGGAAGTCATGATGTGGTCCCACCTACTACGCCAAGTAATCCGTTCAGTCAACCATTGAAGCTCCGTAAGCTCAATATTGGCACATAGGCCACTCCAAAATTTGTGAATGTTGGGGACTATTGGGATGATGAGATGATGAGTAAGGTCACTGATTTACTCCATGATTTTCAAGACTTGTTTCCTACGAAGTTTTCGGATATGAAGGGGATCCTGGGTGATTTAGGGGAGATGAGGATTCCTTTAAAACTAGATGCTAAGCCAGTCCGACATCGACCTTATCGGTTGAATCCGTGACATAAGGAAAAGGTCAAGGCATAACTTGATCGCATGTTGGATGCTGGTATTATTGAACCAGTGGAAGATTCTGAATGGATCGGCCCTACGGTGGTGCAGGACAAGAAAAATGGTGAGGTGCGCATTTGTGTTGACTTGCAGAAGTTAAATGATGCCTGCTTGCACGACCCTTTTCCGACCCCATTTACTGACGAAGTACTTGAAGGGGTGGGAGGCCAGAAGATGTACTCATTCACCGATGGGTTCTTTGGCTACCATTAGATTCGCATTTCCAAAGAAGATCACCATAAGACAACTTTCACTACTGAATGGGGATGCTTTTAGTACACTGTAATGCCGTTTGGTTTGAAGAATGCACCTGCGATATTTTCCCAGGTCGTTGTTGCTGCATTTAAAGACTTTATTCAAAATTTTTTGCAAGTCTACATGATGATTGGACAGTTTATCGGTTGATCCGTGATCATCTGGCCAATCTGCGGTTAATGATTGAGCACTGTCGACAGCACCAGATATCACTGAACTTGAAGAAATATATTTTTTGTGCACCATTTGGGATATTATTAGGTCATATTGGGTGTAAGCAAGGGTTATTGGTCAATCCGGCTAATATTGCGCTCATTTTGAGTTTGCAACCACCGACCACTGTTAAGCAGTTATGACCGACTCTGGGGCATATGGGGTATTATCGCAAGTTCATCAAGGGATATGCAGTGATTACCACCTCTATGGAGAAGTTGCTAAAGAAAGATGCACTATTTCAATGGACTTTGGAATTTCAAGATAGTTTCGACACATTGAAGACAAAGATGGATTCGACACCAATACTAGTATTTCTAGATTGGAGAAAGGAATTCCATGTACATGTGGATGCCTCATCAATCGCATTGGGAGTAGTATTGGCTCATCCCGGTGAAGGAGATCTTGATCGACCCATTGATTTCGCTAGTCGAAAGTTGTCGTCTGCTGAATGCAACTACACCACCACTGAGCGGGAAGGTCTGGCAATGGTCTACGTGCTACAAAAGTTGAGGCACTATTTGTTGGGTGGGAACATTAAAATGTTCACTGACCATTCCACGTTGAAATACCTAGTCAATAAGCCTATGTTCGGGGGGAAGATATTCCACTGGCTACTTCTTTTTCAAGAGTTCAATTTTGAAGTCATTGTGAAGCCAGGCCGATTGAATGCCAGTCTTGATCATCTATCGCGGATTGATACAGGGGAGGAACCAACCAATATTGAAGACAGGTTGCCGGATGCACAACTATTTAAGGTTGGCGTCGCTGATGACTATTTTGATGACATCATCCAGTTTCTAACAACGAGTAGTACACCAGATGAGTTCACCAGCAGTCAGAAGAAGCAATTGGTAGTCAAGGCTGCAGACTTCCAGCTAATCACAGGAGAGTTGTATAAAATGGGTGCTGATGAGATATTGCGTAGATGCATCTTGCCACATGAGCAAGCACTGATACTAGCTGAAGCACATGGAGGAGTAGTAGGTGGACACTATGGTGGTCGGGCGACGGCTAGGAAGGTGTTGCGTGTAGGGTTGTGGTGGCCCACATTGCATAATGATGCGACAGACTATGCGCGATCCTATGATGTTTGTCAGCAAACTCGAAAACCATATAGATGTGATGAGATGCCGCTGATGCCTCAAATAACATTGCATCCATTCGACAAATGGGCCATGCATTTTGTAGGACCGATAAATCCACCAGGGAAACACACGGGTGCACGGTATATTGTCACGGCGAGAGAGTATTTGACTCGATGGGATGAGGTGGCACTTGTAGTTGATTGTTCTGCAGCTACGGCGGCATGATTTTTGTTTGATAACATTATCACTCGCTTCAACTACCCCAAGATAGTGCTGAGTGATCAAGGCAGCCACTTTCTTAATTGCACCATCAATGCATTGACGAAGGAATTGTAGATACAGCATAAGAAGAGTTCACCCTATCATCCACAGGAGAATGGTACGAGGGAGGCTTTTAACAAGGTATTGGAGCATGCACTAACAAAGGTGTGCAATGCGAACTGCGACAACTGGGATCTCAAAATCCCAGCAATATTGTGGGCCTATCGCAAGCGGCTAACAGGACAGACACCATTTAAGATGGTATATGGACAAGAAGCAATTATGCCAATGGAGTATATTGTTCTGAGTCTATGAATTGTGTCTTCCACAGGCATGGATGATGTCGCAGCATTAGATGAACATCTAGCGCAATTGATGCAGCTGGAGGAAGATTTTTTCATCATCGAGTTCCACTAAGGGGTCGAGAAGGATCGACAGAAGGCATGGCATGATCACCACATCAAAAATAAATAGTTTCAATAGGGCGACTTGGTGCTGTTGTACGACAGCAAGTTTATGAAACATCCAGGGATGTTGCAGATGCGTTGGCTTGGTCCCTATCGCATCAATAGTATTACTTCAGGAGGAGCGGTTCAGTTGTAGCAGTTGGATGAGGCGATGCTCCCCAAGCTGATAAATGGTCACAGGTTGAAGCACTATCGCACGGGCTTAGAAAACTGCGATTCCTGAGTCACATCGAAAAAAAAAATGATTATGTGTTGTCGGATGATTGGTGGCAGGCTGTCGCACCACCATGGCTAAAATGCAGAAGCAGGGAGGCTTTTGTTGTAAGATAGGAATGGTTGGAGACACATGGCAGCGTAGCGACCCGGTCAAATCAGTAATAAATTCCAAAAGTTCAGACATTTAATTAACGATGATGTTCGAATGATGGGCATTAATGGTGGATTTGGCCGAACAACAGACTAGATCAACAATGGATTTGTGTCATTAATATAGGATTTTGGTTGAGTTAATGCTTGATTTTGTGATGATTACGGTGTATTTGGTTGGATGTTATAAAAATGGATTCAAGTGGGTCAAAAGGCACTAAGAATTCAGTTGTTTTCATAAGATTGTCGCATGCTATAGAGTATTGTTGCTGGTTCGTGAGTGTTGATGTGTGTTGGGAGAAGCTGTTGGCATTGTAGAGTGCTATTGTTGAGTATAGTGAGGTATGCCAGGTGAGCTGGAGACTATTGATATCAGTAGTGAAGTCAATTCCCCCTTCATCCCAGCTATTTTTGAAGAAGAACCTGCGCCCGTCAACCTTGAGGCCGAGGTAGAAACTATGCCAGTAGGAGAATCTGTAATTGCTAAGAAGTGATGGGGAGGTCAGCACTCGGAGTCCCCGCAGAGTAAGAGGGTGCTCCGGTCCTCTACTACGACAGCGAGTGAAGCTCTGGAATAGGTGGGGTAGTCCAGTTGCCCCATTCATGACTCTGCCCCATGGGCAGGACTCTCCGCCGGTGACATCCTTGGGTATATCCCTCCAGTTCGGTCGGATGCCACCCCACGTAAGATAAACCCAAAATAGAAGTATGGTGTGAAGATGCCAGCGCTCCCAATTGGAATGGAGTGCTCTATGGATATTGAACCATCGTGGATGAATTTGCACTACGATGATTGATGGGTCCAATTTTTAGTATTTGATAACCCTTTTTCCACAGTCCAGCTCAAGCAATGGCGAAGAAACACACTCAATTGTGGGAAAAGTGTTTTACTTTAATTATTTAATGAAATTGTTTTTATGATTATTCTTGTATGTTAGAATGCGTATCAAATAAACTAATTATATGGAAACCAAGTGTGATTGAGTAGGTTTAGGGTCATTAAAGGATGGACGTGTAAAAGACTAAAGGATCACCAAGCTTGGCGCCCTGTTTCCTGATTTATAGAGGATGCACTCCCACTTTCAAGAAGAATCGACATTTTGACAATCAGTTAGGATCAACATTAAGTCATATAAATAGGGACCTCTCGGGTAGCGAGAGGCCCCTGCCGTTATTTTGAGAAAAAACATTGTTTTAACGTTTTCTTCCCTATCGATACTGCAAAGTACAAACCTTTGTTTTGACATGGATTTTATATTTTAATAAGAGATTGATGATTAATTCCAGCCAACATTTCTAAGTTTTATTTTCTCCTGAGTATGGGTTGGGAAGGCCCCCTCCAACACATAGGTCAAGAGATTTCTATTTGCAGGTATTTCTTTCAATTATGCGTTTTATATTGATGAACAGTTCTATTAAATATGGAAGCACTTGAATGATTTATTATTTCTGTAGTAGTTTATAATACATTCTGTAGTACAGCATAACAGTTTCAATAGTCCTATAGGTTCTTTCTTTGAACGCATATTTGAATCAAAGATTGCATGTGTATTAGCTTTGATTTCAATATCATGGTTTATACCTGAAGTTTTTGACTGTTTCTCATCGTGATCAATTCTTTAGTAGTAGATGGATAGCTTGAAATGATTGCACTTCAATGTTAGTCTTGGGATTTAAAATGGTTTAGATCAGAATTCTAGTTTTAGGTATAAAGTAACTACAGACTTCATTTTCCCAAATCTTAGAATAGATCTGTTATGACATTTTCATTTTCTAGATTTACCATTCCGCATTGAGTAATTTCATAAGATCACCTCCTTCACTTTCAACATTTTAATTATTTCAGATAGATTTACTGCTTTATTCCTTAGAACAGATTTACTACTTTTGGTATCTTTATTTCTTAGAACATATTTACTGCTTTTTGTATCTTTATTTCTTAGAACAGATTTACTGCTTTTGGTACTATAATTCTTTTAAATAGATTTATTACTTTCCAGTATTTAATTCTGTAGCATAACCAGTTTTACATATTTAGTAGGCAACCTTTTGAACATCGATACCAACATCCAACTGTGACAGAGCACAGATAATGCATGCATCTCTAAAGTTTGTACGTTCCCCGGGTTAACATTCAAAGTAGGCTCTTGGTATAGTTGCCATCAGTAGGCATCCATATTAGGAGCTCACCACTTTTTGGTGCCATTGCCGGGGAGGTGCTAAATCTTTTAGGAGACATCACCTAAAAACCACAAAAAGAAAACAAAAATTACATAAAAAAAAACATAAATATTTGTACCAATGAATGCCTCATTGGCAAAGGGATAGATTTGGCTGCTTTCTACCCAAGAACCCCATGAGAAACAACGGTAATAACAATTCTGACCATTCTCAGTTTGACTTGGTACACTGTGAAGACGAAACTGACCACACATACGACCCAAACAGAGAAAACTTCACTACCAGTTCGAGCTCAAACACCTCAATGGAAAACGAAGAGGAGGAACCTAGGGAGCTTTTCACTTTTCCCATTAGCATACCTCTCGGAGATGCAGAATGAAGAACATAAATCCTAATAATCTGCCAAAATTTCATGGTTTGACTTCAAAAGATCCTAACACATTCCTGTTTGAATTTGAGGTAGTTTGCAGATCATTTGATTACACTACTGATGCACAAAAGCTAAGGCATTTTCCTTCCACACTGAAAGACCTATCACTTCGGTGGTTCATGAGCCTTGAAGGAAATAGTATCTTTAGCTGGGATCAAATGAAACAGTCATTCTTAGAAAAATATAGGGACTACTGCAAGGCCAAAGATACTAGGGATGAAATCTTTAGGATGCAACAAGGAGATAGAGAGTCATTAGAAGATTATGCCCAAAGATTTCAACTCAATTACAAACGAGCCAGCCATTGCACATTGGATCCTGAATCACTAAAACTTGTCCTTCTCAGAGTTGTAAAAGAGGATAATTTTGACGTCTTAAATATCCTTGGAGATGGAGATATATTCCAAAAATATTTTGACCAGATCCTGCAAATATTCAAAAACTACTCAAGATCTAGGAAAACTAATAATGGGACGAGGGATACACATACAACCACTAGTGGATCATTATCCTCAACACCAACACTTACAAAATCTGATTTAGGAAACCTGCTGGATGACATGAAAACTGACATACTGCAATCCCTAGCCATGTAACTTGATGCTCTTCAAATAGAAAATAAACAGGATGAAATTAACCAAGCTTTGGCAGTATTTTGTCCTCATTGTAGAAAGAAGCATGAGAAGGGGCAGTGCACCTTGAAAACAATAGAAGTATGTGGTCTCTGCACCAATGACCATTCCACTGATAAATGTTCCCTCTTACCCTCATGTAAGGCAGTTATTCAAGACCCAGCAGCTGAAGGAATAGTAGAATAACTCTGTTTTATAAATAAGAGGAGGAATAATTTTGTCAGGCCATATTAGTAGAGCAATCAAACTTACTATAATCAAGGGCATCCAAATTGGAACTCTGCACCAACTCCATGGAAAGCACATCCAAATCAAAACCAATGGCAACAAAACTAGCAAGCATATCAACCATCCTATCAACAGCCGTATTATCCACCCTCTTATCCTCAATACCCCGCACCTTTTCCATCCACCACAAATTATGAAAACCCCCATCCATTAAATTGGAGGGCACCATTACAATAGCCACTTATTATGCCACCCCCACAACCTCAACCACCCCCCAGACATCCACCTATTCCATCCCAACCAATTCCAAATCCTAATAATAATAGACCCCCACAACAGCAGCGGGCTTATAACACTGATATCACACAATTCCCAACTTATGTTGTAGACACCATAGAAATAAATGAAATAAACCTACGATCTGGAAAAACGTTGCAGAATACATCCCCACACAACATCCAACAACCTATACCTGAAGCTCAAGACCACACATCAGAACCCTATGTTCAGCATCTTGATGAACCAGAACCTCCCGAGGATGAAACCCAACCACTTCCACACAACAGAAATCCCCCATTTCCAGAAAAACTTGTCCATAATACAAAAGAAGAGGAAGAGAATACAATCTTAAACGAATTCAAACACCTAAACATCCAAATCCCGATTTTACAAGCCATAAGGGATGTTCCCATCTACAACAAATTCATTAGAGAAAATTGCCTAAAGAATCCAGGAAGGAGGAAGCATGAACCACCAACTATTAATGTAGTGGGACAATTGGCCGATTTGATGATAGGTGTAATAATAAATCCTAAATATCTTGATCCTGGTAGTCCTATAGTAAACATCACCATAAATAACAAGCAAATAAATAAAAGCTTAATAGATTTGGGAGTTGCGATCAATGTCATGACTAAGGAAACCATGTTATACCTCGGACTCCAATCACTGGTCAGACCAACCACAACAGTACTCCAACTAGCAGACACATCCACTGTGAAGCCTGAAGGAATGCTAGAAGACATTATGATCAATATCGAATCATGGGAATACCCAACTGATTTTATAATAATTGAAATCAAAAGCAAACTTAGTGGCTATCCAAATATCCTCAGTAGACCTTGGTTAGCAACTGCGGACACTTACATAGGTTGCAGATCAGGAAATATGAAAATCACTAGTGGACATACCAGGAAAGAAATGACAATCTACCCGCCAGCAATGAAATCTTCAGAGTTAGAGTATAAAAATTGGACTGATGATTACCAGAACACACCAAATCACGACCTCCGACCTATCCTAACAATTGATGCTGCAATATCTTTAAAGGCAGTAGATGAAGATGGCCATATAGATAGATTTATACAAAATATATCTCCTAACAATCATGTTATTCAAGAATTTTTTTCTATAGAAATAGGGGAAAGTTCAAAACAGAACATGGATGACTTATGGACAAAAGTACTACCAGAACAGATTGAGAAGATAAAAGTCGTGGAAATTCACCTTGCAAAACAGTCAACAAAAATTCCAATTTAGAACTGGAGCAAGAAGAAAAATTGATGAAGATACTAGCACAACAAAGTAAAGAATTTGCATGGACATATGCAGATATGAAAGGAATACATCCTGATATCTGCAAACACTACATTTACATAAAAGAAGGTTCTACTCCCATCAGGCAACCACAAAGAAGGTTGAACCCTGCACTAAAAGACATAGTCAAAGTGGAATTACAAAATTTATTAGATGTAGGGTTCATCTATCCAATATCTGATAGTGAGTGGGTCTCACCACTAGTCATAGTGCCCCAAAAGGAGGCAAATGGAGAATTTGTGTGGACTACAGGGAGTTGAATAAAGCAACAAAGAAAGATCATTTTCCACTTCCATTTATAGACCAGGTGCTGGATACATTATCTGGAAACAAGTACTTCTCATTCTTATACGGTTTCAGTGGGTACAATCAAATTTTAAAACACCTAGCTGATCAAGATAAGATGACCTTCACATGCCATGGGGAACCTACGCCTATAGGGTCCTACCCTTTGGTCTATGTAACGCCACAACAACATTTCAAAGAGCGTTACTGAATATTTTCTCTGATTTTTTGAATAACAAAATGGAAGTCTTCATGGATGATTTCACACCTTATGGAAAGAGCTTTGACCATGCATTGAAAAATGTTGAATTAGTATTAAAGAAATGTATTGAAATGAGCTTGTGCCTAAGCAATGACAAATGCAGGATGTTAATGGAAGAAGGAATTGTTCTAGGGCATCATATATCACAGAGAGGTATAGAGGTGGATTAAGCCAAAGTCTCAGTAATCAGAACACTGCCCCCACCTGTCAAACAAAGAGATGTGAGAAGCTTCCTTGGACAGAAAGGATACTACAGAAGGTTTATTGAGAATTATAGAAGAATTACTGCCCCCATGTTTACACTTCTCACAAAAGACAATGAGTTCATATGGACAAGAAACTGCATGTCAGCCTTTGAAAGTCTTAAATAGAAAACCATCACAGCACCAATACTTCAAGGACCAAACTGGGAAATCCCATTTCACATTCACACCGATGCATTAGATAAAGCCATCGGATCTGTGCTTGGGCAAGAACAAGACAAGAAACCCTATGCGATATACTATATAAGCAAAAATTTGGCTGGGGGAGAACTCAACTACATAGTCACAGAGAAGGAATTTCTGGCAGTCATACATGCAATCAATAAATTCAGGCATTACATTACAGGATACCAAAGTTTTATCCATACTGACCACTCAGCGATCAAATATCTTATGAACAAGCCTAATACCAGTGCAAGAATTATTCGATGGATGCTACTTCTACAGGAATTTGACATCACTCTAATAGATAAACTAGGCAAGCATAATGTCGTAGCAGACTTTTTGTCAAGAGTAACACATGGGAAAGATAATGAATTGGTTCAAGATAACTTCCCCGATGAGCACCTTTTTTCCATATCAATAAAAATCCCATGGTTTGCTGACATAGCAAACTATTTGGTATCCGGGAAGTTTCTAGAACATTACAGCTATAAAGATGTTGAGATATTGTAACTTCAAAGAATATTATATTTGTACTTTATTATTCCGGAGATGTTTCATTCCTCCGTGAAGATCTTATTGTATATCCGGAGATGTTTATTCCTCCGTTGGAATGTGGTAACTCGGGTTATTAGACTTCCCTAGTAGGGGTCGGCCCTGTATGTGTTATGTGGGTCAAAGGGTTATTAGACCACCCTAGAGGGGTCGGCCCAGTTAGTTGTACTGGGGTATTTAACCTATTGGTTAAATACGAGCCTACGTGTACTTGTGTAAAATACATATCAGAGTAGTGTATAAATAGAGGAGGTGTGTTCCTCATTATACACACTCACTCACTTGAGAAAGGCGCATTAGTGGAGGAGAGGTCTGCTATGGAGGAGAAGGAGCTTATGCTCAGGGTTTGCATCTTTGTATATTGCTGGTCATCTATATTGAGGAAGCTTTGCTGGGTTTTCTACCCCATGAGGGTTTCCCAGGATAAATCTCTGTCTCTTGTGTTTATGCTATGCTTGTTGTTTCTTCAGTGATCCTGTATATGCTATTATTGTGAAATGGAATGTAATGCTGTTATTTTCTGTCTTAGCATATTGAATTTTAACATGGTATCAGAGCTAACCTGAAGGAAGACAAGGTATGGCACTAAAGACTCTTGCTTTACTTACGACAATTTGAAGGTTAGGGTTTTACATAAAAAAACCTGTCATCGTAGCACTTTCGCTATAAATCCGTTTTGGTGAACTTTTCGGATCTGAAATTGTTACAGGACGAAGCTAAGATCTCCAGGTACCTTGTGTCCAAAGGACAACCTCTAATTCGTTGTACTTTGTGATTTATGATCTGTACAATATAGGGTTTCTGCCTCTTCCAGATCTGAGTCAAAATCAGGTGACCTTGGGAAAAAGGTCATAACTTGGGCTAGGAAGCTCCAAATGAAATTTAGTGAAAAGTGATAGGTAGTACACAGACTGTACTATCTCAGAAAACTTTTTCAGAGGCCGAAGTTGAACCAGTGACACGTGGCACGCCGTACAAGTTCGCTCTCCTGTATTATCCCATAAACAGGTCACGTTGCGACACTTGGCATAACTCTCTCTCAGAGAATCCAATTGAGGTCAGACCTATCAGGATGGAAAGATAACAGGCCGAGATATCTCAGAAAAATTTTTCAGAGGCCGAAGGTCAAACAGTGACACGTGGCATGCCGTACAAGTTCGCTCTCCTGTATTTTCCCAAAACAGGTCACGTTGCGACATTTGGCATAACTCTCTCTCAGAACATCCAATTGAGGTCAGACCTGTCAGGATGGAAAGCTAACAGGTCAGGCTATCTCAGAAAACTTTTTCAGACCCTGTGGATCAAAAATTTCGGAGTTACACCAGAAACAATCAGGTACATATTTCTATCAAAACAGAATTATTTTTTGGTACCTTCATTCATGGCTTCCGAAATTTAGGGCTTTGAAGAAAGTTGGAATTTTTGTAATCGGAGACCACGGCTGGATGCTACTCATAAAAATAGAAATTTAGAGACCAAGATCAGAATTTTTGGTTGGGCAGAAGGCCGGGCTTGATTAGACCCTAGTTCGGGACTTTGATCAGAAAAGTGGAAAATTAGGGCTTCTGTAAAAATGGGAATTTTTGAAATCTGTGACCACGGCTGGAAGCTCCTCAGAAAAATAGAAGCTTAGAGCTTTGGATCAAACTTTTTGATGGGGAAAAAGAGTGGGCTTCATCAAACCCCAGTTCAGGGTCACGTCTAGTGAATCCGAAAGTTTCAAAGGCAAAATTGAGGAGTAAAACTTTGCAGTTTTCAAATTCTAAATATATCAGTTTGATCAGCTCATCAAGGCGCATATTTCTATCCTTTCGGAAGTCTGAAATTCAAAGTTTGAATTTTTGGGGTTTCTCTGACAAACCCATATCCAGCTCCAGGTCCAGTTCTTGCAAATCAAGTGGATAGGGTTAATCCTAGAAGAAGATGGATTGGTCACCTACATAAATGAAGGAGTTCATGTTTCAGAGGGAGATGAGGCTAAGGCTTTACATAAGGAGATTACAAGCGATCTCGATAGGTATGACTCATCGAGGTATGTTTTGAGATTTGTTCATGATTAAGTTTATGGTATGTTTGTCTTCATGTTATTACAGTTAGTACAATCTTGATTTTAGATTTGTTGTATCACCTTAACAAAATTATGAATGCATGATAGAAGATATTCATTGGTTAGGGTGTTGACACTTATGATTGTACTAATGCATTATGGTGTTGTGTGAGGTTGAGGTTGTCTGCTAACAAGATATAGGTACATCACAAAAGACAAATCAGGCTCCATGACCATGAAAACATGAAGACAAAGACTCATCCATAATCTTTGTTCTACTTACGAGGTATGTATGACTTTGTTATATTATGCTTAACCTATGAGACATGCAGGTTCTAGCTCAGGATCTCTAAATCATTGAAGAGATTGTTTAGGTATGTTGTACATAACCAAGTAGGTATACTAATCCAGGTATGTTTCCCATGAATCTTACCTTGTGTTAGGATCCCTTATATAAGTATATTTGGAATGATTGGTTATGCTTATTCATAAAGTTAGTAATCAAGGGATTATGCATATTATATCTTTTATCAATGATATGCATGAATAAAAGAAGACTTCCCTGAAATCTTGAATACTAATGTTTATTAACTATAATCATGACTATACGTTTTCAAGATTATTTAGTACTATAATGTTTTGATAGCATTTAGAATATACTAATGAGTGTATGTTTGTGTATGAGATCATGAGGATGACTCTTGAGCATGCACAGTGGTACAGAATGAATAGAAGTTCAAAAGACATACAGAAGATCAAGCGGGAGGCAGCCACACAAACATAAAAGATAAGTATTTGAGTTGCTATTTGAAATAGTAATGATATTGCCTGCATGCATATTTGTATTCCTAGAATATATAATGCTGAGTGTAAACATTCATAGAGCATTGAACAGTATACAACTAATGTGCATATGTTTGGACAAACATTCCATTGTTGCTTGTCTAGAATGAAACCTCTTTGCTAACATGCTGAGAGTTGTGCACACTCTCGATAGTATGTTCTGGTAGAGATGGAAGGCATCTAGATAGCCACTGTATGCATACAAGATATGGGAAAGTGTTGTGCCAAAGTATTGGTCAAAATAGTTGCATCACTATGTAAATGATATCTGTATGCATAATGGGTTATCTTTTGATGATTATGAAGTATTACTAATCATGTACTTAATTTTGATTTGTAGGAAAGGTCATGAAGAATGATGGACACCGTACAAGTGGTGGATGTTCAAACAAGAAGATTTACAAATCAAACAAAATATAGAAGGCTCATGGCTAGAAGATTCTCTTAGAAAGAGGAAGAGAATCACGACAAGATGTTTGCTCCAAGTATGGTGTAATTAAAGAAGAAGTATGAATCAGGTTCTGTATAGGTACCTAGGATCGATAATAATTTGATAAGCTTAATGATCACCATGGGTGATGTGGATCTCAACCTTTGCTACAAGGTTGAATATGATACACATATGACATGGATGCAAGAAGGAACTCACCACAGAGTTCGAATGATATTGAGGCTCATATCAGTAGACCCATCTAACGAGAGATGGCACAGATAGATATGCAGAAGATCATTCAATGCAGAAATGAAAATGAAAGATCTCAATTTGATGCTTTACTTCCTAGGTCTGGAAGTATGGCAAGGCTCAGAAGGAATATTTCTCAACCAGGGAAAGTATGATGAGAAATATGACTTGAGGTGTTGGAATGGCCACTCTTATGGATTCCAATTTGAAGCTGTTAGGGGATAACTCATCAGAGTTAGTGGATATAACTCTGTACAGTCAATTTATTGGGTCTTTGATATATCTAACATATACTAGGTTATATATATATGCTTTGTTATGAACACCTTGAGTTAGTATCTAGTGGAAACTAGATGTGTTTACCTGATAGTTGCAAAGCATGTGATGAGGCACATAAAGGACACGATAGAATTTGATCTATGTTATCTTGAAGATCATGACTTCAGATGGCTATTCAGATTCTGTTTGGGCAGGAAGTGTATCAGACAAGAAGAACACATCGAGAGGATGTTATTGTCTGGGATTAGCCATGATCTCGTGGTTTAGCTGGAAGCAGTCTAGTGTGGCTCTCAGCACAAGAGGATTATATGGCTGCTTGCTCTGCTAGTTGTGAAGAAGTTTGGCTTTAGGATTGTTTGACTTAGAGATAGAACCAACTAAGATCCTATGTGATAATTAGAGTTGTATCAAGATGACATAGAATCTAGTGTTCCATGATAAGTCAAAGAACATAGGGAACTAACAAGATATGACATAGAAAGGAACTCTAAAAGTTTGAATTTGTAACAGGTTACCGTTGTACTAACCAAGCCTCTACGTCAAGTGAAGAAGTTACCAACCAAACCTCTGTCTCGAGTGAAGTTTGAATACTTCCGAGACAAGCTTGGTGTAGTTCAAAAGGACCCTCCTCGAAAGGGGGAGTAGTATAGTCACTACTGATGAGATTGTCTCATCAAACAACAAGGTCGTTGATGAGGTAACCTGTTCTCTACACCTAGTCACTTAGAAATAGTTAGATTTAGGACTATTTTATTTCTGTTTAGTTTTACTCATACATGTTTTTTGATGTTAGATGTATTGGTGAGAATACATGCTAGAGGTATACATGCTTTTGATGTTAGATGTATACATGATGTTAGATGTATTAGTGAGAATACATGCTAGATGTATACATACTTTTGATGTTAGATGTATACATGATTTTGATGATAGATGTATTAGTGAGAATACATGCTAGATGTATACATGCTTTTGATGTTAGATGTATACATGATTTTGATGTTAGATGTATACATGATTTTGATGCTAGATGTATACATGATTTGATGATAGATGTATTAGTGAGAATACATGCTAGATCTATACATGCTTTTGATGTTAGATGTATACATGATTTTGATGCTAGATGTATACATGCTTTTGATGTTAGATGTATACATGATTTGATGATAGATGTATTAGTGAGAATACATGCTAGATGTATACATGCTTTTGATGTTAGATGTATACATGACTTGATGATAGATGTATTAGTAAGAATACATGCTTTTGATGACAGATGTATACATGCTTTTAGATGTATTAGTAAGAATACATGCTTTTGATGTATGATGTATACATGCTGCTGATGCTAGATATTGATTATGTACTTGCATGGATGAGGATACTTGTACTTGTATTGATGAGAATACAGATTGAGGGGATTGGATCATCCCTGGACTTCCAGTCCTAAAGAGAGCCGTAGACGTGAAGTCTCCGAGAATGAAGTCCTTAGTGGACAGTTGAGGGGATTGGATCATCCCTGGACTTCCAGTCCTAAAGAGAGCCGTAGACGTGAAGTCTCCGAGAATGAAGTCCTTAGTGGACAGTTGAGGGGATTGGATCATCCCTGGACTTCCAGTCCTAAAGAGAGCCGTAGACGTGAAGTCTCCGAGAATGAAGTCCTTAGTGGACAGTTGAGGGGATTGGATCATCCCTGGACTTTCAGTCCTAAAGAGAGTCGTAGACATGAGGTCTCCGAGAATGAAGTCCTTAGTGCACAGTTGAGGGGATTGGATCATCCCTGGACTTTCAGTCCTAAAGAGAGCCGTAGACATGAGGTCTCCGAGAATGAAGTCCTTAGTGGACAGTTGAGGGGACTGGATCATCCCTGGACTTTCAGTCCTAAAGAGAGCCGAAGATGTGAGGTCTTCGATAATGAAGTCCTGAATGAACAGGCAGGGGATTGCATCATCCCCGGACTAAGGTCCCAGAATAGAACCGTAGACTGGGTCTCCGATAATGAAGTCCTGAATGAACAGGCAGGGGATTGCATCGTCCCCGGACTGAGGTCCCAGAATAGAACCGTAGACTGGGTCTCCGATAATGAAGTCCTGAATGAACAGGCAGGGGATTGGATCGTCCCCGGACTGAGGTCCCAGAATAGAACCGTAGACTGGGTCTCCGATAATGAAGTCCTGAATGAACAGGCAGGGGATTGCATCGTCCCCAGACTGAGGTCCCAGAATAGAACCGTAGACTGGGTCTCCGATAATGAAGTCCTGAATGAACAGGCAGGGGATTGCATCGTCCCCGGACTGAGGTCCCAGAATAGAACCGTAGACTGGGTCTCCGATAATGAAGTCCTGAATGAACAGGCAGGGGATTGCATCGTCCCCGGACTGAGGTCCCAGAATAGAACCGTAGACTGGGTCTCCGATAATGAAGTCCTGAATGAACAGGCAGGGGATTGCATCATCCCTGGACTAAGGTCCCAGAATAGAACCGTAGACTGGGTCTCCGATAATGAAGTCCTGAATGAACAGGCAGGGGATTGCATCGTCCCCGGACTGAGGTCCCAGAATAGAACCGTAGACTGGGTTTCCGATAATGAAGTCCTGAATGAACAGGCAGGGGATTGCATCGTCCCCGGACTGAGGTCCCAGAATTGATCCGTAGACTGAAGTCTCCGAGAACTGAAGATTGGATTGTATCATCCATGGACCTATGTCCTAAAAGGAGCAGGATTGATCATCCTAGGAATATGATCGTGTGATGACGATGCTGATGATCGTATGATGACGATGCTGATGACGATGCTGATGATCATGTGATGACGATGCTGATGACGATACTGATGATCGTATGATGACGATGCTGATGATCGTGTGATAATGATGCTGATGATCGTGTGATGACGATGCTGATGATCGTGTGATGAGGATGCTGATGATCGTATGATGACGATGCTGATCGTGCTGCTGTTGATAGTGTGATGATGATGCTGCTGATCGTGTGATTACGATGCTGATGATCGTAATGCTGATATTGATGTACCAGTAACTGTTTGAGTTACTGATGAAGACAAATTGAAGAAAGCTTCCAATGATTTATAGATGTATCATGTATGATGTTGATGACTCCTTGCTCGTGCAAATGTTGTTATAATATCCTTCTCGTTAAGGGGGAGTGTTGAGATATTGTAACTTCAAAGAATATTATATTTGTACTTTATTATTCCGGAGATGTTTCATTCCTCTGTGAAGATCTTATTGTATATCCGGAGATGTTTATTCCTCCGTTGGAATGTGGTAACTCGGGTTATTAGACTTCCCTAGTAGGGGTCGGCCCTGTATGTGTTATGTGGGTCAAAGGGTTATTAGACCACCCTAGAGGGGTCGGCCCAGTTAGTTGTAGTGGGGTATTTAACCTATTGGTTAAATACGAGCCTACGTGTACTTGTGTAAAATACATATCAGAGTAGTGTATAAATAGAGGAGGTGTGTTCCTCATTATACACACTCACTCACTTGAGAAAGGCGCATTAGTGGAGGAGAGGTCTGCTATGGAGGAGAAGGAGCTTATGCTCAGGGTTTGCATCTTTGTATATTGCTGGTAATCTATATTGAGGAAGCTTTGCTGGGTTTTCTACCCCATGAGGGTTTCCCAGGATAAATCTCTGTCTCTTGTGTTTATGCTATGCTTGTTGTTTCTTCAGTGATCCTGTATATGCTATTATTGTGAAATGGAATGTAATGCTGCTATTTTCTGTCTTAGCATATTGAATTTTAACAAAAGAAAGGGCAAAAGTAATAAGACAAAGTGCCACATATACATGGATAGAGGGAAAGCTTTTTAAACAGGGACCAGATCAAGTACTTAGAAGTTGCATTAGGGAAGATGAGGTACATAACATAATGCATGCCACCCACAATGAAACTTGTGGAGGACACTACGTTGAAAAAAGGACAGCCTACAAAATCTTGCAAACAGGGTATTATTGGCCAACACTCCACAGAGATGCTTATGAGTATGTGTCCCATTGTGACGATTGCCAGAGAATGGGAAAACCAACACAAAAACAAGAAATGCCACTCATCCACAAATCTCTTTAGAGGCATTCGATAAGTGGGGATTCGATTTTGTTGGCCCATTCAACCCACAGTCCAATCAGAAGACCTACATCCTTGTATGCACTGATTACCTTACAAAATGGACAGAGGTAGCAGCACTGGCTGCTGCAAATGAAACCAGTGTGGCCAAATTCTTTACTGAGCAGATCTTTCACAGATTTGGGGTGCCAAGAGAAGTAGTTTCTGATCAAGGACCACAATTCACATCAAATTTAATTGAAGACTTGATGAAAAGAAACAATCTAAAGCACAAACAGTCATCCTCCTACCACCCTCAAGGAAATGGTCAAGCTGAGGTAACCAACAGGGAATTAGAGAGAATCTTGACAAAAACTGTCCAACTTCACAAAAGGGATTGGGCTGATAGACTTAGTGAAGCAGTCTGGGCTTACAATACTACATGGAAAACAACAACAGGATTCACACCTTATGAACTGGTCTATGGGAAAAAGGTCATGCTACCAATCGAATTTGAAGTGAAAACATTAAGAATTGCAGCCGATCTAAATATGAACCTATCAGACATTCAAAAAGAATGCATGCTACAGCTAAATCAACTGGATGAACACTACCAACAAGCACTTACACATATTGAAATCATCCAACAACAAAGAAAGAAATGGCATGACCAACATTTGAAGGATAATAAATTCAACGAAGGTGATTGGGCACTACTCTAGGACTCCAGATTTCACACATTCAAAGGAAAGATAACCACTAGATGGCTTGGACCTTACAATATACAAAAAATTTATGACAATGGGGCTGTGAGAATTATTACAATTGATGATGATGAGTTCCCCATGATAGTGAATGGGCATCGCCTAAAACTCTACAAAAAACCAAAGTCCAAAGAAGAATTTACACAAGTACTCTACTAGCAACAATTGATGCTGATAGAGCATGCTGCAAATCAGTAAACTTCAACACATATAATGAAAAAAACAAAAAGAGAAAAAATATATATAAAAAAAAGAGAAAAAGAAAAGAAAAAAACCAAAACAAAAAAAGGGGTAACAGGAAGTTTATAGGGCATCAACCACAATTCAAGCAAGCCGGATATGCATTCAAGCGAGGCTACCACCTATTCAAGCGAACCTGCACAATGATTCAAGCGAGGCTGCCATCAATTCAAGCAAGCCTGCAAAATGTATCAAGCGAAGCTTCCATTTATTCAAGAGAGCCTGAAATCAATTCAAGCAAGCCAGCCACGTCTACATGCAGAAATCAGTCATCATCTACTACGGAATTCTTGAAGATACACCATGCCAACCTTTTTAAAACATATTCAAGTGAGCCTGCAAGTTATTCAAGGGAGCCAATCACATCCAACCATGCAATCATCCAAATATCAAGCACGATCGCTTGAGTCGTATCAACAACTGGCACAATTTTCAAAATCACATATTCAGCAAATTCAAAACGCGCAAAACGGAAAAAGAAGCCTACGCACGTAACTACTGACATGCAGAATCAACTACAGACAATGCCAAAATATACTACAGAATCCACCATGCATGAAAAATGCACCAGATCATCAATGCAAGTACGCATACATACCAAGGTAATCTCTAAAATGATTTTATTTGATTCTTAAGGTAAAACATTTTCCCACAATACATTCATTTCTAGTCAGTTGAGGACAGCTTCCATTTCAAATCGGCGGCATGGTGGAATGACCTTCATAACTCATGATTGCTACCAAAGTCTCATCACCCTCAGCAAATCATGATCGCAACCTTCACCACATGAAGTACAGAGGTCGATCATGAGAAGGCAGAGATTGATCATGAAAAATAGTGGATTAAAAGTGGCAAGTACAGGTATGATGGAAAGGATAGGTGCAGGAAGGCAGTGAATTAGGGTGCATAATATTCCATGATTTTGCATATAAGTAACCACCCGAAATTCCCAAGAAGTAGCCACCATTGTATTCCTTGAGCCTGTAGGCAGAGCCCGACCAAGTTAAAGGTATAAAACTACATTCCAAAAGCCCTGGTTTTGTCTGGTTATAGAGAAGATTCTAAAAATGACAAAGGGTTTTAAAAAGAGTGAACCGGAAGGTCACAGTGCCATTTATCAAATCCTGAGAGTGCTACAGATCATTCACAACTCAGGATGGATGCCATTTATCCTTGGACTGAGAGGATACCATACAGGGGTAGCCCGGGAGTTCGCAAGAAACTTCAAGCATATTAAGGATGAATAGTACGTCACCCGGGTAAAGGGGTTACGCATAAAAGTGGATGAGGAAATGATAGCCAAACACATTGGTCTTCCAATGGGCCTGCATTGGAGCAGCAATGACCGTGAGGAAAACCACACAGCAAAAGCAGCATTCTTTGAGCGTGGAGAGGTTTATGATGAAGACAAAAATGGAGTCAAAAGACCCTCCATGCCAGCACCATGGGATGAAATGGCTGTAATTGTCCTGAGGTATATTACATGCACTGGAAGATTAAGCTATGTTCCCATTTTCCATTTTCGTATTTTAGAGCTTCTCAGGCACAGAAGTCACATTTCATCAAACAACAATATTAGCATTCCATTTTACTTGCTCCAATCCCTAGCAGAGATGAGCAAGAAGGTGGCTAAGGGAAAAGAGGATGCTTTGGCCCATCATGGGTTGATCAAACTAATAGTTGGTGAGGAGCTAAAAGCTCAGATTCCAGAGCTCGCCAGGGAGGAGTTCATCATGGTGTCTACTGAGGACGTTCATAGAATGAGGACTATGCCCTTGCCACCTGAATCGAAAAGTAAGACCACCTCTGTATCAGGGGAAAAAAGAAAAATTGACTTGGACAGTGTGGCCGACACCTTGGTCAAAATAAAACACTCCAAAGAGGACTCCCCCAAATCAGACCCAGATATTCCTACTAGTAGTCAAGGGTCGAAGAGGCGCAGCAAGAGATTCACACAGGTATCTAAAATCCGAGTCTCCAAGGAGAAAGAAAGGGAACCCAGCCCCTTGATTACCAATGTGTCTGATGATGACATTGATCCTTTTATAGATCAGAATGATCCCACTACAGATGAAGAAGAGGACGAAGAAGAAAAAGAAGAAGAGGATGAAGAAGAGGAAAATAATGAAGACGAAAAACAGGATACAGAAGATGAAATGGATAAAGAAGAAGGGCAGAGCTTATAGGAGCAAGGAAACTTTCAGGAAAACCCTCCAGAACGTAATGAAGACCCTGAGGTCATTTCCTAGCTTGCTGAAGCACGAGCAGAATTGGAAAGGCTCAGAAATGAGTTGGCAACATTAAGAATTAGGCCAGGAAGCCAGGCCACACCTCCCCCATTCTTAGCCAAGAAGACACAAATCCTAAAGATGCATCATGCAGAAAAGCTCCGTTTAGCCGAGTAGAAGAATTTAGCGCTGCAAGAAAAGTTGGCCGAAGCACAAAACAAATTAGCAAAGATAGACCAGGAGATTATCAAATTTAAGGATGTTTTTGTGACTACTATCGACATATATGAGAGACTGCGTGACCTCAGACCACCGTCGGCTGTATATGCAGTTTATTTACAAGAGAAATGGGGCGAATTTCAGCTATAGAGGTTGAAGAGAGGACTCCCTATAGAGGTAAGCACTCCCAAAGAATTTATTGATGCATCTTTGAACTCCACAGAGATGGAGAAAGACCAATTGAGTGAGTTCTTCGTGCATAATTTCGTAGTTTCTGGCTTGCCCAACTGGTCGCCAAACCCATATGTGGGCGATTTCCAGTTAAGGGCATTGTGTTCGTGGATGAACCACGAAATTGAGCGAGCCTAGGACTACCATATCTATGTTGCATCCAAATGGAAAACCCCATTAATGATCAGACCAGAGCCAACTCACCCTGAGGGAATAATCTATAACCATAGGATCCTCACTGAGGACGAGGAACTGATACCCATTCTCCTCGCAAAACAATAGGAGGCAGTGATTCATTTTGACATTACACTCCGCAACGCACAAAAGGAAGTTAATGAGTCCATCAAGGAAAGGTGGAGTAGGGTGGCAAACAATCTAAAAAGAAGAGAACTCCACTCTCCCCTCAGGCTTGAGGATGCTATTTTCAAAACCACACTCTACAAAGAATCCCTGGCAAGAAACCAACTCAGGTGGATTGGGATGAGGCTGAATCCCCCATTCTTTCTTTCCCCAGTCCTCAAAGAACAGATTAATGAAGAGGAAGAGAGGAAGGCATGGTCCACGGAGGATCAGAATTTTGGATATCACAGGAAGGCAGGGACACCTAAGGTGGTAGCATGGGATATCAGGGCGGTCATTGACGAATTGAATAAGTCACCCAAGGATGGGTGAATCCTTCAAGTAGGGGAGAGAATGATGGGTCCAATTTTCAGGTATTTAATAACCCTTTTTCCACAGTCCAGCTCAAGCAATGGCAAAGAAACACACTCAATTGTGGGAAAAGTGTTTTACTTTAATTATTTAATGAAATTTTTTTTATGCTTATTCTTATATGTTAGAATGCATATCAAATAAACTAATTATATGGAAACCAAGCGTGATTGAGCAGGTTCAGGGTCATTAAAGGATGGATGTGTAAAAGACTAAAGGATCACCAAGCTTGGCACCCTGTTTCCTGATTTATAGAGGACGCACTTCCACTTTCAAGAAGAATCGGAATTTTGACAATTAGTTAGAATCAACATTAAATCATATAAATATGGACCTCTCAGGTAGCGAGAGGCCCCTGCTGTTATTTTGAGAAAAACATTGTTTTAACGTTTTCTTCCCTATCGATACTGCGAAGTACAGACCTTTGTTTTGACATGGATTTTATATTTTAATAAGAGATTGATGATTAATTCCAGCCAGCGTTTCTAAGTTTTATTCTCTCCTGAGTATGGGTTGGGGAGGGCCCCTCCAACACGTAGGTCAGGAGATTTCTATTTGCAGGTATTTCTTTGAATTATGTGTTTTACATTGATGAACAGTTCTATTACATATGGAAGCGCTTGAATGATTTATTATTTCTGTAGTATTTTATAATACATTCTGTAGTATAGCAGAACAATTTCAGTAGTCCTATAGGTTCTTTCTTTCAACGCATATTTGAATCAACGATTGCATGTGTATCATATTTGCTTTCAATATCATGGCTTATATCTGAAGTTTTTGATTGTTTCTCATCGTGATCAATTTATTTAGTAGTAGATGGATAGCTTGAAACGATTTCACTTCAGTGTTAGTCTTGGGATTTAAAATGGTTTAGATCATAATTCTAGTTTTAGGTATAAAGTAACTACAGACTTCGTTTTCCCAAATCTTAGAATAGATCTGTTATGACATTTTCATTTTCTAGATTTACCATTCCGCATTGAGTAATTTCATAAGATCATCTCCTTCACTGTCAGCATTTTAATTATTTAAAATAGATTTACTGCTTTATTCCTTAGAATAGATTTACTACTTTTGGTATCTTTATTTCTTAGAACAGATTTACTGCTTTTGGTATTTTTATTTCTTAGAACAGATTTACTACTTTTGGTACTTTAATTCTTTTAAATAGATTTATTACTTTCCAGTATTTAATTCCGTAGCATAACCAGTTTTACATATTTAGTAGGAAACCTTTCGAACATCGATACCGACATCCAACTGTGACAGAGATTATCCTATAAGAGAACAGATAATGCATGCATCTCTAAAGTTTGTACGTTCCCCGGGTTCACATTCAAAGTAGGCTCTTGGTATAGCTTCCCTCATTAGGCATCCATATTAGGATCTCACCAATGATCATGATATGGTATCCTACCACGACATTGCATCTACTCCTTATGTGTAGGAGACGCGCCTTTCCCAAACACTGACTGTACATGACTGGGCACGGGGATTGAAGCAGGCCGGCTTGTTAAGGATTATTAACATGCCACATTTCGGGTGACTGCCGGAAGTGAATGTGTGCGTCAAGAAGCTCCTAGCGTGTTTTCATGTCGGGTCATTTTGGCTGGATAGAGAAGTCCTGGTCATTAGCGACTTAATTTCATCCATAACCGGGTTACCTAAGAATGGAGTTGATCCAGCGCAGTTCATCTAGGGGAAGGCCAATGACAATAAGCAGGTACTGGAGTTAGCCAAGAAATATGGCCTAGAAACGGATGGGCATGGGTATCACACTAGTAGCTACAATGATCAGGAGGTGCTCACGGGCATTAAGATTTTGTCTTGTAAGGTGGTTAGGGGTGGTCGACCTTACCAATGCAACTCGGGTATTGTTGCATGCACTAAGCAATGTGCGGAAGGGGTCCAAATGAATTGGTCCATGTACCTCTTGAATCAATTAATGGAGGATGTCACAGCGGTCCAATCCAGAAAGGGTGCCTTTACATATAGTTGGTTGTTGCTGTTGATCTCTTTCGTCGCATGGAAAGAGCCTGACACGTACCAGGGCATGGACTGTCTAGCTATAGTAGAATGACAGGGGGCACGATATCAAAATCTATGGTATGTACGGGAGCCTGAGAGACTCTAGGATTGCATATTTCCATTTTGGATGTATTGGGAGATGCTTTGTGCTGCGGCAACACAGGTCCTACGAATATCTAAAGAAACTGTTGCGCGGTTCAAACCTATTGTGGCATTTGCAATTCGGTCGCATACCATACATATCCAATCCTGTTGTGATCCTGATTGACAATGGTTGCAGACCTCGTATAAGGTGACGTCCACAGATTTGGAGAGTGCTATGAATGAGTGGCCGAAGGAATGGCGACAACCCATGAGTCCAGTAGAGATAGAAGCTTGTGGCCCGCCATTGGGCCCAGATGATCGGGTATTAGCACAGGATGAGAAGAGTCATCACGAATCAGGGCACCAATCGACCAAAACAGTATCTGATGATACCGACCGAGATCTTGAAGATCCGCTCGAAAAGGTATCAAGAGCGTGCAACGATCAGTGGATTGTCTTTTCCCACCGAGGCACACTTGGGTTGCCTGGTCACAACACTCAATATTGCATCCTCTATGGCAGCACACAAGATGGCAAGGAAAGCAGATGAAGGATTTCATGCGATCACCGCTCGGTTAGAATCCTTGTATGACCTGGTTTTTAGTAGGGCACCAAAGGAAGCAGCAACATCAACCTTTGACACAATCAGCATTGAGCCGTGGGTAAGGAATGTGGAGATTCCCTCGACTGCAATTGTGACCAAAGATGTGGCACTAACCATGTTGCTGCAGCAGTTGCACATAATGACCATTGATGTGAATGCCTTTACCATGGAAGGATTGACTACTCTGCAGGCTGCTACCAGCGAGGAAATGACAAACCAATTGCGGCAGATTAGCGGCATGTGTGGCCTCCTGCAGAAAAGCGAGGCCAATGCGCAACGCACTATTGAAGAATTGACTGCCAGGGTTGCTTTCGCACAGAAGGTAGTGGATGACCTTTAGGTACACCTTAAGGAAGAACGAGCGGAGAAGGCCCACATAATTGAAGGCCTGAAAAAGGAACATGATTTCCTTATTGCAAAAAAGGCTCGCATGTGGGATGACAGTGTTCGGGTCGATCGGGCGATCAAAGAAGATTATCAACATGTGTTGGAGCCCACTGAAGAGGTAGATGTGCTCCATCGAGTGCAGTGCCTAGGGGATACTATTATTCAGTTGCGACGGGAGAATCACGAGTTGCAGGCCCAGCTGAAACTGGGTACTCCTCAGGCCGAAGTGGATGACTGACGAAGGGAACTTAAGGAAGTTGCCACTCAGATGGAGGAACTAGAAACACAGGAAACCAGTCTAACGGCTGAAACAGTGCAATTCTGGGGCCGCATTGCTCAGGACGAGCAGGTTGAGCAGTTGACAAAGTACCGACAGGAAGCAGAGGGATAGTTGGCCACATTAAAAGCTGCAATGCGCACAATGCCACCACTGGAGCAAGTTGCTAAGTCTCAAGAGCTAGAAGACTTACAACACCTCGTCGCCAAGGTAGACAAGCGACAGAATATACGTGCGGCCCAGTTAGAAGAGTTCCAGGACATCGGTGGCAAATTTATGATACAGGCTAGTGAAGCTCTGGAGGCAGTGCAGAAGTGTCGACTGTAGGTCATGGAAAAGCTTACAGATCAACCATCTGCAGACATCGTGGTCGATAGTCAGGCAGCGGATACGAAAGCCAACAAGCTAGTGTGGACAGTTGAATAGTCATATGAGGACTTCAAAGTAAAAACGACAGCGTGTACCATGTTCAATAGTTGATGTGGCTCGAGGGCGAGCCACAAGATTTTGTTGGGGGCCTGTTGGCAGGCAGTTTGGTAGAGTGCTATCGTAGCATCTCTGATGTTGCAACAAGGCAAAAGATTACGTGAATGGCAAGGAGCAGAAGATTAGTTATGTATTTTGGGTCAATTGTACAGCAGAATGCGGGTTTTGGGTCATTTGGACCACATATTATGTAATGTTGAGTCAGTTATACCGCAGAATGCAGGTTTTTGGTCGGTTTTGTACCAAGTTAGTTAGATATTGGGTCACTTGTCCAAATTTCGGTTAGGAAATTTTTAGTAAGTGGAAAAGCATTGTAATGGTGGAATCTTATATATAGACAAGAGTCGTAGGTATTGGGAGAGACAGAGAGATGGTGGAATCAAGGTGAAGAGAAGCGCATGTTTTGGTTGTTTTTGCGCATCTGTGAGATATTTGTTATCTGTTATAGGTGTAACCTACACCTCTCTGTCTGTGATCACCTTGAGTTGTTGATCACACAAAAGGATAACTTGGATGGAGGAGCATGTTGACCCTAGATGAGACTTTGAGTTACTCCATTTTTTGACAAGACTAGAAAAACCCTAAAAATGTCATTCTGAGATATGAGCACTACTCTACTTCAATAGACTAGCGCTTGTACCCTACTCCAGTGTGTAATAGTAGCGCTCAAGCCTCATGAGCGCTACTCCTCTTCAGCAGAGTAGCGCTCAACATTTAAAAAGTGATGAGCGCTAGTTTACAAGCACTATAGTAGCGCCCTGAACGCTACTTCACTGAAAAATAGTAGCGTACATCTCAAAAGATGATTAAAAAATAATTAATTTCATGAAGAGGATTAGTTGCAGTTGGTTTCCCAACTTCCCCAACTTCCTCCATAACCATCTCTCGACCTGAACTGCTTCTCTTGTTCTATAAATACAGGGAAGAATAAAGAGAGGGGTTAGAGACATGAATGTTATTAGGAGACTTTTAAAGAGAAGCTTGCATTGGAGGAGTTTATGCTGGAAGATATCCAAGCCAAAGAAGAGCAAGACCCCAGGATCAAGTTGCAGGAGCATGTCATAAAGTCAGGTATATTTTGTAACATCAATTTGCATTTGGCAATAAAAGGTTGAAGCGTCTTTCTTGTCCCAAATTAAGTTTTCATTGAAGTGATATACTAGTTTGGATATGTTTTGGTTAATATTGGATGTTTAAATTGCTTTGTCTTTTTCCATCATTATATATTATCCAAGATACGCTGAGAAAGGTACTTGTATTGCAGGTTTAGTGAACGGGAGGTGGACTTGATGATCGAACGCAAGATCGAATAAGATCTAGGATCGAACGTCATTCGAAAGGTATGTTCTCAAGGCCTATAACCTATTTCCTTTCATGAACATCTCTGTAACACGGTTAATACGCTTATCTGTCATCCCCTTCCAATTGATAGTATCAGTTTCCTTACTATAGTGTAGTTTTTCCCGCCAATAGACTGGTGACTCTGTTGGGGATAATTTTGTTTTTTCTCTAGGAAACCTTTCTTGTTTGTCTTCCCAGAACTATTTCAACTCCTTTTATGTGCTGAGAAACCCTGTAGGTACCCCCCTACTTGTTTCTATCTGCTTCAATCAGTCTTTTTGCATCTTTTCAAAGTCAGTTTTTAACTTTGAAGACCTGAGCGCTACTCTGTTATACATACAGTAGCGCCCATACGCTACTTTGCTATACATACAGTAGTGCCCATCTCTTCAGGAGCGCTATTTTCCCTACTGCACAGTAGGGTATCTTTCTTGTAGCCTTTTGTTAGTGGTCTGTTTGAGTTTTTAGCCTTTTTGGTGGTCTTCTGACTTTGTTTTTAGATCTCCTTGACTGGTATTTGAGGTTTATAACTTTTCTTTAAGTCGTAGAAACTTTCTTTGATTCTCTTTACCATCTTTAGATCACTTGATTACCTGTGGAATGTTTGGACTGTTTACAACTCTTTTGGAAGACTAGGTTTTGTTCCTTGGTGAACACTTCCACTTATTCTTGCCCTGAATTTATGTTGCTGATTGACAAACCTATTTGTTTGTGCATTCGGTATTTGTAGCAACATTTGTTTGCTCTTTACCTATCTTATCCTTTGTTTTAGGGTTTGGTCTGTTTTGGAGCCTTTAGGCTGTCTTCCGAACTTGTTGATTTCCAACCTTCTGTGACTTGTTGTCTTTTCTGGTTTCAAGTGTGTTTAAAGTGTTTTAGGCTGATTCATTTCTCAGTCCTTGTATTAGTAGGGTGGTTGGTAGCTTGCTTTCCTACCTTTTTCTTGGCGTAGTGGTCTTGTTAGGGTTTGATGTTTTGGGTCAGTCCTCTTGTGTTGGATTACCAGTTTTAAGTATTTTGTTTTCTCCCCACTTTGTTTCCTAGTATAGAGGCTTTTTCTTTTGCAAAAAACCTGTAGGACAAGTCTTTGTTGAGCTATTGTCTTGACAGTTGTAAGCTTAAGAACCATTTTTAGCCATACTTACACATTGCACATAAGTCTTATTTGCTTTCCATGTTTATAGTTTTTTTTTCGTTTATAATAACAGAAAAAGCAAAAAATTTGGTAGATTTAAGATTAATAAGGCTTATATTTGTTACAAGATAGCATAGGTTATTTTGTGTACAATTTCAAAAGAAAACAAAAAAGAAATTTAGGTAGATTTGCTCAGTTTTTTTTTAGTTTGGAAAAGAATTTTAAATGAAAAAATAAAAAAGAGAGTTTTGTTGTCGAAAGTTAGAATTTATGCACTTTTGCTTTTCTGTTGCAACCACGCCACACAAACGCACTACCTTTTGAGTGATAACAGCCCTAAAAAATATTTAATAAAATTAAATAGAAACAATTTTTCTTTTTTAGGGATACACTACACCAACTATTCTTGGTTAGGATCTTGAGTTTAAATCACCTTAAACCACTTAAGATCACACATTACGCAAAAATCGTAGTTCGACTATCACAGGTAAATCCATTTCACTCAAAGTTTGCCTGGGATCTATGCAGTAGGTCTTGTGAGATCAGATTGTTGGGAATAATCCTCCTACTTTCTATTTCGAGCATATACCAGGATTGGATAGCGTTTGGGGACTCTTTTGAGTTTCGGGCTCAGTTACCCTGCACACGCCTTCTTATTCGACCAGAGACTATTCCCCCTGTTTTCGGTGTTGTGGTATCCTTAGTATCTGACCATAGGTTCATACACAGGTGACAGTAGAGGGTATATCTATTGTACCTAGGACAGACGTGGTAGGAAATCCCCTGCAGGTCTTTGGGAGGGCGGTTGGGTGATTCCAGCACTTGCACCCTTAGTCATTGTATTGTGGACCCCGGATAACTGTTCTTCATCCTTCGTTGATCTGTTCTGGGCCCTCATCATCCCAGACTCTTCTCCGGAAGGCATCTCGTTTGCTTGGTTTGCATACTTAGGACTTTTTAGTTGGCGTGTTGTTTGCCCCCTAGTCTTAGTGGCCACTAGGTTGTCTAGTTTTTGTTTATATATATAATCACGGAGAACCAAGAACTTCGTAGATAGAGAAGGCTTCAAAACCTTCTGCCACTTAGAACAAAACCTTTGCCTCCAGCTAGACGATAGCGGGTAAACCCCAGTGTTTCTTCAGAAGCCATTCCTGAAACATAACTTCCTGAGGAAATTTTTACAACAAAAAATCCTGAAATAGGAATTCCTGAGGAACTACCACTTGAAGTTGAGTTTCCTGAAGAACAACAAACAACAATAGAAAACCCTGAAATAGAGGTTCCTGAGGAACCACAACCGAGTACTCCAGATCAGCAACATTTTAGTTCAGTTGAGATTGAAGATCTTACTTCTGCGGAGTATAGCACTCCCTTTAATCCTCCTTTGACCTATCCTATAAATCTGCTTCTGTTACCCATTGGTTTCCAGCAGCCTGATTACAGTGCATATAATTTCTTACCTGGACATTTGATGTCTACTCTAGGAGCTGAATAGGGAGTTCCACAAACTCCCACCATAGGTATGAACACTAACACTATAAATCCTCCTTTTACTGCTACACCGAGTTCGGCACAGACAACCTCTGTGTCCACTCAGTCTTTCAATCTTAATACTGGTACGTTAGGTATGCCGAGTTCAACAACTATGGCATCTACCTCTACACCTACTGTTGGACCTAGCAGTATAGCCAATTTAGTGCCACCTCCTGCGTTTCAACCGTTATATCATATGCCCAGTACTTGGATTTCCACACCCGCTTTAGGGCCAAGTGCTTCTGCAACTATGCCTATCATGAGTACCATGACCGCACCGTCTATGTCAGCTACCACTGGTCTCAATACCTTTGCAGGTCCCAACATGAATCAATGTAATATGCCTGCAGGTAATGTCCCTTTTTTCCTTATTTTCAGGGGGAGGGGGTAATATTTTTAACCACCAATATGGTGGGGCTAACACCTAGCCACAGTGGACGAACCCACAGAGCACTAACCCACTTTCATATGGGTGGGGAAATTTCAATAATACTTTCGTGCAACAACAGATGACAGGGGGAAACCCCTACCAACAAGTAGTTGGGAGCAACCCCTATCAATAGATGGTAGGTTGAAACCCCTATCAGCAGATGGTCGGGGGCAACCCTTACCAACAGATGGTTGGGGGTAACCCCTACTAGCAAACGGCTGGGGGCAACCCCTACCAGCAGTTCATGGGTCAAACCATGGGTGGTTCCCCTTTTTGACCCCAGCTTATCAAGTACCATCTTACTGGCCTCGTTTACCATTTCTGGCAACTTTAAATTTGCTAGATATTTCTAAACTGACTAACGATCCAGTGTATCATAACGCTACATGGCCACCAGTTCCTACCAAGTTACCTTCAGACATTCCAAAGTTTGAAGGCAAAACAGGTGAAGAACATGGTGACGATGTCACTACTTTCCATTTATGGTGCTCCTCGAACTCATTAAATGAAGATTCCATTAGATTGAGACTGTTCCAAAGGAATTTAACCAGTGCTGCAGCCAAATGGTACATTGAGTTACCTGCAGCTACATTCTTTAATTTTGGGGATCTTGTGACTGCCTTTTTGAATCACTTCCAGCTTCCTGTTTGGTATGATGCCGGGATAGACCTTTTGTCTACATTTAGGAAAAATAAAGCCACTCATTTATCTGATCACATTCAAGAGTGGCGAAGATGGAAGAGGCTCACTAAAGCCAACATACCTCCAGAATTCCTTCTTGAGTGGTATTTGAAATCACTCCTTCCTTACATTTCTAAGGAAGTAGCTACGTCTGGAGTATCTAACGAGGAAGAAGCCATCCTACGGACCCAGCAGTTAGATCTCGTTTATGCACAATCTGGGTTACTATATGAGATCATACCTGATGCACCGCAATCGAATACCGATCTGAGTAGACCTAAACTTGGACCACATGCTGACAGCATAGTAGGTTCAATTGAATCTGCAGCTTTCGAAGCATTGACCAAACAGGTTCATGCCTTATCTGTCAAACAATCGACTGCAGAAGTTTCTTCTGTCACAACCTCTCCTTCTACTTCTGAACCTATCAACCAGGTTCAGAACAATCAAAAGGGCCCTCGGCAGCCCAATAACAAAAAGAAGGGCAAGAAAGGAGAGGGGAACCATCAGAAGCCCAAAAAAGAGAATGCCCAAGAGGGTAACAAAGAGAAAAAGAAGGTTAAGTTCCCTTGTAAACTTTGCAAGCAGGACCACCTTACTCACCAATGCCCTCTACTTGAAGAAGCCTGGAAGCTATTACGAGAAAAGAAGCTTTCCATACTGAAAGATCCATTCCCTAAGGGGCAGAGCTCAGCTTCTGGCACCTCCAAAACTGGGGGCACTACACATTCTACGGTTGATCAAACTTTTATTAGCATGGTTAATTTGGATGCACTCTTACCAACGAGAGCCAAGAATTATACCCCGGACACACAGAAAAAGGATAAAGAGATTCCAGAATCCTCCACTCCACTCCACATACCTGTGGACCCAATGCCCAAGATCCTGAAAGGTGTCTTGAAACGGGCATCGCACAATCCCAACACTCGGGCTGCCTCCAACTACAATGTGGTTGAAGATTTATCCCAGACCCCTTGTGCCATGTCTACCTTAGAAGTCTTGCAAAGTTGTCCTTTACAATAGAATGCACTTCTGGCAGCTATTGGAAGTATGGAATCCTCTAACATGTCTGCGCAATTTGATATGGCTGATATCAAATACCGGTTTCCCTACCGCGTTGCTCTTCAGATTGAAGTCATCCATGGCCCAATGACCATTAGACGAGTTGTCGTAGATGAGGGCATGTTGACCTGCGTAATGTCAATTTCCTGTTGGAAAGCTTTGGGTTCCCCCGAGTTAGCCCCTTCTAACACACTACTTACTAGATTTGATGGCAGGACTTTCCGTCCACATGGGGTTTTGCCATCATTTGATGTCACATTGGCCAGTAAGACAGTTGCTATAGAAGTAGAAGTTCTAGACGCTCCGCTTGATTACAATATGTTATTAGGCAGGAACTGGACATATGCTATGCGAGCTATTGCATCGGCAATTTTTTGAGTTGTTATGTTCCCATTTGAAGGTAAGGTCGTTAAAGTCGATCAACTTTCTTTCACTCAGAGAAACAACTAGACTTCTTTAGAAACCACAATTCCCTTAGTTGATCAAACCGCCCCGGTTAATGAGAGTTTAGGAGCAGGGTTGTACGGGTCGTTAATAGACACTTTCGACCTCCCCTCCCCTGTTCTTTTTATGCGTTCTGATGTGGGTACTGCTACCGAAACATTCACGGTTGGTTTAAGAACTGATCCTTGGATCCTTCCCACTACGTCAGAACCTTTTGTGCCTCCATCCATTGCAGAAGTGGCCTATATGGAAACACAACATGCTGCAATTGAACATATCATGACTCCACCAGTCTCTACTGAGTCAGATATGGACTATGCTCCAGCATGGTCACTGAATTCCATTCACTCGTTCGATTGTTTAGACACGGTTTTACCGTCTAATGAAGCCATCTTAGAAGTCATGATGGGCCTGGACCAACCATGGGAACATATGCACCATAGGTCCTACATGCTTCCAGATCTAGACAAGATTGAGAGAGGGGAATTCCTTGTGAGACTCGGTGGATTGGTTGATTTGTCATATTCTCCTTCTACTTTGAGAGCTGTGTATGCTAAGGGAAATATGGCTAATATATCAAGAACAATTTCGATCAACATTTCCACCAAACCCGGGGTCGTGGAAAACATTTTTATTGGTGCAGACTATTTTCCAGAAGAGATTGCTCTGTATACAAAACTTTTTAAAGAATTATGCGACATTTTTTCCTGGTCATATGAGGAGATGCCAGGTATAGACCCAACCATCATGGAGCATGTCATCACTACATACCCTAATGCAAAACCTATGAGACAAAAGCTCCGTCCTATGAACCCTAGAAAAGCGGCCGCCATCAAGGTGGAGGTTGAAAAGTTGCTTAAAGCCGGTTTCATCTATCCGATTGACATGATGGAATGGGTTTCAATCCCCGTTCCGGTTGATAAGAAGAAAGGTACCATTAGAGTCTGTACTGATTTCCGGGACTTGAACAAAGCTTGTTCGAAAGATAACTATCCTACACCGTTTATCGATCAAATCATAGATGCTTGTGCGGGACATGAGATGTTCTCTTTCATGGATGGTTTTCGAGATACAATCAAATACAAATCAAACCCGAGGACCAGCATAAAATAGCTTTCATTTGCCCCTGGGGGACCTTCACTTACCGGAAGATGCCATTTGGCTTGAAGAATGCTGGAGCTACCTTCCAGCGTGCGATGAATTTTGCTTTTCATGATATCAAACACATAGTAGAACCTTACTTGGATGATCTCCCGGCGCGATCTCGAAAGAGACGGGATCATCCAGCTCATCTTAGACAGGTGTTTGAAAGATGCAGACAATATAAGATTCATTTGAATCCGAATAAGTGTGTGTTCTATGTCGAATCGGGATGTCTACTAGGCTTCATTGTCTCCAGTCATGGCATAATGGTCGACCCGTTGAAAGTAGAGTCGATTGTAAATCTGCCTCCTCCTCGCACCTTGCGACAACTCCAAAGTCTGCAAGGCATGTCTAATTTATTACGGCGATTCATCATAAACTATGCTAAAATTACTAAAGGTTTTATGAGGCTACTCAAAAAAGACTCCTACTTTGTGTGGGACGAGGCTGCTCAAGCATCCTTTGAAGCCTTAAAAAAGGCACTTCTTTCAGCACCCTTGTTGAGCCTGCCAGACTACACAAAAGATTTTCTTTTATATCTGGCAGCATCTCTTAATACAATTGGTATAGTTTTGGTTCAGGAAGATGATACGCTCCAAGAGCATGTTGTCTACTATCTTTCTTGCACATTGATAGCCCCTGAGGTTAAATATTCGCATGTTGAGAAGTTATCACTTGCTGCAGTCTATGCGGTACAGAGGCTTCATCACTATATACTTTTACGAACCACTACTATGATAGAAGAAGTCAATCATTTCCAGAATGTTCTCACCCGATGAATCATCGGTGGGAAATATAATAAATGGATTGTAATCCTACAGGAGTTTGATTTGGTCTTCCAATCGGCCAAGTCGAAGAAATCACTAGTGTTCGTTGAGTTAATCTCAGAGTTTCCAAGTGACCTAGAATACACTGAGGAAGAATCATCATTCCCAGATGAACATATCTTCCTCATTGCTTCCTCTGACCCATGGTACGGGGATATATTAGTATATCTCCAGACTTTGAGGTGTCCTACTACTTTTTCTCGAGAAGAGCGATGCAAGCTCAAAAGCCATGCAAAGAACTACCTCATCATCTCAGATACTTTGTATCAACGAGGGGTAGATTCCATTTTATGACGTTGCTTAACTCGAGAAGAAGCCGAAGCAGTATTAAATGATGCACACAGTGGAGCTTGTGGGGGACATCTTTCCGGGTTGGCAACAACTCAGAAGATACTACGTGCTGGATATTTTTGGCCCACGATCTTTAAAGATTGTGTGGAAGTGGTGAAACGCTGTCGTCCATGTCAGTTTTTCACTAAGAAAATGAGGGCACACCCAGCTCCTCTTCATCCTGTAATTACAGCAGGTCCCTTCACAAAATGGGGGGTTGATTACATGAATTGCAATCTAGTTTCGGCTAGAGGACATCATTACATCATCATTGCCATTGACTACTTTACTAAGTGGGCGAAGGCAATGCCTACTGTCAAGGTAGATGGAGAAACTGTCGCTTATTTCATGTTTAATCAGATTATTGCACGGTTTGGTATACCTAAAGAGATAGTGACTGATCATGGAAGTCATTTCCAAAATAGCATGATGACCAAGTTGTATATAATGCTTGGTTTTCGATAATAACATTCATCTTCATACTATCCACAGGCGAATGGACAACTTGAAGCAGTGAACAAAACTTTAAAGGTTATACTGCAAAGAACTGTTAATGCCAGTCGAAATAACTGGCACATCATGTTGTACCCGACTCTTTGGGCTTACCGAGCCAACGTTAAGACTGCTACCGGATTCTCTCCCTTCCAACTTGTGCATGTGATAGAAGCAGTCATACCGATTGAATGCGAGATTCCTTTGCTAAAACTAGCAGTTCAGTTACTACCGGATACTTCAATACTAGAAGAACATTTGTTACACTTAGAAAATCTAGATAAACAATGCCGCGGCGCGCTTACAACAAACAAGGTCCACAAAAAATGAGTCAAAGGACAGTATGACAAATCCGTCAAACCTAGGTTTTTCATTGAAGGAGACTTGGTCCTACTTTGGGATCAAGACAAAGAACCCCTAGGACCTGGAAAATTCAAATCCAGGTGGCTCGGACCTT
Source organism: Larix kaempferi (assembly GCA_027924585.1). Taxonomy (NCBI): domain Eukaryota; kingdom Viridiplantae; phylum Streptophyta; class Pinopsida; order Pinales; family Pinaceae; genus Larix; species Larix kaempferi. Next base: position 403,863 of record BSBM01001475.1, on the reverse strand, counting down.
TTATAATTTCCAAAGTACTGAAGAAAGGTGCCTATGAACTGATAGATTATGAAGGTAATAAGTTGGTCGAGCCTAGAAATGGGCTCTACCTGAAGAAGTACTACGCTTAGTCTGACGTACTTTTTCTTGTAACATCGCTGTATATTTTTGTAAAGTTAGTTTTCGTTATGCTTGTCAGTTAATCTTATGTGTGTTTTTCGTTTCGTGTACCAGATGTCAACTGAACATTTCTTAGGATTTGCTGTTGGCGCCAGTCACCACACCTGTCAGTTGGCTGTAGAAGCTTGGATCATTTACTCACCCGCTGGACAACTTGTCTCTTAGGGGGGGGTTTGTTTGGGTCCTACCACAAATAATGTGGCTGAATATAGTGCAGTTATAGAACTTCTCCGAGATGCTCTCATTTATGGCATTTCACATTTGGAGGTAAGACTTGATGCACAACTAATTGTATTTCAGTTAACAGGTGTCTACCAGATTAAAGATCCTGGATTGCTACGTCAGTTTATACGAGTTAGACTATTGGAAAGATAGTTTGATTCTATTATATATGAACACATTCCAAGAAATTTAAACGCATTAGCTGATTCATTAGCAAACTATGTGTTAGATTGGAATTTGTATTATACACTTTCATAAACAACATTGCACACATAAAATTCAAACACATACATATGTAAATAACCGATACTGTATATAGCCGATACTGTATCAAAAAATATATGAGTTTTGGATCACAAGTCTATCAAGTCATGTCATAAAAGTACAAAACTGGGCATAGTAGCCTCAAAAATATATACATAGAATGTATCCCTCTCCTATGGAGAAGGAGGGACCTCATCATCATCTATTGCATTACGATAGCATATGACTAGCCTAGCTATCTTCCGCAGCACTCTAAGCCATGCTGGGGGCACCCCAACTACATCTTCCTGCATATCAATAGGTATCTGATCCATACGGCATGCATGAACTTCATGAGTCAACCGACTCACTTTTCTCTCTATGGTCCCCAACATAGCATCTGCTGTAGTAATATCAGTTGGCCTCACAAAGATGGTAGGATGTCCCTCGGGACGGACAGGCCCAAGATCTGCATATGACACTTGTTTAGCACTTCAAAATTCATTCATAAAAATCAAATACTTGAAAAGTTTGAAAAAATTAAATAATTCTCAAAAATTAAACATACCAATATCTCCCCAGGCTCCACCTGGAGGAAGCACCAGTTCTGGATCATGACGGAAATCCAATCCAGCATATGGAAACTGCTTGATAGCGGGGACTTGCCTCTCCCACCACCCCTAGAAATCATCAGTATGATAATAGTAGTGACTTTCCCCACCACCCTAGCGGAGGAATATGTCACCTCAATGGCCTAGTCTGGGCTCACGGGGGTTAACCTGAGGTAGAAGCATCCCCAAACTAATAGCAGGCATCCTCTCAAAGAAGAAAGTACACAAAATGCTACCGTACCCAAAATTCTTCATTGTGTCGGATTTAGAACCTGTCAATTGAGCTTTCATGCTCTCCAGTAAACTAGTACACCAATCATATACATGACCGTGTAAGCATTGTACACCAACATGCATAGAGTTCCTGGAAGCTAGGTGTGGTGAGGCACTACCTACCACTCGGTTAATAATACTCATTATCACCTTCAAGGGGAGGCCTTCAGTGGTAGAAATCAAGATTTGGCTTCCTGATTTCTTAGCTCCAGCCACACAATATGTATTCAAGTACTCTTGCATAGATCTTATGCCCACACGAGAAGACCCTTTTAGATTTATTATATCTCCCCTCCGTGAGAGACCAGTAATGAAATAAATGTCATCAACTGTAAGCTCCAAATTTTGCCCACGGATGACAAAAGTATTGGTATCCACATCCCAGTACGGAATAAGTCTTCGAAATAATTTGTTTAGGGCCCTCATGTTTACGGTTCGGTAAAACTTCAATAAACTACATCTTCGGAGAGCGTGGAGAGTGGCTGGGTCTTGCATGGCCAGCCTATCCATGTTCGCATGTTCTCTCTCCCTCCATTGAAGAACCATCCTACACAAAAAGTGACATTTTTTTTAGTCTCGGCGCTTGATTTTAGGTTTTCAGGCTTGAGCGCTACTATGTATACTACACAGTAACGTATGGTCGCTACTATGTGTGAGCATAGTAGTGCTCATCTCCTTTACACGCTACTGCTATTGTTACACAGTAGCGCCTACGCAGTAAGAGTTGTGAGCATTGCGTGGCAAGCAATTTTTGGCTCAAAAAATAAATACTAAACCATAAAAATGCAAGTGGGGAGGATTCTAACTCACTTGGTGGAAGAAGAACAGTGTTTGGATGCTTGATTTGATAGCCACGGAGATTTGAAAATGCTAAGGTTGCCCCAAATCTTTTCCCTACAAAAACAAATTGGAAATTGATTTTTAAAATGAAATTATATATATGAATTGGATTTTAATTTTTGCCCCATCATTGTTTAGTTCTCTATAGTTTCAAAAATTTTGTCAAAATCACCTAATTAATCAATTGAAACATACATATGGTGTAATACTAATCCAGCTCGCATTCTTTCCTTAAATTTTTGTAGGATCGATCTCCTAAGTTTAAAAATTATTGATGTTAGACCTTGTCAACTAGTTAATAGTTCAAATTCATATATCATTCGAGATTTTTTGTCGCATTAACTAATATTTTGTTGAAGACCTAGTTTTGGCAGATTATGAAGCTATGATCCCAGAAGCTGACCTTTAAGTCATTTTAAGCTTTTGTTTTGGACTATTTAAACCTAAACAAGATTGCCGAGCAAGCTTGTCCTCTTCGAGCTCGTTAAAGTAATCGAAGGCTCATCCACTCATGTATAGAATTATCCCTTTTCCGAGCCTAGGTGGATTAATTATGGAAAAGGTATACTCTAGGTATACTTTTGTATGCAGTAGAAGAGTTCTTTTCCCTTTTTTATACTTTTTAGGGGGAGGAGACTAACTGCACGAAAAAGGACCTTTTGGAGCCTTTCTTTAGGGTTTTCAGGCTCTCTAAACATGAAAATACCAAGCGAGCATTCACCTACTTGGGCTCGATGTGAAATCCATGAAAGGGTAAGTAGAGGACTGTTTAAGTTTTTCAACTCTATAAACAAGAAAACACCGCCGAGCACAGACCAATCTGGACTCGATATAAAATCCACGAGCAGATATATGGAGTTATTGTTTAAGTTTTTCAGACTCCTTAAAATTGAAAACACCGGCGAGCAAGAACAGATCTCGGCTCGATATTAAAATCCAGAGATCGGTAATATAGAGTAATCTTCTATCTCTTCTTCGAACTTTGTAAATAATGAAGAAGGTCTTGAGTCTTCCTCCGATGGGCTCGTTAAACTTTTTACATGGTTGGATCTATTGATTTTTTCATTCTTTCTTGGACTCATTAAAACAACAAGAAAGGTATTCTTTTATCTAAAAAGAATAAGGGATGGGAAAGATGTGTCATATCTTCAATGTCAAAGGCAGTTTATTCAATTCTATCCTTGAACACAGCACCTACTTGAGTCTATCTTGTCGGTTGGGTTTAGTTTTTGACCTCAGGGTGAACCTGATCTCCGAGTTGTTTACTCCCCCGGTTGGTTATTCTTCCAACCATATGGAGGGTCTGATAATGTCTCTTACATTTTAGGATTATCATTTACCCCATTAAGTCGAAAACTGCCTAAATCACTTTGTGTCATGCCCATTGTTCAAGGATATACCCTGTGTCAGCCATTCTGCAGTTTGCTTTGACCTCATGTGTCGGCCATCCTAGTGTCAGTCTTGTTACATATTATTCCATATCAGCTCATACCTTGTTGAGTGTTCCTCGATTTGGATGATGGAGGATGCCTTAAGGCCTCCCTTCCAATGAACTTCTTCCCATCGACATCAACTCATTTTACTCTAGGAATGAAGTTTAGAGTCTCGATTAGTACCTTGGAAATTGCAGTCACCAGTGGCAATTTTCCTCCCTGTTGAATGTTGAGAATACATCAATGTCTCTTCTTAGACAGGATCCCCAAGTGTTCGACTCCAAGTCCATCTATTCACACTTGGTAGACCGTACTTGGTACCTTGGGCCCCATCATCGTTATCGGTGGAAGTCCTCGCGTTTGTTAACGGTATACGTCAATGACCGGTAATCAAACGATAACCCCCCATGTTCGACCGTCAGCTCATCTATTCACATGGTTAGGGTTTGTACCTAGAGTTGTTTTGGATGAAGACCTTGGGATTTTGGATGACATTACCTCATTCTGTTATCACCCAAGTTGCGCAAGACTGAGCCTCACTTATATTCAACTCTCCATGAGACATAGATCTAGTTTGTTGTTATGGCTATGATCTCTCAGTTTGACATGGATCCACACTTGTAGTCCAAGTAGCCATGCTATATATACATCTCCTTGTTATGTATTAGAGATCATGTTGTATCACACTGCACATCTATATGATGTCAAAGATGTAATTGCTTGCTGACCTTGATCTTTGTTTCAGGTGTTCTTGTGACTTGTTTCTGCGGTTCTTTGCTCCTCCTCTAGCTTTGGATTATAATGTATTTTGGCCATCGTTTCCCTCTGACCTCACAAATTAGGGGGCATCTGTTATAGGTCAAACCTGCACCTCTCCATATGTGATCACCTTGAGATGTTGATCACACAAAAGGACAACTTGGATGGAGGAGCATGTTGACCCTAGATGAGACTTTGACTTACTCCATTTTCTGACAAGACTAGACAAACCCTAAAAATGTCATTCTAAGATATGAGCGCTACTCTACTTCAATAGACTAGCACCTGTACCCTACTCCAGTGTATAATAGTAGCGCTCAAGCCTCATGAGCGCTACTCCTCTTCAGCAGAGTAGCACTCAACATTTAAAAAGTGTTGAGCGCTAGTTTACAAGCACTATAGTAGTGCCCTGAATGCTACTTCACTGAACAATAGTAGCATACATCTCAAAAGATGATTAAAAAATAAATACTTTCATGAAGAGGATTAGTTGCAGTTGGTTTCCCAACATCCCCAACTTCCTCCATAACCATCTCTTGACCTGAACTACTTCTCTTGTCCTATAAATACAGGGAAGAATAAAGAGAGGGGTTAGACATGAATGTTATTAGGAGAATTTTAAAGAGAAGCTTGGATTGGAGGAGTTTATGCTGGAAGATATCCAAGCCAGAGAAGATCAAGACCCCAGGATCAAGTTGCAGGAGCATGTCACAAAGTCAAGTATATTTTGTAACATCAATTTGCATTTGGCAATAAAAGGTTGAAGCGTCTTTCTTGTCCCAAATTAAGTTTTCATTGAAGTGATATACTAGTTTGGATATGTTTTGGTTAATATTGGATGTTTAAATTGCTTTATCTTTTTCCATCATTATATATTATCCAAGATATGCTGAGAAAGGTACTTGTATTGCAGGTTTAGTGAACGGGAGGTGGACTTGAGGATCGAGTGCAGGATCGAATAAGAGCTAGGGTCGAACGTCATTCGAAAGGTATGTTCTCAAGGCCTATAACCTATTTCTTTCATGAACATCTCTGTAACGCAATTAATACGCTTACCTGTCATCCCCTTTCAGTTGATAGTATCAGTTTCCTTACTATAGGGTAGTTTTTTCCCCCAACAATATTGCCGAGACCTAATCTTGAGGAGATATTGTATCTAGGGTTTTGTAGTGATAATATGATATGATGAAACTATTCTGGCTCAATTCCTAGGTTATTTTTGTTTATTTATGGTAATGTAATGTCGCACTTCATGAATAATGCTATGTTTCCTTGATGCAATGTTGCTTTACTGTTACTACTACTGTGATAATGAATGCTGCGATTGAATAGTGTATTATGAATACATGTCAAATGTTTGAGATTATGGTTTAATGTTGCAATAGAGTTAGTTCATATAGCCGCAACCCTCCTCCTTCCTCAGTGGAAACATGGTTCTGTCTACTCTTCTTGGACGCCTCGGGTGAGACCTCATCTGCTCTGCAGGTGTTACTGGGCGGGACAAAACCTACCCGGGCCAGTGCCCAGGGAGACTATGGCATGTGTCATCAGTGGAGTGGAACCCCTATCGATTGGAGTCATGTTGGTCAACAAAGAGAGAGGTGGGATTATGAGTAGAGATAGAAGTTAGAGTTAGAGATAAAGATTAAGAGAGATGAGGGGGTGATTATTGGTAGGTGTAGGAGAGGGGTTCGGGTAGAGATAAAAATAGAGATAGAGATCAAATATTTTATGGGTTTGAGGAGGAGAAAGGAAGTTAGAGAGAAAAGGGGGTAGAGAGAGAGCATGTGTGTGTGATTAGGGTTACTGTGGAGGATGGAAATTAGAGACAAGGGGGGTATAGGGAGAGAATGAAATAAATAGATAGATAGACATGGGAGGGAGATTAGTGGTAGGGGATTGATTATAAGTGACAAAAAAAGGGGGTAAGGGTTAGGGTGGTAGGGGAGAGAGAGAGAGAGAGAGAGAGAGAGAGGGAGGGATAGAGCGCATGTTTGTGATTAGGGGTACTAGGGAGGAGGGATGTTGGGGGAGAGAAATAGATAGAGGTCGAGGGGGTTAGGGGTTTAGGGAGGATGGAAATTGGAGAGAAGGGGGTACATGGAGAGAATGAAATAGATAGATAGAGAAAGAGAGAGATGGGATGGCTCTTAGTGGTAGGGGGTTGATTATAAGGGACATAAAAAGGGGTGGTAAGGGTTAGGGGGAGTAGGAGAGAGAGACACACACACACACAGAGAGAGAGAGAGAGAGAGAGAGAGAGAGAGAGAGATGGAGAGGGGGTGGTTAGTGGTAAGAGTAGGATAGAGAGGGTGAAAGGGAGAGAGAGGGGGGAGATTAGTGAGAGAGAGGGTGAAAAGGAGAAAGAGAGAGAGGGGGTTAGAAGGAGAGAAAGAAAGAGATGTAGATAGGGTGGTTTTATGGGTTTAGTGGAGAGAGAAAGTGGTGGAGTTTACAGGTAGTCGGAGGAGTAAGGAAGAGAGAGATTGAGAGAGGTTTTTAGTAAGGGGTAGGGGGGAGGAGGGATAGAGAGAGTTGGAGGATGGTGGTTACTTATTTTGGTGTGTGTAGGGGGGTGATTGTGCTTGTGAGTGTGTGCGAGAGAGAGAGAGAGAGAGAGAGAGAGAGAGAGGAGGTGTTGGCGAGTAGGGAGAGATAGAGAGAGATGAGGTTTATGGGTAGGTGGAGTAGGGGTTTGTGTGAGAGAGAGAGAGAGAAAATGGGGGTCGATTAGGGGTATGGGTGAGGCGGGGGATTGGGTGACAGAAAGAGATAGAGATCAGTAGGTTTAGGGGTTCGGGGAGGAGTAAGGTATTTAGAGAGAGGGAGATATAGTTAAGGAGTATTGGGGTTAAGAGAAATAAGTTCTAGGGGTGAGGGGGTTTGTAGGAAGAAGGAAAACCAGGATGGTTAGGGAGATAGATAGGGGTTTTAAGAGTATAGAGAGACAGGGAGAGAGACAGGGTAAGAGTAGGGTTTGTGGAGCTGATGGTTCGTGGTGGGGAGAGAGAGCGGGGTAGGGATAGGGGGGTTAGGATTTTGGTTGTTGGGGATAGAGAGGGAGAGGTAGAGAGACAATGTTAGAGAGGGGGGAGAGGGAGAGAGGGATATATATTTGCAAGGTTATGGTTTTGGGGAGGAGGAGGGAAGTTAAAGTGAATGGGGGAATATAACGAGCGAGCGAGAGAGAGTGGGAAGGAAAGTGAAGGTGTATAAGGAGAGAGATGGTACGGGGGTGGTTAGTGGTATTCAAGAGTGGGATTAGGATTAACATAGAGAGACAGGTGGCTTTGGGATAGGGGTGAGAGAGAGAGTGAGGGGTTTGTTAGTTTTAGGAGTAGGGGAGAGAGAGAGAGAGAGGAGGGGGGTCAGTTGTAGGAGTGGGAATAAGAGATATCGGGAGGACTATAAGGGGTGAAAGAGAGAGAGAGAGAGAGGTGGGAAGGGATGTGGGGGTATATAAAGAGAAATATGGCCAGGTTTGTTAGTGGTTGGGGGAGGGTGATTAAGAGAACCATAGAGAGCGGGATTTATGAATAAGATGAGAAGGCACGTGCGTGCAAGGGGGTGGTTAGTGGTAAGAGTAGGGAGAAACTGAGACATAGGGATAGAGAGAAGGATAGAGAGATATAATGGAGTTAGGGTGGAGAGAGAGAGAGAGAGTAAGAGAGTAAATGGGGTTAGTAATGGTTTGGGAGAGTATGGGTGAGAGAGAGGGGGAGAAGGAGGAGTAGATTTAGGACTCAAGTAGGAGGGTGTTTTTCATGTGTTTTAGAGAGAGAGAGAGAGAGGAGGGGGTGTTAAATAATAAGGGGAGACAGGGGTGGGGTTTATAGGTGGGTGCATTAGTACGAGGTTTAGAGAGAGATAGAGAGGGAGATTAGGGGTAGTGGCGAGGAGCGGATTTGGGTGAAGAAAGAAATAGATATTGGGGGTGTTAAGGGTTTGAGGAGGATCAATGAAATTAGAAAGAATGGGGGGTAGAGAGAGAGGGGGGTGTTAAGGAATAGGAGGAGAGAGAGGGGTGGAGTTTAGGAGTAGGTGGATTAGTACGGGATTGAGAGAGTGAGAGAGAGTTGGTTAGTAATGGTTTGGGGGAGGAGGGGGGAGAGAGAGTGGGAGCAAGAGGATTAGTTTTAGGGGTTGGAGGAGGAGGGTGAGTGTGTCTGTTTGAGAGAGAGAGAGAGATTAGGGGTGAGAGAGGGGGTGATGGTTAGGGTTAAGTGGATTTATACGGTTTTGAGGGAGAGAGAGACACAGAGAGAGAGAGAGAGAATGAGGGAGTGATTAGGGGTAGTGGGGAGGAGGGGGTTGGAGGAGATAAAGAGATAGATATCATGGGTGTTAGGGGTTTGTGGAATATGATCAAAATTATAGAGAATGGGGGGTATAGAGAGAGAGAGAGAGTGGAGGGGGTGGTTTAGTTTTAAGGGTGGGAAGAGGGGGTCATTTTGTTTGTTAGACAGAGAGAGATAGAGGGAGAGAGAGAAGGGGGTTGTTAGGGAATAAGTCAGGGAGAAAGAAACGGTGGCTAAGAGTAGGTGGATTAGTAGAGAGAGAGACCAGGGGGTGTTAGGGAATAAGTGGGGGAGAGAGGGGTGGTGGTTAGGAGTAGGTGGATTAGTAGAGAGAGAGAGATGGGGGGGTAGAGAGAGAGAGGGGGGTGAGAGGATGATTATGGGAAATGGAGAGGAGGGGGTGTTGATGTATATGTAAGTTTGGAATGTATTTCATATATATATTTATTGTACTCCTAAAGAGATGTATTATTCCTCTATAAGGAAGTCTTGTCATTTGTATTGACAAGTGTCGCAAGTGTGTTAACTTCCCAATGGGTTATTAGACCACCTTGTAAGGGGTCAGCTCGGATTAATGTAACATGAGGTTATTGTGCTAAGCTAGACAAGTCGGCCCCATAAGTTTATTGGGAAATCAGGACAAGTATAAATAGAGATCTCCCAATCTCTATTTTGATCACTTCAGAACTCACTCTTCCTTCACTTAGAAAGTGGCGCACATGTGAGGAGGTGGATCAGCTGCTAGGAGGAGTCTATCTCTATGTACTTTGGTTGTAATTTGGTTGTATCATTTCTCTATCTATCTCTGAGGAAGTTGTGGGGTTTTTCACCTTAATGTTTTTCCCACGGAAACTCTATGTGTCGATTGTCTCTTATGTTTTCTTCTTGTGATGATCGACATGCTTGCTATGATTGATATGCATTGATATACTATACATGTTATTCTCTTAGTAAAGATCCCAAAGTATCTTGAAATAATTCTAAAAAATTAACATGGTATCAGAGCTAACCTAAGAAGAAGACATTGTGTAGTGACGGAAACCAGGGTCTCTTGTTTATTGGGTTTCTCTCCACAAATTTTGGAAAAGTAATATGATATATTGACTCTCCTCAGCATGGTGAATCTATCTGTCCAATCAGAATTCAATTATGAGCACTTTCAGTTTTGGCCCTAAAAATCAAGGTTTCCTAAAAAATAGGAATTTCTAAAATATGAAGACATAGCTGGAAGCTCCTTGGAAAAATTGAAGTTTAGATATTTGGATCGAGATTTTTGGTTGGGTAAATGTGAGTATTTTGATCACAGAAGATCGAGGAGCTATGGAGAACCTCACAAAATCGAATTAATTTGCAAAAACTGTGGAAAAACTTGAAAAAAAGAGATAAATTTACACACAATGTATGCTGAAACCTTTGATTAACTGACTGTCTAACATGTGAAAATGTTAGTAACAGGTTTTTATTACATCCATGAGAAAATCGAGAGCATTAGGTGGCTCAAGCTGAGTGTACAAGTCATCAATGCCAAATTGGCCTCAATCCCCCCTAGGTGGGTCCAACTCAATCCCAATCACCCCAAACAGCTACGAATTCTGGTGTGGAGGTGGATGAAGCATGCTGAGTCATTAATTAGCTCAAGGCAGGCGTGGGGTGAGCAAATAGAGGAGGTTTGGGGGCCCAAGGGAGCATTAAATGCTCCAAATCTAGCCAAAAGTGGGCAAAAATCCACCCTAGCGCCCTTGGTCAACTAAATTCCCCAAAACAAGGAGAGAGGGCGCACCAGCAATAAATGAAGGCGCACTTGTGGACAAAACTGGAGGCTGGGTGAACTGGTTTTCTCAGAAGTGGGTGTGAACACTCTCAAAGTGGGTTTTTGACCAACTATAGTCACTTAATCCAAAACATGGTTTAATTAAGCACATGGGCAATTAAAAATTTATGGATTATGGTACTAAGTGTGGTTACTGTTCTAACACCCCCCCTTAACCATAACTTGGTACATCTCATGAAAGATAAGTGGGAGGCCTTGGCAACAAAGGCTCAAGTCACCTCAATACAAACAGAAATTTTATTTGTCCATATGAACCGAGGAAAAGAAGTAAAACCTCATGGGATAAAAACTTCCCTCAAAAATGGACATGGGGCTGAACCTGCAATTAAATTGCAGCAATCACCATCCATCACTTACTCCAAGCAAAGCTCTCAAGTAAGTGAAGGTCTTCTCAGTAAAGCACTTGGTGAAAATATCTGCAGTGTTGCTCGGTGGATGGGCAATACTGCAATGAAATCACCCTGTCATGCACCAAGCCCCCGAATGTAATGCATGTGGATCTCAATGTGCTTTGTTCTTTGCCTCTGTACTGGATCAGTAGATATCTTGATGGCACTTTGATTATCCACCCAAATATTGGTTGGAGAATCAATAGCAACACCAAACTCCCGAAGAATGCCTTGCAACCAAACACACTGTGTGGCTGCGTTCACTGCTGCCCTGTACTCGGCCTCTGCTGATGAAAGAGAAATTGTATGCTGTTTCTTCACTTGACCAGCAAATGGGACCTTCAGCAAACATAAACACAAAACCTGAAGTGGACTTTCTATCGATGGGATCTCCCGCCCAATCGGAATCAGAAATCCAGCTAGTTGAAGTGAAGAACCTAGCTGCATAGTGTACCCCAAAGCTCTTTGTTCCTTGGACATAATGAAGGATCCTTTGGCTGCCTTCCAATGGATCTCATGTGGCTGCTGCATATACCTTGCTACAGCACTTACAGCATAAGACAAATCAGGTCTTGTATGTGTAAGGTACAACAAACTTCCAACTAGCTGCCTATAGAGAGTGCAATCCACCACCGGAGAGTCTTCAAATTCACCTAGTTTTATGCCTGAAAGGAATGGGCACTTGGCTACCTTACATTCAGCCATTTTGAACTTGAATAATAGGTCTGAAGCATACTTAGATTGACTCAGCAATATACCTCTCTCAGATTGCTCAATTTCCAAACCCAAAAATTGCCTTAGCAATCCTAGGTCGCTCATGGCAAATTCACTGTGCAAGAAGCTTTAATTGAGCCAATTGTTTGGTGCAGCTCCCTGTAATTAAGAGATCATCAACATACAGTACAATGACCTGCAAATTACCATCACAATGCTGCAAATAAACATTTGGATCAGACTTGCATCGACAGAAACCAATTGAGAGCAAAAAAGCATCCATTTTGGCATACCAAGCCCTGGGGGCTTGCTTGAGTCCATAGAGTGACTTCTTCAACCTGCATACAAGTGTGGGATCCTCTTGGAATCCTTCAGGCTGCTGCATATATATCTCTTCCTGTAGCTCACCATGCAAGAATGCACTTTTGACATCCATGTGGTGAACTTCCCAACCTTTACTAGCTGCCATGGCTAGAGCTAGTCTAATTGAGTCCATCTTTGCAACCGGTGCAAAGGTCTCTGTATAATCCACACCATGGATTTGTGAGTAGCCCTTAGCCACTAACCTAGCCTTATATTTCAGATCAGAACCATCAGCAACAGGTTTGGTTCGAAAAATCCACTTACATTGCACTAGTTTCCTCTTGGGAGGAAGAGGCACCAAATCCCATGTTTTGTTCTCTTGGAGAGATTGGAATTCTTCTTCCATTGCTTCCCTCCACCTTGGATCATGATGAGCTTCCTGATATGATGTTGGATCAGATCCAATCATCATATAACAGTGATCAGCAAGCTCACTCTCATTTGCAAAGGAAGCATTGATTGTTTGGGATCTAGTCTTCCTAGGCTCTTGGGGATTGCCTGCCAATTCACCTGCAGCTTCTATGATTTTTTCAGCCCACTTGGGCCTTGATGGTGACTCATGTACATCAATGTCATCTTCAGCCATGTCATCTTCAGAAATATCAGAAAAATCAGAGGTAGAATCATCACTAATCTCATTAAGGTGTGGAGGAGAGGAGCTTTCCCCCGGTGCAAGCTCAAAATCTGGAATTGGTTCTTCTTCGAATTGCACACTTCTCTCAATGAAAGTTTTAAGTGTGGATGTGTCAAAGAGCTTGTAGCCCTTTGTGTCCTCACCATATCCAACCATGATACATTCCCTGCTCTGTGGCTCCAAAGCCTTCCTCTGTTCTGATGGAATTCGAGCCCATGCTCTAGACCCAAAAATCCTGAAATTTGACACATTTGGTTTTTGGCCAAACCATGCCTCATAGGGGGTTTTTCCTTTGACTGATTTGTGAAAGGCTCTGTTCTGAATATGAGCAGCACAATTGATGGATTCAGCCCATAGCTTAGGGCTCAGATCCCTAGCTTCAATCATGCAAGTAGCCATCTCCTTGAGAGATCTATTTTTCCTCTCTGCCACACCATTTTGCTGAGGTGTGTAGGGGATTGAATGTTGCATTTGGATGCCACATTCCTCACAAAGGTGTTGAATGTTATTATTCACATATTCCTTTCCATTATCAGTCCTAAGGATCTTTATCTTATGACCACTATGGTTCTCCACTAGGGCTTTCCAAATCTTCAGTTTCTCAAACACTTCTGACTTCAATTTAAGGAAGTAAACCCAGCAGAATCGAGAGTAGTCATCTATGAATGTAAGTACATACCTTGATCCACCATATGATGGAGTGGGAAGAGGACCAATGAGGTCTGAATGTACTAATCCAAGTGGTTGAGTGGCTCTCCTTGCCATTCCCTTCTCATAGCTGCGCTCAGGATGCTTTCCAACTACACACCCAATGCATGCACCATTTGATGATCTGATTTCTGGAAGCCCTTCCACCATCTCGTCCTTGTGCAATTGCTGGAGGTATTTGTAGTTCATGTGGCCAAATATTTCATGCCACAACTTGGAGGTCTCGTTGGCATGAGAGACAAGAGCATGGTCACTAGAATTTGGAATGAAATTTGAGAATTTGTACATTCTCTCATCATGATCTGCATATCCTACAGCCACAACTTGATTTGAGGAGATTTCTGAGATTTCTACCAAATCTGGAGTGAATGTCACTCTCTTGGATTCTCCTGTATGGGTCATTTGATAGACTGATAGCAAATTTGCAGCCAATGAAGGTACATAGAGCACATCACTGAAATAGCCATTCTCCATGTCAATCCTACCAATCCCCTTGGTTTGGAGTTCTGAATCATCTCCCATTCGAACTGTTGGGCCACCATTCGAATGCAAAGAGGAGAAGAGCTCTCTAGATGAAACCATATGTCTGGAAGCTCCTGAATCAATGATGAAGGAAGAGGGATTCGAAGTACCTGCTACCAAAGCATGACACTTCTCCTTATTGTCAGGGTTTGAGGTGCTCTCTTTCTTCCTTGCGCCCTCAGGGACTGGGATGTTGTTCTTCTCCAGCAGCTGCGCCATTGAGTCAATGGTTTTCTTCATACATGAGCTCTCTGGATGCCATCCCCTATGACAATAGGTGCATTTGGTCTTTTCCTTTCCCTTCTTGTCCTTCTCCTTTGACAGATTCGAACCCCCATCTGCAGACTTGGTCTTGTCAAACTTCCTCTTCTCTTGCTGCTTCGAATTCTTGGCTTTCTGCTTTCCTTTGCTTGCATTTGAAACACCCATTGCCAATGCTTGGTCCTTTGATTTTATGGTGCCCATCTGAACTAGTTTATCCTGCTCCTGAGTGAGACACTCCATGAAGGTAGCTAGTGATGGCATTTGCCAATTTCGAAGGGTCATTTTGGCTGAGTGAAATGTGCTAACAAATACTGAAAACTCTGGGCCTAGCTTCGAAAGGATGGACAGAATCAGTTGTTCCTCCTTCTTAACAATTCCACATTGTTGCAGTTGAAGCACCAGTGACTTGAATTTCGTGAAGAACTCCTGGATGGTTTCAAAATGCGCTGGGCTCAAGCTAATGAGCTCGTTTTCAAGCTGGTGGCCTCTCAGTTCATCAGTTTTCCCAAAGAGTGATTCTAGTTTCACCCATACTTCATTGGGGGTTGTCAAACTGTCTGTATGAAACAAGAGTTCCCTTGAAATGCTCAGGCATAGCAATCCATAAGCTTCATCAAGTCGATTGTAGTACTTTGCTTTCTCCACAGCAGAATTTGGCTCCACTTCTGTGCCCATGGTTACTCTATAGAGACCCTTAGATCTCAGCTTGATGACCATCTCAGCCTTCCAATCGAAAAAATTGAAGGGTGTGAGCAACATTTGGTTTGCTTCCATGACTGCTGCGTTAATGGTGAGAAAACTACTGAAACACCTACAAAAAACACTCAATTTGTATCTGGAAATCCTCTCTAGAATGCAGTTCAACGCTCAATGTTGGCCTGCAACTCACTAACTCCATGATGGCTCTGATACCATGTGAGTATTTTGATCACAGAAGATCGAGGAGCTATGGAGAACCTCACAAAATCGAATTAATTTGCAAAAACTGTGGAAAAACTTGAAAAAAAGAGATAAATTTACACACAATGTATGCTGAAACCTTTGATTAACTGACTGTCTAACATGTGAAAATGTTAGTAACAGGTTTTTATTACATCCATGAGAAAATCGAGAGCATTAGGTGGCTCAAGCTGAGTGTACAAGTCATCAATGCCAAATTGGCCTCAATCCCCCCTAGGTGGGTCCAACTCAATCCCAATCACCCCAAACAGCTACGAATTCTGGTGTGGAGGTGGCTGAAGCATGCTGAGTCATTAATTAGCTCAAGGCAGGTGTGGGTGAGCAAATAGAGGAGGTTTGGGGGCCCAAGGGAGCATTAAATGCTCCAAATCTAGCCAAAAGTGGGCAAAAATCCACCCTAGCGCCCTTGGTCAACTAAATTCCCCAAAACAAGGAGAGAGTGCGCACCAGCAATAAATGAGGGTGCACTTGTGGACAAAACTGGAGGCTGGGTGAACTGGTTTGCTCAGAAGTGGGTGTGAACACTCTCAAAGTGGGTTTTTGACCAACTATAGTCACTTAATCCAAAACATGGTTTAATTAAGCACATGGGCAATTAAAAATTTATGGATTATGGTACTAAGTGTGGTTACTGTTCTAACAGTAAAACTCTAGGAAACTCAAACCCTGTTTTAGGGTCCTCCTTAGTGAATCCAGGAAGACTAAAAGGCACTTCTTAAGGGTGAAACTTTGCAGAAATCAAATTCTTAGTATACCAGGCTGATCAGCTCATCAAGGCGCATCTTTCTATCCTTTCAGAAAGTTGAAATTCACATTTTGAATTTTCAAGGTTTCTCTAACAAACCCTAATCCGGGACCAGATCTAGTTTTCAGCAAATCAAGTGGTAAGACCTAAATCTTCTCTATTTCCATTTGAAGTAATCTTTAAGATGTCTCACCACACCAAGATTGAGGATAAGCTTGAAGGGGCTGATAACTTCTGATCCTGGAAATATAGGGTTGGATTAATCCTGGAAGAAAATGAATTGGACACCTACATCAGCTCTGAAGTCCCTATCCCATAGGATGAAGAGGCTAAGGTATTGCATAAGAAGAACTTGGTCAAGGCAAAGAGAATCATTGCTGATTATATCAAAGACCATCTCATACCACATGTGTCATCTCTGAAGACACCCAAGGATATGTTTGACTCTTTTACCAAGCTATTTGAAGGGAAGAACATAAATCAGAAGATGACTCTGTGGAATCAATTGAAAGGGGTCAAGTTGTTGAATGTAGATACCATTCAATCTTACTTCTCCAAGGTCTCTCAGATTAAGGAACAACTTGAAGCTGTGGATGAAGTAGTAGACAATGGTGAAGTTGTTATGACCACTCTGAATGGCCTACCTAGGTCATGGGACTCTTTTATTCAAGGAATCTGTGCAAGAAAGAAATTGATTTCTTTCATTAGATTGTGGGAGGAATGCTCTCAAGAAGAAGCAAGGCTTGTGGCTCGAGAAGAAAAGATGGGAAATGAAGATCAAGCTCTCACTGCTCACACCAAGAAGGGAAGCAAGTTCAAGGGGAAGCATTCTCATTCTAAGAGACCTTCTCACCACTCTAAAAATAGGAGACATCTAAGATGTTTCACATGTAATGATAAAGGGCACTTTGCCTCAGATTGTCCCAAGAACAAGAAGGACAACAATAACAACTTCAACAAAAAGAAGAAGGGCAACAAAAGAAAATGTCATGCTCATGCTGCTGAGGATGATGAACCTCCCAAGAAGAAGGATAGATCTGAAAGTGATGATGATGACTCATCAAGCGAAGAAGAGTATGTTCTAATCTCTTCTCTCATAGGTACTATCTCTCATGGTTGTAATGCTTGGCTTATTTATAGTGGGGCTTTCAAACACATGACTAGGTTTAAAGAATCTTTGTAAATCTATCTGAACATGAATCACCCCATAAGGTGAAACTTGGGGATGATTATCAATACCCTATCAAAGGAAGTGGGGAAGCCTCCTACAACCTAGATTCTGGAAAGTATTTGAAGATGAAAGAAGTTCTTTATGTACTTGGGCTCAAGAAGAACCTACTCTCCATATCCGCATTGGATGCAAAAGGTATGAGGGTTGCATTTCTGGATGGCCAAGTTCTAATGTGGCAAAAGGGAAAAACCATAGATGATCTAGTGGTGATTGGAGAGCAAGAGGGAGAATTGTATAAATTGAAGGGACAACCTGAACATGCCATGGTGCATGATTCCATGGAGCCAAGTGAAATTTGGCATAGAAGACTTTCTCATATGCACTATAGGGCACTTCCAATTGCAAGAAAAGCTGTGGAGGGTCTTCTTGAAATAAATACAAAGCATGAAAGTGTTTGGAAAGGATGTGTAAAATGAAAGAACATAAAGAAAGCATTTCCAAGAAGTGAAAGCAAAGCTAAAGGAATCTTGGAAATCATCCACTCGGATGTATGCATTCTGATGTCATCTAGTCCTATGAGTGGGTATGTTTACTATGTCTCTTTCACTGATGACTTCTCTAGGAAGACTTGAGTTTAATTCTTGAAGAACAAAGATGAAGTATTTGATAAGTTCAAGGAATTCAAAACCTTGATGGAGAACCAAACTGATAAGAAGATCAAAACATTCAGATCCAACAATGGTGGAGAATTCACTTCAAGTGACTTCAAGAAGTTATGCAGTGATTCAGGGATTAAGAGGGAGTTGACTACTCCTTACAATACACAACAGAATGGAGTTGCAGAAAGAAAAAATCGAACAATCATGGAAGCAGCAAGGGCAATGTTGCATGACCAGGATCTTCCTATGCATCTATGGGCAGAAGTAGCTAGGATAGCTGTATATGTGTAGAACAAAACACCCCACAAGATATTGGACAACAAGAAACTAGAAGAGGTCTTCTCTGGTAAGAAACTTGAAGTCAGCCATCTCAAAATATTTGGTTGTCTAGTATACACTCATGTCCCAAAGGAAAAGAGGACCTAGGTAGATCCTTCAGGAAAGAAGGGTATCTTTGTGGGTTACAGTGAAAGCTCGAAGGCTTACAGAATATACTTTCCAGGGTTCAAGAAGATTGATGTCAGCAGTGATGTGACATTTGATGAAAACTATGCATTCATCAAATCAAGGAAGACACCTATTGAAGATTATGAAGAACCTAAGGAAACTAGATTTCAAGACACTAGTATGATTGAAGCAATTCCAGATGCAGATCGTGAAATTGAAGATCCACAAGAACCTATAGATCCACCCCGTGAGAATAACTCTCACAAGAGGAAGCCTGCATGGGCTAGAGAGCTCATTCAAGATGCAAAAAGATATGGCATTCCAGAAGAAGAACACAAAGCAAAGAAGAGAACTAGATCTCATACCAGCTATGTTGCTTTACTCTGTGATATCATGAACAAAGAACCTTCCAATTATGAAGAAGCAGTAGAAAAGAAAGAATGGAAGGATGCCATGGTCGAAGAATACCAATCAATACTGAAAAATGATGTTTGGGATGTTGTCCCAAGACCTGAAGGGAAGTCTGTTGTGACTTCCAAATGGATCTACAAAATCAAGCATGCTGCAAATGGCAACATAGAGAAATACAAGGCAAGATTCATAGCTCATGGCTTCTCTCAGAAAGAGGGAATAGATTATGAAGAAACTTTTGCTCCTGTATCCAGGTACACTTCCATCATATCAGTACGTGCTCTGGCTGCAGTGATGAAATGGAAGATACACCAGATGGATGTCAAGACTACTTTATTGAATGGTCTAGTTGAAGATGAAGTGTATGTGGAGCAGCCACTTGGTTTTGAGACACATGATAGGGAGTCATATGTGTGCAGACTGAAGAAAGCCTTGTATGGCTTGAATCAATATCCCAGGACTTGGTATGGTAGGATGGATGGTTTCCTATCTAGTTTTGGCTTTACCAAGAGTAAAGAAGTTTCCAACCTTTATTACAAGGTTGAGGAAGGCAATCCAATGATACTACTTCTGTATGTGGATGATCTATTTGTAATAGGTAATGATAGTTTAATTGTCGATACCAAGAGGAAGCTTGCAGGCGAGTTCGAGATGAAGGACTTGGGGATGATGCACTATTTCCTAGGCATGGAGGTGTGGTAGAATGCAGATGGTATCTTCCTTGGACAAGGGAAGTATGTAGTAGAGATCTTGAAGAGGTTCGGGATGATGGTATACAAGGACATGGCCACACTTATGGCATTGAACTTGAAGCTTCTGTGTGATGCTTCATCTGCTCCGGTTGATGTCACTGTGTATCGTCAGATGATTGGGTCCTTAATGTACCTGATGAACACTAGACCAGATATTTGCTTTGCGGTGAATAGATTGAGCCAGTTTCTGACGGATCCCAGAGGTGTTCACATGGTTGTTGTAAAGCATATTCTTAGGTAGCTGAAGGGTACAGTTGACTATGGGCTCAAGTATGATGCGAATCAAAAGTTTAACCTACAGGGTTATGTTGATTCAGATTGGGCAGGCAGTGCTACAGATCGGAAGAGCACTTCTTGGTGTTGCTTCAGTATGGGATCAGGTGTGATATCTTGGTTTAGCATGAAGCAGTCCTGCGTAGCACTGAGTACAGCTAAGGCAGAGTATGTTGCAGCCTGTTCGGCTAGTTGTGAGGCAGTATGGTTGAGGAAGCTACTATCTGAGTTATTTGATCTATCATTGGAGGCTACTGGTATATTTTGTGACAACCAGAGTTGTGTGAAGCTATCTGAGAACCAGGTGTTCCATGACAGGTCGAAACACATAGAGATCAAATATCACTATATCAGGGATATGGTGCAGAGGGGAGCAGTGAAGCTCCTATATGTTGCGATGGATGAGTAGATTGCAAATGTGTTGACGAAGCCACTAGCCAGAGTAAAGTTCGAGTACTTCAAAGAGAGGCTTGGTGTTCTTCAGATCGATGACACTTAGAGGAAGAAGTGATGGAGACATTTGCTGAAGCCATTCCATGCATGGTGGAAGGAGGATCCTTCACATGGCTATGGATGTAAGCACTGGATGATAAGCATCAGGATGATGTTCTAGTTTCTGCTGGATATGATCAGTTGGATCATTTATGTATGTATGCATCATGTTGGATGTTGGATATGATCAGTTGGATCGTTTATGTATGTATGCATCATGTTGGATGCTGGATATGATCAGTTGGATAATTTATATGTATGTATATATGCATCATGTTGGATGCTTGGACCATGTATTTGTATATGTATCAGGTGGATATGATTGTATGATCAGGTAGATCATGTATGTTAATATATATCAGGTGGATACATTGTGTGATCAGGTGGATCATGTATCTGTGTATGAATCAAGTAGATACATTATATGATTAGGTGGATCATGTATGATGATATGTATCAGGTAGATACTTGGTATGCATAAGATGGATGCATAATATTATCACGATGATCATGGATGGTGAGCTTCAAGATGTTTCTCAAGATGAAATGCATCAAAACGATGCAGTGATGATGATCAGGATGATCATATTTGATGACATGTATCAGATGGATACATTACATAATCAGTTGGATTATGTGTGATGAGTTCCAAAGACACAGATGCACATGAGCTTTTCGGACATGGTTGTATATGTGTTCTCCCATGGTCACGATGTAATTGGTGGGCTTTTTCGACATGGTGGTATATGTGTTCTCCCATGGTCATGATGTAATTGCCAGGGCCATTCAAGCATTGTTGTAGATGTGTTATCCCATGGCTGCGATATAAGTGTTGGGGCAATTCGAGCATGGTTGTAGATTTGTTTTCCCATGGCTGCGATATAAGTGTTGGGGCCATTTGAGCATGGTTGTAGATGTGTTCTCCCATGGCTGCAATATAAGTGCTATGCCATTCTGACATGGTGGTAGGTTGTTCCTCCCATGGTCATTGATGTAAGTGCTGTGAGCCTTTCACGGATGGTGTTAGGTTGGTCGTCCCATGCCGGTGAGTGTAAGTGTTGTGTGTGTGCATCTAGGTTGCGCTTCGTGATACTCTGTGGCCATGGACAGGTTGTGAAGTAGCATGTAAAAGGTCCTGGGAGATACGATAGGTTGATCTGTGTGCTTGTAATTAGTCCTGGGATGCTCTTTCGAGGTTTTGTGATGCACGTAACAAGTCTTGAGGATTCCACAGTATTGCCAATGATGATGAATACCTGAAGGTGGTGGGCCTACATCTAGTATGAAAAAGGACTGGCTTTGTAGAAATTCCTATGATGAGTAGATTCAGAGATTGATTGAGATAGCAGCAGCAGTGACGATGACGATGATTCGAGGATAAAAATTTGTTGATGATTATCTAGAGAAGAAGACTTGTGCTAGCAGATATGTGTCGAGAAATACCTTCCTAGTTAAGAGGGAGTGTTGATGTATATGTAACTTCAGAATGTATTTCATATATATATTTATTGTACTCCTATAGAGATGTATTATTCCTTTATACGGAAGTGTCGTCATGTGTATTGACAAGTGCCACAAGTGTGTTAACTTGCCGATGGGTTATTAGACCACGTTGTAAGGGGTTGGCTTGGATTAATGTAACATGAGGTTATTGTGCTAAGCCAGATAAGTCTTCCCCATAAGTTTATTGGGCAATCAGGACAAGTATAAATAGAGATCTCTCGATCTCTATTTTGATAACTTCAGAACTCACTCTTCCTTCACTCGGAAAGTGGCATGCATGTGAGGAGGAGGATTAGCTGCTAGGAGGAGTCTATCTCTGTGTACTTTGATTGTACTTTGGTTGTATCATTGCTCTATCTATCTCTGAGAAAGTTGTGGGGTTTTTCACCTTAGGGTTTTCCCCACAAAAACTCTATGTGTCTATTGTCTCTTATGTTTGCTTCTTGTGATGATTGACATGCTTGCTATGATTGATATGCATTGATATACTGTACATGTTATTCTCTCAGTAAAGATCCTAGAGTATCTTTGAATAATGCTCAAAAATTAATAGGGGGTTGGGAGAGAGAGAGAGAGATAGAGAATGAGGGCGTTAGGGGTTGAGGGAGGAGGAAGGAAATTAAAGAGAGAGAGAGAGAGAGGGTGGTTATAGGTAGGGTGTGCGGTTTTAAGAGACAAGGAGAGAGGTTGGGTAAGGGTTAGGGAAGAGATATATATATATATATATTAAGGGGTCTTATTAGCTATATGGGAGAGGTGGGGCCTTGGGTGAGATAAAGAGATAGGGATCATGAGGGTAAGGGGTTTATGGAGGATTTGAACAATTATAGTGAAAGGGGTATAGTTGAGGAGTGGTGGGGTTGGGTGGGAGAGAGAGAGAGAGAGAGCGAGGGGCGGGGGGACTTGGGAGAGAGAGTGGAGGGTAAATGAGGGTTGTTAGTGAGATAGCGGGGGGGATTATGAATAGATAAAGAGAGAGGTTAGGGGTAGAGAGAGAGTGAGAGGGGTTGGGGTATGGGATGAGAAGTGGGGGGTTGAGGGTAGGGAGAAAGAGTGGGGGTATGGATAAGGAGATTAATAGTCTATGGTTTGGGGTGAGAGAGAGAGATTGGGGGTTATTATTTTAGGGAGGAGAAGGATTGATAAAGAGAAGGGGGGATATAGGGAAGGAGAGAGAGAGAGGTCGATAGGGAGGTAGGGGTATATAGGGATATAGATGGTGGTGGGGATGGTTAGGGGTAGGGTGGCTGGGTATTAGGAGAAACATAGAGAGAGGGGTGGATTTTGGATAGGGAAGGGAGAGAGAGAGTGCAAGGGGTGGCTAGTGGTGGTAGGAGAGAGAGAGAGAGATGGAAAGGGGTGGTTAGTGGTAAGAGTAGGATAGAGAGAGATAGGGGTTAGTTAGAGAGGGGTTGCTAGGGAGAAATAAAGGGGGGTTAGGGGGTAGAGAGAGAAAGAGATGTAGATAGGGTGGTGATGGGATTTTTGGGAGAGAAAATGTGGTGGAGGTTAGGGGTAGTTGGACGAGTAGGGGAGAGAGAGAATGAGAGATCGTGTAAGTAAGGGGTAGGGGGAGGAGGGGAGGGAGAGAGAGAGATGGAGGAGGAAGGTTAGTGGTTGGAGTATGTGTAGGGTGGTGTGTGTGTGTGTGTGTGTGTGTGTGAGAGAGAGAGAGAGAGAGAGAGAGAGAGAAATAGAGAGAGAGAGAGGTGTTAGGGAGTAGGGAGAGATAGAGAGGGGAAGGATTTATGGCTAGGTGGAGTAGGGGTTTGTGAGAGAGAGAGAGAGATTTTAAGGATCTAGGGAGAATGGAAATTAGAGAGAAGGGCTTATAGAGAGAGAGATATGGGAGGGTGGTTAGTGGTACGGGGGATTATAATTAGGGGATAGGAATGGAGGTTTGGTTTATGTGGAGTAGGATAGAGAGAGAGGGGGTTGGGTTAGAATTTTAGAGAGAGATGGAGATAAAGAGATAGTGGGTTGGTTAGTGGTAGTAGTAGGAATGAGATATATGAGGGGGTCTGGGAAAGAGAAGTGGGTTAGGTGTAGAGACAAAGAGGGAGAGGGTGGCTGTTAGGATGTTAGGGGAGAGAGAAAGGAGTGGGGGTTAGGCATAGTTGGAGCAGTATAGGAGAGAGGGATGGGAATTAGCCAAAGATTGAGTAGTAGGTGGTTGAGAGAGAGAGAAAGAGAGAGAACTAAGGGGTGTTGATTAGAAATAGTGCAGAGGAAGGGGATTGGGGTAAAAAAAGAGATATAAATCAAGAGGATGAAGTGTTGGAGGAGGATTAGGGAAGATAGAGAGAAGGGAAATATAATTGAGGAGTAGGTGGGTCTGATGTAAAGGAAGAGAGATACGGGGAATGAGAGAGAGAGGTGGTAAAGATCAAGGGGATTAGGTAGAAAGAGAGAGAGTGTTAGGGGTAAGGTGAGGTGAATAGGTTAAGGAGACAGAGAGAGAGGTTAGGGTTAGAGAGAAATATTGAGAGAAATGAGGGGGAGATTATGGGTAGGGGTAGGAGAGGGTTTGGGGTAGAGATAGAGATAGAGATAAGAGATTTTATTGTTTTGGAGAGTATAAAGGAATCTAGAGAGAAGAGGGGGGTTTAGAGATAGTGTGTGTATGTGATTATGAGTAATGGGGAGGAGAGATGTTGAGGGAGAGAAACAGATAGAGATTGAGGGGGGTTAGGGTTTTGGGAGGATTTAAATTAGAGAGAAGGGGGGTATAGAGAGAGAGAGAGATGGGAGGGTTCTTAGTGGTAAGGGGTTGATGATAATACACAACAAGAGTAGGGGTAGAAGAGAGAGATAGAGATAGATAGAGAGAGAGAGAGAGAGGCATTGGTTAGTGGTAAGAGTATGATAGCGAGAGGGGGGTTAGTGAGAGAGGGGTTTTTAGGGAGAGAGAGGGAGGGTTAGGAGTAGAGAGATAAAGACAGACATAGAAGGTTTTCTTAGGGGTTTCAGGGAGAGAATAAGTGGTGGAGGTTAAGGATGGGTGGAGGAGTATTGGAGAGAGAGAGAATTAGAGCGGGTGTCAGTAAAGGTAGGAGGAGGATGGGGGAGAAAGAGATAGAGGGAGGAGGGTGGTTAGTGTTTGGGGTGTGTGTAGGGGGGATGAATGTGTGTGTGTGCATGCATGAGAGAGAGAGAGAGTTAGAGAGCGGAGAAGTGTTAGGGAGTAGGGGGAGATAGAGTGGGGTGGGTTTTATGGGTTTGAGAGAGGAAGAGATAGAGAGAGACAAGGGTGGGTGATTAGGGGTATGAGTGTGAAGGGGGTTTGGGGGAGAGAAAGAGATAGATATCTATAGGGTTAACGGTTCGGGGAGGATTATAGTAGTTAGAAAGAAGGAGGTATAGTTAAGGAATATTGGGGTTGAGAGAGAGAATTGGCAGGGGTGAGGGAGTTAGGAGAGAGAGATGGGGGGTTAGATGTAGATGAAAAAGTAGACTAGTTAGGGATATAGATAGGGTATTTAAGCGTAGAGAGAGAGAGGGAGAGAATTTATTGGTAGAGAGAGAGAGAGAAAGAGAAAGAGAGAGGCGGTAAGGGTAGGGGTTGAGGAGTTGAGGGTTGTGGGTAGGGAGAAAGAGGGGGGGTCAAGATAGGGAATGATGAGTTTGGTTTTGGGGGGTATAGAGAGAGTGATATATTGTAAGGTTTATGGGTTTGGGGAGGAGGAGAAAGGTTCAAGTGAATGGGGAGTAGAATAGGAGAGAGAGACAAGTGGGAAGGAAAGTGGAGGTATATAGGGGGAGATATGGCTGCGGTTGGTTAGTGCTATTAGAGAGTGGGATTAGGTGAAAGATAGAGAGAGGGGTGGCTTTGGGATTTGGAAGAGAGAGAGAGAGAGAGGGTGGTTAGTTGTAGGAGAGAGATAGATAGGGGGTGGTTAATGGTATGATTATGAATAAGAGAGATAGTGGGACTATAAAGGGAGAGAGAGAGAGAGAGGTGGGAAGAGAGGTGGAGGTAGATAAAGAGAAATATTGTTGGGGATTTTTTATGGTCGAGGGAGGGGTATTATGAGAAACATAGAGAGGGGGGATTATGTATAAGGGAAAGAGCGCATGCTCAAGGGGGTGGCTAGTGGTAGGAGTATAGAGAAATAAAGACATAGGGAGAGAGTGTGGGTTTAGGGTAGAGAGAGAAAGAGAGAGTAAGAGTGAGAGAGGTGATTAGTAATGGTTTTGGGAACAAGGGGGTAGAGAGAGAAGGGGAGTGGGAAGATTAGTTTTAGTGGTGTGAGTGCGAGGGTGAGTGTGTGTGTGTTTTAGAGAGAGAGAGAGCAAGGGGTTTTAAGGAATAAGGGGAAGAGAGGGGGTAGATGTTAGGAGTAGGTGGATTAGTACAAGGTTGAGAGAGAGAGATTAGGGGCAGTGGAGAGGAGGGGGTTGGGGGAGAGTAAAAGATAGATATTTTGGGTGTTAGAGGTTTGGGGAGGATGATAAAAATTACAAAGAATGGGTGGTAGAGAGAGAGACAAAGAGAGAGAGATATAGGGGGGATATTTTTAGGGGTGGGAGTAGGGGGTGAGCATGTGTGTTAGAGAGAGATGAGAGAAAGATAGAGAGAAGGATGGTCTTAGGGAATAGGGAGGGGAGAGAGGGATGGAGGTTATGAGTATGTGGATTAGTACAAGGTTGAGAGAGAGAGGGGGGTTAGTAATGGTCTGGGAGAGGGGGGGAAGAGAGAGAGAGAGGGAGGAGGAGGATTAGTTTTAGGGGTGGGAGTAGGATGTCAAGTCTATTTTTTAAAGAGAGAGAGAGAGTATGGAGTGTTAGGGATATGGGGAAGAGAAGGGATGGGGGTTATGGGTTGGCGTATTAGTATGGGGTTGAGAGAAGGAGAAAGATATTAGGGGTAGTGGGGAGAAGGATATGGGGGAGAGAAAGAGATAGAGATCAAATATTTTAGGGGTTTGGGGTGATGAGGGAAATTAGAGAGAATGATGGGTATACATAGAGAGAGAGAGAGGGTTGGGGTTAGTTTTAGGGTGGGAGTAAGGGGGTGAGTGTGTGTGTGTGTGTTAAAGAGAGAGAGAGAGAGAGAGAGAGAAAGAGGGGGGTGTTAGGGAATAGGGGTTAGATATAGGTGGTGGCTAGGTGTAGGTGGATTAGTACAGAGAGGGAGAGAGGGTGGTGGTTAGGAGTAGGTGGATTAGTAGAGAGAGAGAGAGAGAGAGAGAGAGAGATTAGGGGAAGTGGGGAGGAGAGGTTGGGGGGAGACAATGAGATAGAGATTGAGGGGATTAGGGGTTTGGTTAGGAGGGGGGAAATTATAGAAAATGGGGAAAAAGAGAGTGAGAGAGAGGGGGGTTGGTTAGAGGTAGGTGGTGTGGTTATAAGAGACAATGAGACAGGTTAGGTAAGGGTTAGGGGGGAGAGAGAGAGAGAGAGAGATAGAGCTTAGGGGGTATGATTAGATGTATAGGAGAGGAGGGGTCTTGGGCGAGAGAAAGAGATAGTGATCAAGAGGGTTAGGGGTTTGGGGAGGATTCAAATAGTTAGAGTGAAAGGGGTATATTTGAAGAGTGGTGGGGTTAGGAGAGAGAGAGAGAGAGAGAGAAGGAGAGAGGGAGGTTGCAAAGGGGTTAGGAAAGAGAGAGAGGTGGGAGGAAAGGATGAGGGTTAGTGATAGGGACATGGGTTACAAGTAGAGAGAGACTAAGAGAGAGAGAAGTTAGCGGTAGAGAGAGCGTGAGAGGGGGTTGTGGTAGGAGATGTGGAGTGAGGGTTTAGGGTAGTGAGAGAGGTAGGTATGGATAAGGTGATTAAAATTTTTGGGCTTGGAGTGATAGAGATAGAGAGAGTGATAGAGATAGAGATTGGGGGTTATGTGTTTAAGGAGTAAAAGGGAAGTTAAAGAGAAAGGGGGATATAGGGGCAGAGAGAGAGAGGTGTGGGTATATAGGGAGAGAGATGGTGGTGGGAATGGTTAGGGGCAGTGTGGATGTGATTTTGAAGAAACATAGAGAGAGCGGGGTGGCTTGTGGATAGGTCAAGGGGAGAGAGAGTGCAAGGGGTGGTAAGTGGAGAGAGTGAGAGGGGGGTGGTTAGTCGTAAGAGTAGGATAAAGAGAGAGGGTGGGTTAGTGACATAGGGGTTGTTAGGTAGAGAGAGGGGGCTTAGGTATATACATAGGAAAGAGAGGTAGAGAGGAAGGTGTTAGAGGTTTGAGGGAGAGAGAGATTGGTGTAGGTTAGGGGTAAGTAGAGAAGTTTTGTGTGTGTGTTTAAGGGAAAGAGAGAGGGGGTTTAGGGATAGAGAGAGGAAAGAGAGGTAGAGAGGGTGGTGTTAGAGGTTTGGGGGAGATAGATAATGGTGTACGTTAGGGGTATGTGGAGGAATAAGGCAGAGAGAAAATGATAGAGAGTGATAGTAAGGGGTAGGGGAATGAGCGGGAAGATAGGGAGGAGGGTGGTTAGTGGCTTGTGTGTGTGTGTGTGTGTGTGTGTGTGTGTGGGTGGGTGTATGTGTGGGTGTGTGTGTTTGTGGGTGTGTGTTTGTGTGGGTCTATGAGAGAGAGGGGGGGAGGTGCTAGGGAGTAGGGGGAGATGAAGCATGGTGGGGATTATGGGTAGGTGGGGTAGGGGTTTGAGAGAGAGAGAGAGATGAGGGTGGTGATTAGGGGTATATTTGAGGAACGTGCTTAGGGAATTGAAAGAGATAGATATCAGTAGGGTAGTTAGAGAAAAGGAGATTATAGTTAATGAGTATTTGGGGTTGAGAGAAAGAAGTCATAAGGGTTAGGGGGGTTGGCGAAGAGAAAGTGGGTAGAGAGAAAGAGAGAGATTGGTAGGGTCAAGGGTTTTGAGAGGAGGGAAATTAAATTAAATTGTAAATTATATTGGGAGAGAGAGAGAGAGGTGGGAAGGAAAATGGATGTATATAGGGAGAGATATGGTAAGGGGTGGTTAGTGGTATTGGGGAGCATGATTAGGATAAACATAGAGATATCGACGGCTTTGGGATAGGTAATAAGAGAGAGCGAGAGTGAGAAAGAGAGAGAGAGTGAGGGGGGTGGTTAGCTGTAGGAGTAGGGTAGAAAGAGAGAGGGGGGGTGACGGTTAGTGTTAGGAATAGGAATGAGAGAGATGGGGGGACTCTAAGGGTGGAGAGAGAGAGAGAGAGAAATATGGTGAGGGGGTTGTTAGTAGTAAGATTAGGATAGAGAGAGAGGGGGGTTAGTGAGAGAGGGGTTGTTGGGGAGAAATAAAGGGGGGTTAGGGGGTAGAGAGAAAAAGAGAGGTAGAGAGGGTGGTGTTAGGGTTTTAGGGGATAGAAAATGTGGTGTAGGATAGGGGTAGGCTTAGGAGTAGGGGAGAGAGAGAATTAGAGAAGTTGTTAGTAAGGGATAGGGTGGAGGGGAGAGAGAGAGAGAGGGAGGAGGGATGTTAGTGGTTTGGGTGTGTGTGTGTGAGAGAGAGAGAGAGTGATCAGAGAGAGGAAAGGTGTTAAGGAGTAGGGGGAGATAGAGAGGAGTGGGATTTATAGCTAGGTGGAGTAGGGGTTTGAGAGAGAGAGAGAGAGAGAGAGAGAGAGAGAGTTTAGGGATCTAGGGAGAAGTGAAATTAGAGGAAAGGGCTTATAGAGAGAGAGAAAGAGATGGGAGGGTGGTTAGTGGTACAGGGGACTATAATTAGGGGAGATGGATGGAGGCATGGGTTATTTGGAGTAGGAGAGAGAGAGGGGGGTTTTTTTAGAAGTTTAGAGAGAGAGGGAAATAAAGAGACAAGGGGTTGGTTAGTGGTAGGAGTAGGAATGAGAGACATGAGGGGGTTCTGGGAAAGAAAGGTGGGTTAGGTGTAGAGACAAAGACGGAGAGGATGGCTGTTAGGATGTTAGGCGAGAGAGAAATGAGTAGGGGTTAGAAAATAGGTGGAGGACTAGAGGAGAGAGAAGGATGGGAATTAGGGGAAGGTGGAGGAGTAGGTGGTTGAGAGAGAAAGAGAGAGAGATCCAATGGGGTTGATTAGTAGTAGTGAGGAGGAAAGGGGTTGGGGTGAAAAAAGAGATATAGATCAAGAGGATTAAGGGTTGGAGGAGGATTAGGGAAGTGAGAGAGAAGGGGAATATACTTGAGGAGTAGGTAGGTGTGGTGTAAGGAGAGAGAGAGGTGATAAGGAGGAAGGGAATTAGGTAGAGAGACATGGAGTGTTAGTGGTAAGGTGAGGTGAATAGGTTAAGGAGACAGAGAGAGAGGTCAGGGTTAGAGAGAAACATTGGGAGATATGAGGCAGTGATTATGGGTAAGGGTAGGATAGGGGTTGGGGTAGATATAGAGATAGAGATCAAATATTTATGGGTTTGGGGAGGATAAAGGAGTTTAGAGAGAAGAGGGGGTTGATAGAGTGTGTGTGTGCGTGTGATTATGGGTAGCGGGGAGGAGAGATGTTGGGGGATAAATAGGTAGAGATTGCAGGGTTTGGGGGCTTCAAAAGGATTGAAATTAGAGAGAAGGGGGGTATAGAGGGAGAGAGAGAGATGGGAGGGTTCAAGTAGTAGGGGGTTGATGATAAGAGATAGACAGAGTAGCGGTAGGGGAGAGAGAGAGAGAGAGGGGGGGGGGTTGGTTAGTGGTAAGAGTAGGATAGAGAGAGATAGGTTATTGGGGATCAATAAAGGGGGTTAGGGGTAGAGAGGGTAGTATTAGGGTTTTGGGGAGACAGAAAGTGGTGGAGGAGTATGGGAGAGAGAGAATGAGAGAAGATGTTAATAAGGGTAGGGGGAGGAGGGGGGAGAGAGAGGTGGGGAGGAGGGTGTTTATAGGATTGGGTGTGTGTATGGTGGTGAGTGTGTGTGTGTGTGTGAGAGAGAGAGAGAGAGACAGAGACAGAGAGGAGAGAGAGAGAGAAAAGAGGTTTTAGGGAGTAGGGGAAGATAGAGGGGTGGGTTTTATGGGTATGTGGAGCAAGGGATTGAGAGAGAGAGAGAGAAGGGTGGGTGATTAGGGGTAGGGATGTGGAAGGGGCTTGGGGGATAGAAAGAGATAGAGATCAATAGGGTTAATGGTTTGGGGAGCAGTATGGTAGTTAGAGAGAAGGGGTTATAATTAAGGAATATTGGGTTTAAGAGAGAGAAGTTGTAGGGGTGAGGACATTAGGAGAAAGAGGGGGGCCTAGAGATAGAGGGAAAATAAGGATGGTTAGGGAGATAGATAGGGGATTTGAGATTATATTGAGAAAGGGAGAGAAGTTATGGGTAGAGAGAGAGAGACAAATAGAGAGAGAGGGAGGGAGAGAGAGAGAGAGAGAGAGAGAGAGAGAGAGAGAGAGAGAGAGAGAGAGAATGATGGTAAGGAGAATGGCATGAGGAGTTGAGGGTTGGGGTTAGGGAGAGAGAAGGGGGATAGGGATAGAGAATGAGGAGTTTGGTTGTTGGGGGGAGAGAGAGATATATATATTGTAAGGGTTATGGGTTTGGGGAGGAGGAGGGAGTTAAAGTGAATGGGGGAGTATAGCAGGAGAGAGAGACAAGTGAGAAGGAAAGTGGAGGTATATGTGGACAGAGATGGTGGGGGTTGCTTTGTGGTATTGGAGAGGGTAATTAGGTGAAACATATAGAGAGGGGTGGATTTTGTATATGGGTAAGAGAGAGAGAGGGAGTGGGGGGTGGTTAGTTGTAGGAGAGAGAGAGAGAGAGAGCGAGGGGGGGGTTAGTGGTAGGATTATGAATGAGAGAGATGGGGAGGAATATAAGGAGAGAGAGAGAGAGAGAGAGAGAGAGAGGGGTGGGAATGGAGGTGGGGATAGATAAAGAGAAATATTTTGGGGTGGTTGATAGTGGTTAGGGGAGGAGGATTATGAGAAACATAGAGACGAGGGGCTTATGGATAAGGGAAAGAATGTGTGCTAAAGGGGGTGGTTAGTGTTGGGAGTAGCAAGAAATAGAGACATAGGGAGAGAGTGTGTGGGTGGTTAGGGTGGAGAGAGAGAGAGAGCAAGAGTGAGATACCATCTTAGTAATGGTTTGGGGGAGGATGAGGTAGAGAGAGAGGGGGAACAGGAGGATTATTTTTAGTGGTTTGAGTAAGATCATGAGTGTGTGTTTGAGAGAGAGAGAGAGAGAGAGGGTTATTAGGGGTACTATAGTAGAGGGGGTTGGGAGAGAGAAAGAGATATATATCATGGGTGTTAAAGTTTTGGGGAGGATGAGGGAAATTAGAGAGAATGAAGGGTAGAGAGAGAGATATGGGGGTGTTAGTTTTAGCGGTGGGATTATGGGGTGAGAGTATGTGTTAGAGAGAAATAGAGAGCAGGGCAGTATTACGGAATACAGGGGGAGAGAGGGATGGGGGTTAGGAGTGTGTGTATTAGGACATGTTTGAGAGATAAAGAGGGGGGTCATAGGAATTGTCTGGTAGAGGAGGGGTGAGAAAGAGAGAGAGAGATGGAGAAGGAGGATTAGTTTTAGGGGTGGGAGTAGGAGGGTGGGTATGGAGTGTTAGGGAATAGGGTCAAGAGAGGGGATGGGGGTTATGGGTGAGTTTATTAGTATAGGGTTAAGAGAGAGAAAGATATTACAGGTAGTAGGGATGAGGAGTGGGGGAGAGAAATAGATAGAGATTGGATATTTAGAGGTTTAGGAACAATGAGGGAAATTAGAGAGAATAGTGGGTATAGAGAGAGAGAGAGAGAGGTTTTTGTTTTCTTTATGGTGGGAGTAGGCAGGTGAGTGTGTGTGTTAAATAGAGGGAGAGAGGGGGGGTGTTACGGGATAAGGGGGAGAGAGGGGTGATGGTTAGGAGTAGGTGGATATTTAGAGAGAGAGAGGGTGGTGGTTAGGAGGAGGTTGATTAGTAGAGCGAGAGAGAGAGAGAGGGTTATTAGGGGAATTCAGGAGGAGGGGGTTGGGGGAGATAAATATATAGAGATTGAGGGGATTAGGGGTTTTGTAAGGAGGAGGGAAATTATAGAGAATGGAGGTAGAGAGATAGAGAGAGGTTGATTAGAGGTAGGGGGTGCGGTTAGAAGAGATAAGGAGAGAGGTTGGGTAAGGTTTAGAGAGAGAGAGATTAGGGGATATGATTAGTTCTAAGGGAGAGAAGGGGTATTGGGTGAGAGAAAGAGAAAGATATTAGGAGGTTCAGGGGTTTGGGGAGCCGTTAGACAGTTAGAGTGAAAAGGGTATAGTTGATGAGTGGTGGGGTTGGGGGGGAGAGAGAGAGATTGTAAGGGGGTTAGGAAAGAGAGGGGGGGATTTAGAGAGAGAGAGGGGTCAGATTAGTGTTTGGGGAAATACAGTGGTGTTAGTGAGAGAGAGGGGGGTTACGAGTAGAGAGAGAGAGAGAGAGAGAGAGAGAGGGAGAGAGAAGTTGGGGTAGATAGAGAGTGATAGGTGGTTTGGGTAGGGGGTTAGAAGTGGGGGTTGAGGGTAGGGAAAGAGAGAGGGTAGGGATAAGGTCATGAGGAGTTTGGGGATTGGGGTGAGAGAGATAGAGAGAGAGTTTGGGGGTTATGGGTTTAAGGAGGAGAAGGACAATTAAAGAGAAGGGGGGAATATATGGGGAGAGAGAGAGACAGGTGGGGGTATATAGGGAGAGAGATGGTGGTGGGGACTATAAGAAACATAGAGAGGGGGGTGGTCTGTGGATAAGGAAGGGAGAGAGGGAGAGTGCAAGAGGTGGTTAGTGGAGAGAGAGAAAGAATGAGGGGGTGGTTAGTGGTAAGATTTGGATAAAGAGAAAGGGTGCATTAGTGTGAGAGTAGTTTTTAGGGAGAGAGAGGGGGTTTGGGATAGAGAGAGTTAAGGGAGGTAGAGAGGTTGGTGTTAGAGGTTTGAGGGAGAGATATAGTGTTTTAGGTTAGGGGTAGGTGGAAAATTAGTGTGTGTGTGTGTGTGTGTGTGTTTGCATGCGCGCACCTACGTGCGTGTGCACGTGTGTGTGTGTGTGTATGTAAGGGAGAGAGAGAAGAGGGTTAGGGATAGAGAGAGGAAAGAGAGGTAGAGAGAGTGGTGTTAAGGGTTTTTAGGAGAGAGACAATGGTGTAGGTTAGCGGTAGGTGGAGGAATAGGGGAGAGAGAGAATGATAGACAATGTTAGTAACAAGTATGGGGAGGAGGGGGTGGAAAGGCAAGAGGGTGGTTAGTGGTTTGTGTGTGTGTATGTGTGTGTGTGTGTGTGTGTGTGTGTCTATGGGTGTGTGGGTGCATGTGTGAGAGAGAGAGCAAGGGGGATGGAGGTGTTATGGAGTAGGGGGATATTGAGGGGTGGTGATTATAAGTAGTTGGAGTAGGGGTGAGAGAGAGAGAGAGATGAGGAGGTAATTAGGGGTATAAGTGACAAGGAGGCTTGAGGGATAGAAAGAGATAGAGATCAATAGGGTTAGGGGTTTAGGGAGGAGTAGGGTAGTTAGAGAGAAGGGAGGTATAGTTAAGGATTGTTGGGGTTGAGAGAAATAACTGGTAGGGGTGAGGGAGGTTGGGAGAGAGAGGGTGGGTTAGAGGTAGAGGGAAAAGTGGTCTATTTAGGGAGACAGATAGGGGATTTAAGACTAGAGAGAGGAGAGAGAGAAGTTATTGGTAGAGAGAGAGAGAGAGGGTAATGGTAGTGGGGCAGGAGTTGAGGGTTGGGGTAGGGAGAGAGAGAGGGTTAGAGATAGGGGAACGAGGACTTTAGTTGTTGGTGATAGAGAGAGGGAGAGAGAAAGAGAGATATTGGTAGGGTTAAGGGTTTTTGTGAGGAGGAGGGATGTTAAAGTGAATGGGGAGTATAGTGGGAGAGAGAGAAAGAGAGGTGGGAAGGAAAGTGGATATATATATGGAAAGATATGGTGGGGGGTTGGTTAGTGGTATTAGGGAGTTTTTATTAGGATAAGCATAGAGAGATGGGTGGCTTTGGGATAGGGTAGAGAGACAGGAGGGGGTTGGTTAATTATAGGAGTAGGGTAGAGAGAGAGAGAGGGGGGCAGTGGTTAGTGGTAGTAGTAGGAAGGAGAGGGACATGGGGGGACTATAAGGGAGGATGTAGAGAGAGAGAGAGAGAGAGAGAGAGAGAGAGAGAGAGAGGTGTGTAGGGAGGTGGGGGTAGATAAATATAAATACTATGTCGGGGTTGTTAGTGATCGGGAAAGTGGATTAGGAGAAACATAAAGAAGGGGGATTATGGATAAGGGGAGAGAGCATGCACGTGCAAGGGGGTGGCTAGTAATGGTTTAGGGGAGGAAGGGGGAGAGAAAGAGAGGGACCAGGAGGCTTATTTTACGGGTGGGAGTAGGAGGGTGAGGTGTGTGTGTTTTAGGGGAGAGAGAGTAGTGGGTGTTACGGAATAGGGGGAGAGATGGGTGGGTTGATTAGTAGAGGTTGAGAGAGAGAGAGAGAGTGGGAGGCGGGGGTAGGGGGAGATAAAGAGACCAGAGATCGGGGGTGCTAGGATTTGGAGAGGATGAGGGAAATTATAGAGAATGAGGGGTATAGAGAGAGAGGGTTTTTTTAAGGAGTGGGAGTAAGGGGGTTGAATCTGTGTGTTAAAGAGAGAGAGAGAGAGAGGGGTGGGGGTTAGCAGTAGGTGGATTAGTACAAGGTTGAGAGAGAGAGGGGGGTTAGTAATGGTTTGGGGGAGGAGGGGGGGAATAAAGAGAGAAAGTTGATGATTCTCTTTAGGGGTGGGAGTAGGAGGGTGAGTGTGTTTGTTTTAGAGAGAGAGAGAGAGAGGAGGAGGGGTGGTGGAGGGTTAGTTTTAGGGGTGGGAGTAGGGGGTGAGTGCGTGTTAAAGAGAGAGAGAGAGAGAGAGAGAATGATTAGGGAAAGTGGGGAGGAGGGGATTGGGAGAAGTGGGGAGGAGGAGATTGGGAGAGAGAAAGCGATATATATTGAGGGGGTTAGGGGTTTGGGGAGGACAAGGAAAATTAGAGAGAATGAGGGTATAAGATAGTGTGCGATTAGGGGAAGTAGGAAAGAGGGGATTATGGGGAGGGAAAGATATTGATATTGAGGGGGTTAGGGGTTTGGGTAGGAGGAAGGAAAATAGAGAGAATGTAGGTAGAGAGAGAGAGAGAGGGTGGTTAGAGATAGGTTATGTTTTTATAAGAGACAAGGAGAGAGTTGCTTAATTGTTAGGGAAGTAGGGGGGATAGAGAGAGAGAGAGAGATTATGGGGTCGAGTTAGGCTATATGGGAGAGGAGGGGTCTTTGGCACGAGAAGGAGATAGATATCATGAGGTTTAGGGGTATGGGGAGGAGTCATATAGTTAGAGTGAAAGGGGTATAGTTGAGGGAGTGGTCGGGTTCAAAGAGAGAGAGAGGCGGGGAGCGAGGGATATAGGAAGAGAGAGAGGGAGGTTGAGGGATTGGGTGAAAAGGAGGGGTGTAAGCTAGAGAGAGGAGGGGGGTTTATGAAACTGAGAGAGAGAAAGAGGTGGTAGCGGGGTTAGGAAAAAGAGATGGGGAGGGTTAGGGTTGGGGTTAAGAGGAGGTTGTTAGTGAGAGAGAGGGACGATTACAAATAGAGAGAGAGCGAAGTTAGGGTAGAGAGTGTGAGATGGGTTTGGGGTGGGGGGTGAGGAGTGGGGGGTTAAGGGTGGGGGATAGAGGGGGGAAAATAGGGATATGGAGATGAAAAGTTTTAGGGTTTGGGGAGAGAGATAGAGAGGTTTATACACTTAGGGAGGAGAAGGGCCATTCATGAGAAGGGTTGAATATAGGGTGAGGGAGCTAGAGAGTTCAGTAGGGAGGTGGGGATGGTTAGGGGTAGGGTGGATGGGGATTAGGAGAAACATAGAGAGAGGGGTGGCTTGTGGATAGGGTCAGGGAGAGAGTAGAGAGAGAGAGTGGAAAGGGTGGTTAGTGGTTGTATGGGAGAGAGAGGGAGAGTGGAAAGGTTGGTTAGTGGTTGTATGGGAGAGAGAGAGGTGAGAGAGAGAGAGAGGGGGGGGTAGAGAGAGAGAGAGAGAGAGAGAGGGAGAGAGGTTGGGTCTTAGGGGGTTGGGGTAGAGAGAAAATGGTGGGGGTTAGGGGTAGGTGGAGGAGTAGGGAGAGAGAGAGATAGAGAGAGATAGGGGGATTAGTTGTAGGGGTGGGAGTAGGAGGTGAGTGTGTGTGTGTGTTAGAGAGAGAGGGGGGTGTTATGGTGTAGTGGGAGAGAGAGAGGTGTTGTGGTTATGGGTAAATGGATTTGTAGAGTTGAGAGAGAGAGAGAGAGAGAGATAGAGTCAATGGGGGTGATTAGGGGTTGGGGGAGGAAGGATTTGAGGGAGAGAAAGAGATAGAGATCATGAGGGTTAGTGATTTGAGGAGGAGTATATATTTAGAGACAAGGGGGTATAGGTTAGTTGGGGGGTGTTGAGTAGGGAAAGAGAGAGGGGAGGATGGGAGATAGAGAGAGAGAGTTAGTTATTGGTAGGATTAGGAGTAGGAGATAGATAGGGGGGGTTAGGGAAAAGTGGGTGGTTATGTATAGAGTGAGTGAGAGGGAGGGTGTTAGTGAGATAGGGAGAGGGAAAGAGGTGGGTGTTAAGGGTAGGTTGAAGACTAGGTGAGAGAGAGAATGTTGAGAGGGTATTAGTAAGGGTTGGAGGAAAGAGAGGGGGATGATAAGGGGGGTTATTTGTAGGGTCAGGAGTAGATGTGTGCATGTGTGTCAGAAATATAGAGCAAGGGTATTTTAGAGAGAGAGAGAGAGAGAGAGAGACGGGGGGGTTATGGGTAGGTGGAGGAGTAGGGGATTTCTATAGTATTAGAGAGAGGGCGGTTATTAGTAGAAGAGAGAGAGAAAGAGGGGGGGAGAGAGAGGAAGAGAGGGAAGTTGTTAGGGGTGTTTGGGGAGAGGTAAATGTGTTTTCCTTAAGGGTAGGTGGGGGAGTAGGGAAGAGAGAGAGAGAGGGAGGGAGTATAGGGGTGAGTGTGTGTGTGTGTGTGTTAAAGAATAAGGGAAAAGAGAGAGGGATAGGGGTTAGGGGTAGGTGGATTAGTAGGGGCTTGATATATATAGAGAGATGTGATTGGTAGAGAGAGAGGGGGGGAGGGAGAGAGAGAGAGAGATGAGAGGGTGATTATGGATAGCGGTAGCAGGATGGTTGGGCTAGAGAAAGAGATAGATATTAAGGAATTTAGGGATTTGGGGAGCAGGATGAGAGAGAGAGAGAGAGGGGGGGGGGGATACAGGGTGGGTGTTAGTGGGAGAGATAAATGTAAGGGGGTTAGAGGTAGGTGGATTAGGGGTGAGAGAGTGAGTGATCGAGGGGCTTAGTAATGGTTATTGGAAGGAGGAGAGAGAGAGAGGGACGAGGGGGGTTAGTTGTAGGGGTGGGAGTTGGGGGTTGACTATTTATATGTTTGTGTGTTAAAGAGAGAGAGAGAGAGAGGGGGTATTAAGGAGTACAGGGAGAGAGAGAGGGGTGGGGTTAGGGGTAGTTGGAGTAGTAAGGGGTTGAGAGAGAGAGAGAGAGAGAGAGAGAGAGAGAGAGAGAGAGAGTGGGGGGGATATGGGCTTAAGGAGGATAAGGACAATTAAAGAGAAGGGGGAATATATATATATATATAGAGAGAGAGAGAGAGAGGGAGGTGGAGGTATATAGGGAGAGAGATGGTTGTGGGGTTGGTTCAGGGTAGGGTGGATGGGGATTTTAAGAAACATAGAGAGAGGGGGTAGCTTGTGGATAGGGAAGGGAGAGAGAGAGTGCAAGGGGTGGTTAGTGGAGAGAGAGAGAGAGAGAGCGAGGGGGTGGTTAGTGGTAAGAGTAGGATAAAGAGAGAGGGTGGGTTAGGATAAAGAGAGAGAGTCAAGTGAGGTGATTAAGGATAGGATGCGGAGGGAGATTGGGGGAAGAGAAAGAGATAGATATTGGGAGGTTTAGGGATTTGGGGAGTAGGTAAGTTAGAGAGAAGGGAATATAGTTAAAGAGTGGGGGGTGTGGAGTAGGGGAGAGAGAGAGATAGAGGAAGGGGATGAGCAAGAGGGGAAGGGGGGATGGTTAGTGTTACAAGTAGAGAGAAAGAAGGGGGAGTTAGGGAAAGAGAGGGGGTTGGTGTAGAGAGAACGAGGTGTGTATTAGGGGTAGCTGTAGTAGGGGAGAGAGAGAATGAGAGATGGTGTTAGTAAGGTATAGGGCAGAGGAGGGGAGAGAGATAAATGGGGTTAGTGGTAGTGGTGGGAGTAGGGGGTGAGTTTTAGAGAGAGAGAGAGATGGGGTGTTTTAGGGTGTAGGTGGAGGGATATAGGGGGTGGGGGTTATGGGTAGCTGGAAGAGTAGGAGAGAGAGAGAGAGAGAGAGAGAGGATAAGGGTAGGGGGATAGGAGTTGAGGATTGGGGTAGGGAGAGAGAGAGGGTTATAGATAGGGAATTGAGGAATTTTTTGTTGCGGGTAGAGATTGGGAGAGAGAAAGAGAGAGATTGGTAGGGTTAAGGGTTTTTTCGAGGAGGAGGGAAAAAGTGAATGGGGGGATTATAGTGGGAGAGAGAGAAAGAGAGGTGGGAAGGAAAGTGTATATTTATAGGGAGATATATGGTGGGGGGTTGGTTAGTGGTATTAGGGAGTTTCATTAGGATAATAATAGAGAGATGGATAGATCTGGGATAGGGTAGAGAGAGAGAGGGGTGTTGGTTAGTTGTAGGAGTAGGGTAGAGAGAGAGGGGCAGAGCATTGGTTAGTGGTAGGAGTAGGAACAAGAGAAATAGGGGGGACTTTAAAGGGAGGGAGAGAGAGAGAGAGAGAGAGAGGTGGGAAGGGATGTGGTGGTAGATAAATAGAAAATACTATGTGGGGGTTGTTAGTGGTCGGGGAAGGGGTTTAGGAGAAACATAGAGAGGGGGGGCTTATGGATAAGGTGAGAGAGCATGCACACATAAGGGGGTGGTTAGTGGTAGGAGTAGGTATAAAGAGACATAGGGGGAGAGAGAATAATAGAGAGAGAGAGAGAAAGTGAGTTAGTAATGGTTTAGGGGGAGGTGCGGGGAGAGAGAGAGAGGGAGCAGGGGCTTATTTTTAGTGGTGGGAGTAGGAGGGTGAGTGTGTGTGTTTTAGGGGAGAGAGCAAGAAGTGTTAGGGAATAGGGGGAGAGATGAGTTGGGTCTATTACGAGGAGGTTGAGAGAGAGAGTGAGAGAGTGGGGGGTAATTTGGGGTAGTCAAAAGGAGGGGGTAGGGAGAGATAGAGATAGAGCGTGTTAGGATTTGTGGAGGATGAGGAAACAGAGAGAATTGGGGGTAGAGAGAGAGTGAGGGATTTTTTAGGATTTAGAGTAAGGGGTGTGAATGTGTGTGTTAGAGAGAGAGAGAGGGGTTGGGACTAGGAGTAGGTGGATTAGTATGGGCTCAAGAGAGAGAGAGGGGGGGTATAAAGAGAGGAAGCGGGATGATTCACTTTATGGGTGGGAGTAGGAGGGTGAGTTTGTGTGTTTTAGAGAGAGAGAGAGAGAGGAGGGGTGGTGGAGGGCTAGTTTTATGGGTGGGAGTAGGAGTGAGTGTGTGTTAGAGAGAGAGAGAGAGAGAGAGAGAGAGTGGGTGATTAGGGGCAGTGGGGAGGAGGGGGTTTTGGGATAGAGAAAGTAATAGATATTGAGGGGGTTAGACATTTGGAGAGGAGAAGGGAAATTAGAGAGAATGGGGTTAGAGAGAGAGTGTGTGATCACGAGAAGTAGTAAGGAGGGGGTTGGGGGAGGGAAAGAGATTGATATTGAGGGGGTTATGGGTTTGGGAAGAGGAGGGAAAATAGAGAGAATGCAGGTAGAGAGAGAGAGAAAAAGGGTGGTTAGAGATAGGTTATGTTTTTATAAGAGACAAGGAGATATTTTGGGTAATTGTTAGGGAAGTAGGGGGGGAGAGAGAGAGAGAGAGAGAGAGAGAGAAATTATGGGTCTGGTTAGTTGTATGGGAGAGGAGGGGTCTTAAGTGCGAGAAAAAGATAGATATCATGACGGTCAGGAGTATGGGGAGGAGTCATATAGCTAGAGTGAAAGAGGTATAGTTGAGGAGTGGTGGGTTTTAGAGAGAGAGAGAGAGGGAGGGAGATATGAAGAGAGAGAGGGGGGGTGAGGGTTTGAGTGAAAAGGAGGGGTGTAAGCTAGAGAGAGGAGGGGGGGTTATGAAATTGAGAGAGAGAGAGAGGTGGTAGCGGGGTTAGGAAAAAGAGATGGGGAGGGTTAGGGGTGGGGTTAAGAGGAGGGTATTAGTGAGAGAGAGGGAGAGAGAGAGAGAGAGAGAGAGAGAGAGGTTAGGGTAGAGAGAGAGTGAGAGAGGGTTGGGGTAGGGGGTGAGGAGTGGGGGGTTGAGGGTTGGGAGAGAGGACGGGAATAGGGATATGGAGATGAAAATTTTTGGGGTGTGGGGAGAGAGATACATAGGTTTATGGGTTTAGGGAGGAGAAGGACCATTCAGGACCATGGCTGAATATAGGGTGAGAGAGAGATAGAGAGGTCAGTAGGGAGTTGGGGATATATAGGGAGATATATGGTGGTGGGGATGGTCAGGGGTAGGGTGGATTTGGATTAGGAGAAACATAGAGAAAGGGGTGCATTGTGGATAGGGGCAGGGAGAAAGAGAGAGTGGAAGGGGTGGTTAGTGGTGGTAGGAGGGAGGGAGAGAGAGGGGGAGATGATGGGTCTTAGGGGGTTGGGGAGAGAGAGAAGGGTGGAGGTTAGGGTAGGTGGAGGAGTAGGAAGAGAGAGAGATATAAAGAGAGATAGGGGGGTGGATTGTAAGGGTTAAGGTTAGAGAGAGAGAGAGAGAGAAGGGGGGTTATTTGTATGGGTGGGAGTAGGGGGTGAGTGTGTGTGTGTGTTAGAGAGAGGGGGGGGTTTTATGGTGTAGTGGAAGAGAGACAGGTGTTTTTGTTATGGGTAAATGGATTCGTAGAGTTGAGACAGAGAGAGAGAGTCATGGGGGGTGATTAGGGGTTGGGGAGGAGGGATTTGAGGGAGAGAAAGAGATAGAGATCATGAGGGTTAGTGATTTGAGGAGGGGTATACAATTAGAGATAAGGGGGTATAGGTTAGTTGGGGGCTGGTTTGGAGTAGGGAAAGAGAGAGGGGAGGATGGGAGAGGGAGAGAGAGAGAGAGAGTTGGTTATTGGTAGGATTAGGAGTAGGAGATAGAGAGGGGGGTTAGGGAAAAGTAGGTGGTTATGTATAGAGTGAGTGAGAGGGAGGGTGTTAGCGAGATAGGGAGAGAGAAAGATGTGGGTGTTAGGAGTAGGTTTAAGAGTAGGGGAGAGAGATAATGTTGAGACGGTATTGGTAAGTGTGGGGGAGAGAGAGAGTGATGATAAGGGGGGTTAGTTGTAGGATCGGGAGTAGAGGGGTGCATGTGTGTGAGAGAGATAGAGTAAGGGGATGTTAGGGGGTAGGGAGAGAGAGAGAGAGAGAGTGGTAGGGATTATGGGTAGTTGGAGGAGTACGGGATTTTTATGGTGTTAGAGAGAGGGTGGTTAGTGTTATAAGAGAGAGAGAGAAAAAGGGGGGCTTAGTGTGGAGAGAAAGAGGGGGAAAGAGAGAGGAAGAGAGGGAAGTTGGTAGGGTGTTGGGGAAGAGATAAATGTGTTTGGATTAGGGGTAGGTGGAGGAGTAGGGGAGAGAGAGAGAGAGGGAATATATGGGTGAGTGTGTGAGTGTGTGTGTTAAAGATAAGGGGAAAGAGAGAGGGATAGGGGTTAGGGGTAGGTGGATTAGTAGGAGATTGATAAATAGAGAGAGATATGTGGGTGGTAGAGAGAGAAGGGGGGAGTGAGAGATAGAGAGATGAGAGGGTGATTATGGGTAGCGATAGGAGGATGGTTGAGCTATATAAAGAGATATATATCGAAGAGTTTAGGGGTTTGGGGAGGAGAAAGAGAGAGAGAGAGAGAGAGAGAGAGAGAGAGAGAGAGTGTTGTGGCCACAACAGATCCCATGCTTAGCTAAAGCACGGGAGCCCCATTTTTAATCAATTCCAAGGTATATGGGTAAGTTTCTCTTTTTAAATATGATTTTCAGTTTAGATGTCTTTAAACATTACTGCCCATGTTCCTGTACTTCATTTTCACTGCTTGATCTGGGTTTCCTCTAAGTGTTTGGTTTGCAAAAATCTTTAAATTTTGACTATGTTGACATTTCTCTTGGCAAACCTGAAACCCAACATTTGGAGAACCCGAAACCCAAAACCTGAAAGTTTCAGGTGCGGGAAGTTGCTGTTTTCTTTTTGGGATTTTCGTCATCCCGAAACCCAAAACCCGAAAGTTTCAGGTGCAGGATTTCATTTCTTTTTTAAGTTTGTTTTTAATAAACCCGAAACCCAATGATGTCGCATTTCAGGATCCGAGATTTTTTTTTGTGAGTTTTAATAAACCCAACACTGTCGCGTTTCAGGATTCAGGAATTCATTTTTTAATTTGGGTTTAATTACGTTCTGAAACCCACAACCCACAACTTTCGGGTTGCGGCTTTTGGAAACTTGGTTTTAATTTGGTCGTATTTTTGAAACCCGTAACCTGAAACCCGCCAGTTTTGGTTTTCGGCTTTCAGGAGTGGTAAATAAAAACTTTTATTATGTTTTTGAACCCAATTCCGCACTTTGCATCGGTTAATCTCAGCCGTCCATTTCTCTTAATCCTACAGTCGTGATTTAATTTGGGTAAATTGATAAATATAGGTTTTTATTTGCTTTTCTTTATCATTTTTACTTGCCGAGCTACTCCACTGAGCTGATTTTACTGTGAATTTGGTTGCTAAGGGTCGTTATTGCTGGTTTTTCATCTTTTTCT
This sequence comes from Larix kaempferi, assembly GCA_027924585.1. Classification (NCBI taxonomy): domain Eukaryota; kingdom Viridiplantae; phylum Streptophyta; class Pinopsida; order Pinales; family Pinaceae; genus Larix; species Larix kaempferi. The sequence continues at coordinate 360,509 of BSBM01001475.1, read as the reverse complement.
AGGATTAGTTGATTCTGTTACTACGTATTATGTGTAGGAGTTTGGTTATTTTGGCTTTTGTAATGACCGTTTTGGTTATTTAATTTGATCCTCTCAGGCTTTGCAGGATTACACCTGTTTGATCTATGTAGTATAGCTCTAACCTTTCTGTTAAATCAGAAATCTATATTTTATCTCGCAGGTGAAACCAGGCCACCATTTTATGTGCTCAAACTCATGTCTTAGCCTTTCCGCAGTCATCTTTTTCACCGCAACTCTCATTTTTATTTCAAATCCAAGGTTATGATTGTTGATATGAACAGACTTGTAATGATGAGCTTTCACGTGCTTTTTAATTCATGCAAATTTCGATTGGATTTGTATTTCCGCATGAACCCAGATCTGGTTAGCACATGTTATAACCCATTTCATTACAGTTTAAATGATTGCAGTGTCCCAATCGTAATAATTTGATCATTGTGACCGGCTCTACTCAATCATTTGCTATTCTATCACTTGGCCTTAAATTGGCAACGAATATGAAAGCCTTCAGTTTGTCCTTTATATTTTGTAAGAGGAAAATTTTGCATGTTTATGTTGTAAGTTTCTTCTTGACATATTTGGTATGAGCAATATGCAGACAGGAAATGAATCCCTTCATGCGTGTTTCGAGAATGAAGAACTTCGGTCTTTGCTGTATCAAGAACCTTTGTCACCACCTTTTGATGCAAGTATTCCTGATTCAAGCAACGATAGCAAACAAGAGGATGTTCAAGTACTGTCTATCTGTATGTGATTTCTAGAGAGGAAGGAAAAGAAGGTTTCTGAAGAGCCAACTGATCAAGATGATACTGTTATATGGGATTATATAATCAATGAAGAATCTGATATCCCGCCAATTTCTTCTGACGTGGACCCTTTAACGGATTTATCTATTTTTGAGAACATAGTCTCTCATCCAGAAGTCCCTGCGGTGAATTCTCTACAAGCTGAATCATCTATTGCTGATAATGGAAAGGTTGGGTGGAATTCTTGATCATGATGTGAGGATCTTTTTAATTAAGGAATATATCTTTAAGAATCCCTTTGAAAGGTGAAGGAAATCATGTAGTCTGAGAAATGGCAAGGTTTCTGGGATCAAAAGTTGGAACAGACTCAATATTGATTTTGGAATCCCTATTCTGTAGGATTCATTTTTGTACTTTGTTGTAGTTTAATATTTAAGGAAGGATACCTCTCGGGGAGAGGGGGGTTGGAATTTTTGGAATTGTAATTCCAGAAGATAAGACTGAGGATACTCTGTGGCTAGAGTCATTGTAATTTTGGTACAAGACATCTTAATACAGTAATGTTATCTTCGGATCCATCTTCTGATTATCACTTAAATTTCTTTAAGGATTTCTGATTTTATGTTTCAGATTGTGATCCGCTATACATATGATCTCTTGTTAGATATCTAATGAATACATAGATCTGTTGTATTGGTTTTTTTGTATAACTGATGTGTGTATGAAAATATTTGATTAAATTTCTTTAATTAAATACTTTCTTTATCGATTTCTACAATTGATCATATATATATATATATATATATATATATATATATATATTCAATCATTGTTGATTTTTCAATCAACAAAAGGATAACAGGTTATATCTTGATGGTCTTTAAGCTTGGATTATTGTTGTTTAATTTTCATTAAATAAATCATAATTTAAGTCAGCAAACATCTCATCTAAAGGCATTTCTGTTAAAGGTGATATACTATTTTGTTCTCTTACACCTCAAGGTTGATCTGCATAAACACCAAGCTTTTCATTTTAGAATAGATCTGACTTAAGATTAGGTTCTTTTTCTAAATAGGTTAAGTTAGAATTGTTCACTGTTTCTCATACCCCTTTGTTTCCCTAAATTGGGAAACTAATCTTATTGATCAAATCATTTACTCAAAGAGTGCCAGCGGAGGCCGAATATCCGTGGGTGATTACCACACCAAACAGCTTGAGGATAGAATTTCCCTTGCATAGGGTCTTTCGAAGCGTTTGGATGGGTTTTCATCCCCTGTTGTGTGCCTTGGAACCCATTCCAGCACCTTGCACTTACCCTACACACCCGAGGCATCAACAAATGGCGCTAGAAGGAGGGCCATCAGTATAACATGCCTAAGAAAACTACTAATAAACCTCCTACAGCAAATACTTCAATGGTTCAAACCCGAAGCCATTCCAGGGCTTCAGCATCTGAACAACCAACTGATTCACGACCTACAGTTCTCCCTGTTACATCTGCACAACCTACAGTTATACCTATCACACCTGTGATACAACTGGAGAATAGAGGGGAAATCATTTTCACATCACCTACAAGGGGACCCATCTCGTTAGAGAAGATATTGAAAACATTCACCGATAGGGTCTTAAGAGCATAACAACGACTTGCCAATCAAAGACGACGTGGTCTGGCAGCCTTAAATTTAGAAGATATTCTACAAACTGGTGGTCGGGAAGATTAGCAAATTTCCACTGCACAAACTAGTGAATCACAGATTCAGTACACCACTGATCTAAACACATAGGATCAACATACAATTGATCAACAACCTGAAAACCAAGAGTTGATTCATCAACCAGATTCTCCTGAATATAACCGCTAGACCACTCTCGTAGGAACACAAGGTTAGACAAATTTTGGAACTGGTGGTCCACCACCATCTCCTCCTCCATCTTCATCATCTTCCTCAGACGGTGAGAATTATTCTAGCTCGTCCTCGGAAGAAGAAAAGCGAGAACCTCCGATGGCTGGAGAAGGGGAAAATAGACCTTGGCTTGACCAAGGTGCAGTTTTCATAATAGGAGATCAACATAGATTACCAAAGAATCCTGAGAAATGGCTGCCTAAATTCAACCTTGATGATAAGATACCTGCGTTGGATCGTATAAAAACTTTCATGCAAGAAATCGGGCTTAGAATCGTGGTACATAAGGATGTAGTATGCAGAGTCTTTCCTTATACTTTTGAGGGTAGAGTAGCCACTTGGTATTTTTCCTTACCGGCCCAATCTATAACTTCCTGGGATGAATTCGAGAAACATTTTACCCAGAAATTCGGGGATGAAAAAACACCACAAGATCTTGTCTTAGAGTTATCCTCCATGAAAATCAATGGAAAAGAAAGGGTAAAATACTTTAACCAAAGGTTTTCATATCTCAAAAACAGAATTCCTACCAATCTTCTTCCTACTGAAGAATTGTTGGTAGCTTATTATGAAAAAGGTCTGCCTATCCCTATTGCAATATGGGTCAAGAGGGCACAGAAAAGGTACCTTATTGGAAGCATTTGATGAAGCAATCCAAGTTGAGAAGGACATGTTTTCACTGAAAGACAGCCCTGAAACTTTAGAAGAACAACCTTCCACTTCCAGGAAGAGAATTGAGAACACCTCTAAACCCATTGTTCAGAACAAGGATCCATTTGATATGACTGACATGAAGAAATTCATTCAAAGGATGTCAAATGAGATGGTGGATTTGAAGAAGAACACTAATGATAATGAGAATCAAAATAGATGTTTTGTAAGTCCACCATTTAGGAGACCTTACCAGCCTCCACAAAATACACCACCACCAAATCCAGCAGATGGACTCACAAATGATGAACTCTATTCTATCTTTAGAGCATTAGCAGTAGAATCTCAGGTCACCCCTAACACTTCCAACAATCAGACCATCCCGAATCTACCATTACCTATAGAAGAAGAAGAAGGTGATCCACAGGTTGATGCTGTGAGTTGCTTTTCAGAACTTCCTATGTGTGAAGAAGAAGAACCTGAGGCGGTGTTTAACACACATCATCCTTATAAAACAAGGTTAAGACCAAAACCACCTCAAGAACCTTCATCTTCTCCTTTGGTTCCCACAAAAAACAAGACTGTCCCACAAAAGGATACAGTCCTCCCTGAAATGGAATACAATCTAGTTGAAGACTTAAAAATAGTCAAAGCAAACATCTCTCTGTTTGAGCTACTTAAGATCCCTGCTATGAGGGATTCCTTACCAAAAAATATGATAGTCAAATAGCCAAGAGAGTCACAAAGTAACAATATAGACTCTGTTACTAAATATGATGATCAGAAACCAGTGAGCAAGAGGACTCCTCCTTTCTTGCTCACTTTTGAGATTTTCAATCGGAACATGCATAACTACATGATAGATTTAGGAGCATCATCAAATCTGATGCCCTTCTCTGTTTGCAGGAAATTGAATGCAACGTGGGAGCCCTGCCCAACCCAGATTGTGCAACTTGACAGATCCAAAGTTAGTGTGGTAGGTAAGTTGAGAAATGTTTTGCTTACATTGTCAGTTGATCCCAGGATCCGTCAGATAGTTGACATCGTGATAGCTGACATTCCAGAGGCCTATGGGATGTGGTTAAGAAGGGACTGGTCAGAGAAACTTAAGGGTTACTTTGCAACCGAATGGTCCCACTTATGGTCTCCCTACAATGGTCAACCGAATAAAATTAAGATCAATAGAGAACCTTTTATGAAACAGACAGTCACTAATCTTAATGGTTCAAGCGAACCTGCTGGTTATCTCACCTCTCGTGTAGAGCAATTTACATTCGATACCTTTTTTGGTGAATTCCCAGCTGATACCTCACCATAAGAAAGCATTCAAAATGAATCACGTATTACTCATGTTACTTCTATACCTTTCTCTGGTGAAATTGTGCATAATGTATACAATGTAAATACAAATTCCAAGTTAGACCCTGTCTCATGGACTTTATTTTTTGATGGTTCCAAGTTTAAGGAGGGAGCTGGAGCAGTTTGTGTCCTAATTGATCCTAAGGGAATGAAAATTATGATTGCTTGCAGGTTAGAATTTGATTGCAGTAATAATGTAGCTGAGTATCAGGCTCTGGTTCAGGGACTCAAGAAGGCTATTGAGTTAGGTGTGCAGGCAATTGAATGCTATGGAGATTCTGAAATTATAGTTAAGCAAGTCAGAAATAAGATACACTGCTTATCTCCATGCTTGGCTAATTATCAGAAGATGGTAAGGGATTTGACCAACTCATTTTTAGCATTCAATATTAAATCAGTTCCCACATCACAAAATTTTGATGCAAACCTGTTAGCAAATACAGCGTCTAGACTGATCCCGCCAGAAGGTCTGTCTCCTCAAATTTCTTCCATTGAATTGATGTATAGACCCTCTATTCCAGATAATGTGACTAATTGGAAAGTATTTGATGATGAACGACAGATACTTGACTTCCTCACGGCTCAGGATACATTCCAAGATATGGCCATTGATGAAGCAGAACATGAAAAGTCACTCGCTGATCTCTCAAACGTTATCCCAAAGTCAGTGATCAATCTAAAAAAGTTTTATGATTTACAAGACAAGTTCAAATCTCAAACTAATTGTAAAAATCAAAGCTCATCCTTGAACTATGAGCGAGTCAATTCAGGCACCGAGCAGGAACCACGTTTCGTCAATTTGGGAGTTGATTGTACCCCGAAGAACGAAGGGCCATCATTGCGTTGTGTAAATAGTATAAAGATGTTTTTTCCTAGACTTATGATGAATTGAAAACATTTGACAACAGCGTCATGTTTCATAATATACACATGAAACTAGAAGTTAAGCCATTTCAACAAAAGCTACGGAAAATGCACCCTAGCTTAGAGCCCTCAGTAAAAAAGGAGTTGGAAAAGCTGCTCACTGCTCGAACTATATTTCTAGTCAGGCACACTTAATGGATAGCTAACTTAGTGCCTATCTGTAAGAAAATTGGTGAAATTCGACTGTCTGTCAATTTCAGGAACCTGAATCGGGCTTCTAAGAAAGACAACTATCCTATTCCACCTATGGAACAGATTCTTTAGAATATAGTCGGGTTAGAGATGTTTTCCCTCCTAGACATTTTTTCGGGATATAACCAAGTTATGGCTGCCCCGGACGACCAATTAAAAACAACTTTCAGGACCCCTTGGGGCACTTTTGCCTATAGGAGGATGCCTTTCGGGTTAATCAATGCAGGAGCTACTTTTCAGAGAGCTATGGACATAGATTTCTAAGGGTTAATGCATAATTCTATTGTAGTTTATCTTGATGATATCAATATTTACTCCAAAAGGTGACATGAACATGTGTTTCCTCTGAAACAGGTTTTCGATTGTTGTAGGAAATTTGACATTTCTCTCAACCCCAAGAAATATATTTTCGCAGTAACAAAAGGAAAGTTTCTGAGCTTCATTGTTTCGAAAGAAGGTATGATTATTGATCCCGAATGCACAGAGGCTATTTCAAATATTGGGTTACCAGGTTCGCGCAAAGCAATGCAATCCTTCTTAGGTAAGATTAATTTTGTACGTAGATTTGTACCAAATTTTGCCCAGATTGTTAAACCATTACAACTTTTGGTCAAGAAAGATGTGCAGTTTACTTGGTCTCGGGAACAGACAGATGCGTTTATCCAAATTCGAAATGCTATTGGTGAAGCTCCTACTCTCATGTCCCTATATTTTGATAAGGATTTCATTCTTTATACTTTTTCCACTGACTTTTCTTATGTAGTCGTCCTGACAAAAAAGCATGACGATGATGTAGAAATCCCAATCTCTTTCATGAGCTCAACATTCAAAGGTGAAGAGCTTAATTACTCACAGATTGATAAGCAAGCCTATGCATTTTATAAGTCTGTCAAACATTACAGGCCCTACTTGCTTAAGTCTCGAACTAAAGTCATTGTTCCATACTCTGCCATTAGAAACGTCCTCATCCAGAAAGAGTTAGGGGAAAAGAGGGCCCATTGGATGACAACCCTGCAAGAATATGATCTTGAGATCAGACCAGCTAAAATTGTCAAAGGACAAGGTCTTTGTCTTCTCACCGCTCAATCTAATGACCCTACGCAGTAGCAACCCGAATGGGATCAAGAAGAAGAAGTTCCCTCAGGTGTTGTTAACGTTATCAATGCTTCGACATCTGAATGGTATGATGATATCATATTTTTCCTGAACCATGGGTTTGCTCCCGACACCCTTGATTTTAAGAAAAGAAGGGATTTGAGACTAAAAGTTGCTCCTTATCAGTTTATTGATCAAGTTCTTTTTGGGAAAAATTATGATGGAGTATTTCTTAGGTGCTTGGAAAAACATGAAACTAATGATATCTTATTCCAATTTCATGCAGGACCTGCTGGACGACATTTTTCGGGTGAGACTACATTACATAAGATTCTCAGGGCTGGATATTATTGGCCCACGTTGTTTAAAGATTCTTAAGCTTATGTAAGGAGGTGTGAACCATGCCAGAAATGCACAGGAAAGTTTAAGAAACCCGCATTTCCCCTTCAACCAGTCACAATTCAGTTTCCATTCCAACAATGGGGATTGGGTTTTGTCTGGCCTATAAACCTTGGTTCATCCCTCCAACATAAGTATATCCTTACAGCAACTGACTACTTCACCAGATGGGTGGAAGCATCCCCTCTTAAACAATGTAATGCCAATCAAGTAATTTCCTTCCTTGACAGTCAGATCATCACACAGTTTGACACTCCTGAGTACTTAGTTTTCGATAATGCATCCTACTTCTCTTCAATCGACATAACTGAATATGCCTTTGAAAAGGGGATTAAGCTTAAGTTTTCTACCAATTATTACCCACAAGGAAATGGTTTGGCTGAGTCATCAAACAAAAATATGATAAATATTCTCAAGAAGACTGTAACTTCTCATCACAGAGATTGGCACACACAGTTATATAATGCTTTATGGGCAAATCAAATAACCCCAAAGGAAGCTATTGCAAATTCCCCCTACTGTCTTGTTTATGGAAAAGAATCCATCCTTCCTACTAATCTCACCATCCCTTCACTACAATTGGCCCAGTCTGTCCAAGAAGATGATTCTTCCCCTCTCTAGCATAGAATAGACACTCTCTTGAAACTAGAGGAGGACAGGGAAATAGCTAAGAACAAATTGTATCATCATCAACAGATGGTGAAAAGATGGTTTGATGAAAAATCTTCATCTGATAGGGAATTTTCTGTTGGTGACCTGGTTCTGAGGTGGGATAAGCAACATAAAGATAAGAACCAGTATACCAAGTTTCAGTGTCTTTGGCTAGGACCTTTCATTATTACAGAAAAGATTGGTCCTAGCACTGTTCGATTACAGACACTAGAGGGAGTTGTCGACACCTTCCCAGTGAATGTGTCTCTTCTCAAAAAGTATTTTGTTTGAACAATCTGGTGCACTTGTACATAGGTGTGGTTTGTTTTTCAATCATTTGTTTTCTTGCATTGACATTTTGATTAGTCTTCTTGTTTTGTTTTGGTTTTCATTAATAAGGCTTCACACATGTGGTAATGGCTTATGATCACTTTTATTAGCAACAATTGCTTCTAAAGTCTCAGCATTGTTATCAATCTTACTTTCTGGCTTTTGATTAGAATTTTCTCTAAAGAATAAACAATCAATAAGTGCAGTACCTTTGGATACTTTTCACTTTGATCATTATCTTTCACAGTGCTTTATTTGTGTAATTGAGGTATGGAGGATAGTCATCATTTCTCTATCTAGTGTTTCATGGTTGAATGGCATATCATAATAACCTGACCAGCTCCGATTGCTCATGGATCCTTTTAAAATCACTTTGAATATGAATTTTGTTTAAAATTATAAGTTACAAGGTGGGTGGTGTTGTTATCAAGCTAGCCCATTAGGTTAATAGGTGTTTAAGTGGAATGACATCTTCACATCAAGCCACCACACTTGGAAGATGACTTTCAATTCTGCTTGAAGGTGGAAGATCCTATTACAGGTCGGTCCATTCATGATCCACAAAGCACTGGTGAGTAACATTACACTATGTGGTAACCAAGCCATGGTAATGCCTTGTAGCCTATGCCAAAATAAATTGTTTTGTCTTTCATTATGGGATTTTGTTGTATACAAGAATAGGGGGTCTTATCACAAGCCATCCCTGCTATGATCATGGGTTTGATCTTGTACTGGAGTTATCAAAATATGGTCGCCAAGCCATGATAATTTCTTTTGGTCTTACAACCAGAAGACAAGGAGTCTCATCATCGAGCTAGCTTGACCATCTTCCTGATTAGGCCTATAAATGGCGCTATTTCATCTGATCACCAAGTCAGTACAGTGGACTTGTATCAACAAGGTTTTATGTAGAAAAAAAAAGAAAAAAAAAGGAAAAAGAAAAGATAAAGAAGCATATATATAATCCAAAGGTGATCACTAAACATACATGCAACCAATAAACTAAGGTGATCTATAATTAGGATATCCATGAGCATTTCTAAGACTGTGCCCAGGTTCAAGACAAGCTAGTTTTCAATGATTACATCATGGTAAAGATTCGGTATTGCTCTCTAAATCTCCTTATCATATGAGTGTTATCTTTAAAATGGTCACTGTTGAGATCTATCCATTTTCATGTTCACTGTTTGTTGACTATTATCTTTTGAGTATTTTCTCTGAATTGAGTTTCAAGAAATTGGTTGATTAACATGTTGTCTTTAGTCATGATTTGATTGCAGAGATCACTGGTTCTTCCCAGCCAATCACCATTTGTTGTGGCCACAATAGATCCCATGCTTAGCTAAGGCACGAGAACCCCATTTTTAATCAATTCCAAGGTATATGGGTAAGTTTCTCTTTGTAAATATGATTTTCGGTTTAGATGTCTTTAAACATTACTACCCATGTACCCGTACTTCATTTTTTATACTTGATCTGGGTTTCCTCTAAGTGTTTGGTTTGCAAAAATCTTTAAATTTTGACTATGTTGACGTTTCTCTTGGAAAACCTGAAACCCAAAACCTGAAAGTTTCGGGTGCGGGAAATTGTTGTTTTCATTTTGGGATTTTCGTCATCCCGAAACTTGAAACCCGAAAGTTTCGGGTGAAGGATTTCATTTCTTTCTTAAGTTTGTTTTTAATAAACCCAAAACCTGATGATGTCGCGTTTCGGGATCCAGTATTTTTGTTTGTGAGTTTTAATAAACCTGACACTGTCGCATTTTAGGATTTGGGAATTCATTTTTTACATTGTGTTTAATTGCGTTCCAAAACCCGCAACCCACAACTTTCGGGTTGCGGCTTTCAGAAACTTGGTTTTAATTTGGTCATATTTTTGAAACCCGAAACCTAAAACCCGCCAATTTTGGTTTTCGGCTTTCGGGAGTGGTAAATAAAAACTTCTATTATGTTTTTGAACTCGACTCCGCATTTTGCATCGGTCAATCTCAGCCGTCCAGTTCTCTTAATCCTACGGTCGTGATTTAATTTGGGTAAATTGATAAATATAGGTTTTTATTTACCTTTCTTTATCATTTTTACTCGCCGAGTTACTCCGCTGAGCTAATTTTACTGTGAATTTGGTTGCTAAGGGTCGTTATTGCTTTTTTTTCATCTTTTTCTAGGATTAGTTGTTTCCATTACACTGTATTATGTTTAGGAGTTTGATTATTTTGGCTTTCGTAATAACCGTTTTGGTTATTTAATTTGATCCCCTCAGGCTTTGCAGGATTACATCTATTTGATCTCCGCAGTATAGCTCTAACCTTTCTGTTAAATCAATAATCTGCATTTGATATCGCAGGTGAAACCACGCCACCATTTTATGTGCTCAAACTCCTGTCTTAGCCTTTCTGTAGTCATCTTTTTCAAAGAAACTCTCATTTTTATTTCAAATCCAAGGTTATGATTGTTGATATGAACAGACTTGTAATGATGAGCTTTCACGTGCTTTTTAATTCATGCAAATTTCGATTGGATTTGTACTTCCGCATGGACCTAGATCCAGTTAACACATGTTATAAATCGTTTTGTTACAGTTTGCATAATTGCAATGTCCCAATCGTAATAATTTGATCATTGTGACCGACTCTGCTCAATCGTTTGCTATTCTATCACTTGGCCTTAAATTGGAAACGAATATGAAAGCCTTCAGTTTGTCCTTTATATTCTGTAAGAGGAAAATTTTGCATATTTATGTTGTAAGTTTCTTCTTGACGTATTTGGTATGAGCAATATGGAGACAAAAAATGAATCCCTTCGTGCGTGTTTCAAGAATGAAGAACTTCGGTCTTTGTTGTATCAAGAACCTTTGTCACTGCCTTTAGATGCAAGTATTCCCGATTCAAGTAGCAATAGCAAACAAGAGGATGTTCAAGTCCTGTTTGTCTGTATGCGATTTCTAGAGAGGAAGGAAAAGAAGGTTTCTAAAGAGCGAACTGATCAAGATGATATTGTTATACGAGATTATATAATCAATGAAGAATCTAATATCCTGCGAATTTCTTCTGACGTGGACCCTTTAACATATTTCTTTTTTTTTGAGAACATAGTCTCTCATCCAGAAGTCCCTGCGGTGAATTCTCTACAAGCCAAATCATCTATTGCTGATAATGGGCAGGTTGGGAGGAATTCTTGATTGTGATGTGAGGATATTTTTAATTAAGGAATATATCTTTAAGAATCCCTTTGAAAGGTGAAGGAAATCATGTAGTGTGCGAAATGGCAAGGTTTTTGGGATCAAAAGTTGGAATAGACTCAGTACTGGTTTTGGAATCCCTATTATGTAGGATTCATTTTTGTACTTTGTTGTAGTTTAATATTTAAGGAAGGATACCTCTCGGGGAGAGGGGGGTTGGAACTTTTGGAATTGTAATTCAACAGGAGATAAGACTTAGGATACTCTGTGTCTATAGTCATTGTAATTTTCGTACAAGACATCTTAATATAGTAATGTTATCTTCGGATCCATCTTCTGATTATCACTCAAATTTCTTTAAGGATTTCTGATTTTATGTTTCAGATTGTCATCCACTATACATATGATCTCTTGTTAGATATCTAATGAATACATAGATCTGTTGTATTGGTTTTTCTATATAACTGATGTGTGTATGAAAATATTTGATTAAATTTCTTTAATTAAATACTTTCTTTATCGATTTCTACAATTGATCATATATATATATATATATATATATATATTATATATATATATATATTCAATCATTGTTGATTTTTCAATCAACAAAAGGATAACAGGTTATATCTTGATGGTCTTTAAGCTTGGATTATTGTTGTTTAATTTTCATTAAATAAATCATAATTTAAGTCAGCAAACATCTCATCTAAAGGCATTTCTGTTAAAGGTGATAGTCTGTTTTGTTCCCTTACACCTCAAGGTTGATCTGCATAAACACCAAGATTTTCATTTTAGAATAGATCTGACTTAAGATTAGGTTCTTTTTCTAAATAGGTTAAGTTAGAATTGTTCATTGTTTCTCATACCCCTTTGTTTCCCTAAATTGGGAAACTGATCTTATTGATCAAATAACTTACTCAAAGAGTGCCAGCGGAGGTCGAATATCCGTGGGTGATTACCACACCAAACAGCTCAAGGATAGAATTGCCCTTGCGTAGGGTCTTTCGAAACCTTTGGCTGGGTTTTCATCCCTTTTGTGTGCCTTGGAACCCATTCTAGCACCTTGCAGTTACCCTGCACACTCGAGACATCAACAGAGAGCAAGGGGGTGTTTACTATTAGAGGAGAGAGAGATAGAGATAGAGAGAGAGGTTAGTGGGAGAGAGAGGGGGAGAGAGGGTGGGTGTTAGTGGGAGAGATAAATGGGTGGTGGTTAGGGGTAGGTTGATTAGGGGTGAGAGAGTGAGTGAGAGAGGGACTTAGTAAGGGTTATGGGGAGGAGGAGGGAGAGAGAGGGACGAGGGGGGTTAGTTGTAGGGGTGTGAGTTGGGGGTTGAGTGTGTGTGTGTGTGTTTGTTAGAGAGAGAGGGGGGGGTTTTAAGGAGTACGGGGAGAGAGAGAGGGGTGTGGTTAGGGGCAGTTGTATTAGTAAAGGGTTGAGAGAGAGAGAGAGAGATATTGGGGGGTTATGGGCTTAAGGAGGAGAAGGACAATTAAAGAGAAAGGGGGAATATATATATATATATAGAGAGAGAGAGAGAGAGAGAGGTTGCGGTATATAGGGAGAGAGATGGTGGTGGGAATGGTTTGGGGTAGGGTGGATGGGGATTATAAGAAACATAAAGAGAGGGGTGGATTGTGGATAAGGAAGGGAGAGAGAGAGTGCAAGGGTTGGTTAGTGTAGAGAGAGAGAGAGAGTGAGGGGGTGGTTAGTGGTAAGAGTAGCATAAAGAGAGAGGGTGGGCGAATGAGAGAAGGGGTGTTAGGGAGAGAGATGGGGGGTTAAGGATAGAGAGAGATTCGAGTGGGGGGATTAAGGGTAGGATGAGGAGGGAGGTTGGGGGAAGAGAATGATATAGATATTGGGAGGTTTAGGGATTCAGGGAGGAGTAGGTAAGTTAGAGAGAAGGGGGTATTGTTGAAGAGTGGGGGGTGTGGAGCAGGAAGAGAGAGAGAGAGAGAGGGGGGGGGAATGGGGTGAGAGAGAGAGGGGGGGGTGGTTAGTCGTACAAGTAAGAGAGAAAGAAAGGGGGAGTTAGGGAAAAAGAGGGGTGTTATGTGTAGAGAGAGAGAGAGGGTGGGTGTTAGGGGGTTCGGGTAGAGAGAATGAGGTGTGGGTTAGGGGTAGGTGTAGTAAGGGAGAGAGAGAATGAGAGATGGTGTTAGTAAGGTTTAGGGGGGAGGAGGGGAGAGAGAGATAAATGGGGTTAAAGGTAGTGGTGGGATTAGAGGGTGAGTTTTAGAGAGAGAGAGAGATGGGGGTTTTTAGGGTGTATGGGGAGGGCGATAGGGGTGGGGGTTATGGGTATCTGGAAGAGTAGGAGAGAGAGAGAGAGGGGAAGGGTAGGGGGACAAGAGTTGAGGGTTGTGGTAGGGAGAGAGAGAGGGTTAGGGATAGGGGATTGAAAACTTTGGTTGTTTGGGTTAGAGAGAGGGGGAGAGAAAAAGAGAGATGGTAAGGTTTAAGGGTTTTTGGAGGAGAAGGGAAGTTAAAGTGAATGAGGGAGTATAGTGGGAGAGAGAGAAAGAGAGGTGGGAAGGAAAGTGTATATATATAATGAGATATATGGTGGCGGGTTGGTTAGTGGTATTGGGGAGTTTCATTAGGATAAGCATAGAGAGATGGGTGGATTTGGGATAGGGTAGAGAGAGAGGGGGGGTTGGTTAGTTGTAGGAATAGGGTATAGAGAGATAGGGGGGTAGTGGTTAGTGGTAGGAGTAGGAACGAGAGAGACAAAGGGGACTATAAGGGAAGAGATAGAGAGAGAGAGATGGGTAGGGAGGTGGGCGTAGATAAATAGAAATACTATGTCAGGGTTGTTAGTGGTTGGGGAAGGGGATTAGGGTAAACATAGAGAGGGGGCTTATGGATAACGAGAGAGAGCATGCACATGTAAGGGAGTGGTTAGTGGTAGGATTAGGTAGAAAGAGACATAGGGAGTGAGAGAGAAGAATAGAGAGAGAGTGGGTTAGTAATGGTTTAGAAGAGGGGGGGGGAGAGAGAGAGAGGGAGCATGAGGCTTATTTTTAGGATTTGGAGTAGGAGGGTGAGTGTGTGTGTTTTATGGGAGTGAGAGCAGAGGGTGTTAGGGAATAGGTGGAGCGAGGGGTGGCTCTATTATTAGGAGGTTGAGAGAGAGAGAGAGAGCGAGGGGGGGGGATTATTTTGGGGTAGTCAAAAGGAGGGGTAGCAAGAGATAAAGAGATAGAGATTGGGGGTGTTAGAATTTGTGGAGGATGAGGGGAATTAGAGAGAATGGGGGGTAGAGAGAGAGAGAGAGGGTTTTTTTTAGGAGTGGGGGTTAGGAGTAGGTGGATTATTACAGGCTCAAGTGAGAGAGAGGGGGGGTTAGTAAAGGTTTGGGGGAGGAGGGGGGATAAAGAGAGGAAGCAGGATGATTCATTTTATGGGTGGGAGTAGGAGGGTTAGTGTGTGTGTTTTAGAGAGAGAGAGAGAGAGAGAGAGAGAGAGGAGGGTGGTGGAGGGTTAGTTTTAGGGGTGGGAGTATGGGGTGAGTGTGTGTTAAAGTGTGATGAACCTGCAATAATTAATTAATGCAAATACACAAGATATCATAAATAATAGAACAGAATCACTTTTATATTGATCATGAGCCACTTCGAGGGGGAAACCTCCTTTGAGCAAGCTCAATACAATTAACTTCACGGTGCCTTCAATGACCTCAACACACACTTATATACTAAGTCTATGCCCAATACTATGAGTCAAAACCATGGGACATATAATACTACGAGATGACTTGCAAAGCATATGCGTCCAATACTATGGGTCAATACTATGGGCTAATATAAACTACGGATCAAAAAATACTACGGGACGACTTACAAAGCATATGCGTCCAACAATAATATACTAACATAGTAAAGAGAAGGGTTGACATAGGTTCCTAACATCCCCTCTCCCTTAGAAAAATCTTTGTCCTCAAAGCTTTGGTTGGAGAAATTGCTACAGAATCTGAAGGAGTGGTTCCCCGGTAGCATCCTCGGGTTGCATTTCGGGCCACTGACGCATTTGGAGTGTCAAGGAGGATTGCTTGGAAGGATGTAGATGAAGAAGAACCCTGTCAGCTGTGTGGAAAATGCGCTAAGAACGGTGCTGATCGGCTTATTGTTTCAGGCAAATTTTGGCCATGTGAAGATTGTCCTGTAGAATGAGAAGAGTCTGATTGCGGTTTCAAAGAACCGAGTCAATTTCCTGAACTGGGGAGCTGCTAAGGGTGTATGGAAGAAGAACTGGCAGTGTTTTTCCATAGACTGCTTCATATGGTATCCTTTGAGATGTGGTATTGTACCACCAGAGCGCTACTAGGAAATCCATAGAAATAGTTGGCCAAAGCTGTGTAGGGATGGGCAAGGGTTTGAGCAATCCTGAAAGAAGTGTCATTTCCCCCTTATTGACTTGGAAAGTATCATCGTCAGCCACCATCTGTTGAATTGACATTTTTAGTCCCTGCCAAAAGAAGTTACATTGTTCCCAGTCATACATTTTGCAAAACCCAGAGTGCCCTGTTGATGAAGAAGCATGGAGTTCATAGAAGAGATAGCCCTGTTGAACATATTGCAACCAATTTGGAACAAGCAGAGCAAGAGCTGTAAGAGAAACTGGGTCATCAATTCTGTGAGAAGGAGCATCTTCCACCATATTGTAAGTGATCACATAGGGATAACCCATGAGTTGGATAACCCATTTCAGGTGTGTTGGGGAGGAGACCCATTGTTCCAGAAAATTTTCTAGACTCGGGAGATCGGTCTTGATGCAAAAATAATTCCCTAATAGGTATGGCTGCCACTTCTGTACTACATGCAAAATAGCCATCATTTCCTGTTGAGAGGTAGATGTGGCTAAATTCTTACTGGAAAGGTATCTTGAAGGCAGCAAGCGCATTGGTTCAGCAAATATACCTGCATATCTATCCAAGGAAGTAGTGGAAACTATTGATGGGTGCATCTGAATGGAATTGAGCTAAGCGATGACACCATGTGAATTCTTCTTAAGGATTTTTTCCAGGCGATGTGAACTGATGATGCAGAGAGACCCTAGTTGTAAGCCCATAAATTTGTGTTGTGCCCCATTGACTTTAAAATGCGTCCAAAGTTCAGCAAAATCCCATAAGATGGGGCCAAGTGTGCGTAACCATTGAATGCCCAAAACCACATCACATCCGCCTAAGGACAAGGAAAACATGTCAGAGCGTAGGTTATAATATTCCATAGAGATACGCACATTGTGACACTTCCCCTTGCAAGGTAAGGTACCCCCATTGGCAACCATGACTTCAAAGTTGGAGCAAGGATGGACAAAACAATCAGCCTGTTTGGCAATTTGAGGGTCAATGAAGTTATGAGTGCTACCAAAATCAATGAGCATGGTAAGAGGGAGCTTCTTGAAGTATCCCCTAACCCGCATTGTTTGTGGGGTGGTGATGCCAGTTACAGCATGGAGAGAGATCTCGGGTTGGTCGTCCTGAGATGGGGTGTCAACAAGCGGGTGTTGAATGTTGACTTGATCATCTACAGTATCTGTAGCTTCTTCACCAAGTTCTAAGGCAGGCAGAGAATCCACATCCAAGAGATAGAGCTTTTGTTGAACACATCTATGTCCTCGAGTGAATTTCTCATCACAATTATAGCAAAGCCCTTTTTCTCGGCGTGCCTGCATTTCTATTTCAGACAAATGCTTGATATGAGTTGGTTGAGGAGCAGGCGTGATGGGAGGTCATTGGGAACCCATATTTGTAAAGGGAACAAAGGTGGGTTTGGAGCGTTGTTGAGCTGCGATCTTGTCCTCGGCCAGCTTAGCCAACCCTAGGACTTCCATCATTGTGTTGGGACAAAACATTTTGACCTCTGAGTGGATGTCATCCTTGAGACCATTGATAAAACAACTCATGTAGAATTCATCAGACAATCCTTCTGTGTGATTGGCCAATTTCTCAAATTCTGTCTGATACTCTCTCATTGTGCTAATTTGGTGAAGTTTAGTGAGTGCTCCTGTGAAATCATCAAAAGCACTAGGACCAAATCGTGGCAAAATGAGTTGGCAAAAATATGTTCAGTTTGGCTCGGGATGAGCTTTGATGTACCAATGGTACCATTGAAGGGCTTCCTGTTCCAAATGAAAGGATGCAAGTGGAACTTTATGGGCATCAAAAGTATTATGCATACTGAAATATTGTTCTTCTTGATATATCCATCCAGTCGAATCAGTACCATTGAAGCGAGGAAAATCAAGCTTCGTCCCACAAAAATTTCTGGAAGAAGAGAACCCGGTGGCTGCAAAAGATTCTGGTTGTCTGGTGTTGTTCATGGCTGAATGCTGAAGATGGAGGCTGAGAAATTTTTCATCCAGATCTTGGAGTTTGGTTTCGATGGCTGCAAGTGCTTCCTCCATGGTGCGTGCTCCTGCATGGGTGACAACCATAACCAGTTTTTTTTTTTTTGGTGGAATGGGTAGAAAAACACAAACAAAAGCTGATTTAGTAAAGAAAAATTTGGATTGGGGAAACAATATGATGGGTAATTGGGTTTTGACTAGATTTTGGACACTGTCGAAAGGACAAGAAAGCAAAAAGGGGGATTTCAGAAGCGGGGTGATAGGTAGGGGATTTGTATGGTGTTAGAGAGAGGGTCGTTAGTGGTATAAGAGAGAGAGAAAGAGGGGGGGTCAGGGTGGAGAGAGAGGGGGGGAGAGAGAGAGGAAGAGAGGGAAGTTGTTAGGGTGTTGGGGGAGAGAGAAATATGTTTGGATTAGGGGTAGGTGGAGGAGTAGGGGAGAGAGAGAGAGAGGGAGTATAGGGGTGAGTGTGTGTGTGTGTGTGTTAAAGAATAAGGGGAAAGAGAGAGGGATAAGGGTTAGGGGTAGGTGGATTAGTAGGGGGTTGATAAATAGAGAGATAGATGTGATTGGTAGAGAGAGAGGGGAGGAGGGAGAGAGAGAGAGATCAGAGGGTGATTATGGGTAGCAATAGGAGGATGGTTGGGCTAGATAAAGAGATAGATATCGAGGAGTTTAGGGGTTTGGAGATAAGGACACGAGAGAGAGAGAGAGAGAGAGAGAGAGAGAGGTTAGTGGGAGAGAGAGGGTGGGTGTTAGTGGGAGAGATAAATGGGTCTAAGGAGGAGAAGGACAATTAAAGAGAAGGGGGGGTATATATATATATATCTAGAGAGAGAGAGAGAGAGAGAGGTTGCAGTTTATAGGGAGAGAGATGGTGGTGGGGATGGTTTGGGGTAGGGTGGATGGGAATTATAAGAAACATAGAGAGATGGTTGGATTGTGGATAGGGAAGGGAGAGAGAGAGTGCAAGGGGTGGCTAGTTGAGAGAGAGAGAGAGAGAGAGAGAGAGGGAATGGTTAGTGGTAAGAGTAGGATAAAGAGTTAGGGTGGGTTAGTGAGAGAGGGGGTGTTAGGGAGAGAGAGGGGGGGTTAAGGATAGAGAGAGAGTTGATTGGGGGGATTAAGGGTAGGATGAGGAGGGAGGTTGGGGGAGGAGAAATATATAGATATTGGGAGGTTTAGGGATTTGGGGAGAAGGGAAGTTAGAGAGAAGGGGGTATAGTTGAAGAGTGGGGGGTGTGGAGTAGAGAGTGAGAGAGAGAGAGAGGAATTGGGTGAGAGAGAGAGAGAGGGGTTGGTTAGTGGTATGAGTAAGAGAGAAAGAAAGGGGGAGTTAGGGAAAGAGAGGGGTGTTATGTGTAGAGTGAGAGAGGGTGGGTGTTAGGGGGTTGGGGTAGAGAGAACGAGGTGTGGGTTATGGGTAGTTGTAGTAGGGGAGATAGAGAATGAGATATGGTATTAGTAAGGATTAGGGGGGAGGAGGGGAGAGCGGGAGAGAGAGATAAAGGGCGTTAGTGGTAGTGGTGGGAGTAGGGGGTTATTTTTAGAGAGAGAGAGAGAGATGGGGGGTGTTAGTGTGTATGGGGAGGGAGATAGGGGTGGGGGTTATGGGTAGGTGGAAGAGTATGGGTTGAGAGAGAGAGAGAGAGACGAGGGGGGATGATTCGGGGTAGGGGGGGAGGGGGGGTTGGGGTATAGAAAGATGTAGATATTAGGAGGGTTAGGGGTTTGGGGAGGACTAGGTAATTTAGAGAGAAAGGGGGTATATATAGAGAGAGGGGGGTTATGTGTAATAAGGGTTCAAGTATATAAGGGTTATAAAATAAAAATTATATAATAAGGTATGTGTATAGTATAATTACTAAGGAAAGAGATACTAGCTCCTAGGTTGCATGAATAGAGTGTCAACAAAGGGGGGTCCTTCGTTAGACCACTTTAAAAGCCTTGTGTAGACATGGTCGACCACCCAACTTGGGGCGTACTGGGAGGGCTTCTCTAGGAGTTACCTCCCTCCACCTATTACTAGCGCAACGGCGTCCCAGTTTCCATTTACAACAAAAGGCACATGTGTCAAGATACCAAGTTAGGAAATTGTTTCCAGGAAATTTCCCAAAATGGTCCTTTGAAAACACTCTACACAAGACTATCAATAGAAATCCTATGGCCATCATACTAATGTAAACACTGTAAGAAAAATTTATACAATTTAATAACTATAAAAACAAATATTTTCTACAATCTTATTCTTACTTAAATATTCCATTTAAATTTATATATAAAAGGAAAAAAAGTATTAACCATAAAAAAACATTTAAAAGCAATTCAATATCATTAAAAGTAAATAAGATAACTATTACTATCTGACAAAACAACAACCTATTTCAACATCCACAACAATATACTATCAAATCTTAGAATATATATAAAACCAATTTTAATGAAACAATTACTAATATTTTGCATTCAATACACCAATATCCCAATTACTAACACTAATTTTAAATAAATTCATTTATTAAGATAGCAAACTTAATTAGTAACATTAAAAATTGGCCATGTATTTATAATCATATTTAGCTATGTTATTTCTAATCATACCTACTAATTAATAGAAAATTTACATATCATAAAATTTTACACATTGTCTTAAAATTTTACACATTAAAACAATATTAAAAAAATTCTACACATTGTCATAAAATTTTATACATTAAAACAATATTAAAAATTAAATGGTCATTTTTAAATTAAAAGTAAAAAAATATTAAAATTTCACACTACTATAGTACTATAGAAATATAAAAGGTGAACAAAACTAAGAAAGTTAGTTTAAAATACAAGAAAAAATACTTTTATTTATTATCTTTATTGATAACCATATTTTTTGGAGCATCTTAAGACCGTATTTTATAATAATAAAAAATAAAAAAATCACTAGTTTAACGGATTGAGAAAATTACTTGAAACTTGTTTTAAAAAATAAATAAATATTTTAACCACTTGTTTATTTTAACAACATAGTACGGAAAAGATTCGCATCCTTGCCTTCATACATGTCAATCCTCACAAACTAACAATGCTTTGCTCTGCTTTTTGGTAGTGAATTTATAACAAATTTGGCGATGGATTGCTATGAAAGAAACCACTACCATTATTTAGCACATTGAGATAAAAAATTGTGAAATAAATTTGAAAAATAAGAAATGAAAAAGAAACGATAGTTTTTGCATAGGGAAAATTTATATGATAAAAAGAAAAGCATTAAGGAAAGAGAAGCATATAAAGATTACTTTATTGAAAAGGGAGAGAATAAAGATAAAAGAGCTTTACTTATAAAAATTTTATGGTTTACCAATTTTTTTTAATAAATTTTTAATAACCTAGGTATATAATTACTTCTAAACAATAGGACTAGAGTAAGATAATTACTCGTAAACAATATAACCACTCTAAGATAATGCACAATTCCAAAAGTTGCACAAAACCATAAAAATATATAGAAAATCCATTAATTTAAAAAATAATATCATGTTACTTTGGAGTTTGGACAGTTTTATTCTCGATAAAAATATATGGAGTTTTAATATCATATTACTTCCTGTTTTATTTTTAAAAAACTATATGAAAAGCATGAATGGAAGAACACATGAAGGCAATATATGTTTCGATGGAAGTCTGAGGCGATCAAAGTAATAGCTATTTATTACATAAATCCGCATCCGCATCATTCTAAAAACTTAACTCATTGTGAACCGTGTGATAAATACGAATCAATATTTGGAAGTGTAGTGTATGGATAATTTTGAAGTGTTAATTTCAGAAGTGTAGAGTATAGATAATTTTGACAAGTTTTACTTGCTGCTGAAAACCGTAATAAATGTTTCGTTCATTGGGGAAGATGCCCATTGTAAGTATTACTTATCCCTTATGCCTGTATATATCTTTCGTTAATTTTTGGAGCAGGAAAAAAAAATGATCCTTTATCTGGTGATTATCACTGTCAGATACCACTTCAACTATTTACTTAATGGTCCTTTTAACAGCCCAGCTCAGTTTGTACTGGGAGCCGGAGAGGTTAAACCCCAGTCGAACAGAGATTAATCATAACACTTGGTACTTAGGCATTGAGTTCCTACAAATGCATTCCTAGTTTTACGGGTAAATTATCTCCTAACTGGTTATGAGAAAGATCAAGATATCTTAATTACTGGAGGCTGCCAACAGATTTAAGGATTCTTTCCTGTAGATTATTCGCTGTGAGTTCTAAGCTTTTGAGTTGCCCTACTCCCAAGATTCCTTGTAAATTGTTGGGTGACAAATATAACTCCAACTTTGAGAGCATATTGACCCTGTAAACACATTGTCATGTAAACCGATAACTGATAAACTAGTTAGGTTTCCAAACTACGGAGATATTTCTCCAGCGAATGCAGTGAAGCCCCCAGTTTATGCAATTCAATTTTGTAGAGTGGTGGCCTAAAGAATAAGGCAAATGTACCGAATCCCGTAAGATGATTATTATCTAAATTTACTTCTAGTAGGGTGCAACAGTTTGTAAGAGCATTAAGAATGGACAATTTCTTGATCCTGTTGCTAACCAGTTGATCCTAGAATGGACAATTTCTTGATCCTAGCTAGCTGAAAATAATCTAACAAATCTTTTACATTTCTAGCTATCAAGTCTACATTGATTAATTGATTTCTTTCCTTTATTTCATTAGCAGAATAGGCGAAGTCAGAGATCACGAAACCATACCGGTCGATGATCTCCACGTGATAACGATATCTGAGCGCCCGAGCCTCTTGATCTCGTCCTCGTCCGTTCTGTCCATCCAGTTGGCATGAGTGATCTCCTCCTCGTTGGCTATCAGACAAAAAAAACTCAGATTAGTTGATAAGACTCAGATTGGCCATTAAAAGCTTCAAGCAAACGATAAATGTAATGTTGGGTCACACATGGAAAATAACTAAATACATCCACCTTGAATGATTCACCCTGCATATTGGAGCTGGCGATCAACAATAATCACAGAACAAAGAGCCACTCGTTATACTGGAGCTGGGGATCGACAAAAAAACCTCTACTAATACAGAGCAAGAGAGAAAGAGAGGCTTTTCTTGTTTTACTCTGTTTACAGAGCAAAAGAGAAAGAAAGACAGACAGCTACACAGCCTACACTAATTTATTTGTTATGGGCGGATGTACGCCTTTTGCATTATGGATTAATCGAATGCTATCAAGTGGAGGCGAGAAAAGATTAAGAGGAATTAATGGGATTGGGAACCAAGAACTAGAGCTGCAACAGAGAAAAAAGATTTAAAAACAGTACAAGTTAAAAACTAGTGACCAAGCAGGTACTACAAGAGACACAATCGCATTTAATGTAGGCATCATACTTGTTTGAACCCTCAGAAACCAACTGTACCAGGCTTACAAAAGATATGTCAAGGCATGATCGTTTCAGTTTCTTCTTCCGATGAATTCTAATTTAGTTTTTAGATTGAGGGGAGGAGAAATCCAATCAAAACAGAGGAGGAAAAATTGCGTAGAAGGCAAAAATGACAGATTGATTGGGTGGATCATGGGCATTGGGCTTTGATGAGGAAGCACGACCGAGTTTTCTAATTAGAAAAGAAAACTGTCATTTAATCTATAAGAACTGAAAGCCATAAATAAACCATGAATATAAGATAAATACAAATCACATACCTATCATGGCTGCACTGCAGAAAATATTGCTGTTACGATCCGGTCCTATGCTCTCCAGGCTAATTACCTCCATTATGTTGATTCAACTGCTTAATCAATGGCACTGAGCAGCAACGCCCTTCTTCGTTAACACATGCATCCCTTATCGAAGAGATGAAATTCAAAAAATATACAGTGTCATCTACCCAAAATTACACGATACAGACAGACACACAACACGACACAAAGACACAATACGGACAGACAGACACTGCAGGAACCAGACACAGTCACAACCACACAGAGGACAGCTGTCACAGCCACACAGACAGCCAATCTCCAAAAATCTCAGCAGCATCTCTCCGAGTGAAATAAATTGTTCAGTGATCTAAGAAATCGAGATAGCTGGGTTGCTTCAACATCAGAAGGCGAGGAGAAAGTGCATTCAATATATTGAGGAGAATTGTATCTATGATGGAGAACAGATTGTCCGCACTTCCAGGTGAAATCCTTGGCCTCATTCTATCTAAAATCCCAACCAGAGAGGCCATCAAATGCTCCATTCTCGTTCTATATGATAGGAGAAAAGATTATGCGCTTGCATTCAGCTACTATAGACGGCTTTCAACTTTCCATAGATAACAAACGTTGGCAATTCACCACTCTGCGAATATGCAGCATCCAAGAATGTCCATCTGTGTGAACGTATCGTGATGGGTTGAATGTCCAGCGCATCATTCTCTGCGAACACCCCTCCCGCTGCCTGTGCTCGTCTCACTACGCTCGAACTCGCCCACGACATTCTCACCAATTTCCTCGGATTCAAGTTTCAACCATATCATTTCTTGCTCCTTCCGTAATGTCTATAGAATTCACAGATGACTCTAGCGAAAAATTGACGAACGACCGGGCCGACCTATGCCTCCACTAATTCTTGAATCCCAACATCTAGTGCTTCCATCAGGCAACGCTTGCAATCAGAGTGATTCCATTGCTGATCCTTCGAAAATATTTTTCTTCGGTCAAACGCAGACATTGGAGAGTTGATAAGCAGGCGGAGCCCTGGCAGAGGGCCTGAGCATCGCAGGGAAATTCATAGCTGTAGGCGAAAGAGTTGATAAGCAGAGGGCCTGAGCATTGCAGGGAATTTCATAGCTGCATGCGAAAGATTAACTGTCAATTATAGCGATCAAGAAGATTAGCAGAGAACAAAGCAGTGGATCGTCTTGGGGTATAATGTCACAAATGGTTGGAGCGATGTGTCTACAACAGATCTCATGAAAGCTGCCAAGCCAATTAGCAGGTGTTTCCAAGAATTCCGTTATCATAGGATTCCTCCTACATCTGAGTGCACCGCTTTTGTAACTGGATGTTAGAAAAACGCTAAGATTCCTGAGATTCCTGCTTCGTAAAATTGAAAAAAGCCAAAAATCCTCTTTCCTAAATTTGGAAAATGTACTAAATATGGATATATCTCGATCGCACATTTTGAAAACGGATGGACATGTCAGCTCGGAAAAATCGTAATTCTGTCGTGTTGTGTGAGTGTCGACTTTCTTGTGAGTGCTTTAGCCTAGCTATATCGACCCTGTGATTTGGTGATTTATTTTTAGGTGTATGTAATATTAATATGTAATAATATTAATGATGAATTCTATCTATAATATTTAATATTTATTATTTTAGTGATTTATTTGTAGGTATGGTAATAATATTTTTAATTTTTAATTTTTATAATTAATATTTTTACATAATTTTTAGTTAGGAATATTTAACTTTGATGTGTAAAAGTATAAAGTATATAGTTATAAGATAATTAAATTAAATATTTTTAATTTTTAATTATTATTTTTTATATAATATCTAGTTAAGAAAAATTAACTTTGAGGTGTAAGGTATAAAGTATATAATTTTTAAATAATTAAATTAAATTGATGTATGAAAATTTATTACTTATAAGATGGGAAAAGTATATGTAGTAATGATGAATCTTAAATATAATATTTCTAATTATTATTATTATTATTATTTTTATATAGTTTTTAGTTCGTTAAATTTAACATTAAGGTATAAAAGTAAAAGCTAAATGTTTAAATATAAATTATAAAAATTAATATTATTAATGATAATCTTAATATGTGAATTAAAAAATAAAAACATATTTTTAAAAAATAAATATTGTTTATAAATTATTAGTTAATGTTAAATATTAAAAATATTAAATATTTAAAATTAATGTGTTAATTATAATTGAATATCATTTATATTTTCTATATATATATATATATATGAAAATAGATAAATATAAAAATAATTTTACATAATATAAAATGGTGTAGTCTAAATATTCTATGTTTTTTCGTTTAAATTTGTTCATTATTTTGATTGGAAATGTTTAAAAAATCTTAGAATCACATATATTAGCTATGGAAATTGCATAATTTGGGTGCCATGGGGATATTTGAGGGTGCCGAATCTATTTATGGATTCAAAAATACAATTTAAACAAGTAGAAATTTGGATTTTACCCAAAAAACAAAACCCACCATAAAGTAGAAAATGTAGAATAAATAGACTAGTCCAACTTAAAATGATATTATGTTTCTTGATTTCATCAACATGAACTCTAAGGAATGATATTTGAAGTTTTGGTTAATAATTAGACTTCTTATGGTCCATAGGAACTATAAGAATATGTGTGGGGGGGTGTCCAATATCTAAGCATGCACTAGTGCATCAAAGTATTTGGCACACCATGGTTGGATAAAAAAGAATATTGAATCAAAATTTCATGTGTACCTTTCATTTAATGATTCAAGCCATATAAACATTGATGTTCACTAAACCCTTATGCATATCAAGCATTGTGTTGTACTAACAAATTTTATTGCTTCCTTTGATTACACACGGAATTTATTTTTATTCTCTTATTTTGCAAACAATACCAAATTTTCATTTATCTTTACACATAAACCTGCCTCATTTATAGACAAGAGAGTATGACAATTGATTATTATCTTTTTTTTTTTCATTTTCAATGGTTTAAAAATTAATGGATTATTATCCATTTTCTTTTCATTTTTAGTGCTTTAAAAATTAAAACTTAGCTTCATTTCAATTGTTTTTTCAAAATTTTAAAAATGGTACGATGCATCTTTGGCTTTCAACTTGCACCATTTCATAGTTCTTTTATAATATTCACTAGAAGTGATGCTCCAATACATTGGGGTAGCACAATGAAGAGTTGAACCAACAAGAATAATTTTCTCCTGCTTTTTATTGTGCTAATAAATGTATATATGCATTATTTTGTGGTTCCTTTATAGGCCACATGAGGAGTCATGTTCTAATACATTAGAAGTGCATAAAAAAAGTTAAAAGAAAAATTATCACACACTCTTTGGAATCCTATTAAATGTACAAATGCACTATATGTGATGCTCCACATAAGCTTACATGCACTAGAAAACTCTAACATTACACATGTGAAGTTTCCACGTAGTTAAGCGTGAGAATGAATAGTAAGAGGCACTAGTAGAGGTTCCCCCATTATATGTGGGACACTACACTCCTTTGGTAACAACGTAGAGGGATTGTGGTGCTCTTTGTCATTTTTTGGAATGTCGTAATTGTTCGTGTGATGAAAATACTATGGCATGTTAAATATGGTTCATTTACATAAACATGGCGCACTAGTAGTTAAATCACAACAATTGTTGGTAATATTCATACAACCTATCAAACTAATTGGTGTTTTAACATTAAGTAAGAGAATATTGAATGGTGCATTATTATAAATGTATTGCATTGTAGTGTCCATGCATTGATACAATTGTAGTGTACCCCAAATAGCGCCTTAATTTAAAATTCTCACAGAAATAACTTTTACACAAATTGTATTAAAAAAATAATAGTTTCAATTTTTAAGAAGTATTACCAATGCTAATTTCATACACATTGTTCATTTTATAGATATACGTTCCGAATGTAATTTGTATGTGAATCAAGGACGGAAATAACAACATGTCGAACCATATATTTCCATACATGAGTGAGAGGCCTAAGATAGAGAGAAGGATTTTTTCGCACATTCTATTACATCTTAGACTTATCTATTTTCAAGGCATGTTGGCCTCCTTAATTTTAACCATGAGTCTAACTCCCTCAAGGGGAACATGTACTTATTGGTGTAACTAATTCACCATTGGGATCATGGTAGCCATGAATTTAGGGTTAGTCCCGATATGTGTTTTACCAAGCCATGGAGGGTTATTTCTATTCTATTATCACGATATCTAGGAAGGGGGGGGGGATTTTACCCATTTCTCTTATCTACAATATGGTGTTGTGGGAGATATTTAACTAACATATTTGCATAGATATGTCGACATAGAAATCACTACCCAAGTAAATATTAGGTGGCTAAGGTCTAGTTGAATTTACATTATTTTGAATCAAAGGAGGTTAGGTTCTTATCCCTTATGATCACAACACTATCACATCATGTATTTAATGAGAAATGCATTAGTTTCCCTATGGTCTACAATATAGATAATTTATTTTTTAGGCATGATGTAATTAGGTGGCATGTCATTATTTTATGATAATTTTGTATTGTTCTAGATCACTATTTTAATATGTTTGAGGGGACACATATCTTCCCCATGGATTCATAGCTATTTACATTATTTTTTAGAGCCTTTGAGTTTCTCATTAAAATTTCAACCACCTCCCTCCTATATTAATGAATGTTGTTTGTATACAAAGGTGGAGGTAAATATTTCCCAAGAGGGGTGTGGAGGAATATCCATGTAGACTAGTGAGTTAATGTGTTTTCGATTTATTATCTAGTTGGGACCATCATGTCCATGGCCTTGTAAAGTATACATTTACAAGTACGGATTGGAAAGGATGTGCACATATTCTCTTTAATCAAGATGAGATAACGAACTAAAGGGGTAATATTAATGTTATCTTCTAATTATTCTAAGTGTATACTTTTTTATGTAATTGATTACAATATCTTGTTTAAATTTTCTAGTTATTGTTGTCTATTATTTTGTAGATATTTTATTTTATATTATTGATGAGTGGATTCTCTAGTTTGATGCATGTATGGTTAAGGTCAATGACCCAAATCATCCATAGAGACTAGATCATTGCTTTTTTCATCATGTGACAAATATGTTATGTACATGGTTGGTTCATTCTGGAGTGGTGCTAGTATGACCTTAATTGATTGTGTAGGACCTGTGTCTCATAGATATATATGAAATCCTTCCCTATGATATGATGTTATTGATGCATCAAATTGTTCATTTCCTCAACAAAATCTGATGGTCTAGAGGTTTTCCATCATCTCATCTATTTTTTCATCTAAGGACATTAATCCTCCACCTCTTTCTCCTCCTGCACCTTTAGATTCTCCTCCTCCACCATCATGTCACCCTCCTACTCCTCCACTTATGCCACTAATTTCACCACCTACTATTTCACTTTCTACTCCATCAGCTTCACCAATTGCACCACCTACTGCACCATCCATCGATCCACTACCTACCATACCTACTACACTAGCTAGTAATCTTATAGTCTGCATGGTTTTGTAAGGTGATATAGATTCTATATGAGATATATTAGATTATGGGTGATTTATTATATATTGGAGGTACTAATGAGTCTAGGTTTGGTGGTCGACCTAGCAGTAGTTGAAATGTATATTAATTGTTTAAATGATCATTATTTGACATGCACATTTGACTTAAGATGTATATTTGACATATACATTGCTTTTGAAATTATCATTGAGATATATTAGGCATTTTCATATCATGGTAATGTTGATGTTGTTTGTTTTATAAAATGTATTATGTATATATTAATAATTTATCAGTTTTTAAATTAAATTTCAGATGCCATATAATGTTTCATATTTTCCAAGGTGAATTCTTTGTTTTCCAAGAAGATATGATATGATGATTATACATTTTTACAGACTTCGTTAATTAATTGATTCACTCACCGATTTCACTAATTGTATAAATTTTTATCAACTTTTTTAATAAGTCATATTGTTTAAATTTATTATTATATTTTGATTAAGCTTATTATTAATACATATAAAATTTAAAATTGTGATAATTAAATCAAAGGAAATAGTTCTCCCTCTAATCTTATATAGTGATAATATCTTGCATATTAAATCAATTTTTTTATTATAAGAAATTGTATTATTGAGAAAGATTTACATTGCAAACAAAAAACTGGTGGTCAAGCTGATAAGAAAGGTCTATCAGCCGAGCACCAATCCCCCCAAATCCACAAACTGTTACAAAACTAGTGGTCTGGCTAATGTGAAGGACACAACCAACCAACCAAAATGCCCATCCTTACAAATTACAGGCCTTCCACCGCGACCAAAAAATAGAGAAAAGGGACTTTTTATCAGAAGACCGGAAAGGTCGTTCTTGAAACTAGCTACCAGCTGACCACCAAAGGACCTAGTGACATAAGACCAGGTAGAAACACCAAAATGCGGCATAAACAGAGCTGGTAAAACTGAGCTAAGTTGTATAACCTCGACAACTATCCCTAAAGACAATGGACAATTTGAAGAAATGAGAAAACCAGAGTAAAGCATCACTGAGATAGACTTTAACTTCCAGGAGTTGCTTTAGGACCGGAGCTGTGAATTGGATAGCGCCCACGAGCCGAACCAGGAGGAGAAGCAATGCAAAAGACCAGAGAAAGGAAATCAGAACCAGTCGTGGACGACCCCAAAACAGGAGAAGGTGGAATACCAAGTTTTGCAGCAATGCGGTCGATCTTCTAGTGGATGAGAGAACATTCCTGGTTGTGAACCTTCCATGCACGAATTGGATCCGAATCAAAAGCCTCTTTGATTTCGCATTCCATGAGATCACACTCCAACAAGCCCTTGGTGACCCAGAAAGTGGCCAACATTTAGTCGTAGGCTGAGAGCCGACCAACGGTATTTCCAGGGCCTGTCACCCATTCCCCGACTTCATTACTCAGGTCATCCTTCGCCATGGCCTTGAAAAGAGCCCAAATATCACGTTCCACTTTTTCCAACTCATCCTTAATAATCACAGGGATGCGGTCCCAGAAGAAGCAAGCAACCTCCAGGGTCTTACGATGTTCTCTCCTGACAGGAGCCTTCCCCTTTTTGGGGTCATGGTGAACCTTATACTCACACTGCTTCCATTGATCCATCCCAACACAAATATAACAACTCCCTACGTTTGTCTGAGACCCCTCACCAGAATGCGAAAAACTAAGAAGATACAGAAGAAGAAATATTGTTAGTGGATGAGGAGGCCAATAGTGTCGTCTTACATTTATAGAAATATCCTTCCAAACACCTGAAAAATCTGCAAGTAAGGAATCCCTATGGGCATTAAATCTCATGATTTCACCTTGTCCTTGTTTTGATGCGAGCCTCAGCAATGTCGATGTCATCTTCATGATCCAACGTAGTTTGAGTACTCAGGGTATTATGAATCGAGGTAGTCTATATAGGATCATAAATGGGGGTATCTAAAATGCAATGAATACCATTGTCCAGACCATGGTGATTAAATTCATTTGAGCCGCTCATTATGGAGGAAACAGGTGGCCGATGCTCAGTATTGAAGGCCTGCCTCGTGTCCTGCAGACCACGAGGAATCATGCATGTTTCATTCGCCACCACCAAGTTGCAGCGGTGGGCCCACTCTACATCTCCAAAGGCCTCAAGAGTCTCTTTGCGTAAATGGAGGGTGTCGTCGACGCCAATACCGACCAATAGATCCGCCACTTTATTCCCATCTCTGCGAACGTGGCAGAAAGACCAGTCATGGGGTTCTTTGAGCAACATGGAAAGTTTTTCAACTCTGATAGCAAGATGATAGCTGTCAGTGACTTTGACCAGATTTTTCCCATTCTGGAGACTGCAGGAGAGCTGGATAATAAAGTGGGAGTCCCCTTCAATAAGAATAGGTTCCAAGTTACTTTAACTTGGAAGCTAGGTGGAGGCTGGCTAAGAGGCCCTCGACTTCAACAACATTATTCGGTTCTTCCCCTATATTTCCCAAAAAAAACTGCATTATTTCATCATCCCAATTGTGTATAACACCCCCAAAACCGGTTGGGCCTGGGTTCCCCTACGACACCCCATCAAAATGTAATTTATAAGTCCCATATGGAGGGGGTGTCCAATAATCTAGAATTTTCATAGCAAAGTGTTTATTGATCTTTTGGCCACAACTCTGTGTGGCTTTGCTAATGCCCCACACAACAAGAATGCGTCTCTCCATCTCAGTACACTCCCAATACTTATCATTCCATAGGGTGTCACAGGTAGTTTCAAGGATAGAATTAGCGATCTTATTCCAAACCTTATTTTGAGGGAAACTCTTATCCTGAAAAATTCACCAATTTCTTTCTTTCCAAACTTCCCACACCAGAAAACCAGGGAAGGAAGTCCAAGTAGAATTGACAATGGGGTTGGAAAAGGCCATAGGGTCCTAGCTCTTAATGGTGAGAGAGGGGTCACCTTTGCATCGATTTGAGCATCAAAAAATATTCACTCCTCTGTCCCAGAGGTGGGAGATAAACGGGAAAACATCCAAAAGATGGTCCATAGTCTCCTCACTATGGAGGCATAGGATACATTGAGTTGGTCCAATGAAACCATGTTTCATGAGATTCTCTCCAGTAAGGAGTCTTCGGTATGAGGCAAGCCATATGAATGTGGAAACGTTTGGCCAAGGATTGGTCTTACATATCTTGGTCTAGGTCTCATCTCTAGGAATCCCAGGGGTAACATTCCAAATATTATAAGCTTCTTTAGTGTTGAAGTTGCCAGTTTTGGGAGCTACTGTCATGAATCCTCCCAAAAGTTTGCAGAATCCCCATTTTGGATTCCCAAAAACTGTGATCTTGAACAATGCTTCTGTTTTGATGAACATTTTTCCAGATAGAAGAACCTGGAGGTTTTTAATTGTAGCAAATTAGATCCCTCTGCAAGACATAAGGGGCATATTTCACATGCCAAAGCTTAGACCAAGGCTCTGCTATAGAGGAGACCCACTTCCACCATATCTTCACAGCCAGGACATTACTATTTTTTTCAGGATCTCGAAGTCCGATACCCCCCATGTTCTTTGGTTGGAAAATATTTTCCCAGCTGACTAAGGCCCATTTGGTTTGATCATCCTTCCCTCCCCAAAGGAAATATCTTTGTAAAGCACGAAGTTCCTTGAGAACAGATTTTGGCGCAGCCATTACCGAAAGAAGATAGATCGACATTACTTGAATAACTGCTTTGATTAGGGTGACTCTGCTTGCTAGATTAAGAGGGCATATGGTCCAGCTTGAGAGATTACATTTGATGTGATCCATAAGGTATTCTCATGATACTTTCTTAATAACACTAGCGGCTAGCAGAGCGCCAAGGTATTTGGATGGAAGGGAGCTCCCTTGGAAACCAAGGATGCGATTAATATTCCTTTGAGTGAATTTTGAGGTGTTGAAAAAGAAGATTTGAGATTTTTCACAGTTAACCTCCAAGCCAGAAGCTCTAGCAAAAGTCTAAGAGAGAATGGATTTTAACACACTTGCTTCTTGGACCGAAGAATGTCCCATTAACATTGTGTCATCAACAAATTGTTGGTGAGTTTGAACCTATGCTCCCGAGTGGAGAAATAAACCTCTAGGAACTCCCTGTTGGGTTTTAGCTTTAATCATTCTCCCCAACCCTTCATCCATGAGGATAAAAAGGAAAGGGGAGAGGGGGTCACCTTTCCTGATACCTCTGGAAGGGCTAAAAGTAGTAGTAGGAGCCCCATTAAATAGAATGGAGAAGAAATAAGATGTTGTGAGGTTCATAATCCATTCAATCCATTCTAAGCAAAAACCAAAAGCCTTCAACATTTCACTCAGGAATTGCCAGCTTAATTTATCATAATATTTTGCAATATCTAATTTTAACAGCATGCCAGGCTTTTTGGTAATTTTTAAAGAGTGTAAAACTTCATGCACCAAAATGACACCGCCAAGAATTTGTCATCCTTCCACAAACCCAGACTGTTCCAGAGATATAAAACTGGGGAGAATTGGCTTTAGTCTGTTCGCCATAACCTTTGTAATGATTTTGTAGATAACATTACACAGATAAATGGGTTGAAACTTTCCAGGTGAATCAGCTCCAACAACTTTGGGGATGAGGGCGAGGAAAGTCACATTGAAATCTTTGAGGACCCTACGGGTTTTTCTCGAATATTCCACAATCTTTCAAACTTCATTCTTAACCAGGTCCCAAAAGTAGTGAAAAAAATTGGCAGTGAACCCATATGGGCCTGGAGTTTTGCCTCCCACCATTTGATTCACAGCCTCATCCACTTCCAACAATGAGATTGGTTTTGTTAAGAACATATTTTGATCATCCGTGATCAAGGAGGGGATATGTTGGGTGATATGAGCAATGCTAGTGGCTCTATTGACCCTGTCTTCTTTCTTGATGGTGCCAAAGTACTCCAATAGCTCTTCTTCCATGGAAACTCTGTCTTCAATGTAGGATCCAACGGTGGTCTTAAGGTGGAGAATTATGTTTCTTTTCCTGTTCTAGATAACAGAGCAATGAAAGCATTTGGTATTGCGTTCACCTTCCTTGAGCCTATGTTGTATATACTTTTGTTTCCAATAGATTTCCTCTTGTCCCTCCTGAGCGCTAAGCTTGAGGGTGGTGGCTACTTCCAACTCCCTTAACTCGTCATCATATAGTCATCCCCTTCCTTTGGATTTCGTTCATTTGTTCAATCAGGGCCTTTTTATCTTCAAAAACATTTCCAAATTCCTCCTTGTTCTAGGTACAGAGCTTGGCTTTGAGATTTTTTAATTTCTGTTGGAATTGGTACATGCGCGTACCTTCCGTGGGTGGGGAATTGAGCCACCACTTGGTGACAAGGGTTTTAAAGTCCACGTGCTCCAGCCAAAATTATTCAAAGTGAAATGGTCATTTAGAGGGTGGACCCACACCTTCCCATTGCAAGCTAACAGGCCAATGATCAAAACCTACAGATGAAAGTACTAAAGAGTAAAGGCCCCCACTGCAATTAACAATCCCTTATGAGACCAATAATTTGTCAAGCCTGAAGGCACCATGGTGCTCCCCGCCTCGTTTGTTGCAATTCCAAGTGAAGCAACCATTGGCAGTTTCAATATCTATGAGATTATGAGTGGTAATAAAGTCACTAAAATCTTCATTTGCTACTCCCTAGCTTCGTCTTCCTCCTTTCTTCTCCTCAAGCGATGTGATTAGGTTAAAATCCCCCCCAATAATTTAGGGTTTTCCATCTATCCAATCCGTAATCCAAGCCAGGGAGTCCAGAAAAGTCTGCTTCTGGGTGAAATTCTACGGCCATAGACATTTGTAATAATTCCATGGATTTGAGTTTGGGAGATATGAAAATGTGCCGAGAGGATTCCTTTCGAAGCCCAAAAGTTTGAGAGAACAATGATTCTGGATTCCACAGAATTGCCAAGCTGCCCGCCATACCCTGGGCATCGATGTTTATTATTTCACAACCTTTCCAAAAAAATTCCCCAATTTTCTTTAGGGTTTTAGTCCCACATTTGGTTTCCTGAAGGCACAAAATCTA
Source organism: Larix kaempferi (assembly GCA_027924585.1). Taxonomy (NCBI): domain Eukaryota; kingdom Viridiplantae; phylum Streptophyta; class Pinopsida; order Pinales; family Pinaceae; genus Larix; species Larix kaempferi. The sequence continues at coordinate 325,346 of BSBM01001475.1, read as the reverse complement.
GGTATTTTCCTTCCTTACCTTATTTCACAGGGTTTTGATCTTGCATGGGTGATTCACCCCACAGATATTCCAAGAGATAAATTTCATTGAAACCCGATTAACTTCAGAAAAGGCCACCCTGATTGTTGAGTATTGACCTAATTCTATCAACTTACTACCTATCTCTGCTATTCTTTGTTGTTCGTCTTCCTTCCTCTCTTTTCCCTATCTTTCGGTTGTTTCCTTTTAGTGCTTTTGAGTGGTTCCTTAGAAATCCCAAGCTGGGGAGAAGCCCCAGTTTTAAGGAGGGCCTCTTTGAGCAGTTCGAGTTGTCTACGCAAGACATAACCCTTACCTTTTTTGTTGCATTCACGCTCTATTTCATTCAGGTCTAAATCCCCTAGGTCCATGTCCTACATTTCGTCCACTAGGTCCTCCTCCATGTTAGCAATTTGGTCAGCGAGGTCGATTTGGATCTTGGGGATTTCCATAGGGATAGTTCCAATAGGGAGGGTGTCCTTATCCTGATATTTTTCAGGAGGATAAGGAATTTATTCATTATTGGTGAGGGTTTGAAATCTGTTGGAGGTGATGAACGCTCGATGAGTAGGTTGATCAAGGTTAGAGTTGCCGCTGGGATTCCTCTTTCTCTTGACTTATTTGAAACCCTCAGGATCCCGCCCTTCCTCCTAAGCCACTTTAGAGCCCAAGGCTTCCAAATTCTGTTGGCAATTTCTACTAAAATGACCATGGCCATGGTAGTGTCAGTAGCGAAAAGGGACATTTTTGTAATCCAGTGGTTGGATCCAGTCGACATCATCCCAAGTGAGGGTAATGGATTGCTGGATTTCCTGATATAAGTTCATGTAGACACAGATTCGAGCATAAGACATATAGCATTGTTGCTTGGTGAGTTCAACAACTTTTACAAATTCGTCGAGAGTATTACTGATATCCTTCAGAATTTCCTGATCCCAGTATTCACAGGGGAGAGAATAGAGTCAAATCCAAACAGGGGCAATGCTCATATCTTATGTGTTTGGATTGAATCTTTCTTTCCAAGGGATAAGGTACAGTCCAAAAGAGAAAAAGAAATAAGGGCAACCTTCCAAAACCCTGTCCCTATCTTTTTGGTTAAAAAAGATAATTGTGAAGAAACCCTTTGAACCCAGTTGCAAGTCATAATGGCCTTTAGGGTTCTAGGTGGCTTTGATCCAATTCAGTAGATATTTCTCTTTGGGCTAAACACCAATAAACTTACCTATTAGGGATTTTTCCTTCCACAGTTCCACACATTCACGAAGATTTTCTGAGTTGATCTAGAGGCCTAGTATCTCAACAGATCTTGGGATACATCCTCCTGGAGTTTGCTTCACTCCCAAGGAATCCTTCGAGCCCGGTCCCTCACCCAAATCCTCCTGGTTCACCTTTGATTTATCCTTTTGAGCCGCGTCCGCTCTGGGGGGCCAAGAAGGAGAAAGCAGAGGGGGACCCCCCCCATGCAAAACCGTGATGTCGTGGTGATAGTCTGCAGCCTGTGCGCACTGCTACGAGGAGAGTAGGGAGCACCGCGGCTAAGAAACCCTAGAAGCGAGCATAGAAATAAACCTAGGCTCATGATTTCTGGTCCCTCAACATCGTCGTTCCGTAAAAAAATATCCGATCAACTTATTTGCATATTAAATCATTAAAACAATATAACTGATCTTATTAATTTTTTAATGGGTTGATGCACAATCATGAGCTCCTTTAACGACACTTTATTTTCCACATAAATCTAAAAAAATAGCGAACCTATGACTTCAATAGGCTATTAGAGGCACTTACATAATGAATTTTAAGATTATGTAAAAATAAAAAAATATAGGAAATCAAATAATATTTTAGAATATATAAATTTTATTTTTTGAAATTTTGTGTAGTTGTTTCAAAAATCCATTCTTCTAAAAGTGGGTTTTTAATTTTTCAACACAATATAGCATATATGTATGTGTGCATGCAGCACTATTTGAACTAAATGATAGTATTGTTGCATATATTTTTGTCCATATGTAGAGGACATCTTTTTCTAGTGCAACACTATTTTTCCAAAATTATTCATGATGTTTTCAGTTTTTTATGATTTATTGTAGTAAAAAAACCTTGAAAAAAGGACAATGTGTGCATGTGTAGAACTTTAGGGGCATAACCTAATCAAATTTTGAATTTTTTTATATGTGTATATCTCTCTCTCTCTTTAAGAGTACCATATAATTTGTTTTAGAAATGGTGAATGTCGTCAAAAGTTAGAGCATAAACAATAGAGCATTGTATTTTGGAACCATGACATCTATCACTTCAAAATTTAATAAAAAATAGAAAAAATAAACATTTATATGGAAAAAATATATATTTAGAATCTGTAGAATCTACTCTACAAATATGTGTAATTTTATAAAAATTTATTGTGTTTTCCAAGTTACTATGTTTTGCATCAAGCTACTGGAGAAAGTTTTGGAGGAAAGTTAATAGGTCTATTTTTTTTGTCCTAGCCAATAGGTTTTTTAGTATGAACCTAATTCCAAACCAATCACTCTCACCAAAATTTAAAATTTAAATAACGTATATGCATTGCAAAACACATATGTGATATAATGAGCATATGTTTTATAACGCAAATACGTTATATCATATATGCATTTTGTAAACATACAAAATGCATATGCACTATAACGCATATGCATTATATCGAAGATGTGATTTATAGGAATAAAGAACATATATGCACTATAACTCATATGCATTATTGATACCTTTGAATCATGCATATTTCGATAGGTTGAGAGTAAGTATGAAATATAATTTAATAAAATTACTATGTATAATATAAATCATGTGTATAGAGTCAAATATGGTTGTATGAAAGCTTGTCCATGGCCATCCAACTAACCAACTCCCCTATCAAAAAACACCACATTAATACCCCTATCACTAGCCACCTCCCCATCCAATATCCATATATCCCTCTCTCTCTTTCTTCCTGTCTTTGGGGAATCCAAAACATCATAGTAAATATTTGTCACTTTTTTCATCTTTTCCTTCAAGAGTTCACACACTTTCACATTTTCTACTCTCTCTCTCTCCCGGGCATCCAAAATAGAATAGTAGATATTGGTCAACTTCTACATATTTTCCTTCAATACTTCACACTCTTTGATGTTTGCTACTCTCTCTCTCTCTCATATCATCCATCTCTCTCCACTTCAACTAACCACCTCCCCATACCTCACTCTCTCACCTTATATCCCTAATCCACCCCCTCATTAGACCTCTCATAGTATCTCACCTACTCCTACCACTAACCACCACCACCTAATCGATTAGTCTCTCTCTCTAAATCCATAACTCCCAATCTCTCTCTCTCTCTCTGGGGCATCCAAAACTTCATGGTAGATATTGGTCAGCTTTTTCATCTTTTATTTCAAGAATTCACACTCTTTCATGTTTACTACTCTCTCTCATGTCATCCATATCTCTCCCCTTCCACTTAACACCTCTCAATCCCTCCCTGTCTCCCTCTTATGTCATTCGTCTCTCTCCCCTTTCACTTACCACCTCCCGATACCCCACTCTCTCTCTATATATATCTATAATACACCAAGATTAAGTAAAGTATTTGTTAACACCTAAAAAGTGCTCATTACCTCATCTCCCTCACCACATGAATCATTTGTCTATTTTTCCCACCATCTTTGCCTCCAAAACCTCAAAAAAACATTAAAAAGCAACCAAAAGGCCAAAAAACTCCTTTTCCCCCCAAAAAAATTTAAATTTCCTCAAAAGATAGCAAAACCCCTCTAAAAGGGCCCTAAATTCCCAAAAATCAAAATAAAAGGGAATACAAAATATAAAAAAGAGGAAAAAGAGGGAAAAAGGAAGCAAAAACCCTAAACCATTGACCTAAACCATATGGTGCCAAAAACCATAGGTCAATACTCCACCACTAGAAACCTATAAATAGGTGATGGAGGCTCCTCATTTGATATCCGCAATCTATCCTAGCCTCACTCTGCCAAAATCACTCTTGAAACCCTAGCTCACCATTTGAGCTAGCTTCCCATTTGAGTGCCCCTTTTGGTCCATTATCCAAACACCTTGGAGAAGGCGAAGGAACCCATTGGAGCATGGAATCAACCCTCCTGGACTACTACAAGAGCTCCACCAACCTCAACATTTGAGGTAAATGTAACTTTGTTCTCATTTTTAATACAAAAGAAAAATTCCCATTATATTATTGTCTTTTTATTTTCTGTTGATGCACATGTTACCTTAGATTTTATCTTGTTTTATTTTCAAGTTTTACTGTTTTACTGAACTGCTACTAAGGAGGCCCTTCTCCTTAGTAGGTGCTCATTTGCACAAGATAGGGTGAAAACCCTAACTATAGTATTATTAAATACTTTCTGAATATTTTATGTTAATTATTATTTTAAATATTTTTGACAAGAAGTCAAAAATAAAAACAATGTAATGGATTATTCTTTTATTAATAAAAATACTGAAGGGGGGGGTAGAAATGAAATAGTTGTTGCATGAGTGATTGTTGAACCACAAGAGGAAAAGCCAAGTGGCTAAAGCTACTGAGTGAGAACTCAAGGTGCAGGAGGCGTCTTCCCCAAATTCAGGTCACAACTCTTAGTTGAGTGCTAAAGAGCAGGAGGCTCATAAATGACCAAGTCTTAGGCAAAGTACTATATAGTAGTATGTCCATAAGCAGCAGGCGGCTAGCATTGGATGGGGATTGAATCTGAAAAATGCAAGAGATGGCGCATGAAGTGGAATTTTCTCTTGTGGTCCAACGATTAGGCTCAGGGGTTCTAGAGCAAGTGAGGCTTGGCTTCTCTAGGAGTTGGTTGGGAGGAACGACTGTTTCATTTATATTTTCCCAACAACGGTGCCAGGTTCCTTGTTCTATTTCTTACTTGTCTAAATTGATTTAAAGTAAGAGTTCTTGTTTTATAATGAATCGCATCTAACCCTTGATAGAATTTTTTTTATGCATCTAAACAAACAATGTCTGGAATATACATCTCTGAAAATATATCTTCTAGTATATCCTCATTTTAGTTATACTGCTGTAATAATATCTAAGATTACAGAATAAGCACATCTAGGATGTAAATTTATTTGCATTATGCTCTCAATGTAACTATTATGTCACAATGATATCTAGTTTTAAAATAATCTTAGTCGGCATTTTAGATTGCTTTACAAACCAAGTTTCTTTTTTCTTTTAGTATAACATAATTTATATTTAGTTAAAAGAACAGAGTCAAATTATGCTTTAACTCTCGTAACATGTCGAAGATCACTATGATACTAAACAAACAGAGTGTTGGGAAAAAACTTTTTCAAGCAAACGATGAAACAAAGGGTACGAGGTAATCCTTTGCCTTTAAATTCATAAATCCTAAAAGGTCAACTACTAAATTATTTAACTTATCTTTTATCAAATGTTTGTTCCCTTCTCGCGGTTCCAAAGCCTGCGAGTGTTCACGAGAAGCCCGCAGATGTGCATGCGCAGAAATTCAGGTGGAAAGGAGGTGAGGTCTCAACCGAGATGTCTAAGGGAAATTTAGTGGTTGAAAAGGAAGCTAGCCTTCTGAATGAAAAGGCACAGAAGGAAGGGGCATGCTGGTCCCAACGAAGGATGATGAAATTGTGAAGCAGTTGTACCTGAATGGTTTCAATTGTTGAAAGAGATACCAGGTCCTATTTCACAACTCGGTGATGTCAATGAACTTTGACCCTATCGAAAGCAAGGTTTGAGAGCAAAGGGATTGGATGGGGTAGAAGGGATAGATGATGAAGTTTTTTAAAATGTTTTAGCGACATATTATAGTGAATTACCTGCGTCTTATCAAACTTAGAGCATCCCTAAGAAAATAAAGACAAACTTCTAATATGTGGTTTCGTTGGAGCGGCATGGGTCTTTCCATTCAGCAAGATGGACTTCTTCCCCGGTATAATGGTCCCCAATCGTAGCAATAGGTTAGCCAGCATTAGTCCATGGGACTGTTTTTGTAATAGACTTTGTTGGAAAGTACAAAGAGAAATGCATAAGCCGTTGGGCTATAACAAACTCTCTGGAACAACTTATTTTGTAAATCCTGTGAAGGCTATATATAGTAGGAAAGGAAAAGGCTGAAGGGTCGACTCTTTTTGTAAGAAGTATAACTTTCGATATTTGTAGTCTGATCAAGATATAAAGAAGAACTTCATTTTTCCTGATCTTGGTGTCTTATGGATTCAAACTTTTGATATGTCCAGTTAGTATTCTTTCTCTTGTAAATTCATCTCTGTCGTATTGTTCATGATTTATGAATTTGATTATGATTTAAATATGAGTAATGCAAGCTTAAATTATTGTTCCTATGATGGTTATGGCATGAAATATTTATGTTATGTTATCTGGTAATAATATCCTCACATTGTTCAGGTTTTAGCTCTGTAAACATTGTTGTGTTAACTATTGAATTTCTCCTTCAGCTCAGTACGTTATTCTTATAAATATTACAAATATTTACTCTCATTGAAGTACCTTTTTCTTGTGTCATTTCATAAACATCACCCCATTCAATTTTTTGTCATTGGCATATTGAAACACTACCCACATTATTCCAAGATTGGATATATGCATTATATTTTAGTGAATGTGATTTTGATCAAGCAAAAGAACAAAGTAAATTTTATTGATGCCTAGGAACAGTTTTAAAAGCATCCTTAGAACGTCTCTACGACTAACATCTTTTTTGGCGTCCTTGTCGGGGAATGCAAGCAAGAAGATAAATCTTCCTTGGGGACAATGAAAAATTATACACTCCTGATTTCATAGTGGATGAAACCAGGTAGTAGGCTGTAATTCACTTGGTGACTCCACCGAAGAAAACCTGGCATCTGGACGAAGACATACTAGCCAGAACCCAAGCCATGAAGAATTTGTGGCCCTACAAGATTCTATCTCCTCGAGACACAGACAAGGAAGATATTAGTCCACCTCTCCAAGCCATCGGTGAAGTTTCTCCCCACCTCTATTTGGTCCTCAATTCCCTGAATCTGAATTCATTGTGCAAACCACTAAAAGAGAACCTTCTCCCCAGAATCCACACATTCCCTGTGATTTTCTTAACTCCCAAACTTTTCCCACCGAGAACGGAGAATCTTCTGTTCGTACAAATGCTCTCAAATATTTTATTCCTCCTCAAGCCAAGAAGATAATCTTAAAACACCTCATGTCAGGAGGAGGAGGACCTCCACCACCACCACATAGAACACCTCAATGGGTGGCCATTCGACATGGACCTCTGCAATTATCGACACCCTTAAATGATATACCCACTCACTATTTGAAGCTATTACCTAAGTATGATGGAATTAAGGGAACGTCTACGGAAGATCATGTATATTGATCCCAAGGTTTCACTGACAACATTCTTATCGATCATGATGATGTGCTCATGAGATTCTTTGCTCAATCACTTGAAGGAGAATCCAGAAAGTGTTAGGAACCCATGTCTTCTCTTTGTTAGTATATTGTTGTTGGATGCAAATGCTTTGTAATTTGTCCCGTAGTATTTGTTGATCCATAGTTTGTGTTATTGTTGTTCGCGCATATGCTTTGTAAGTCACCCGTTGTATTGTTGATCCATAGTTTGTAGTGGCCCATGGTTTTGACCCATAGTATTGGCGCCTAGACTTAGTATATAAGTGTGTGTTGAGGCCTATGAAGGCACCATGAAGTTAATTGTATTGAGCTTGCTCAAAGGAGGTTGCCCCCTCGAAGTGGCATGTGATCAATATAAAAGTGATTCTGAGTTCTGTTATTTCTGATATCTCGTGTATTTGCATTAATTAATTATTGCAAGTTCATCACATCTGGTATCAGAGCACTTTCTTGGGCTCGCTGGGTGAAATTTCTGCCAAATTTTTTTTCACATCTGTTGCAGGTTCAAATTTGGGAATAATCCCTATTCGCTTAACTGTGGGAAGTACTTGGGAATAAGCCCTAAAACTCATTGTGAGGAGTACCACAGGAACCCCGAAGTAGTTGGCCCATTGAGAGGACCTGCCAACGAAAAGGGCAACGACCCCTACCTGATTGACTAGTTCCCACCCGTGAGGTAAACCAAGAGCTGTCATTTTTGGAAAAGCGGTTATCAGTTTTACTTGAGCCATGGAGTGAGGGGTACTGCCCCAATACGCAAGCTGTTAGACAGCATTGGTGGCCAAGTGAAACCCCTGAACTGTTAGGAAGCCGCACATACTTGGGGTCCATATCTATTTTTAGCTGAACTGTTGTCGATCACTGCTACGCCGTTCCAGATCCAGCCGTTTAGATCCATTCTGAAAGTCATTCCAGATCTAGTCGTTTCAGATCTATTTCAGATCCAGCCTTTTTCAATCCATTCGGCACTGTTTCAGATCCCTCTATTTCCACTCACTTCTGGGCCATTGCGGATCTATCTATTTTAGATCCCTTCCGAGCTGTAGCTGCTCCATTCTAGAAAAAAAAAAAGAGTATAAAATTCAGTTTTTTATCCATATCTCCCTTGTTTTCACTCTGTTCCCTTGAAACTTCTTGGGAACCCCTATAATCCCATTTTGCATATTTCATTCCTAAGGACCCTATCCCCACTTCCACTTCCCAAAGCCCAAAATCCCATATTTGTCTATTTTTAGGGTTTGCCATAACTTCCTCAGGTTTCACCCAATCACCTTCAAATTTTACCACAGAGTTCCTTTCCTAATTCTGCTTCTTTGTCCCTCTCTGCCAAATTTTTCCATTCTTTCATCCCGCTTCTGAAATCCTCCTTTTCTACTTCCCTGTCCATTCAATAGTGTCCAAATCCTAGTCAAACCCCAATTACCCTTCAGATTTTTTCCCAAATCCAAATTTTCCTTTACTGAAACAGTTTCTGTTTTTGTTTTTCTACCCAGTCCACAAAAAAAAAAAAAAAATCTTGTTATGGTTGTCACCCATGCAGGAGCAAAAACCATGGAAGAAGCACTTACAACCATCCAAGCCAAACTCCAGGATCTAGATGAAAATTTTCTCGGCCTCCATCTTGAACATTCAGCCAGGAACAACAAACAACAGTTCGAGTCTTCATCAAATAATGGGTTCTCTTCTTCTAGCAATTTTCGTGGTCCGAAGCTTGATTTTCCTCACTTCAATGGTACTAATACAAGTGGATGGATCTATCATGCAGAACAGTATTTTAGAATGCATAATACTTTTGATGTCAACAAAGTTCTGCTTGCATCCTTTCATTTGGAACAAGAAGCTGTTCAATGGTACCGTTGGTACATCAAGTCTCATGAAGAGCCAAAATGGCCAGACTTTTTCCAGCTCCTTTTGCAATGATTTGGTCCCAGTGCTTTTGATGACTTCACAGGAGCCCTCACTAAACTTCGCCAAATTGGCACTGTGAGAGAGTATCAAACCGAATTTGAGAAACTAGCCAACCACACTGAAGGATTTTCTGATGACTTTTACCAGAGTTGTTTTATCAGTGGTCTAAAGGATGCCATCCGCTCTGAGCTCAAAATGTTCTGTCCCAACACAATGATGGAATCCCTGGGGTTGGCTAAGTTGGTAGAATACAAGATTGCATCCCAACAGCGCTCCAAGCCCACTTTTGTTCCCTTTCAAAATATGGGTTCTCAACGACCACCCATACTGCAGGCTCCTCGACCACCTCCTATCAAGCATTTGTCTGAAACAGAGATGCAAGCATGCAGAGAAAAGGGGCTTTGCTATAATTGGGATGAGAAATTCACTCAGGGACATAGATGTGTTCATCAAAAGATCTATCTCTTGGATGTGGATTCTCCACCTGCCTCTGAAATTGGTGACAAAGATCCAAATACAATGGATGCTCAGGACGACATTCAGGAACCACCTATTGATGCTCCGTCTTAGGATGACTAGCCAGAGAGATATCTCCATGCTTTAGCTGGAATCACCACCCCGCAAACAATGCGAGTCAAGGGTTACTTCAAGAAGCTTCCTCTTACAATACTCATTGATTCTGGTAGCACTCATAATTTCATTAACCCTCGGATCACCAAACAAGCTGATTGTTTTATCCATCCTTGCTCCAACTTTGAAGTCATGGTTGCCAATGGGGGCACCTTACCTTGCAAAGGAAAGTGTCGAAATGTGTGTATCTCTATGGGAGATTATACCTTGCGCTCTGAGATGTTTTCCTTGACCTTAGGTGGATGTGATGTGGTTTTGGGTGCTCAATGGCTATGCACACTTGGCCCTATCTTATGGGATTTTGCTGAAATTTGGATGCAGTTTTCCCTCAATGGACAAAAACACACATTGACTGGATTACAACCAGGTTCTCTCAGCATCATCAGTTCACATCGCATGGAAAAACTCCTCAAGAATAATTCACATGGTGTCATTGCTCAGATCCATTCCATTCAGATGCAACCATCAGCGGTCTCCACTACTCCTTTGGATCTACAACAAATTCTGGATCGATATCCAGGTGTCTTTGCTGAACCAGTGGGATTACCACCTTCAAGGCTAGAATACCATCGTATTCAGCTCCTTCCTGGCAGCATTCCTCCCAACATCAGGCCCTATCGCTACCCATTTCACCAAAAAATGGAGATTGAAATGCTCGTTCGGGACTTATTGAAGCAAGGTATTATTCGCCCAAGCACTAGTTCCTTTTCTTCTCCAGTTCTTCTTGTCCACAAAAAATATGGGTCATGGCGTCTCTGCATTGACTTCCGAGCACTTAATCACCGCACCATCAAGGATAAGTTTCCAATTCATGTTGTTGATGAGCTTCATGGGGCTCAATTTTTCTCCAAGTTGGATCTTTGTTCTAGGTATCATCAAATTTGGGTTCATGAAGATGATATCCCTAAAATAGATTTCCACACACATGATGGCCATTATGAGTTTTTGGTCATGCCCTTTGGCCTCACTAATGCTCCTTCCACATTCCAGGCCTTAATGAATAAAATATTTCGGCCCTACTTGCGGAAATTCATTTTGGTATTATTTGATGATATCCTCATCTATAGTAAAACATGGGCTGAACATCTCCAGCATCTAGATCTTGTCATGCAACTTTTCTCTGACCATCATCTCCACGCCAAATAGTCTAAATGTGTTTTTGGACAAAAGGAAGTTGAGTATCTCGGGCACATTATCTCAGCACAAGGGGTTTGTGTGGATCCTGCCAAAATCAATGCCATGAACAATTGGCCGCATCCTCAGACACTGAAGAGCCTTTGTGGTTTTTTGGGGTTGACTGGCTACTACCACAAGTTTGTCAAGGATTATGGGAAGATTGCAGCTCCATTAATTGCTCTATTTAAAAAGGATGCTTTTACATGGACACATGCTACTCATTGTGCATTTGACAAACTGAAACAAGCTATGTGTACTACACCTGTTCTAGCTATGCCCGATTTTTCCAAGCCCTTCACTATTGAGAGTGATGCTTGCAGCAATGGACTTGGTGTTGTTCTCCTTCAAGATGAACACCCCATTGCGTTCACCAGCAAAGCCCTTTCTGGTAAGAATTTAGCTGCCTCTACATATGAGAAGGAAATGATGGCTATTTTGCATGCAATACAGAAGTGGTGACCATACCTATTAGGGAATCATTTCTGCATCAAGGCTGATCACCAGAGTCTGAAATATTTCTTGGAACAACATGTCTCCTCCCCAGAACAACACAAATGGGTTAGCAAACTCATGGGTTATGACTATGAGATCACTTACAAGAAGAGTAAGGACAATATTGTGGCAAATGCTCTTTCTCGCACATTTGATGCCTAAGGTTCTCTTTCAGCTATTTCTATGCCTATTCCAAATTGGTTGCAATCTATTCAACAGGGTTATGTCAATGACTCTTCCTTATCTCAAATCATCCAATGCTTGACCAACAACCCTTCTGCTACACCACATTACTCTTGGGATAGTGCTTCACTGAGATACAAGGGTCGTCTGGTGCTTCCCTAGAGCACAGATCTTCAACAGGATGCTTCTATGAACTCCATGCTTCTCCATCGGCAGGGCACTCTGGGTTCCTCAAAATGTGTGAACGGAAACGACATAACTTCTTTTGGTAGGGCATGAAAAGGACAATTCAACAGATGGTGGTTGAATGTGATACCTGCCAGTGCAATAAGGCTGAAACGACACTCCTTCCAGGATTGCTCGAACCCTTGCCCATACCTACACAGATTTGGACAGATATTTCTATGGATTTCATTGAAGGGATCCCTAAATCTGGCGGGAAGACAGTGATTCTCGTTGTGGTTGATCGCCTCTCCAAATATAGTCATTTTTTTCTCTTAGCCATCCCTATACAGCCTCCTTAGTCGCTCAAATTTTCCTGGACCAGATCTTTCGTCTTCATGGCATCCCTTCTTCTATTGTCTCAGATCGTGATGCTACTTTCACTAGTCATTTTTGGACAGAACTGTTTCGCCACCCTGACACCAAAATGAAGATGAGTTCAGGGTATCACCCACAAACAGATGGTCAGACTGAAATTATCAATAAATGCTTCGAAACTTATCTTTGTTGCTTCACCTATGAACAACAACATCCGTGGGAAAAGTGGCTCCCTCTCGCTGAATGGTGGTACAATACCTCTTACCACAATGCCTCTAAAATGACCCCATATGAAGCAGTCTATGGTCAGGAACCTCCAGTTCTTCTTCCATACACCCCCAACAGTTCACAAGTTCAAGAAGTTGACACGGTCCTTCGAAACCGCGATCAGATTCTTTGCATTTTGCGAGACAATATTCACATGGCAAGAAATCACATGAAGCAACAAGCTGATCAACACCATTCTGAGCGCACTTTTCAAGAAGGCGATATGGTTTTTCTTCGTCTCCAGCCGTACAAGCAATCCTCCCTGAAACTCAAAGGGCGTCATAAGCTCGCTCCAAATTTTTATGGGCCATATCGAATTCTTCAGAAGATTGGGTCCGTTGCTTATAAATTGGAACTTCCTCCTTCCTGCATTCATCCAATATTTCATGTCTCTTGTCTGAAGAAAGTTCTTGGCACCAACATCAGTGGACAAACTATTTTACCCAAACTGGATAATGAAGGATCCATCCTTTTGGAGCCAGAGGCTGTCCTCAATCGGCGCACTCGTCAGCTTCGCTCTCGCTCTATCACAGAGGTCTTAATTCATTGGCACGGCATGCAACCAGAGGATGCTACATGGGAACCACTCCTTCAGATTCAACAACAATTTCTATATCTAAAGATTTGAGGACAAAGCTTTTTTTTAAGGGGGAGGGGATGTTAGGAACCCATGTCTTCACTTTGTTAGTATATTGTTGTTGGATGCATATGCTTTGTAAGTCGTCCCATAGTATTTGTTGATCCATAGTTTGTGTTATTGTTGTTGGCGCATATGCTTTGTAAGTCGCCTGTAGTATTGTTGATCCATAGTTTGTAGTGGCCCATGGTTTTGACCCATAGTATTGGCGCCTAGACTTAGTATATAAGTGTGTGTTGAGGCCTATGAAGGCACCGTGAAGTTAATTGTATTGAGCTTTCTCAAAGGAGGTTGCCCCCTCAAAGTGGCCTGTGATCAATATAAAAGTGATTATGAGTTCTGTTATTTCTGATATCTCGTGTATTTGCATTAATTAATTATTGCAGGTTCATCAAAAAAAGTGGTTCAGATCACTACCCAATGCTTCCATCAGTAATATGGAAATTCTAGAAACCACTTTCATCAAAAAGTGGGGAATTAAGTGTGATAGCCTATATTATCTGATGAAATTTTCGGCCTTGAGAAAAAGAAACTCTAAAAATGTGGTAGAATTTACTGCAATATTCAACAAAATATATCATCGAATCCTAGAAGAAATCAGACCTACTGAAGTCGCGGCCAGAGTCCCTTACATAGGATCCTTTCCCTCTGATTTCGCTATCATGCTAAGGGAAATTTGATCGCTCTCTCTCAGTGTAATGTAGGATGATGCCATAGATGTTGAAGGAAATTTGTAGCAAGAGGAAATATAAAATTAGCCACTGATATCAAGCCGAAAGAAAAAGGGAAGGCTAAAGAAGAGAGTAACTCTTCAGAAGTTAAAGACTCAAGAAGAAAAAATCGATGAAATGAATCGCATCATCAAGAATTTGTCAAATAAAGTTACTAGGATGGAGTTAGAAAGTAGCAATCCTAATAAGAAAACCCCTGTTCATCCTCCTACTCAGTTTTGAAGACCATATAACCCTCAAATGGCATATAGAGAAAAGAGGAATGATGAACGACCCCTAAGGCCACCTGTCTGTGAGAATGAGAACAATTTGATTCAAATTCCAGAGTAAGAAGTCTATGAATAATTTGAAGAGTAGCTGAATTGGATGGAAGAAGATTCCTATCTTATGCAACTCACTAAAGATGATTATGAGAACTCACTCCCATATAATCAGACTGGTCTAGATCTTACGAACTCCCAAGAAAGTGATCAATTCCCTGGTGAGTATCCACTATTTCAAGATTCTCAACTAGATAAAATGCAAAGGAAGTATGACTTGAGACCAAGACCGGAATTCGCAAATAGATAAAACAATTTTCCTCTCAAGAACTCTACCCAAAAGTCGGCTCAAGCTAAGGTTCCTCAATCACCCCCCTTGTTAAAAAGAAAAATACTACCAAAGGAAAAAGAAAACGAGGCCACAATCCCAGATAGACAAATTAAGCCAGGAATAAGCCCCCATAAGAGAATAGAGCCAAATACGAAAGAAGGGTCTACCCCTTTCAATTTGGAACAGGATTTGAGCAAACTAAAAATAGTTGTTCCCTTAACTAAATTGATGAAAAACCCTATGTACCAGAAACAGATTGATAAGATGTTACACAGAGTTGAAAACATTGACTGGCAAGATTCCATAAATCTAAATGATGAATCCCCATCCTTTCAACGTGGCCCTCACACTGATGATAAAGAAGAGCCCACTGCTCCCTTTTATGTTACCCTGAACATACACGAGAAACTACTTCACAACTATATGCTTGAATCTGGAGCATCTCACAATTTGATGCCCAAAGTGATCATGGAACAATTGGGACTAGATATCACTAGGCCATATCATGATCTCTACAGTTTCAACTCTAGAAAAGTGAAATGCATAGGTATGATAAAGGATTTGGTAGTCACTCTTGCTCAAATACTAGCCAAAAGTGTAATGATGGATGTAGTGGTAGAAGATGTCCCAACAAAATATGGTATGCTTCTATCAAGAAGCTGGGCTAAAAAATTGGGAGGAACCATGCAAATGGATATGAAGTATGCTACAATAACCGTATTTGCTGGAGATACCAGACGATTGTATAGAGAATCTATGTTCGCTTATGTGATAAGTGATCAAGACAGTCCTATGAATTATACCATATGTGTAGATGATGAAGATATGGGTTGTTACATGTTATCATTGGGTGATCCCGCTAAAGAGGAAATTGTGTGACCTCAAGTGGTGGAACCCATTGCTGAGGATAACATGAATAAGGCGTGGAAACTATATTTTGATGGATCCTCTGCCAAAGAAGAATCTGATGAAGTAGTAGTTATATCGTCATCAGTAGGGGACGAGATCAGTCCATCATATAAACTAGATTTTGATACTACTAACAATGTTGTTGAATATGAGGCTCTCATCCTTGGTCTCCATGTTGCTAAAGACTTAAAAATCACTAAGCTGATAGTATTTGGGAACTCTAAACTGCTGGTAAACCATATTAAAAGTGTTTATCAAACCAAGCATCCAAGGCTCAGAGCATATCAAAATCTCACATGGGACCTTATTGTTGTGAGGAAAATGCACCTATAGTTCAGGGGAGAAACTACCAACTTACGGTGATAAAGATAGACTTACAAGCATTCTACAAGTATAACAAATAAGTGAAGAGATTAGGGTTTAGAGATGTAGGCACCTTATTCAGAAGGTTGATCCTAGCTTTGCAACCATTGCTCTTCAATACTTATCCAGTGTTGCAATGCCCATACCTGCAAAACAACTTGATACCTTTCTCAAATACATTTGACTACATATATAAGATTGATATTCATAATAGAAGAAGACATCAAACTATAAGCAAACTGTAATAAAATCTGAGACACACATGTATAGGTCATATTTGGAAAGGAAAGAACATCTAATCTTTATTAATGAATGAAAGCAAGTACATAAAGTTATACCTTCTTTCAAGCTTGGCACTTCACAAAACCTAGATTCAAGGTCTCCTGCTTTCGTTCTCCAAGGATCCCAACCTCTAATCAGCTATGCTAGGGTTTATGAAAACTGAGGCACAAGAGAGGGGGATGAGGGTTTCCATTTTTCCAACATAACTTTGTTCTGAGCTTGTTCCCCTCACATGGCCCTTATACCCTCCTTATATAGTCAGTGAAGGATAGGAAAAGAAGTTATAACCGAGTAGGAGGTTCCCCAACCAACTTAACTTCCCAAAATTTTGAGATTTTGACTTGTACAGGAATGTACTCTACTCTACAGTAGACAAAGTAGCGTACATGTGGAGGTGGGCGCTACTTTAATGAAGCAAAGTAGGGTATATACACTACTATCATGCCTGTATACCAGTGTCCATGTGAAAAAATGACAAAAAACAGGTTTTTCTGCTGATTTTCAGGAGATAGTTTTGTCTGGGAAAATGTTCCTAAGGGTTGTAATCATCAAATGGGTCAAGAATGAGGTAATTTCAACCATTTTTAGTGTCCCAAATTACTCCTCCATCCACAAGTGTCTTGTTGTGTGACTGAACTTGATCTCAAGAAGTGTCGTCATGTGACCAAGGGAAGCAAGTGTCGTCACGGATGGAGAGGTGTCATTTCAAGCTATAACAGATGCCCCCTAATGTATGAGGTATGAGGGAGTGCGGGAAACGATGGCCGAAATACATTATAAATAACAAAGAGTTGAATCATGGAGGAACGAAGAAACCAAGAATCATAGGCTCAAATGAAGTACCTGAAAGCAAAGGCAATGTCAGACAAACTTATCCTTGGGGTAACTGTCCATGTTCAAATGGTGGAACATGACCTCCAAGAGGATACAATAATGATCCAAATACTGATGCATATATCACGGCCACTAAAATACAAGCGTGGATCCATGAGGAACATAAGTGTAAACATAGCCACATAAATACAAGGTGGGTCTATGTCAAAACTGGAGAACATAGTCATAAAGAACAAGTTGGATCTATGTCTCATCAAGAGCCCAAAAAGAGTGTGGCTCAGTCTTGCACAACTTGGGCGATAACATAAATAAGGCGATGCTATCAAAGATCCCAAGGTCTTCATCCAAAAACAACCCAAGGTAAAAACCTATCCATCCAAATAAATGAGTTGATGTCGAACATGGGAGGTATCATTTGATTACCGGTCATTGATGTATACCATTAACAAACGCGAAGGTGTCCACCAATAATGAAAATGGAACCCAAGATACCTAGTACATTCAAGCAAGTGCAAATAAATGGTCTTGTCATCGAACAATTGAAGAATATATCGGATAGGAGACATTGATGTATTCCCATCTATCCAATAGCAAGGGAAATTGCCACTAATGACTGCAATCCCCAAGGTACTAACCGAAAGTCTAAACTTCATTCCCAGAACACAATGAGTTGAAGTCGATGGGAAGAAGTCCATTGGAAGGGAGGCCTTAAGGCATCCTCCATCATCCAACACAAGGGACACTCAATAGGTATGAGCTGATTTGGAGTAGGACTGAACACATGATGAAACATACTGACACCAAGGAATGGCTGACACATGAGGTCAAGGCAACTGCAAGAATGGCCGACACAGGTTATATCCTTGAACAGTGAGCACGACACAAGAGTGACTTAGGCAGCTTTGAACACAAACAGACCATGATGTAAATCTGCAATGTAAGAGACATTAACAGATTCTCCATATGATTGGAAGACTAACCAAACAGAGGAGTAAGAACTATGAGATCAATTTTACCCTAAGGCCAACATTAGAACCCAACTTGTTTGATAGACTCAAAACAGGTGCTTTGTTCAAGGAGATAGTTGACTTGCTGCCATCATAATGAAAGATATTTTAACATTCTTCCCTTCCCTTTCCTTTTTCATTTTTTAACGAGCTTGACAAAGAACTAAAGCATGCTCGACGGTATTTTCATATTTAAGGAGTCTGAAAAATCTAGAAGAAAACTCCATACACCTATCCATGGATTTTATATCGAGCCCAGATTGGTCTGTGCTCAACGGTGTTTTCTTGCTTATAGAGTTGAAAAACTTAAACAGTCCTCTATCAACCATCTCATGGATTTTACATCGAGCCTGAGTAGGTGAATGCTTGCTTGGTGTTTTCACATTTCGAGAGTCTCAAAACCCTAAAGACGATTCCAAAGGTCTTTTTTCGTAAAATTAGTCTCCTTCCCCGAAAAAGTGTAAAATAATGGAAGAACTCTTCGAGCGCATACTAGAGTATACCTAGAGTATACATTTTCCGTAAATTATCCACCAAGGCCCGGAAAAGGGGTAATTCTATACCTAAGTGGATGTCGGTTCAGTTATTTTAACGAGCCTGAAAAGATAACTATGCTCGGAAAACTTTTCCTATTTGAGTCTGAAAAGGGCTTAAAAGAACTCCATAGGGATCTTTTCCGTAAAGGTTTAACGAGCCCGAAAAAGTAAACTTGTGACCTCCTTACTGTTTTAACGAGCTCAAAGGAGATACAGAAAAATACTCATAACTTCCTTATTGTTTTTAATGAGCTCGAAGTGAAGATGAAAGAAATGCTCATAGCCTCCTTACTATTTTTAACTAGCTCGAAGAAAAGGTGGAAGAATGCTCGAAATGGGAGGAGATGAGTGTCAGGGACATGCGAAACTAACTCCAAGCGCATGGAACAAAGCTATGCCTAATGCAAGGAACATGGGAAAGACAAGGACACTCGGGGCATGTCTCCTCCAGGTAAAAGGTGTCAAACTGCGAAGGCAAAATGATACAGGGCTTAGCGGAAATGAGATCAAAGATGGAGGCTTATACAACGAGCTAAAAGCGTGGAAGCTGGCATCAAGCTCATTAGCGCAAGCGGGATCATAACAGATGCATATGTAACTTAAACACAAAGATGGGAGCCTTATCAGGGATGGCCAAAAATATATGAGGAAGAAAGATATGAGGCTTCTTCTCAAAGTCATGGTAAATCTAAAAAGGCTCCCGAGCCTATGAGAAAAACTCAGCATGGGCACCAAAATGGCATAAGGGTGCTGACTAGGGTGACCCATGTTAGGTAGGCTCTGTTGTCGAACTGGTGCAAAATGCATAAAGAGATGGCTAACACACCAATATCCAACAGGTTCGACCCTATGGCGATTTCAGATGGAAAAAGGTTCAAATGTAACATAACATCGGGGAAGCCTAAACCTACATGCAAGGTTCCAAATATACCTGACATGGTCGCACAAGGTGTCGAAAAGAACCAGTAAGCAAGTATACATCCAACTAAGAATCCTGTCTCCAAGAAACATCAGTACCAAGATCATATCTAGAACATATGTAAAGAAATACCTGATATAAGTCACTATGGTAGAAATACTTTCAACTTCACTATCATCAACAACAGGCATAAACAAGGCAGAGTTTTCAAATGAAGACTCTATGGTACCCAAGCCTGAGGACTTACAATCAACAAGATCAACTTCAGGATGAAGATCAAAGTTGAAGGACATGATGGAATCTGCAGAAACAAATTCATCATCCCGGGAGTTGAAAATTCTAGAAGCAAAATCAAACTCAGCAGGAACATCGATTTGCGGATCTATAGGAGAGTCCAAAGACTCAACAGTAGGAAGATCAGACTTTAAGGTCAAACCGGGGCTGGACATAGCTGCGACTGGATCAATATCCAAATGAATGGTAGACTGTACTATGGACTCTAGGAAAAATTCATCCGAAGGAAGTATATTGTCCCAGATAGAACACGTATCTAAACATTCAGATGGAGGTGTCACTGGGTCAAAAGCCGGGACTAAGTCCCGAGAAGGTAAGCATGAACTTAGATACTTCTTCTCAGTAGCAGTTGAACTCAAGGAACAATATGCCACATAAATTTCATGTGACATAGTAGTGCCTAATGACGAGGGATCTGACTGGTCTACAGTTGGGTAATAAGGAGTATCAACGAATGTAAGTTGGTCGATAGTGACGATGCTTTTGTTATGAGGGAAATGCATCACAGGAAAGAGCGTAGATACCACAGCATGCATAGCATAAACGTAATCACTCCCAAGGATCATATAAAAATCCACAGGGTCCTTTAAAACCATAAAATCAACTAAGATTGTTTTTCCACCCAAAGTAACAGGTGCCTGACGGAGGAATTGAGATGGTTCACTAGGTCTTTTATCGAAGGTCAATGGCCAATTAGCAGTTGGAATAACATAAGGGAAACCCAAATATCTCCAATCATAAGCAGATAAGATACTAACAGAAGCACCTTCATCAACAATGCATCGATCAACCGTATGGTTCCCGATATCAACCTTTATTTGGAAAGGTGTCGAAGAAGGAAGACGAGGCTCCACTAGACTATTCCAATCAAAGGAAGCGACCCTAGGGCTTGGTAGGGGTTCACATGGCATAGATGAAGTTTCCCCTTTTTCAGAAACATCCAAACTGGTAATGCAGAAGACTTCCACAGTAGGTGCATCAATCTTTGCAGGACTGATGGGATCGGTCGAAGATTGCATCGATTCAATCACTTCACTCTCCGAAGGAAGAGTGGGGTTGACCAAAGATTGCATTGGTTCAACCACTTTATCAACCAAAGGTTGATCTGACTATAGGGAATCTATAGACAACTCAGGAACAGAGGTTCCTTCAGACATGGACCACACTCTTTGTGCCTCTAGAATGGCAGGGCATCGGTGAGTAAGGTGATCTCCCTTACAAAGTTTACAAGGGAACTTTGGTTTCCATCCTATAGGTCGAGACTCCTTTACAACGTCAGTACTCTCAGCATGACTAGCATTGGCTGACAGCTTGCCCCCAGCATGACTTGTAGTGGCTGGTTGCTCAGAAGCATAAGAGTTTTGAACTAAGGACCACACTTTTTGCACTTCTGGAAGTACAAGGCACAAGTAAGTAAGGTGGTCTCCCTCAAAAAACATGCAAGGGAACTTAAGCTTCTATTTGTTTGTTTTGCTGACAATGTCAACTCCCTCAGCATGACTTGCAGTGGCTGATCTAGTGTCTCCAGTATGACTCACAGGAACTGGTGACTTATCATTAATATGACTAGCAGTGATCAATGACGTGTCCCCAACATGACTGACAGTGGTTGAAGACAAACTTTCAATGTGATTTTCAGTGACTAAAAGTTGTCTCCCAGCATGACCTCCAGAGGCAGGATAGGTGCCCCCTGCATGACTTGTAGAGGTAGGGTGCTTTCCCCCAGCATGACTTGCAGAGGCTGGGTTGCTGCCCCCTTGTTTTGTCATCTTCTTCCTATTCTTCCCCCTTCTATTCCTTTTAGACTGCTGGTTACTAGTATTGCTACTTTCGCCACATGAGGTAGAAGGAGGAGGAGAATACATTACTGGCAAAGAAAGCCCAGCGTTCTGATGCTCTTGATTTGAGGTGCTCACAAAAGAAGCGTTGGGAGCATGCAAGGCATTTGGAGTGGAAAACAAGCAAATCAGCAGCCAAATAGTGAATCCAGGAAGATTCAGAGTATCCATTAAGGGAGCACCGACGTTTCCAATGATTGGAACAACACAAGGATCCCCTGGAATAGGGGTACCTTGATTGGCACTCGCTGGAACGCTAGACATAATTTCTTGCTCAAATGAACAAGAAGTTCTCTAAGGCAAACTAAGACAAGTAGCACAAAGAGAACACCACTAAAAAAGGTCCTAGGTAAATCAAACTAGGCAAACAGATTCCTTCCGGAGAAGAGTCTAGGATGATCAGGGCCCAGAACAGATCAACGAAGGATGAAGAACAGTTACCTGGGGTCCACAATACAATGACTAAGGGTGCAAGTGCTGGAATCACCCAAGCGGCCTCCCAAAGACCTACAAGGGATTTCCTCCCATGTTTGTCCTAGGTACAACAGATATAACCCTCTGTCATAACCTGTGTATGAACCTATGGTAAGATACTAAGGATACCACCACACTGAAAAATCCTGGGGGAACAGTCTCTGGTCGAATCAAAAGGCGTGGGCAAGGTAATTGAGCCCGAAACTCAAAAGAGTCTCCAAACACGATCCAATCGTAGTATATGCTCAAAATAGAAAGTAGGAGGTGTATTCCCAACAATCTGATCTCACAAGACCTACTGCATAGATCCCAGGAAAGCTTTGAATGAAGTGGGTTTACCTGTGATAGTCGAACTATGATTTTTGCGTAATGTGTGATCTTGGGTGGTTTAAGGTGTTTTAAACCCAATATCCTAACCAAGACTAGTTGGTGTAGTGTAACCTAGAAAAGAAAATGTTACTAGTACATTTTATTAGAGTTCATTTTAAAGGTTACTTGCTTACTCAAAAAGGTAGTGGGTGTGTGAGAGTGGTTATAATAGAGATAGAGTACTGAAAATGAAATATTTACCACCAAACAAATCTTTTCTTTTCAATGAAAGTCTTAAAATTATGATCTAGAATGCATATGCAAATGCAAATTTTTAATCTTTCGAATGCAAAAAGGGTAAAAATAAAGTCTAAATGTACAAAATTAAACTCAAAACCTAAGAATGCAGCTACTCAAACAAATAGGTATGCAAAAGAAAACTTGTTCTTTTGATGCAAAGCACTCTAAAATCTTTTAAGACACTTGCAAGGTACTCTATTCAGAAAATAAATCAAAATTCTTTATGCTTTCCAAAGGTAAGAAACAAAACTGAAACTAACTTACTATCAAAGCAAAGCAAAGAAACTTTCAGGTTTTCTTTATTGAAACAGTAAAAGCTACCAAATATGATTTTCAAATTCTTATTGATGTAAGCATGCCAAACATTGGGAAAAGAGTACAAAAAATACTTTTAGACCCAAACTAAGCAAATGAACTACGAAGAAGTATGGTTTGGTAAAGTCAGGTCTGCACATAAATAATGCAAACAAGGTCTTGAACAACAGCCAAAACACTCGAGCTTTCACTAAAAAAGAAAACTAAAAGCATAAGGGAGGATAAGAAACCAATCTAAAAAGAAATTTCACTCAAATAGATACAAGCAGGGTCAAGTAGACTTAGTAGGTTCCAATCCAGTGGAAATGGAGCAAGCAGGTGCAGTCCGACTCAAATTAGGGTACCAAACACCAAACTGGTCCACAACCCACCAACTTGGGTCAACAAGCCCCAAAACTTTCCAAACAAGCCCAAATTGATCAAAAGAGGTTCAAATCATGAATGTAGGATCAGTACAAGGATGGGAGACCACTTACAGTGGTTTAAATCAGACCTAGGGTCATTGGGGACCCCAAAAAATGCAGCCACAGCCCCCAGATTTGGGTCCACAACCCAAAAACTCAAAAAATTCAAACACAGATTGTGGGCGCTACTGTGTATGAGGCATACCAGTTCCCATAGCAAGGTTGGGTGCTACTGTGTAGAGGAAAAGTAGCGTAAGGGCACTATTTTGCTTCACAACAGTAGCGTACAGGTGGGAAAAGTTGAAAAAATGGGGTTAAAACCCCCCACACCTGGGTCCACAAGGGTTTGCAAGCGCTAGGAAGGGTCTGTAAAATCCAAGGAGGGTCAAAGAGAGCCTACTAACTGATCCTAATCAAGAAAATGAACAAAGACCATCAAACAAGACTGAAGAAATGACCTTGGATACCCCTGAGCAGTTAGGCTTTCCCCAGCGGAGTCGCCATTCTATTGTGAGGAAAATGCACCTATAGTTCAGGGGAGAAACTACCAACTTATGGTGATAAAGATAGACTTACAAGCATTCTGCAAGTATAACAAATAAGTGAAGAGATTAGGGTTTAGAGATGTAGGCACCTTATTCAGAAGGTTGATCCTAGCTTTGCCTCCCTCGCTCTTCAATGCTTATCCAATGTCGCAATGCCCATACCTGCAAAACAACTTGATACCTTTCTCAAATACATTTGACTACATATATAAGATTGATATTCATAATAGAAGAAGACATCAAACTATAAGCAAACTGTAATCAAATTTGAGACACACATGTATAGGTCATATTTGAAAAGGAAATAACATCTGATCTTTATTAATGAAAGAAAGCAAGTACACAAAGTTATACCTTCTTTCAAGCTTGGCACTTCACGAAACCTAGATTCAAGGTCTCCTATTTTCGTTCTCCAAGGATCCCAAACTCTAATCAGCTGTGCTAGGGTTTATGAAAACTGAGGCACAAGAGAGGGGGATGAGGGTCTCCATTCCTCCAGCATAACTCTTTTCTGATCTTGGTCCCCTCACATGGCCCTTCTACCCTCCTTATATAGTCAGTGAAGGATAGGAAAAGAAGCTATAACCGAGTAGGAGGTTCCCCAACCCACTTAACTTCCAAAACTTTCGAGATTTTGACTTGTATAAGAATGTACTCTACTCTACAGTAGACAAAGTAGCGTACATGTGGAGGTGGGTGCTACTTTAATGAAGCATAGTAGGGTATATACACTACTATCATGCCTGTATACCAGCGTCCATGTGAAAAAATAGCCAAAACAGTATTTTCTGCTCATTTTCAGGAGATGGTTTGGTCTAGAAAAATGTTCCTAAGGGTTGTAATCATCAAATGGGTCAAGAATGAGGTAATTTCAACCATTTTTAGTGTCTCAAATGACTCCTCCATCCACAAGTGTCCTGTTGTGTGACTGAACTTGATCTCAAGAAGTGTCGTCATGCGACCAAGGGAAGCAAGTGTCATCACGGACGGAGAGGTGTCATTTCAAGCTATAACACTTATTGAGAATTTCTTTGACACTTTCATTATTAATTTCATCCTCCGAGAAGGAAATCAACAAGCTAATTCATTGTCCTTGATGGCTAGTTCTTTCAAGCCTCCCAAGAAGCCGAAGCTAAAGTATGAAGTGGAAATACAATATCGCCCGTCTATTCTTGACAATGTGAAAGTTTGCAGGTATTTGAGGATGACGAATAGATCAAGCACTTTCTATACCTCATAGATGAATTCTTGAATACT
Source organism: Larix kaempferi (assembly GCA_027924585.1). NCBI lineage: Eukaryota > Viridiplantae > Streptophyta > Pinopsida > Pinales > Pinaceae > Larix > Larix kaempferi. Next base: position 300,143 of record BSBM01001475.1, on the reverse strand, counting down.
AATATAGATGGCCAAGTAGAAGAAGAAGAAAAGGATATCATATGTGTAGAAGATGGAAAAACCCTTGGATTGACACAATAGATTGTTGGCCACAAGATTTTTCAATTGAAGAACAACTTTATTCCTAATGGGCTGGTGCCTCTAGAGCAACTGTTTGACAAAAATGAGATCCCAGTAAAACCAGCAGTAGAACCAACAATTGAAGCCATGCAGGAATTAAATGTTGGCAACCATGAAGAATCAAAGTTCATAAAAGTTTCATAGTCTGTCACCACCGAACAAAAACAAAGGTATGAGGAACTTTTCAAAGAGTATATAGATATTTTTTCCTGGAAGTATGAGGACCTGAAAAGTTATGATACAACTGTCATACAACATAGGATACCTCTAAATCTAGATGCTAAGCCAGTAAAGCAAAAGTTGAGACAGGTAAATCCTATATTACTCCCTATAATAGAAAAGGAGGTGAGAAAGTTACTTGATGTGAAAATCATCATCCCTCTTAGATATTCAGAGTGGGTGGCCAACCTAGTACTAGTCAAAAAGAAGAATGGATAAATTCGTCTTTGTGTTGATTTTAGGAACCTGAATAAGTGTTCTTTAAAGGACAACTACCCTCTTCCCAAAATGGATCACATTCTCCAGAAAGTGGTCGGATCAACTAGAGTGTCTATGATGGATGGATTTTCAGGCTATAACCAAATCACCATGCACCTAGATGATAGAGAAAATACATCTTTTACCACACCATGGGGAACTTTCATGTACGATAACATGCCTTTCGGTCTTATTAATGCCGGTGCGACTTTTCAAAGGGCCATGTATATAGCATTCATCGGTGAAAAAAATAAATTTATTGTCATATATCTTGATGATATGACAATATTTTCAAAGTCAGATGAAGACCATCTCTAACATCTAAAGCAAAAATTCAAGAAATGCAGAAAGTTTGGTTTATCCCTTAATCCCAAGAAGTCCTTTTTTGCAATGATGGAGGGAAAGTTGTTGGGGCATATTGTATCCAAAGATGGGGTGACGATAGATCTTGATAGGGTAGATTCTATCAGACTGATTGAGATCCTAAGAAATAAAAAGGAGGTACAATCATTTATTGGAAAGATAAACTTTCTCTGTAGATTCATTCCCAATTTTGATGAAATAATGAAGGAAATCACTGATATGCTAAGAAAAAAAACTAAAATTAAATGGACTATAGCTGCAAGGGACTCCTTTAAACAGATAAAAGATTCCTTGGGAGAAGCACTTGTTTTGACTAGTCCTGATTACACAAAAGAATTTATAATATTCTCCTTTTCCTCTAAAGTCATTATTGCAGTGGCCCTCTTATAGAAGAAAAATGAGGGACATGACCAAACCATTTCCTTTTTCAGTCGAGCATTGAGAGATGCAGAATTGAAATATAGCACGATGGAAAAACAGGTGTATGCACTGGTCAAAGCCCTTAACTCATTTAGGAGCTATGTCTTGCATTCCAAGATCATCACCTACGTCTCGGGAAGTACCATCAAAGATATCGTGTGTCAACCTGAGATCAAAGGAAGAAGAGGGAATTGGATCTCAAAAATCTAGGATTATGATATGGAGATCAATCCTACCAAACTTGTGAAAGGACAAGGACTAGCAAAACTTCTAGCCGAGTCAAATTACCAATATCTTGAGATCAATCTTATCAATCAACTTCCTAGCCAAGAGGAAGAAGATATTCAACAAAATATTCTTGACAACGTTGCTGAGAAGTTTACTAGGTCAGATTGGTACAGGGACATAGTTTATTATCTACAACACCTCACCTGTCCTCCTGGTCTAGATAAATCTAAAACGAGATCTCTAAAACTCAAAGCTGTTAGGTACTGTATTCTAGATGTATATCTCTTTTGGAATTCTCCACTTGGTGTTATGCTAAATTGCAGTATTGAAGAAGAAACAAAAAGCATGATGATAGACTTCCACAAAGAGATTTGCGGACGACATCATGCATGGAGAGCGATCGCTTATAAAGTCCTACGAGCTAGTTATTTACGGCCTAAATTATTCACTAATGCCAACAAGATTGTCAGATCATGCAAAGAATGTCAATTATTCACTGGGAAGCATAAACTTAAACCGTTACCCCTTAAACCCATCAGAGTAGAAGCACCTTTCCAACAGTGGAGCATTGATTTTATTGGAGAAATAAACCCTCATTCCAGTGGCAAACATAGATGGATTCTTACGGCCACTAACTATTTCACAAATTGGGTGGAATAAATTCCCATGAGGAATGCTAATGATACATTCATAATAAATTTCCTAGAAGAGAATATCCTTGCAAGATTCGGCTACCCGAGAAAGATCATTATGGAAAATGATCAAGGTTTCAAATACTACAAAATTATAAGTTTCTGTCAAAATTACAACATTGAGTTGACTCATTCAAATTCCTACTATCCTCAGGGAAACAGTTTGGTTGAGTCCTCAAACAACATTTTGGTTACTATTATAAAGAATATTCTCAATACAAAGGGCCTGGGACTCCCAACTAAAATTTGCGTTATGGGAAGACAAAATTAGTGTCAAAAGAGCTATAGGCACTTCACCATTTCAACTGGTCTATGAAAAAGAAGCGGTCCTCCCAATTCAGCTGGGTGTCCCGGTGATGAATCTATTACAGCCAAAACATGAAGAACCAAATGACATGGAGAGAAGAATTCATAAATTGATAGAAGTCCAGCAATTCAGGGAGCAGCTAGACAAATCCTCCAAGATCCACCAGGACAAGATTAAAGCAATTTTTGACCGAAGGGCTATCACTTGTGACTTTCAGCATGGAGACCTTATTATGAAGTGGGTTTCTAGGAGGGAAGAGAGAGCTAACCATGGGAAATTTGACAACCTGTGGCTGGGCCCATTCAAGGTCATTACAGTCCATGAAAACAACACATATGAGCTGGCTCAACTCAATGATGAGATCTTCGAGAATCCTGTAAATGGGAGATTCTTGAAGCATTTTTTTCATTATTAATCTCTATCCTACTCTATCAAATGATCCTATGTACCATATATGTAACATATGTTTTTCCCTTTTTATTTCTACAAATGTTATGCTCATATTGTTACTTTTCCCTATTATTATTCTCTGTTACTTGATTTGAAAAATGAAGGACATGTATGACTCCAAACCCAATGGACTTAAAAGCACTAGTCTATTGTTCTCAACCTCTTCCGAGGAAAGAGGTTGTCCCCGTTGAAGCCAATGCTAGTACTAATATCATCAGCATGATCGAACAAAGGCATCTCTATTATACACCAGGATGATGAAGACATATAAGAGAAATTCTGGAGCGAAAACGACACAGACAAAGTCCAAAGCAGTTCACCTCGAGGAGAAAGATCGATTGAGGAGCATATAGGGGCACCTGAAGCACAGATGATCGATTATTCGTAGATTAACGATGGATAGTTCATTCAGGGTTCCCAAATGGCTGACGGTTATAAAGCTTAGAGGACCCCTCATTGAAAATCACTGCAAACATGTGGAAGCCTCAAGGCAGTTCAGGGCCTCAAAAGCAGTCTGGTTAAACCTCTTTTCATAGCCCTGAAAACAGCTAAGGTCCATCACAGGGGTTTGTAGTCACACACTGCCGAAGTAGTTGAGTCGCTAAGATAGGTAGGTCCACCCCATAAAGCTGTACCAATGGATTACACATCTCGAGGAAGTAAAGAGGTAGCATCAACAGACACCCAAGCTTCAGGGTGATAAAATTGCTTGGAGTTTAACACTCCTGAGACGTCCCTGGAATGAAACCTCTATTTACATGTGGAAGCCCCAGGATTGTTAAGGGGCCAAAACGTTGTTTGTCTAAACCACTTTGTTGGGGCCCTTAAACCACTAAAAACTACCATAGTGGTTTCTCCAAGCCACGAGTATCCAGGAACATGAGCCATGGGAAGAGAGGGACCCATCCATAAAGTTGTGCCTACTATGCACAAATATGAGAAGGGCTTGGCGAAAGATCGACGGTTTGCTAAGCATTGGGGCGTCTAAATTGCTCGAAGCCTAACATAAAAAGGACTATCCTGAATGAAAATCAGTTGTTCCACGTGGCATTTCCATGACGAGTCAGGGCCCTAAAAGTAGTCTTCTTAAACTGCTTTATCAGGGCTTTGAATCCACTTGTGGTTTGCGGTATACATTTTCTCACTGCAGTTTATCCTCCTCTTTTTTCTAAAAATACCACCCTTAAAATGGTATTTTCAACTGCCACCGTCATTCTGGATCAAATATTTCCTAGCACTCATTACTGTTTCCACCATCGTTTAGGAGGAATCCTCTAATAGCATGCAAAATCCCGATGAATGACTCGATAATGATTTCTCAAGGATGACATGATTATGAAGGAGCAAGCAAATGAGGTTATAAGTACTCCAACAAATGCAAAGCTTGAATCATGGAGTTTGTTTTTTCCTCAAGGGTCAGAGTCGCTAAGCATAATGCGTGATTATACCAGAGCTATCGAGTGAAGCAGTGAGGATACAAGGTTTCGATGGCTCATTTTATTTCCAGCGGAAGCACACAAGGAGCATTAAGGGCACAGACGACCAGTGTTCACGAGAAACCCGCAGATGTGCATGCGCAGACATTTAGGTGGAAAGGAAGTGAGGTCTCAACTGAGATGTCTAAGGGAACTTCAGTGGTTGAAAAGGAAGCAGGCCTTCTGAATGAAAAAGAGCAGAAGGAAGGGGCATGTCGGTTCCAGCGAAGGATGATCAAATTGTGAAGCAGTTGTACCTGAACGGTTTCAATTATTAAAAGAGATATCAGGTCTTGTTTCACAACTCAGTGATGTCGATGGAATTTATCCCCGTCGAAAGCAAGGTTCGAGAGAAAAGGGATTGGATGGGGTAGAAGGGATAGATGATAAAGGTTTTTAAAATGTTTTAGCGACATGTAACAATGAAGTACCTGCGTCAACATTCTCTTAGAGCCAAAATGTTTGACATTTATCAAACTCATAGCATCCCTAAGAAAATAAAGACAAACTGCTAATATGTGATTGCCTCAGAGCAGTAGGGGTCTTTCCATTCAAAAAGATAGACTTCTTCCCCAGCAGAATGGTCCTCAATCAGAGCAGTAGGTTAGCCAGCATTAGTCCGTGGGACTGTTTTTGTAACAACCTTTGTTGGAAAGTACAAACAGAAATGCATAATCCGTTGGGCTATAACAAACTCTCTGTAACAACTTATTTTGTAAAGCCTATGAATGATATATATAGTAGGAAAGGAAAAGGCCGAAGGGTTGACTCTTTTTGTAAGAAGTATAACTTATGATATTTGTATTCTGATCAAGATATAAAGAAGAACTTCATTTTTCCCGATCTTGGTGTCTTGTGGATTCAAACTTTTGATATGTCTAGTTAGTATTCTTTCTCTTGTAAATTCATCTTTGTCATATTGTTTATGATTTATGAAGTTGATTCTGATTTAAATATGAGCGCTGCAAGCTTAAATTATTATTCCTAAGATGGTTATGGCATGAAATATTCATTTTATGTTATCTAGTAATAATATCCTCACATTGTTCAGGTTTTACCTCTATAAACATTGTTGTGTTAACTACTGAATTCTGTGTTTGGCTCAGTACATTATTCTTATACATAAGATAAATATTTACTCTCATTGAAGTACATTTTTCTTGTGTCATTTCATAAACATCACCCCATTCAAATTTTTGTCATTGGTATATTGAAACACTCCCCACATTATTCCAAGATTGGGTACATGCATTATATTTTAGTGAATATGATTTTGATCAAGCAAAAGAACACAGTAAATTTTATTGATGCCCAGGCACAGTTCTAAAAGTAGCCTTAGAACGTCTCTGTGACTAACAACTATCATAACTGAAATGCATTACACCTATTCACATGATCATAAGATAGATACAATGTGTATGCATGTACAACATAACTACATAAGAACATACTTACGTAACCATATGCATACCCATAACATGTATGGACAATATCTGTTACTGTCAAGTAAATCAAAACAACATAATCACATGCTATTGCATCCAATATTAATCATTATACCAACCTATATAGTCTTGCAGATACCAAGCTGGGAAGAAAACCAACAATATTACATAAAATCATCAAGTGTAAGGACTACATCTACATCCTAACAAGTATTTTAATGCATCAAGACCACAACTTAAGAACACTTGACTAAATAAGGGAAACTCGGTGTCCATTTTCCACGTTCTACCCAACCGTAGGCACTCATCCAACCTATACTCTTTCTATCATGAGGCCATTCCCGAGTTGGGAAATGGTTCCACTAGAGACCAAGGAAGACATAGAATTCTTCCCAAGAATTATTCTCATCAACCCAACACTAAGTCCACAACCATCCCAGGATAAGAAACACAAGTATATACTTGGAGTTGATCCTTCATAGGTAGAGTACTTAGGAAACCCTCATATACTTACCCTCATTTCGAGGATGGTACCCAAGGTAAACCACCGACCCTGATTACGAGGCCTAACCTGGTGGGGACATAAAGTGAGGTCCTTCATAGCCACTTAGAGATTTGATCTCGAGACCTTCTTCTTGCGATTACAATAGTAAACCACTTGAGCTAACCCACCGAGCTATATATATATATATATATATATATATATACCATCTTGTATATTTATACACTATACATTATATATGAATACATTACCTATTGCCTATTTATATTATATACTACACTAATCATACTATAACTATTATTATCATTTACATTATACTGTATCACATATATTACTGTCCCATATACGTACACACCCTTATAACTACTACATATATAGCTACATTGATATCTATATAATATATATAATATACACACCACCATCACATACAATACATGTATACTATATATAGTCCAAGATCTCAATTAAAGAGGGATTCACCCTTACTACTGTTGCAACATCAAGCATAAGTAAAACAAGATAAGAAACCAGCTATGGAGGGAGATGCCCTAACCACTTGTCACATCCGATAAATTAAACCATTAATGGATGTGTAGTGCAGTAGAGGGGGTTATTCCTTTTCAACAATCACCTATTCAACAAACAAATCATTTAAATAATGCAAGGAATCCAAATCCCTCCAAATCTATTGCAAGCAACAATAATAATATAAGTATATGCATACAAGAAGTCAAGCCCTTAGACACAAGTTCCAAGAACAATAGGGTATATACCTATACAATATTTAAATAATATATACGCATGATTATATATACACAACTACATTAATATAATATATTATTGTATTATTATAACATTAGACAATATATTACATATCAATATGTACATATATACACAACATTAATATGTATATAATTTTATATCATTATATTGACATAATATTACATACAATATATAATATTAATACAACTTACACACAAATACATCATATCATTAATATATAAATATATATTTAACAATATACACAATATTTATTTACAATTATATATATATATACCACTCTTTGGACAAGTGGCCCATTACCCCCCAAAATAAACAAGGAGAGGAATCTAGAATAATTAAATGAAACATGTCACATATATTGAAAATAAAATAAAAGGCAGAGTTGAACCACCATTAAGACACGTGTCCTTCTTCCCAACAATAGACAAGGAGTTACATACAATGAAAATAAAAAATAAAAAAGGAAAAATAAAACCACCATTAAGACAAGTGGAATTCTTCCCAAAAATAGATGAGTTCCATACATTGAAAATAAACAATAAAAAATGAAAAATAAAAACACCATTAAGACAAGTATCGTTCTTCCCAAAAATAGACGAGTTATTCACATACATTGAAAATAAAGAAAATAAAAAGGGAAATGAGACCACCATTAAGACAAGTGGCCTATTTCTCAAAAATAGACAAGTTACTCATCAATGTAACCATTTCCATTCGAGTGGCATAAATAAGTCTATAAAATCATACCATCAATAGAAAATCCAAAATCCATATAGGGTATAAATGCCACTTAATAAATCATATTAATATTTAATAATAATAATACAATATCCCTATAGTATTACATCCATACTCATAACCATATATCGCCATTAATATAATAATGACTTATTATTTACTTTATCATTTAATAATCATATTGCTTACTTATCATAAAATAAGAAATAATAATTTATATCTATTATAGTAGCCACAAATTATTAACCCATTCTTGCAATGGTCATATGTGCATTAAGCACTCATTAGATGTCAAAAGGTCTTCACTGCTTCGCTTGAGGTTTAAAATTGTATTCCAATAACCACACAACATGCTCATTTATTAATTGACATAACTGGGGTTGCAATGTTTCCATTGCCAATTACTGTTAGCAAAATAAAAATATCCCATTTCATAATAGAGGTCAAACTTCTTTCACAACATATTCCAAAAACAAAGTTATAAAGCAGTAGAAGGCCCAACATCTGTCAAGTTGAAACCTATGCTATGATACCACTCTATAGTGTCCCGGACCCCAAATCCAAGGACAAGGTCACCGAGAAACCCAAGGGAGGACTGAATCAAGGTAAATGTGCAGTGGAATAAGATTATCTAAGACTAGGCCACCATGCCAACAAGCCAATTTAAAATAAAAAAATTTAGTCTCTTTAAAATGAAATACAATATTACAATGCATATCTTTCCCAATACACATACTATGAAAGGTTTTTGGTAGATATTAGTGTAGGGACCTGTCTACTTCATTATCTATCCTTACTATAAGTTGGGAAGCTTATTTGACAGAAATACATGCAAAAATCAAAATTTCCTTGAGATTTCTAAGTATTTTCCAATAAAAGAGAAGGGGGGAAGAGAGAAGAATACCTCTTGAAGCTTGCTACTTGATGAATATACTTGGTGCTTGATCTTTGCAAGCCTTTCGGCCTCCATATACAACATATTGCTTGCTAGTTCCTTACTTCTAGCTCTACTTCTTATAACTTGAAAAACTTGAAATCTGTTGTTCGGGATTTCTACCCTATAGTGAGGAGATGGACACTACCAACTAGGTGGGGTTGACAGGTAAACACATTGATTATATTGCATTTAGTTACTGCAAAAGAAAGAGATCGAGATTGAAAGAAATACTCGTTTTTCGACGGCTGGTCCTAGCTTTCGCTTGGTCTTTCACTTGATCTCCCACTTGATCTTTTGCTTGACGAACTTGCAACACAAAATATACCTTCCTCAGCGTATATTGACCATATAACATATGATGAAATTATAAATCAATTTAACATCAACTATAATCAAGAATTAAGCCAAATAGACATACAATCCAATAGATATCTGATTTGGGATAGGAAGGGTGTTTCGACCTTTTTATTGTCAAAGAAACATGAAATCAGTACAATATACCTGACGTGTAGAGATGTTTCTGCAACTGGATCCTGGGCTCCTGATCTTCACTCCAACTTGGGACTTTCCTCCAACATAATAATTCTTAAAGAATTTCTTCTCTCTCTTCTCAAGATTTCATGAGCATTATGGGTCTATTGAGTGTAACCCCTCTCATGGATCCTCCTTGTATTTATGGGACAAGGTAGGCAGTTTAGATCGAGAGGTGGTTGGATTGGGAGGTTGGGGAAGTTGCAGAACCAACTTCAACTAATCTCAATTCGTCAAATTAATATATTTTTTATTTCATCTTAAGATGTATGCGGGTTTCATACCACAAGAGTAGCATACATGAAGCAACTTTTGGGCTTTACAACTTTTTGGGAGATGTACGTTGGTTGTCCTTGAGGAGAGTAGGGTATTTCTCAAGGTGTACACTGGTCTTCAGTGCAGAGAGGGTCGTACATGTGGAAAAAATAGGAAAAACTGTAATCTTTTCAGATGAGAAGTGTACTTTTGGTTGCAAGTCATCCAAGGCAATCTAGCTCTTCAATCCTTTATGTCCTTTTGTGTGATCTACAAGGCAAGGTGATCACAGGACGGAGAAGTTCAAATTTGACCTATAACAGATGCCCCCTAATGTGTGAGGTCAGAGGTAAAGGATGGCCGAAATACATAATAAGTCCAAGTCAAAGGAGGAGCAAGAAACCGCAGAACCAAGTCACAAAAAACACTTGAAACAATGATCAAGGTCAGCGAGCAATTACAACCGTGACATCATACAAATGTGTAACATGATCTCCAATACATAACTAGGGGATGTATATATAGAGCATGGCCACTGAAATACATATTTGGATCCATGTCATAAGAGAGATCATAGCCATAACAACAAGCTGGATCTATGTCTCATAAAGAGCCGAAATGAGTAAGGCTCAGTCTTATGCAGCTTGGGGGATAACATAAATATGGTGATGCTATCATAGTCCCAAGGTCTTCATCCAAAACAACCCAAGGTACAAACCCTAACCATGTGAATAAATGAGCTGAAGTCGAACATGGGGGGTATTGTTTGATTACCGGTCATTGATGTATACCGTTAACAAATGTGAGGACTTCCATCAATAATGATAATGGGGTCCAAGGTACCTAGTACGATCCAAACAAGTGTGAATAAGTGGACTTGAAGTCGAACACTTGAGGAACCTGTCGAATAAGAGACATTGATGTATTCCCATTATTCAACAGCGAGGGAAACTACCGCTAATGACTGCAATCCCCAAGGTACTAACCGAAACTCTAAACTTAATTCATAGAGCATAATGAGCTGATGTCGATGGGAAGAAACCCGTTGGAAGGGAGGCATTAATGCATCCTCCATCATCCAACACGAGGAACACTCATAGGTATGAGATAATGTGGAGTAGGATGAGTAACAAGATGAAACAAACTGACACCAGGATGGCCGACACATGAAGTCAAGGTAAACTACAGAATGGCCGACACAGGTTGTATCCTTGAACAGTGAGCACGACACAAAGTGACTTAGGTAGCTTTTAACATGAAGGGAAAGTGATATAAGCCTACAATGTAGGAGACATAACAGACCCTCCATATGGTTGGAAGAATAAACAACCGGGGGAGTAAAACTCGGAGATCAAGTTCACCCTAAGGCCAAAAAATAAAACCCAACTGACATGAAAGACTCAAGTAGGTGTTGTGTTCAAGGACATGATTGACATAACTGCCTTTGAAACTGAAAAAAGATGTGATATACCCTTCTTATCCCTTATTCTTTTTGGTAAAAGAATGTTTTTTTGTTGTTTTAATGAGTCCAAGAAAAATAGAAAAATCAATAGGCCCAACCATGTAATAAATTTAATGAGCCCATGGGAGGCAGACTCAAGACCTTCTTCATTATTTACAGAGTTCGAAGAAGAGATAGAAGAATACTCTATAGTACTGATCTCTGGATTTTAATATCAAGCCGAGATCTGTTCTTACTCACCGGTGTTTTCAATTTTAAGGAGTCTGAAAAACTTAAACAATAACTCCATACACCTACTCGTGGAATTTAATATGGAGCCCTAGTAGGTTAATGCTCACCGGTGTTTTCCTGTTTATAGATTCTGAAAAACTTAAACAATCCTCTATTTACCCTCTCCTGGATTTCACATCAAACCCGAGTAGGTGAGTGCTCGCTTGGTGTTTTCATGTTTCGAGAGCCTGAAAACCCTAAAGAAGGCTCCAAAAGGTCCCTTTTCATATAGTTAGTCCCCTGCCCCGAAAAAGTTTAAGACAATGAGAGGAGAACTCTTCTAGCCACGAATGACTAGAGTATTCCTTTTTCGTAATTAACCCGCAAAAGTCCAGAAAATGGTTAAACTTATACTTACAAGGATGTTGCTTCAAATCCTTTAATGAGTCTGAAATGAAAACTATACTCGAAAATCTTGTCAAGAACTCTATAATGATCTTTTTCGTAAAGCTTTAACGAGCCCAAAAAAGTAAACTCATGACCTCCTTACTGTTTTTAACGAGCTCAAAGGAGACAAAAAAATGCTCATAACTTTCTTACTTTTTTTAATGAGCTCGAAGTGAAGATGGAAGAAATGCTCATAGCTTCCTTACTGTTTTCAACGAGCTCGAAGTGAATATGGAAGAAATGCTTGTAGCCTCCTTACTGTTTTTAACGAGCTCGAAGTGAAGGTGGAAGAATGCTTGTAACTTCCTTACTATTTTTAACAAGCTCGAAGTGAAGGTAGAAGAATGCTCGTAGGTGGATCAATGTCCAAATGAATGGCAGACTGCATTATAGACTCTAGGAAAACCTCATCAGAGGGAAATATATTATCCCAGATGGAACACATATCTAAACATTCAGATGGAGTCATCACCTGGTCAATTGCCGAGACCCAGTCCCGAGAAGGTAAGCATGAATTCAAAGGCTTCTTCTCAGTAGCAATTGGACTCAAGGAACAATATGCAAAAATATTTAATTGTGACATGGTAGTGCCTATTGGCGAGGGATACACTTGGTCTATAGTTGGGTAATAGGAGGGATCAACAAATGTAAGTTGATCGACAGTGACAATGCTTTCGTTGTGAGGAAAATGCATTACACGAAAGAGCGTAGACGCCACAACTTGCATAGCATATACGTAATCATGCCTGAGGATCATATCAAAATCCATAGGGTCCTTTAAAACCATAAAATCAGCTAAGATTGTTTTTCCACTCAAAGTAACAGGTACCTAAGGGAGGAATCCCAATGGTTCACTAGGTCTTCTGTCGAAGGTCAATGGCCAATTAACAGCTGTAACAAGGTTAGGGAAACCGAAATCTCTCCAAGCATAAGGGGATAAGATTCTAACAAAGGCTCCTTCATCTACAATACATCAATGAGCCACATGGTTGCTGATATCAACCTTTATCTGAAAATGTGTAGTATAAGGAAGGAAAGGCCCAGTTAGACTATTCCAATCAAAGGAAATGATCCCATAGCTTGGTAGGGGTTCACTCGGCACAGAGGTAGTGCCCCCACTTTCAGAAACATCCGAACTAGTAATGCAAAAGACTTTAGGGACGGATGCATCAGTCTCTGAAGGACTGATGGGATCGGTCGACGATTGCATCGATTCGATCACTTCACTCTCTGAAGGAAGAGTGGGATTGACCAAAGATTGCATTGGTTCAATCACTTTGTCAACCAAAGGTTGATTAGGATGTTGGGAATCTATAGGAAATTCAGGAGCAGAGGATCATTCAGATATGGACCACACTCTCCGCACCTCTGGAATGGAAGGGCATAGGTGAGTAAGGTGATCTCCCTTACAAAGTTTACAAGGGAACTTTGGCTTCCATCCTATAAGCTTAGACTCCTTTACAACAACATTACTTTCAGCATGACTAGCATTCGTTGACAGCTTGCCCCTAGCATGACTTGTAGTGGTTGGTTTCTCAGAAGCAAAAGGATTTTGAACTAAGGACCACACTCTTTGCACTTCTGGAAGTACAGGGCACAAATAGGTCAGGTGGTCTCCCTCACAAAATTTACAAGGGAACTTAAAATTCTGTTTATTAGGTTTGTCGACAATGTCAACTTTCTCAGCATGACTTGCAGTGGCTGATTCAATGTATCCAATATGACTCACAGGAACCGGTGACTTGTCATTAATATGACCAGTAGTGATCAATGACATGTCCTCAACATGACCTACAGTGCTTGAAGACATGCTTTCAGTATGATTTGCTGTGACTGAAAGTTTCCTCCCAGCATGACCTCCAGAGGCTGGGTAGGTGCCCCCAACATGACCTCTAGAGGCTGGGTGACAAGGTTCAGTATGATTTCTAGTGACTGAATGAGTTCTCCCAACATGATCACCAGAGGTTGGGTAGACTCCCCCAGCATGACCTTCAGAGGCTGGGTGGAGAGGTTCAGTATGATTTCTAGTGACTGAAAGAGTTCCCCCAACATGACCTCTATAGGTTGGGTGGGTGCCCCCAGCATGACTTCCAGAGGCTGGGTGGTTTCCCCCTTGCTTTTGCATCTTCTTCCTATTCTTCCTCCGGCTGTTCCTTTTAGACTGCTGGTTACTAGTATTACTACTTTCACCACATGAGGTAGAAGGAGGAGGAGAAGATGTTACTGGCAAAATAAGCATAGGGTTATGATGCTCTTTATGTGAAGTGCTTACTTTAGAAGCACCAGTAGCATGGAAGGCATTCAGAGTGGAAAACAACCAAACCGGTAGGCCTATAGTGAATCCCGGAAGATTCAAGGTAGCCATTAAGGGAGTACCAATGTTCCCAATGAATGGAAAAGCATAAGGAGCCCCATCAACAGGGGTCCCTTGATTGGTGCTCACCGGGATTCTATCCATAGTTTTCGAATCAACGGGCCAGAAAAATCTAAGTCCAAAATACAAGCGGCACAAAGAGCACACCACTAAAAAAGGGTCCTAGGTAATCAAACCAGGAAAACAATGGAAAATACTCTCGGAATCAAGTCTGGGACGATCAGGGCCCAAAAAAGACTAACAGAGTATCAACGGTTAATTACGTGGCATCCTCTGGAGGTCCACTGGGTGCAGGTGCTTGAATCACCAAACCACCTTCCCAGGATTACTGCCATAGGGTTGCCTTCCACGTCTGTCCGAGGTGAAGTGGGAATAACCGCCCACTCTACCTGTGTAGAATCCTAAAGGTATGATACTAAGGCTACCATCAATACGAAATAACCTGGGGGGACAGTCGTCAGCCTAGTCGAAACGCATGGGTAGGGTAGAAAAGCCCGAAGTCCAAAAGGACCCCCATACGCGAATCAACTCTGGTTTATGGTCAAAAGGAAAGTGAGGGGATATCCTCAACAATTTCAATCTCCCAAGGCCTCGTGCTTAGCTATGGTTTAAGTAGAGTTTTCCAGGGCTATTTGATATAGATGGATTTACCTAGGTGAATTTCATACTACGATTGTTGAGTAATGAATCCAGTTCCGAGGAGTTTAAGGTGATTTAAGCTCGAAACTCTAGCCTAAGCTAGTTGATGTTGTGTATACCTAAAAGGAAAAATGTTGCGAATAAATTTTATTAATATTTCTTTTTAAGGGCTACTTGTTACTCAAGGGTTGTAGTGTGGTGTGTGGAATGGCTTATATGAAAGTAAAGTGCATGTAAAGCAAAGCTTTTAAATTCACAAAAAAAAATTCTCTTTTCCATTTGTATTCTTTCAGAAATCGAAAACTAAGCAATCCTAAAATCAAAATCTTTTTGTATTTTTCTTTTAAATATTTCAAAGAAAACTATGCTACTTCGAAATAATGCAAGACCTTACTACTATGCTATTTGAACAATTTTGTCTTTTCTGATAAATGTGAAAGAAAGAGAAATTTATACAAAAGCAAGCAAGATCTAAATATAAAGCATGTGTAAGACAAACATCTAAATGGTTCAAAGCAAATGAATTAAGAGACTGGATGAAGACTTGACTTACCAAGTTCTTACAAAAGAAAAACTTGATGCTTGGAAACAAAGCGAAAAAGAAACAGGGAAAAGAGACACTTGTGATGGAAAGGTAGACCTAAACAGGTTGCTCCTAAGTATCAAAAACCTAAGAAAAAAACTAAGCCAAGCAAAAATTAAGCAAGCGAACCAAGAATGACTTTAACAACACACGGACTCAACAGAAAGAAAGCTTATAAAGACTTGACTTACTTGAACTAAACTGATAAGACAATCAACAAGTATCTGAACCAAGCAACCTTTCAGAAGCAACCCTAAGGACTCAAACTTGACAGTCAAACCCTAAATGGAAAAGATGAGACCAAGTGAAAGTGTGCTAAATGTTGCAATATAAAACAAACATTCAAAATGCAGGTCTGTATGACTGCAACAACAACTAGGGTGAAGACATGCAGCTATCTTAGAAAGAGAATAGTGCACGAACTTCAAAAAGGGCTAGTAAGTGGAAAAGACACTTAATCAAAGACTCAATCAAGCAAAAGAAAGCTAAAAGAGATTGGAGAGGCCCACAAGACTCAACAAAGACATAGGAGTTCTCAGGGGTCAGTGCAAACAGCAAAGCAATAGGTTGGAAAAGCAACCAAAGCTTGGAGAACAAACCCTAACAACAAAACTGGTCACTACAGGAACATACACTACTGTGCAGTGTTGCAACCAACGTACATTAGGACAGGTACGCTACTATGCAGTGCAAGGAGGGGCGTTTATCAGGTGACAAACACAGCTGTAAGTAGGGAGGACCAGCATATAGGCCTCAAAAGGGTACAAACATGATTTGCAAACAGTCAACTGAAATGAATCAAGCAAACAGAGCAAGTAACACAAACTTACAAGGCCTCTAAGAAAATCAAAAAGGCTGAAAAATGGGTTGGAAGAACACCAAAACTAAGTCTCCTAGAGTAGAAAAGAAAACTAACGGCTACTCCCCAGCGGAGTCTCTAGTCTGTTGTTTGGGATTTCTACCCTATAGTGAGGAGATGGACACTACCAACTGGGTGGGGTTGATAGGTAAACACATTGATTGTATTTCATTTAGTTACTGCAAAAGAAATTGACCGAGATTGAAAGAAATACCTCTTTTTCGACGGCTGGTCCTAGATTTCGCTTGATCTCTCGGTTGATCTTCTGCTTGATGAACCTGCAACAAAAAAGATACCTTCCTCAACATATATTGACCATATAACATATGATGAAATTATAAAGCAATTTAACATCAACTATAATCAATAATTAAGCCAAATAGACATACAATCCAATAGATATATGATTTGGGACAGGAAGGGTGTTTTGACCTTTTTATTGTCAAAGAAACATGAAATCAGTACAATATACCTGACATGTAGAGAAGTTTCTGCAGCCGGATCCTGGGCTCCTTCTCTTCACTCTAACTTGGGACTTTCCTCCAACATAACAATGCTTAAATCATTTCTTCTCTCTCTTCTCAAGATTTCATGAGCATTATGAGTCTATTGAGTGTAACGTCTCTCATGGATCCTCCTTGTATTTATGGGACAAGGTAGGTAGTTTAAATCGAGAGGTGGTTGGATTGGGAGGTTGGGGAAGTTGCAGAACCAACTTCAACTAATCCCAATTCGTCAAATTACTATATTTTTTATTTCATCTTAAGATGTATGTGGGTTTCATACCACATGAGTAGCGTACAGGAAGCAAATTTTGGGATTTACAACTTTTTGGGAGATGTATGCTGGTTGTCCTTGAGGATAGTAGTGTGTTTCTCAAGGTGTACGCTGATCTTCAGTGCAAAGAAGGGCGTACATGTGGCAAAAAAAGGAGAAACTACAATCTTTTCATATGAGAAGTGTACTTCTGGCTGCAAGTCATCCAAGGTAATCTAGCTCTTCAATCCTTTATGTCCTTTTGTGTGATCTACAAGGCAAGGTGATCATGGGATGGAGAAGTGCAGATTTGACCTATAACAAAATCTATCCACCAAACTTTGAATTCAAAACTAGATTTGGAAAAAAAATTCAAACTCAAATTTGGCGGGAAACTGGAATTGCACCATATTGAATCAAAGAAAAAAAATACTTACAACCTTGCCTTGAAGATTCCATCCTTCTCCCTTGATTTGATCCTCTCATTTTCTATCCATGCCTTTGATTCCCAAATGGATTTGAATTAGGAGAATTATTGCCTTCAATCCTTCATTATGCCTTTGCTCTCACTTTTTTGGTATTTTACATTCTCTCAAATGCCTTTTTTATATAGCATTGGGATTTGTGCACTCAATTGGTAAACATGAACGCGGGACTAATTTTTTTCATGAATTTTGATTATTTTCATAAAAAATCCCACTTTGCATAGTTTTCCATGTATTTGAATTGATTTTCCAAAATTTTGGGACAATTAATACACATGACATGTATTCTTTCCACTCCAAGAGTTGTAGAAACTGGGTTTTGGCCCTTAAGTGGTCCTGGACTTGGCCTCTTATAGATAAAATTTTGTCTTCATATACTTCTTCCTTTGCAGAAGCAGTAGTCAAATGAGATATTAAATCTCTCAATTGTTTCAAATTTCTGGTCTTCATGTTGCGAGTGAATGATAAACTGTGCTTCCGACCGTCACTAAGGGTGTTAATTTGACTGTTAATAGATTATCCCTAATGTGTGAGGTCCAAAGTGATGATGAGGGCCAAAATACATTATCTCTTTACTTCTTATAGTCTTTAGTCATCTAGGTGGGATGGAAACGGAGTAGGATCATGGGCGGAGGAGTTGGAAAAGCACTTGCAAATCAAACAAGGAAATTTCCCAAATATACAATATCTTCTTGAGGCAGGTAGACCCATGCTCAGTAGTAAAAAGCATGGACATGAAAAATACATAGTGGATCCATGTCAAAATTAAAATTTGCAGACATGTAAACATGCACTTTGATGAGTGCGAGAACAAGGTCTTCATTGAACTTATGATTTAATCTTGCAAAACTGAGGTAGTGCGTCGATGAGTGATACAACTATTTTTCCCAATGTCTTCAACAAAAACCGATGATAGTACGAGTTTATATCATGAAAATATATGAGCTTATGTCGAGCATAATAAAACACCATCTGACTATCAATAATTAATGTATACTGTTAACAGATGCGGGGAGACCCACCGATAATGATGATGGAATCCAAGGTATTGAGTACAAACTAGAAATTGGAAATAGATGTGTTGAATTCAAACACTTTTAGAATCAAATAATAAGGGGTCATTGATGTATACCCATTTTCATTTGTGAGGAAAATTTCCACTAATAACTGTAGATCCAAGGTACTTTGGGGTTCCTAGATCCATTTCCTAGATGATGATTTGGCGTCGATCGGAATAGATCCATCGGAAGGAGGGAATTAATGCATCCCATATAAACTAATATGAAACACATATCAATAGTATGATATGTGTCACAGTTGGATCTAGATTACTAGAGAAAGCTTCACTTAGAATTTACCAAAGATTAACAGGAAAATAGAAGAAATATGAAGAAAATATTAAGTAGAACACAAGAGAAAAACACTCATGTGGATTAATTTTCCTTTACATTATTGTTCAACAACATGTGTACAATATATATATGCTATAAAGAGACAAAATTTATAGGATTAGTGGTGAGTTGAGTATCTCACATTAATTCTAGGCTTAATGGAGTAATTCCCCCAATCAATGACATTGTCCAAGTGTAACTCCTGTATTGGCCCATAATGAGGTCTAATGAACCTATGAGGACCATGAAGAAGTTAGGAAAGTCAATAAATGTGGATGGAATCATTATGAGAGAGATTTAGGTAGTTTAGGGATTTGGTAGTGGCCGTTAATGAGCAATTTGACCAAATCTAGTGCATTGGCACCCTTGGTCCAACCTTATCCCATAAAATAGGGAATTGGTGCACCTGCCTCATTAAATGCATTAAATAGGGTGCCTTTGGCTCCCCAGAATAAGGAAATTGGAACACTTGTGGAAAAACTTGGCTATAATGACAAACCACTAGTCTAATATGTGGACAAACCCCCTTGACTAGGCACTATTGAAGCTAAACCATGGAACAACTTACATTAAACACTTCGAACCTTATGCAAGGAATATTAACCAAGGTCTATATGGGAATTATGTTCCAACACCCCTCCTTAATCCAAAATGGTTGTGAGCAAAGAAAATTATTATGAGGTCCCAAGCAACAAAGGCTTATGGTCACCCTTTACATTATTCATCCATGTAAGTGAGGAAAGAGGAAAAACCACATGGGGAAAATCCCCCCTCTAAAATGGAAATGAAAGACACCAAAAATAAACTACTCCAAAAAGAAAAGTAGGTGTGAACATGTTCATATGTCTAAAGGAACCTTCTTCTTGGGAAGAAGAGAAATGTGCTAGACTAGATCATGTACATGTACAACTGCATGATGGAAACTGAAGCCATGTATAACAACTGAGTAACATTGATAGTAGAGCAAAGGTTGCACTTCAGACTTGATCTTCAAACCAACCAGGGTGCCAGGTCCAAAAGATACTTGATATGCTTGATAATAAGTTACCCCAAGTGAATCATAAGGCTCTTGAAGCATCAACTTCGAACCATGAGAGTTGTAATCAGCTCCGAGAAAGATGAACAAGAGTCCCAAGTTTTCCAATGTGATGGATAAGGATTCTCCATCTTCAAATGGACTTGACGAAATTTTGCTAGTCATGGTGTAGGAATACATAGGAACAAAAAGAGTGTGAAGCAATGAGAGATATTCACTTGACTTCCAAACTTCTCCTTGACCATATTTCGAACCAATAGTCCCATATGAAGAAAGAACATCTTCTAGAGAAGGCTCACTATGATCACCAATCAACAACCCATACTCAACATTTGTAATAGAATACATAGAGGACGAATAAGTGGAATGGAGAGACATCTATTCAACATTTCTGATGGAAGCAACCCATATTTTATCTTCATGATAAACATCTTCATGGAAAATAGAGGAAGCCACATAGGAATAAAGTTGAGCTGGATCATTTGTTGAATCTGTATCTTCTTCTTCTTTTTCAATTTGAAAAAATTCTTGAGAAATGCATGAGGCCGAGACCTATGGGGGGAGAACACATGAGGGGGTGTCCATTTTCTTTCTCTCCATATAACTAATATCTTATTTATTCATGCCAAGATATGTATCTGTATTTATCCAAAGCTCAAATGGATACTCAGTAGAATCAATGAGAGAGTACATTCTAGGAGGTATATCCAGACACATAGTTCCATATGCTCTATCATAATGATTGAGCCAATCACACTTCTCTTCGTAAGATTATGGCTCACTCATAGCACCAATGGACACATCAAAGAGACATTTTCTCTTGAGATATGTGCACATCGTTTCTTTCCACTATGAATAGTTGAATGGAGAGATGAGAGGAACAACTTTCGAATCCATATTGAAGTTATTGTAGGAACCTCCAAAACACACACTTGGAAATCTAGTTTGGAAGAAATAATAGAATCCCCTATGAAGCTATGATACCATGTCAAATTTTATATGTGTCACAGATGGATCTAGATTACTAGAGAAAGCTTCACTTAGAATTTACCAAATATTGACAGGAAAATAGAAGAAATATGAAGAAAATATTAAGTAGAACACAAGAGAAAAACACTCATGTGGATTAAAATTCCATTACATTATTGTTGAAGAACATGTATACAATATATATATGCTCTCAAGAGACAAAATCGAGAGTCTTAGTGGTGAGTTGAGTATCTCACATTAATGCTAGTATTAGTGGATTAATTCCCCCAATCTATGACATTGTGCCAAGTGTAATTCTTGTATTGGGCCATCATGAGGTCCAATGAAGTTATGAGGACCATTAGGAAATTAGGGAAGTCAATAAATGTGGATAGAATCATTATGAGGGAGAATTAGGTGGTTTAGGGATTTGGTAGTGGCCATTAATGAGAAATTTGTCCAAATCTAGTGCATTAGTGCCCTTGGTCCAACCTTATCCCATAAAATAGGGAAGTGGTGCACCTGCCTCATTAAATGCATTAAATAGGGTTCCTTTGGCTCCCTAGAATAAGGAAATTGGCACACATGCAAAAAAACTTGGCTATAATGACAAAACACTAGTATAATATGTGGACAAATACCCTATACTAGGCACTATTGAAGCCAAACCATGGAACAAATTACATTAAACACTTGGAACCTTATGCAAAGAATATTAATCGAGGTCTAGATGGGAATTATGTTCCAACAATATGATTTGGTAGAGCTGCGAGATCCAACATTGTATACTAACACAAGGAAGGCCGACATGATTGGTTAGGAATATTTGAGGAATGGATGACATTGTTTTAACTCCCCTTGAATACATAACACAATGCACAATGGAAACTTGGAAAAATAAGACTCGAGTAACAAACAATTATGAAATCCATCATTTCCAGATGTATTAACAAAATCTCCATTGATGAAGGAAAGGATAACCCATCTATGGAGATCTTTTCAAATTACTCATATAGCTTCCTAAGGAAAATGTAAATGGTGTACTAACAATAGATACAAAATTATGTTCCATGTTCAAGGGCAACAAGGACTAATTTTCAAGGATACAATATGATATGACTCAAGTCTCCCCACTTTTGGATTTTTGTGTTTTCCAATTTGTAATACCTTTTTCATTTATTAGATTGAAAAAGGAATAAAGCATGCTATGGTACATTATAGGGAACGTGTGTCTCAAGGGAGTGCGCCAATATTTAAAGGGCATGGGTCAGGACAAGGAAAATACACATATTTCAAACAATGGTTGAGATAGTTATGTACAATCTTATGGGTGTTTCCTCCATGGGTATGTGTCAATTATACAAAACCAATGATTTATAGTCATCATGTAACAAAAAGTGACTGCAAAGGAAAATATACAACATAAGCAATAAGCAATGAAGCAGTAGGCACAAATGTTCGAGTGGATATTTTAACACATGCTTATGTAAGCTGACATAAAATTGGGATCCCATTAGGATATGGTTAAAAATGTATGAAAGATAAATATGTGGTCTCAAACTCCAAGTCATGATGGTACTAACAAGGCTCCTTGGCCTATGAGAATAAATCGGCATGGACACCAAAAAAACAATGGGGTGATGAATAGAGTGTCACATGTTCAGTAAGATATTCTGTTGTAATGGTGGAAAATACAGATATGATGGGCTTAACCACCAATTTCCAATAGGTTTGACCCTAGGGAAAGTTTCGGTTGAAAAAGGTTCAAATGCATCTTCACAAAGGGATAGCCTAAAACTATATGCAATCTTCCAAACATACTTGATCAGATTGAGGAATATGCAAATCATGCTCCTATACTTAGGTATATTTAAACCAAGTATGCTCACAATGGCCCCATAAGAGATTCTTAGGTGGGTACAACCAAATGTTCATAAATTCAATGATAACATGATCTGATGATAAAATATCATCCAAGAATTCATGTGAGGTGGGAGAGATCACAAAGCCAATGGGCCAAGTAACTAAATCATATTCGTCCATCAAGGGAATATTTTGATTTTAATATGCCTAATCCATTTGAATAGCTTGGTATTAAACTTCTATAGTGAATAGGGGTGAACTACTCTTAGTTTCACTATATTCCATAGAAGTGGGTAACTTTCCATCACTATTTTGGACTAAGGTATCCTCATCCGAGGCTCCCTCCGATGAAGTGAAACCTTTCATTATTGTGGACATAGAGAAAATTTTCAATGGAAAGCAAATTTCCGATGTTATAATGAAAATTGGATTAGTTTGTGGGATAGATATTAGTGCATGTCTTGTCCCAGAGTCAATATTTTTCTTACTCGTATATTTATTCTTCTTTCCTCTAGGGTCCATGGAATGGACTATAAGGAATTCAAAAGTTTGAGAAGGACTAGCACTTTGATTACCCTTGTATTTATTCTTATTTCCTCTAAGGTACATGGATTGGATTATGAGGATGTCATAAGTATTGGAAGGATTAGAGGGTTGCAACATTTCCTGGCCAGCTTTTGGTTGAGAGGTTTGAATAGGAAATTGTCCCATTTGTTGGGTAACCTACTCAAGTTGGTTGAAAGAACCCATCATATCACCAACATGAGGTCCACATGGTGGCCTAGCTGGATCATATGTAGGTTTTGCAAGATGGATCCAAAAATATTGGTTACGCCTTGGAGATTGACCACTCCATTGCAGAATG
Source organism: Larix kaempferi (assembly GCA_027924585.1). Taxonomy (NCBI): domain Eukaryota; kingdom Viridiplantae; phylum Streptophyta; class Pinopsida; order Pinales; family Pinaceae; genus Larix; species Larix kaempferi. The sequence continues at coordinate 276,481 of BSBM01001475.1, read as the reverse complement.
GGGTTAATGGGTGGATTTCCCCCTTACGGGGTCAGGCACAAAAAATATTGCTTACTTTCTAAAACCTGAGCATTCCATTGATGTGGTCCTTGGGTGTGAAAATAATTCCAAGATGGGTTCCCCCCTTGAAGAGGCTTCCCCCAAGAAGTCTGGGTACATAATGGAACATGAACAATGGGTGGATTGACCCCTTGCAGAGGTGGGCCCCAAGAATATTGGTTAATCTTGGATCCCAACCACACCATGGCGGTCATAATTGGGATTGAAAAGCATTCCAAGGTTGATTTTGCATCCAGAAAGATTGGTTACTTCCTAAAAATTGTTCATTTCATTGTGGAACATGATGGATGGATGGATTCCTCCCTTGCAGAGGTAGGCCCCAATAATATTAGTTAAATACTGGAACCTGACCATTCCATTAATTGTTTCCTTTGTTTTGATTAGAATTCCAGGGTTGATTTCCCCCTTGCAGAGGTGTGCCCCAAGAATATTGGTTACTTCCTGAAACCTTCCCATTCCATTGTGGAATGGAGTTAATGGTTGGATTTCCCCCTTAAGGGGTTAGGCCCCAAAAAGTTTGGTTACTTTTTTGGAAATTGAAGAATCCATTTATGTGGTCCTTGGGGATGAAAATCATTCCAAGTTGGGTTTCCGCCTTGTGTAGACTACCCCCAAGAAGATTGGTGTTGTGAGGAAAATGCACCTATAGTTCAGGGGAGAAACTACCAACTTACAGGTATGAAAGATAGACCTACAAATGTTCTGCAAGTACAAAAAATAAGTGAAGAGATTAAGGTTAGAGATATATGCACCTTATTCATAAGGTTAATCCAAGCTTTCCCTTCCTTGCTATTCAATGCTATCCAGTATCACAATGCCCACACCTGCAAAATAACTTGATACCTTTCTCAAATACATTTGACTACATATATAAGACTGATATCCATGACATAATAAGACATCAAACTATAATCAAATAGTAATCAAATCTAAGACACACATAAATAGGTCATATTTGGAAAGGGGAGAACGTCTGATCTTTATTAATGAATGAAGCAAGTACATAAAGTTATACCTTCCTTCAAGCTTGGCACTTCACGAAACCTAGATTCAAGGTCTCCTGCTTCTGTTCTCCAAGAATCCCAGCCTCTAATCAACTGTGCTAGGGTTTATCAGAAACTGAGGCACAAGAGAGGGGGATGAGGGTCTCCATTCCTCCAACATAAGATTGTTATAGGCGTGGTCCCCTCACATGGCCCTTCTACTTTCCTTATATACTCAATGAAGGAGAAAAAAAGTAGTTATAACAGATCAGGAGGTTTCTAAACCAACTCATTTCAACCAAAATTTGAGATTTTGGCTAGTTCAGGAAAGTGCCCTACTCTTCCTATTGCAAACCAGTGCATTTCTCAAGGTGTGCACTACTTTATTGAAGCAGAGTTGCATATTTCTGAGGGTGTGCACTAGTTTATTGAAGTGGAGTTGCATATTTTCCAAGGTGTGCACTACTCTATAGGCATAAGAGTCACACACACATCCTAGTATGCCCTACTCTATGCATAGGAAACCAACGTTTTCGGAGAAAAATGGCCAAAAACAGGGTCTTCTAATGATTTTCAGGAGATGGTTTGGTCTAAAAAAATGTTTCTAAGGGTTATAACCATCAAATGGGCCAAGAGTGAGGTAATTTCAACCATTTTTAATGTCTCAAATGACCCTTCAATCCACAAGTGTCCTGTTGTGTGAAGAAACTTGATCTCAAGAAGTGTCGTCTTGCGACCAAGCGATACAAGTGTCGTCACGGATGGAGAAATGTCATTTTAAGCTATAATAGATGCCCCCTAACGTATGAGGTCAGAGGGAGTGAGGGAAACGATGGCCGAAATACATTATAAATAACAAAGAGTTGCATCATGGAGGAACCCGAGAAACCAAGAATCATAGGCTCAAATGAAGTACCTAAAAGCAAAGGCAATGTCAAACAAACTTATCCTTGGGGTAACTGTCCATATTCAAATAGTGGAGCATGACCTCCAAGAGGATACAATAATGATCCAAATACTGATTCATATATCATGGCCACTAGAATACAAGCGTGGATCCATGAGGAACATAAGTGTAAACATAGCCACATAAATACAAGGTGGATCTATGTCAAAACTGGAGAACATAGCCATAGAGAACAAGCTGAATCTATGTCTCATCACGATCCAAAAGAGTGTGGCTCAGTCTTGCGCAACTTGGGTGATAACATAAATAAGGTGATGCTATCAAGGATCCCAAGGTCTTCATCCAAAAAAAACCCAAGGTACAAACCTATCCATGTGAATAAATGAGTTGATGTCGAACATGGGAGGTATCGTTTGATTACCGGTCATTGATGTATACCGTTAAAAAATGCGAGGGTGTCCACCAATAATGAAAATGGAACCCAAGGTACCTAGTACATTCAAACAAGTGCGAATAAGTGGTCTTTCCATCGAACACTTGAAGAATCTATCGGATAGGATACATTGATGTATTCCCATCTATCCAATAGTGAGGGAAACTGCCAGTAATGACTACAATCCCCAAGGTACTAACCGAAACTCTAAACTTCATTCCCAGAGCACAATGAGTTGAAGTCGATGGGAAGAAGTCCGTTGGAAGGGAGGCCTTAAGGAATCCTCCATCATCCAACACGAGGGACACTCAACAGGTATGAGCTGATTTGGAGTAGGACTGAACACATGATGAAACATACTGACACCAAGGAATGGCCGATGCATGAGGTCAAGGAACATGCAGAATGGCCGACATAGGTTATATCCTTGAATAGTGAGCACGACAGAAGAGTGACTTAGGCAGGTTTTAACACAAAGAGACCACGATGCAAATCTGTAATGTGGGAGACATTAACAGATTCTCCATATGATTGGAAGACTAACCAAATGGAGGAGTGAGAACTCTGAGATCAGGTTTATCCTAAGGCCAACACTAGAACCCAACTTATTTGATAGACTCAAAACAGGTGCTTTATTAAAGCTGATAGTTGACTTGCTGCCATCATATTGAAATATATTTTAACATTCTTCCCTTCCCTTTCCTTTTTCATTTTTTAACAAGCTTGATAAAGAACTAAAGCATGCTCGACGATATTTTCAATATTTAAGGAGTCTGAAAATCCTAGAAGAAAACTCCATACACCTATCCATGGATTTTATATCGAGCCCGAATTGTTCTGTGCTCGGCGGTGTTTTCTTGCTTATAGAGTTGAAAAACTTAAACAGTCCTCTATCAACCATCTTGTGGATTTCACATCGAGCTCGAGTAGGTGAATGCTCGCTTGGTGTTTTCACATTTTGAGAGTCTGAAAACCCTAAAGACGACTCCAAAGGTCCTTTTTCGTAAAGTTAGCCTCCTTCGCCGAAAAAAGTGTAAAATAATGGAAGAAGAACTCTTCTAGCACATACCAAAGTATACCTTTTCCGTAAATTATCCACCAAGGCCCAGAAAAGGGGTAATTCTATACCTAAGTGGATGTTGGTTCAATTATTTTAACGAGCCCGAAAAGACAACTATGCTCTGCAAACTTTTCCTATTTAAGGAGTCTGAAAAGGGATTAAAAGAACTCCATAGGGATCTTTTCCGTAAAGGTTTAACGAGCCCAAAAAAGTAAACTCGTGACCTCCTTACTATTTTTAATGAGCTCAAAGGAGATACAGAAAAATGCTCATAAATTCCTTACTGTTTTTAATGAGCTCGAAGTGAAGATGAAAGAAATGCTCATAACCTCCTTAATTTTTTTAACGAGCTCGAAGGAAAGGTGGAAGACTGCTCATAACCTACTTACTGTTTTTAATGAGCTCGAAGTGAAGGTAGAAGAATGCTCGAAATGGGAGGAGAAGAGTGTTAGGGACATGCAAAACTAGCTCCAAGTGCATGGAACAAAGCTATGCCTAATGCAAGGAACATGAGCAAGATAAGGACACTCAGGGTGTGTCTCCTCCAGGTAAAAGGTGTCAAATTGCGAAGGAAAAATGATACAGGCTTAGTGGAAATGAGATCAGAGATGGAGGGTTATATAACGAGCTAAAAGCGTGGAAGTCGGCATCAGGCCCATTAGTGCAAGCGAGATCATAACAGATGCATATGCAACTTGAACACAAATATGGGAGCCTTACAGGGATGGCCAGAAATATATGAGGAAGAAAGATATGAGGCTTCTTCTCAAAGTCATGGTAAATCTAAAAAGGCTCCCAAACCTATGAGAAAAACTCAGCATGGGAACCAAAATGGCATAAGGGTGTTGACTAGGGTGACCCATGTTAGGTAGGCTCTGCTATCGGACTGGTGCACAATGCATACAAAGATGGCTAACACACCAATATCCAACAGGTTTGACCCTATGGCGAATTCGGATGGAAAAAGGTTCAAATGCAACATAACAGTAGGGAATCCTAAACCTATATGCAATGTTCCGAATATACCTAACATGGTCACACAAGGTGTTGAAAAGGACCAGTAAGAAAGTATAAATCCAGCTAAGAATCTTGTCTCCAAGAAACATTAGTACCAATATCATATCTAAAACATATGTAAAGCAAGACCCGATACAAGTCATTGTGGTAGAAATACTTTCAACTTCAGTATCATCAACAACAGGCAAAAACAAGGTAGAGTTTTCAAATGAAGACTCTATGGTATCCAAGCCCAAGGACTTACAATCAACAAGACCAAATTCAGGATGAAGATCAAAGTTGAAAGACATGATGGAATCTGCAGAAACAAATTCATCATCACAGGAGTTCAAAATTCTAGAAGCAGAATCAAACTCAGCAGGAACACCGATTTGCGGATCTATATGAGATTCCAAAGACTCAATAGTTAGAAGATCAGACTTTAAGGTCAAACCGAGACTGGACATGACTGTGACTGGATAAACATCCAAATGAATGGCGGACTGTACTATGGACTCTAGGAAAACTTCATCAGAAGGAAGTATATCATCCCAGATAGAACACATATCTAAACATTCAGATAGAGGTGTCACTTGGTCAAAAGCTGGGACTAAGTCCCAAGAAGGTAAGCATGAACTCAGAGACTTCTTCTCAGTAGCAATTGAACTCAAGGAACAATATGCCACATAAGTCCCATGTGACATAGTAGTGCCTAATGATGAGGGATCGGACTAGTCTACAGTTGGGTAATAAGGAGGATCAACGAATGCAAGCTGGTCGATAGTGACGATGCTTTCGTTATGAGGAAAATGCATCACACCAAAGAGCATAGACACCCCAACATGCATAGCATAAACGTAATCACGCCCGAGGATCATATCAAAGTCCATAGGGTCCTTTAAAACCATAAAATCAACTAAGATAGTTTTTCCACCCAAAGTAACAGGTGCCTGAGGGAGGAATCCGACCGGTTCACTAGGTCTTTTATCAAAGGTCAACGGCCAATTAACAGCTAGAATAACATTAGGGAAACCCAAATCTCTCCAAGCATAAGTGGATAAGATACTAATAGAAGCTCCTTCATCTACAACGCATCAATCAACCGTATGGTTCTCGATATCAACCTTTATTTGGAAAGGTGTCGAAGAAGGAAGACAATGTTCGGCTAGACTATTCCAATCAAAGGAAACGATCCTAGGGCCTGGTAGGGGTTCACATAGCACAAATGAAGTGTTCCCTTTTTCAGAAACATCCAAACTGGTAATGTAGAAGACTTTCGCAGTAGGTACATCAATCTTTGCAGGACTGATGGGATCGATCGAAGATGGCATCGATTCAATCACTTCACTCTCCGAAGGAAGAGTGGGGTTGACCAAATATTGTATTGGTTCAACCACTTTATCAACCAAAGGTTGATCTGACTATAGGGAATCTATAGACAACTCAAGAACAGAGATTCCTTTAGACATGGACCACACTCTTCGTGCCTCTAGAATGGCAGGGCATCGGTGAGTAAGGTGATCTCCCTTACAAAGTTTACAAGGGAACTTTGGTTTCCATCCTATAGGTCGAGACTCCTTTACAATGTCAGTACTCTCATCATGACTAGCATTGGTTGACAACTTTCCCCCAGCATGACTTGCAGTGGCTGGTTGCTCAGAAGCAGAATACTTTTGAACTAAGGACCACACTTTTTGCACTTTTGGAAGTACAGGGCACAAGTAAGTAAGGTGGTCTCCCTCACAAAACTTGCAAGGGAACTTATACTTCTGTTTATTGGGTTTGTCGACAATGTCAAATTCCTCAGCATGACTTGCAGTGGCTGATCTGGTGTCTCTGATATGACTCACAGGAACTGGTGACTTGTCATTAATATGACTAGCAGTGATCAATGATGTGTCCTCAACATGACTGACAGTGGTTGAAGACAAAATTTCAGTGTGATTTTGAGTGACTAAAAGTTTTCTCCCAGCATGACCTCGAGAGGATGGGTAGGTGCCCCCTGCATGATTTGCAGAGGCAGAGTGCTTGCCCCAAGCATAACTTATAGAGGCTGGGTTGCTACCCCCTTTTTTTGGCATCTTCTTCCTATTCTTCCTCCGTCTATTCCTTTTAGACTACTGGTTACTAGTATTGCTACTTTCGCCACATGAGGTAGAAGGAGGAGGAGAAGATGTTACTGGCAAAGAAGGCACAGGGTTCTGATGCTCTTGATTTGAGGTGCTTAGAAAAGAAGCGTTAGGAGCATGCAAGGCATTCGGAGTGCAGAACAATGAAACCGGCAGCCCTATAGTGAATCCAGGAAGATTCAGAGTAGCCATTAAGGGAGTACCAATGTTTCCAAGGAATGGAACAACACAAGGTTCCCCCGAAATAGGGGTACCTTGATTGGCACTTGTCGGAATGCTAGACATAGTTTCCTGCTCAAATGAGCAAGAAGTTCTCTAAGGAAAACTAAGACAAGTAGCACAAAGAGCACACCACTAAAAATGGTCCTAGGTAAATCAAACTAGGCAAACAGATGCCTTCCAGAGAAGAGTCTGGGATGATGATGGCCCAGAATAGTTCAACGAAGGAAGAAGAACAGTTACCCGAGGTCCACAATACAATGACTAAGGGTGCAAGCACTGGAATCACCCAACCGCCCTCCCAAACACCTGCAAGGGATTTCCTCCCACATATGTCCTAGGTACAGTAGATAAAACCCTCCACTGTCACCTATGTATGATCCTATGGTCAGATACTAAGGATACAACCACACTGAAAACTCATGGGGGAACAGTCTCTTGTCGAATCAGAAGGCGTGGGCAGGGTAACTAAGCCCGAAACTCAAAAAAGTCCCCAAACGCGGTCCAATCCTGGTATATGCTCGAAACATAAAGTAGGAGGTTTAATCCCAATAATCTGATCTCACAAGACCTGTTGCATAGATCCCAGGCAAGCTTTGAATGAGGTGGGTTTACCTGTGATAGTCGAACTACGATTTTTGTGTAATGTGTGATCTTGGGTGGTTTAAGGTGTTTTAAACCTAAGATCCTAACCAAAACTAGTTGGTGAAAAGTGTAACCTAGAAAAGAAAATGTTGCTAGTACATTTTATTAGGGTTCATTTTAAAGGTTACTTGCTTACTCAAAAAGGTAGTGGGTGTGTGAGAGTGGTTATAATAGAAATAGAATACTGAAATGAAATGTTTACCACTAAACAAAACTTTTCTTTTCAATGCAATTCCTAAAGATACGATCTAGAATGCATGTGCAAATGCAATTTTTAGTCTTTTCGAATGCAAAAAGGTAAAAGTAAAGCCTAAATGTACAAAATTAAACTAAAAACCTAAGAATGCAGCTACTCAAACAAAATAAACTATGCAAAAGAAAATTTCTTCTTTTGATGCAAAGCACTCTTAAATCCTTTAAGCCACTTGCAAGGTACTCTACTCAGAAAATAAATCATTTTTTTTTTATGCTTTTCAAAGGTGAGAAACAAAACTGAAATTGAAAGTAACCTACTATCAAAGAAAAAGCAAAGAACTTTCAAGTTTCCTTATTGAAACAGTAAAAGCTACCAATATGACTTTCAGATTCTTGTTGATGTAAGCATGCCAACCATTGGGAAAAGCATATGAAACGTACTTTTAGACCCAAACAAAGCAAATGACCTACAAATAAGTATGGTTTTGTAAATTCAGGCCTACACATAAACAATGCAGTCAAGGTCCTGAACAGTAGCAAAGACACTTGAGCTTTCACTACAAAAAGAAAACTAAAAGCATAAGGGAGGATAAGAAACCAATATAAAGAGAAATTTCACTCAAATAGATACAAACAGGGTCAAGTAGACTCAGTAGGTTTCAATCCAGTGGAAATGGAGCAAGTAGGTTCTGTCAGACTCAAATTAGGGTACAAAACACCAAACTGGTCCACAACCCCCCAACTTGGGTCGACAAGCCCCAAAACTTTCCAAACAAGCCCAAATTGATCAAAGGAGGTTCAAATCATGAACATAGGATCAGTACAAGGATATGAGACCACTTACAGTGGTTTAACTCAGACCTAGGTTCATCGGGGACCCCAAAAAATGCAGCCACAGCCCCACAAAACAGGTCAAAACCCAAAAAACTCAATCCTAGAATGTGTGTGCTACTGTATATGAGGAAGACCAGCTCACACAATAGGGGAATGCACTACTATGCTTCACAACAGTGTCGCACATGTGGGAAAAGTTCAAAAAATAGGACAAAAACCCCCCAACTTAGGTCCACAAGGGTTTGCAAGGGCTAGGAAGGGTCTGTAAGAGCCAAGGAGGGTCAAACAAAGCCTAATAACTGATTCTAATCAAGAAATTGAACAAAGAACTTCAAACAAAACTAAAGAAATGACCTTGGATACCCCTAAGCAGATAGGCTTTCCCAAGCGGAGTCTCCATTCTGTTGTGAGGAAAATGCACCTATAGTTCAGGGGAGAAACTACCAACTTACAGGTATGAAATATAGAACTACAAATGTTCTGCAAGTACAACAAATAAGTGAAGAGATTAAGGTTGGAGATATATGCACCTTATTCAGAAGGTTGATCCAAGCTTTCCCTTCCTTGCTCTTCAATGCTATCCAGTATCGTAATGCCCACACCTGCAAAACAACTTTATACCTTTCTCAAATACATTTGACTACATATATAATGCTGATATGCATGACATAATAAGACATCAAACTATAATCAAACAGTAATCAAGTCTAAGACAACATAAATAGGTCATATTTGGAAAGGGGAGAATGTCTGATCTTTATTAATGAATGAAGCAAGTACATAAAGTTATACCTTCCTTCAAGCTTGGCACTTCACGAAACCTAGATTCAAGGTCTCCTGCTTCTGTTCTCCAAGGATCCCAACCTCTAATCAACTGTGTTAGGGTTTATCAGAAACTGAGGCACAAGAGAGGGGGATGAGGGTCTCCATTCCTCCAGCATAAGATTGTTATAGGCTTGGTCCCCTCACATGGCCCTTCTACCTTCCTTATATAGTCAATGAAGGAGAGGAAAATTAGTTATAACCGATCAGGAGGTTGCCAAACCAACTCATTTAAACCAAAATTCAAGATTTTGACTAGTTCAAGAAAGTGCCCTACTCTTCCTACTGCAAACCAATGCATTTCTCAAGGTGTGCGCTACTTTATTGAAGCAGAGTTGCATATTTCTGAGGGTGTGTGCTACTTTATTGAAGTGGAGTTGCATATTTTACAAGGTGTGCGCTACTCTATAGGCATAAGGGTCACGCACACATCCTAGTATTCCCTACTCTATGCATAGGAAACCAGTGTTTTTGGAGAAAAATGGCCAAAACAGGGCTTTCTGATGATTTTCAGGAGATGGTTTGGTCTGAAAAAATGTTCCTAAGGGTTAGAACCATCAAATTGGCCAAGAGTGAGGTAATTTCAACCATTTTTAATGTCCCAAATGACCCTTCAATCCACAAGTGTCCTGTTGTGTGACTAAACTTTATCTCAAGAAGTGTCGCACGCGACCAAGCGATACAAGTGTCGTCACGGATGGAGAAGTGTCATTTTAAGCTATAACAATTGGGTAATTCTTGGAACATGACCAATGGGTGGATTGCCTCGTTACGGATTTGGGCCACAAGAAGATTGGTTACTTCTTGGATCCTGGCCACACCATGGTTGTTTTCCTTGGGATTGAAAATAATTCCAATGTGTATTTCCTCTTTGCAAAGGTGGGCCCCAAGAAGATTGGTTACTTCCTGAAACTTTCCCACTCCATTGTGGAATGGATTTGATAGGTGGATTTCCCCTAGGCATTGTAATAGGATAAGTCAAAGGATAACCCCCTGGGGAATTTCCACTAATATGTAGAGGATAACCCCAATTGGTATTAATGTTCCATGGACCATTGATTTATCCAATAATATTACCATTCCATGGTGAAGGATTGCCCCCAATAGTAGAAAGTGGATAATTATTTGGTATACCAAGAGGATTTTGGCTTACTCCTTATGTGTTTTGACCTTGATTAACTGAACCATATGGAAAACCCATCTTTGGTAAGGAACACCCATCAGTAGTGCTCCCCGTAGATGAAGTGGATGTACTTTCTGGATTGGAACCTGAAACTGTAAGAATTAGCACTAAAGTGCTAGTTGAACTTATGTTGGTTACAAATATTTTAACTATTGGGATTAGTACGTTGAGGTCAAAGTGGAAGAATTACTTCCTACTGTAGCATTTTTGAGGTTGCATTCGTGTGGTCCCTTGATCTTCTCAAGAATCCATAGGGTCATGTGTTCTATTTTTCATGTTATTCAAACTTTTGAAAAAAGGGTTAATCTTGCCTAGTGACTCACAGATAGTAATTACAACTAGTTCTGAAAGACTCATTTAAAGGTCGATTTACATGAGCATTTTTGTGATTTTCTAATGTCTAAATTTCAACTAGAGTATTATAATCAACTATGTATGTGTTCAGTTTGTTATGTAACAATGAATTCTCAGGGTTTGTTTGATGTTGTTCATTTTTAGTAATATTAATTTTATTTAAAGTCAATTCTATTTCCAAGTCAATAGGATGTGTTTTTTGTATCTATCATTTTTTGAATTATATTGTTGTTATTTTACCATTTCATCCCCATGTTTATGGGTTTTTGCGCCTAATAGTTTTATTTATTAGATGGTCCCTCAACCTACATTTCTCATTGATTTGGTCAATGGCACTAGTCATTGAGCCAAATATTTAGATTACAATGCCTCTCTTGTGGCTAAGGACCATGTGAATGTGCCATGATCCATAAGAACATCTTCTAGGCTCTAATACTTTTATTTTAACATTGAAAGGGAATTATAATAAGCATTATTGTTGAACAAAACCTTGTAATGGTGCTCATATGACATATGTAAGCCAAATTTTCTCTTTACAAGCATTGTGCGGTAGTTTCTGAAGGCGTTCATTATCTATGAGCCTACAAAACATCTTTTGGGAACCAATAAATTGCTTTTTATCCTTGGAATGTGTGTTTTTATCCTTGGAATGTGTGAAAGGCCTTGATAAGTATATCTAGTGTGTAAAAACTCATAATGCAAGGGGTCGCCTTAATAGTATGGTAAATACCACGTGAACATATACATGAATTATTTAATTTTTTGAATATATATTTTGGTGCACTGGTAAATAATTAGAGAAGTGGAAATTAAAATTATTAATGTAATCATTTGTGACACAATGGTAAATTTTTAGTAAGGTGTTGCAGCCACAACTTAATCCCCAAATTTTGTGTAAAATTATAGGGCCCCTCCATTAATTTTGATTTTCGAAGGCATTCTTTTGATTTATCTTCGTTTGATTTCAAACACTTTTTGGGGTTCTTAGAAAATATTGGACTTAGAATTTTTTTCCAAGTTTCCTATTTTGGAGAAGAATTGTATTTTAGGCCGAAATAGTTGAAAGGAGATAAGTTTTTTGTGATTGGAGCAGAATTTGTTTTCACACCGAAACAGTCGGAACAATTGTTGATTCGCCCCCGAAACGATCAGAGCAGAAATTGGTTCTTCGCTGAAACTGTCGGAAGGAGATAAGTTTTTGTTGCGAACAGAGCATAAATTGATTTTTAGCCGAAACAGTCAGAAGGAGACAAGTTTTTGTCATGTATTGGAGAATAAATTGATTACATGCCGGCATAATCAGAAGAAAACAAGATTTGAATCTGAAACGGTCGATATGCAACACTATTTCGTAGGGATATGTGGTCACTTGAATTTTTTATTGTTCGTCGATATGCAGGTCTGTTCGAAAGAAAGCCGGTGTGGGAAGTTCTATTTTAAAAATTATCTCGGCATCAAATTCACTTTTGATCCGAAATGGCCCGACACTAAATTCATTTTATTCCGAATTAATATGGCGCTAAATGATTTTTCTCTGAAATTGACAAGGGTGAAGACAATCCATGTGGAAATCAATTTTGAACCAAAATAGCCCGATACCAAACTCAGTTTTGATCCAAAATCGACCCGACGTAAAAGGGGATTTTGACATGAAATGGAATCTGAATTAAACTCAGTTTTGATCCGAAATTGACCATAGGGTTTCCAATAATTTTTTTTTTTTTTTAATATTTTCTGGAGTCTGTTTTAGCATGCCATCAGAAGGTAAATGCACATTCAATTCTAGGGTTACCCTGTTGATTTAAAAGGTAAAACATTTTTCTTTTGTTTCACATATTAGACACCTACAAACACCATTTGGTCAAAGGTACAACAAATCTTTTCCTGTAGGTTTTGACTTCCTCCTAGGGTTTAATATTTGGATCTTTGCTTTGTTTATGAAAGAGTTTCTCTGCTGATTTCTGGATCATTTGGCACTGTTTGTAGGTTTTGACTGGGTCCTTTTGGCTCTTTTTTGAGAATTTTCTTGGTTTTCATTTGCTTGTTAAGGGTACCAAGGTATTTCAAGTCCATATTTCATTTGGTGGATGCTTGTATTATTTTCTTATGGTCACTAGTTTGTAGAAGAGCATTTTGATGTCTTCTTTATATCAGTTGATTTTATAGTGCCTCTATACCAAAGTTAGTTACTTCTTTGTTTGATTGAAGACAATTCTTGGATTTGTTTTTTTCAGACTCTTTTGAGGGTAGATTTCTGAGTTTTATAGGTTTAGGTACAATCATCTTACACTTGCATTATTGATTGTTCTTGTCTTGTTCATATTTAATTGTTATTTCTTTCATTTAAAAGAAAAAAAAAGAACAAGTACTCTTATTTTAAGCATGAGCATTGTTTTTTCAAAGAAGATTTTACTTGTATATGCTAATTCTTTGAAAAAGTAAAAAAACACATTTCAAGTTAATTTTAGATCTACTTTGCGAACTTTTTGATTTTGAAAGATAAGTGAAAAGAAAAATAGTGAAAGGAAGTTGCATTTTTATGTATACATTTTAATTTTCAGTTGTAACCATCTTACACACACACTCACTCCATTTGAGTAAACAAAATCCATAAAAAACAACATTTAAAGTTAAAATTCAATAGCAAATTTTCTTTCTAGGGAACATACATCAACTAGCTTAGGTTAGGGTTTTACACTAGGTTCTTTTAACTATCCAAAACCATTTTAAACTCAAATCGTAGTGCACTATCACTAGGTAAATCCACCTTTGTAAAGGTTTGTTGGGAAGATCCACTCAAACCAGAGTCAAGCACAAGGACATGTGAGGTTGATTAGTTGGGGATACCCCTCCACTTCTTAATCAAGCATATACCAGAACTGATACACGTAGGGGGATCCACCAGTACCTTTGGTGCTTTTGGATTTCAGGATTAGTTACTATGCCCATGCGTGTTAGTTCGACCTGTGAATGTCCCCCCATATTATTTCTACATTGTTGGTATCCTTAGTATCTTGACCATTAGGGCTCTACACAAGCGATAGTGGAAGGATATTTTCACTTCACCTAGGACAAATATAGGATGAAATCTTCTGTAGCTCTTTGGGAAGGTGGTTGGGTGATTCAAGCACTTGGCCCCATTGTGATTGTACCCTGGACCACAGCTAACTGTTATTCATCACTTCACTAGTTCGTTCTAGGCCCTAATCATCCTAGACTGTCCTTTGGGAGTTCATCTATTTTCCTGGTTTGGACTACTATAAGATTTATTTAGCGTTGTGTTGCCTGTTCATTTTTGTTCTAGTTGGACCTAGGTTGTTTACATAGATTTTGTTTTTTAGTTGTGGAGGAGCAATGTCCTCGTAGGTCAAGAAGGCTGAGAAACCTTCCTCCACTCACTGTGGATCCCCCACCGCAACCTTAGCGACACATAACAAATTCAAGTGGTTCTTTTGAACCAACTGGAACGAGTGAACCCCCTAGAGAACCCCAACTCATTTCTCAAACTTCATCAGTCCCACAGGCCATCGAGGTTGAATATTTTCAAACATAATACTTTGCAAGACACTTCAACCCTCCTTTAACAGGACCGAACAATCCTTTGTTAGAAAGAGTTGTTTCTTTATGACTAACCTAGTTAAGTGTATATAGGTTTAATTATGGACTTAGTATGGAAAACATAGGGTATGGATCGAGAGTTCTACATACTCCCACATCAGCTATCATACTAGGACGCTTGTCTCCCCCACATATAAACACTCCGATACCTAGTTCGTTGCAGATGTTTCCTGCTTTGAGCACTTCTTTGAACATCAATACGTGATCCTTAGGGTCATCTAGCACTTAGATCAACTATTGGATAATATAATGTCCCTTTCACTGGGATGCCTATGGTATCATTTACTTCTTCCCCGTTCCTTCAACAGTTCCGGGGTAACCCTGTTTCAACTCCTTTTACTCAAGGATTCGCTTGGCCTGGAGGGAAAATCCCCCCTTCAACAAAAATTATAGGCTTGATGCCTATCCCTTCCATTTCACAATTTTCGAGTTCTAATCCCTTTACAGGATTTAATGTACAATCTTCAAATGTTCAAACCTCTAATATGCCTATAGGGAGTACTCCCTTCTCACTTTTTGGCGGAGGAAGAAAAACTTATACTCATACTCCATTTGGAAGTACTTATACTCAACTGCAATGGACTGGGACAAAAGGGATAAATCCATTGGATTATGGATGGAGTAATTACCAAAAATTATTTTCATCACAATTGATGAATGGGGGCAACCACAAACAACCTTTTGGAGGTCATGGTTCAGGCTATTATCCTTACCAGATTCCTCAAAATCACATGCCATCGGAAAGACCTCACTTACCTTTTCTGGAAACTTTGAATCTTCCATATCTTTCAAAGTTAACGAATGACCCAGTGCGACATAATCCTGCTTGGCTTCCGGTCCCAACCAAATTCCCTTCATGCATTCTGTAGTTTGAAGGAAAAACTGATGAAGACCTAGGGGACCATGTCACAACATTTCATTTGTGGTGCTCCTCTAACTCACTGAATGATGACTCAATTTGATTGAGGCTCTTTCAAAGAACCTTGACTAGTGTTGCATCCAAATGGTATATCGAGATACTGGCCACATCTTATAACAACTTTTATGATTTAGCGACAGTATTTCTGAACCATTTGCAACTTCCCGTTTGGTATGATGCCGAAACAGAACTTCTATCTACTTTTAGATAGAATAAAGCCACTCATGTCTATGATCACATTCAAGAGTGGAGAAGACAGAAATGACTCATTAAATTTGAGATTACCCCGGAGTTTCTATTGGAATGGTTTTTGAAATCACTACTACCCTACATATCCAAATATGTGTCAACTTCTGGGGTCACTTCTAAAGAGGAATCCATTTTAAGGACCCAATAACTCAACTTGATTTACGCTCAGTCTGGGATCCTTTATGAAATTATTCCAGATGCACCTAAGCCAAACATCGATCTTGGTAAACCTAAACCTAGAACACATGCTGATGGCATAGTAGGTTCAACCGATTCATCGTCTTTAGAAGATTTGAGTAAGCAAGTCCATGCACTTTCGGTAAAGCATTCTACTGCGGAAAAAACTGCAGTTGCATCCTCCCCTTCACAAACGAAAACTGTAAAAAATGTGTAGTCAATTCAAAAGGGTCCTCGGCAACCCAACAATAAGAAAAAGGGAAAGAAAGGGGAAGGAAACCAACAAAATCCCAAAACCAAGAATGTCAAGGAGGGGAAAATAGAAAAGAAGAAGGTGACATTTCCTTGCAAACTTTGTAAAGAATATCACCTAACTCACCAATGTCCTCTTATTGATGAATCCCAAAAGTTGTTGAACCAAAAGAAACCAGTCGTCCTTAAGGATCCTTTTCCTAAAGAAAAAAACCCAGCTTCTGGCAGTTCTAATACTGGGGGCACCCATCGTACCACATAGGCTAATCAATGCTATATAAATATGGTTAACTCACATGCTTTATTTCAAATGAGAGCCGGGCATTATACCCTAGATTTGCCGCAGAAAGACAAAGAAATCCCTGAATCATCTGTTACTCTTCACATAAAGAGACTTGCAGATCCTATGCTGAAGATATCAAAAGGTGTCTATAAGTGGGAAACGCACAACCCTAATGCACATGTTGCTCCTAAATACTCATTTGTAGATGACCTAGCCCAAATGCAGTGTGCTATGTCTTCTCTAGAAGTTTTGTAAAGCTTCCCATCGCAGTGAAATGCACTTTTAGCAGAAATAGGAAGTATGGATTCATCAAGTATGTTGGCTAGATTTGATATGTAAATATCAAACCCCGGTTGCCCTATCACATGGCCTTCCAAATTGAAGTATTCCATGGTTTGAAAACCATTGGATGAACAATATTAGATGGAGGTGCATCAATGTGTGTAATGTATATCTCTTGTTGGAAATCCTTAGGCTCTCTAGAGTTATCTCCTTCCGTTACATTACTTACTGCTTTTGATGGGAGATCCTTTAGTCTGCATGGAATATTACCCTCATTTGAGATCCAACTAGTGAGAAAAGTAGTGTAAGTAGAGGTGGAAGTTGTAGATGCTTCTCTCGATTACAACTTGTTGTTGGGAAGAAGTTGGATGTACGCAATGATAGCCATTCCATCATTCATTTTTCGGGTACTTATGTTCCCACATAAGGAAATATCATCACGATTGACCAACTCTCCTTTTCTCAGAATACAATACGACTCATTCAGATTCAAATATCCCATGGATTGATCAGGACCGTTCGCCCACTGAGAGTTTAGGAGTAGGTATGTACTCATCATTGATGGGAACCTTTGATTTACCTGCTCTCGTGAATTATATTGGTTCAATGAGTAAATTTAATATGTCATCTAAGCAGGTATTCACAGTTGATCAAATAACCGACCCTTGGATTCTTCCTACTCAAGAGGAACCAATTGTGCCCATATCTGTTGAAGAGGTGGCTTATCTAGATTAATAGAACTCCACAATAGATTATATCTCAACTTTGTTAGTCTCCATGGAGTCGGATATCAATTATGCACCTGCATGGGCAATAGAATCCACCCATTCCTTCAATTGTTTAGATACGGTTTTACCATCAGATGAATCCATCTTGGAAGCTATGATAGGTTTGGATCAACCCTGGGAACATATGCATCATGGATCCTACTTTCTTCCAGATCTGAACAAAATCAAGAATGGAGAGTTCTCCGTGAGACCCGGTTGAAACATTGACTTGTCCATCAATCTTTTAATGAAACAGGGGATTTTTGCTGAAGGTAATATGGCTAACATTTCAACAACTATCCCGATCAATATTTCCACCAAACTCAATGTCATGGAAAAAAATGTTATTGGCGCAAATTGTTCCCCGCAAGAGATTAGTTTGTACACCAACTTATTTAAGGAATTACGCAACGTTTTCTCCTGTTAATACGAGGATATGCCAGGAATCAACCCTTTCATCATCGAAAATGTCATTACGACATATCCTAACATGAAACCAATTCAGCAAAAGATTCGTCAAGTTAACCCTATAAAGGATGCGGCCATCAATGTTGAGGTCGAAAAGCTCCTCAAAGCTGGCTTCATTTATCCTATTGACATGACCGAATGGGTATCTAACCCAATCCCGGTTGATAAAAAGCAAGGTAACATATCCGTGTGCACATATTTTAGGGATCTTAATAAATATTGTCCGAAATTAACTATCCCATGCCATTTAATGACCAAATCATAGATGCATGTGTGGGCCATGAAATATTTTATTTCAAGGATGGTTTCTATGGATATAACCAAATGCAAATCAAACCCGAAGACAAGCATAAGGAATATTTCATATGCCCCTGGGGTACTTTTGCGTATAGGAAAATGTCGTTTGGATTGAAGAATGCTAGAGCCACTTTCGAGTGAGCTATGAACTTTTATTTTCACGACATCAAACATGTGGTTGAACCTTACTTGGTGTTATCACCAAAGATTTCCCCCTGTTGTGACAGGGAAGACCATGGTGTAACTGTTGCAAACCAATCTTTAGTGCATGGAAACTAGCCTTTCCAACCGCAGGAAGGGATATCCCTTTGGGGCTTCCAAAAACGGGATGTAGCTTAAACATGGGCTGGGATATCGGTCAAAGTGGTAGCTAGACCTTCAAATAATGAATTAAAGGGGTTTTTTGGTTGGTTGGAGTTAAGAAAAGGAAGACAGTTGGGCATGGAGTCAACTTCCGGGGTTACTGTCATCAATGGCAAGTTTGGGCCGCGATTGCAGGATTAGGAGGCAAGGTAGACATGGTTCTTTCACCTCAAATTAATCAGCAGATGGAGGTAGAGGAAGGAGACAAATTCAGCTACAAGTCTAGAGCATTTAAGAATGAATTCTAACCCGCAACTTCAAGAGGAAAAGGGTGGAATACCTAGTCATATGCATCTAGATCATGTGGGAATGAATTCTAGACCATGTAATATTGATCTTTAGGTATTGCAGAAGTAAACAATTAATGGAAATACAAAGCAAGAACACATACATAGAAAATAACAGACATCAGAAACACACATCATAGGAATCTCAAGCTCCGAAATTGGGTCTTCTTATTGAATTAAAAGGCTGAGTTTAATACAACGCAGAGCAGTAATCTCTCTGAAACAAAAATGTCCAACCCTTTGGTCTACTTCAGACCTTGCCTTTATAGGCTTACAAATAGCAAAATATCCTAACTGATTCAAAACAACTTTCACTAGTAATGATGAAGTCATTCGAGCTGAGCCGCTCGAATCACCAACCGCCGATTCTGTCATGCGCGGAGGAGAGGGACTACCTATGCTGGAAGTGCCCCATTAGGCCATGGAAACCACTTATTTGTCCTACGAATTAGGCCATTCAGTTTTGATCGAGACAGGTAATAGAAACAAGCCCCTGTTATAGCTTGAAATGACACCTCTCCATTCGTGACAACACTTGCTTTCCTTGGTCGCATGATGACACTTCTTGAGATCAAGTTTAGTCACACAACAGGACACTTGTGGATGGAGGAGTCATTTGGGACACTAAAAATGGTTGAAATTACCTCATTCTTGACCCATTTGATGATTACAACCTTTAGGAACATTTTTCCAGACCAAACCATCTCCTGAAAATGAGCAGAAAAGCCTATTTTTGGTGATTTTTCGGTGATTTTTCACATGAGCGCTACTCCACCTTAACAAACTAGCATGTGTACCCTACTCTAGTGTACAATAGTAGCGCTCAACCCTCTTGAGCGCTACTCCACTGTGAAATAGTAGCGTACACCCCTGTTTTGGTCAAAATCTCAAAATTTGAGTAAGTTAAGTTGGTTGGGAAACCTTCTGAGCGGTTATAACTTATTTTCCTCTTCTTCACTGACTATATAAGGAGGGTAGAAGGTCCATGTGAGGGGACCAAGTCTACAATATTGTTATGCTGGAGGAATGGAGACCCTCATCCCCCTCTCTTGTCTTTAGTTTATGATAAACCCTAGCACTGCTGGTTCGAGGCTGCGATCCTTGGAGAACGAAAGCAGGAGACCTTGAATCTAGGTTTCGTGAAGTGCCAAGCTTGAAAGAAGGTATAAATTTATGTACTTGCTTTCATTCATTAATAAAGATCAAATGTTCTTCTCTTTCCAAATATGACCTATTAATGTGTCTTAGATTTTATTACAGTTTGCTTTTAGTTTGGTGTCTTCTTTGGTTATGAATATTAATCTTATACATGTAGTCAAATGTATTTGAGAAAGGTATCAAGTTGTTTTGCAGGTCTGGGCATTGCGACACTGGATAAGCATTGAAGAGTGAGGGAGGCAAAGCTAGGATCAACCTTCTGAATAACGTACCTACATCTCTAAACCCTAATATCTTCACTTATTTGTTGTACTTGCAAAATGCTTGTAAGTCTATCTTTATCACCGTAAGTTGGTAGTTTCTCCCCTGAACTATAGGTGCATTTTCCCCACAATAGAATGGCGACTCCGCTGGGGAAAGCCTAACTGCTTAGGGGTATCCAAGGTCATTTATTTAATTTTATTTGATGGTCTTTGTTCATTTTCCTGATTAGAATCAGTTCTTAGGCTTTATTTGACCCTCCTTGGCTTTTACAGACCCTTCCTAGCCCTTTCAGACCCTGGTGGACCCAAGTTGGGGGGTTTTAACCCCATTTTTCAACTTTTTCCACCTGCACACTACTGTTTGTACAACACAGTAATGCCCATATGCTACTTTTCCTTTGCACAGTAGTGCCCATCCTGCTATGGGTGCTGGGATGCTTCATACATAGTAGCGCCCACAATTTGGGTTTGAATTTTTTGAGTTTTTGGGTTGTGGACCCAAATCTGGAGGTTGTGGCTGCATTTTTTGGGGTCCCTGATGACCCTAGGTCTGAGTTAAACCACTGTAAGTGGTATCCCATCCTTGTATTGATCCTACATTCATGATTTGAACCTCTTTTGATCAATTTGGGCTTGTTTGGAAAGTTTTGGGGCTTGTTGACCCAAGTTGGGGGGTTGTGGACCCTTTTGGTGTTTTGTATCCTAATTTGAGTTTGACCGAACCTGATTTCCCCATTTCCACTGGATTTGAAACCGCTTGAGTCTTCTTGACCCTGTTTGTATCTATTTGAGTGAAATTTCTCTTTTAGATTGGTTTTTTATCCTCCCTTATGCTTTTAAGTTTTCTTTTGTAGTGAAAGATCAAGTGTTTTGGCTATTGTTCAAGACCTTGTTTGCATTGTTTATGTGCAGACCTGACTTTACCAAACCATACTTCTTCGTAGGTCATTTGCTTCATTTGGGTTTAAAAGTAGTTTTTGTACTCTTTTCCCAATTTGGCATGCTTACATCAATAAGAATTTGAAAGTCATATTTGGTAGCTTTTACTGTTTCATAAAGAGAACCTGAAAGTTTCTTCGCTTTGCTTTGATAGTAGGTTAGTTTCAATTTTGTTTCTTACCTTTGAAAGAATAAATAAATTTGATTTATTTTCTGAATAGAGTACCTTGCAAGTGGCTTAAAATATTTTAGATTGCTTTGCATCAAAAAGAACAAGTTTTCTTTTGCATACCTATTTGTTTGAGTAGCTGCATTCTTAGGTTTTGAGTTTAATTTTGTACATTTTAGACTTTATTTTTACCTTTTTTGCATTCAAAAGATTAAAAAATTGCATTTGCATATGCATTCTAGATCATAATTTTAAGACTTGCATTGAAAAGAAAAGATTTGTTTAGTGGTAAATATTTCATTTTCAGTACTCTATCTCTATTATAACCACTCTCACACACCCACTACCTTTTTTAGTAAGCAAGTAACCTTTAAAATGAACCCTAATAAAATGTACTAGTAACATTTTCTTTTCTAGGTTACAATACACCAACTAGTCTTGGTTAGGATCTTGGGTTTAAAACACCTTAAACCACCCAAGATCACACATTATGCAAAAATCGTAGTTGGACTATCACACGTAAACCCACTTCATTCAAAGCTTGCCTGAGATTTATGCAGTAGGTCTTGTGAGATCAGATTGTTGGGAATACTCCTCCTACTTTCTGTTTCAAGCATATACCAGGATTGGATCGCATTTGGGGACTCTTTTGAGTTTCGTGCTCAAACACCCTGCCCACGCCTTCTGATTCGACCAGAGACTATTCCCCCAGGAGTTTTTGGTGTGGTGGTATCCTTAGTATCTAACCATAGGTTCATACACAGGTGACAGTGGAGGGTATATATGCTGTACCTAGGACATACGTGGGAGGAAATCCCTTGCAGGTCTTTGGGAGGGTGGTTGGTTGATTCCAGCGGTTGTACCCTTAGTCATTGTATTGTGGACCCTGGGTAACTGTTCTTCATCCTTTGTTGAGCTGTTCTGGGCCCTCATCATCCCAGACTCTTCTCCAGAAGGCATCTGTTTTCCTGGTTTGATTTACCTAGGACCTTTTTAGTGGTGTGCTCTTTGTGGTACTGGTCTTAGTTTTTCTTAGAGAACTTCTTTCTCATTTGAGCAGGAAACTATGTTTAGCATTACGGCGAGTGCCAATCAAGGTACCCCTGTTCTAGGGGATCCTTGTGCTATTCCATTCATTGGAAACATTGGTGATCCCTTAATGGCTACTCTGAGTCTTCCTAGATTCACTATTGGGCTACTGGTTTGGTTGTTTTCCACTTCGAATTCTTTGCATGCTCCTGATGCTTCTTTTGTGAGCACCTCAAATCAAGAGCATCAGAACCCTGTGCCTTCTTTGCCAGTAACATCTTCTCCTCCTCCTTATACCTCATGTGGCAAAAGTAGAAATACTAGTAACCAGAAGTCTAAAAGGAATAGATAGGGGAAGAATAGGAAGAACATGCCAAAACAAGGGGGCAACAACCCAGCCACTGCAAGTCATGCTGGGGCCAAGCACCCTACCTCTACAAATCATGCAAGGGGCACCTACCTAGCCTCTGGAGGTCATGCTGAGAGAAAACTTTTAGTCACTGAAAATCATACTGAAATTTTGTCTTCAACCACTGTCAGTCATGTTGAGGACACGTCAATGATCACTGCTAGTCATATTAATGACAAGTCACCAGTTCCTGTGAGTCATACTGGAGACACCAGATCAGCCATTGCAAGTCATGCTGAGGGAGTTGAAATTTTTGACAAACCAGACAAACAGAAGCTTAAGTTCCCTTGTAAGTTTTGCGAGGGAGACCACCTTACTTACTTGTGCCCTGTACTTCCATAAGTCCAAAAAGTGTGGCCCTTAGTTCAAAAGTTGTATGCTTCTGAGCAACCAGCTAGTGCAAGTCATGTTGTTGGAAAGCTGTCAGCCAATGCTAGTCATGCTGAGAGTACTAATGTTGTAAAGGAGTCTCGACCTATAGGACAGAAACCAAAGTTCCATTGTAAACTTTGTAAGGGAGATCACCTTACTCACCAATGCCCTGCCATTCTACAGTCACAAAGAGTGTGGTCCATGTCTGAAGGAACCTATGTTCCTAAGTTGTCTATAGATTCTCTACAGTCAGATCAACCTTTGGTTGATAAAGTGGTTGAACCAATGCAATCTTTGGTCAACCCCACTCTTCCTTCGGAGAGTGAAGTGATCAAATCGATGCAATCTTCGATCGATCCCATCAGTCCTGCAAAGATTGATGTATCTATTGCGGAAGTCTTTCGCATTACCAATTTGGATGTTCCTGAAAAAGGGGGTACTTCATCTGTGCCATGTGAACCCCTACCAAGCCCTAGGATCATTTCCTTTGATTGGAATAGTCTAGCCGAGCCTCGTCTTCCTTCTTCAACACCTTTCCAGATAAAGGTTAATATCGAGAACCATACGGTTGATCGATGCATTGTTGATGAAGGAGCTTCTGTTAGTATCTTATCCTCTTATGCTTGGAGAGATTTTGGTTTCCCTAATGTTATTCTAGCTGTTAATTGGCCATTGACCTTCAATAGAAGACCTAGTGAACCGATCAGATTCCTCCGTCAGGCACCTGTTACCTTAGGTGGAAAAATAGTCTTAGTTGATTTTATGGTTTTAAAGGACCCTGTGGATTTTGATATGATCCTCGAGCGTGATTACGTTTATGCTATGCATGCTGTGGTTTCTACGCTCTTTCATGTGATGCATTTCCCTCATAACGAAAACATTGTCACCATCGACCAGCTTGCATTCGTTGATCCTCCTTGTTACCCAACTGTAGACCAGTCTGATCCCTCATCATTAGGCACTACTATGTCACATAGGACTTATGTGGCATATTATTCCTTGAGTTCAACTGCTACTAAGAAGAAGTCTCTAAGTTCATGCTTACCTTCTCGGGACTTAGTCCCAGCTTTTGTCCAAGTGACACCACCATCTGAATGTTTAGATATGTGTTCTATCTGGGACGATATACTTCCTTCCGATGAAGTTTTCCTAGAGTCCATAGTACAGTCTTCCATTCAATCATATGTTGATCCAGTCGCAGTTATGTCCAGCCCCGGTTTGACCTTAAAGTTTGATCTTCCTACTGTTGAGTCTTTGGACTCTCCTATAAATCCGCAAATTGGTGTTCCTGCTGAGTTTGATTCTGCTTCTAGAATTTTCAACTCCTGTGATGATGAATTTGTTTCTGCAGATTCCATCATGTCCTTCAACTTTGATCTTCATCCTAAAGTTGATCTTGTTTATCATAAGTCCTCGGGCTTGGGTACCATAGAGTCTTCATTTGAAAACTCTGCCTTGTTTATGCCTGTTGTTGATGATAGTGAAGTTGAAAGTATTTCTACCATAGTGACTTGTATCGGGTCTTTCTTTACATATGTTTTAGATATGATCTTGGTACTGATGTTTCTTGGAGACAGGATTCTTAGCTGGATGTATACTTGCTTACTGGTCCTTTTCGACACCTTGTGCAACCATGTCAGGTATATTCGGAACCTTGCATGTAGGTTTAGGCTTCCCCGCTATTATGTTGCATTTGAACCTTTTGCCATCTGAATTTGCCATAGGGTCGAACCTGTTGGATATTGGTGTGTTAGCCATCTCTTTATGCATTTTGCACCAGTTCGACAGCAGAGCCTACCTAACATGGGTCACCCTAGTCAGCACCCTTATGCCATTTTGGTGCCCATGCTGAGTCTTTCTGATAGGCTCGGGAGCCTTTTTAGATTTACCATGACTTTGAGAAGAAGCCTCATATCTTTCTTCCTCATATATTTTTGGCCATCCTTGATAAGGCTCCCATCTTTGTGTTCAAGTTGCATACACATTTGTTATGATCCCGCTTGCGCTAAATGAGCCTGATGCCAGATTCCATGCTTTTAGCTCGGTGTATAAGCTTCCATCTCCGATTTCATTTCTACTAAGCCCTGTATCATTTTTCCTTCGCAGTTTGACACCTTTTACCTGGAGGAGACACACCTTGAGTGTCCTTCTCTTGCTCATGTTCCTTGCATTAGGCATAGCTTTGTTCCATGAGCTTGGAGCTAGTTTCACATGTCCTTGACACTCGTCTCCTCCCATTTTGAGCATTCTTCTTTTACTTCGAGCTCGTTAAAAACAGTAAGTAGGTTACGAGCATTCTTCTACCTTTACTTTGAGCTCATTAAAAATAGTAAGTAGGTTATGAGCATTCTTCTACCTTTACTTCGAGCTTGTTAAAAATAGTAAGTAGGTTACGAGCATTTCTTCCACCTTTCCTTCGAGCTTGTTAAAAACAGTAAGGAGGCTTTGAGCAGTCTTCCACCTTCCCTTTGAGCTCATTAAAAATAGTAAGGAAGTTACGAGCATTTTCCTATCTCCTTTGAGCTCATTAAAAACAGTAAGGAGGTCATGATTTTACTTTTTCAAACTCGTTAAACCTTTACGGAAAAGATTCCTATGGAGTTCTTTTAAGCCCTTTTCAGACTCCTTAAATAGGAAAAGTTTGCCGAGCATAGTTGTCTTTTCGGGCTCGTTAAAATAACTAAACCGACATCCACTTAGGTATAGAATTACCCCTTTTCCGGGCCTTGGTGGATAATTTACAGAAAAGGTATACTCTAGGTATACTTTGGTATGCGCTAGAAGAGTTCTTCTTCCATTATTTTACACTTTTTCGGGGAAGAAGAGTAACTTTACGAAAAAGGACCTTTGGAGTCGTCTTTAGGGTTTTCAGACTCTCGAAATGTAAAAAACCAAGCAAGCATTCACCTACTCGGAATTGATGTGAAATCCACGAGATGGTGGATAGAGGACTATTTAAGTTTTTCAACTCTATAAACAAGAAAACACCGCTGAGCACTGACCAATCCGGGCTCGATATAAAATCCACGGATAGGTGTATAGAGGACTGTTTAAGTTTTTCAACTCTATAAGCAAGAAAACACCATTGAGCATAGACCTATTGATGTATATGTAACTTCAAAATGTATTTCATCTATGTATTTCATATATATTTATTGTACCCTTATAAGAGATGTGTTATTCCTCTATAAGGAAGTGTCGTCATGTGGATTGACAATTGTCGCAAGTGTGTGTACTTGCCGATGGGTTATTAGACCACCATGTGTGGGGTCGGCACTGAAATATATATTATATTGTGGATGTGTCTAGATAAACAAGTCAGCCCCATAGTGTAACTAGGCAAACATGTTAAGTATAAATAGAGATTGGGAGATCTCTATTTGTATCATTCAGAAAGACACACTTCTCTCACTCAGAAAGTGGCACACTAGTGAGGAGGAGGATCATCTGCTCTAGGAGACTATCTCAAGTGTATTTTGGTTGTACTTTGGTTGAACCATTGCTCTCTCTATCTCTGAGGAAGTTGTGGGGTTTTTCACCTTAGGGTTTTCCCCACGGAAACTCTGTGTCTCTTGTCTCTCATGCTTTTGATTCTTGTGATGCTTGTCATGCTTATTGTGATTGTTATGCATTGATATACTGTATATGTTATTCTCTCAGTAAAGATCCAAGAGTATTGTGAATTAATGCTCAAAATTTAACATGGTATCAGAGCTAACCTGAGAAGAAGACATTTTATAGTGACAGAAACTTGAGTTTCTTGTTTATTGGGTTTCTCTCCATAGTTTTTGGAAAAGTAGTATAGTAGATTGACTCTACTCATCAAGGAGAATCTATCTGTCCAATCAGAATTCAATTCTGAGCATTTTCAGATTTGGCCCTAAAAATTAGGGTTTCCACAAAAATAGGAATTTCTGAAATCTGAAGACATAGCTAGAAATGCCTTGCAAAAATCAAAGTTTAGAGTTTTGGATCGAGATTTCTGGCTGGGTAGATCTCCGGGAAACTCAAACCCTAATTCAGGGCTCTCCCTAGTGAAACCGGGAGGACAAAAGGGAAAATATGAAGGGAAAAGCTTTGCTGATCTCAAATTCTGAATACACCAGGCTGATCAGCTCATCAAGGCGCATCTTTCTATCCTTTCAGAAAGTTGAAATTCACATTTTGAATTTTTAGGGTTTTTCTGACAAACCCTAATCCAGGATGAGATCCAGTTTTAAGCATTTCAAGTGGTAAGACCTAAATATTTTCTATTTCCATTTGAAGTACTCTTTAAGATGTCTCACAACACCAAGCTTGAGGATAAGCTTGAAGGGGCTGATAACTTCCGAGCTTGGAAGTATAGGATTGGGTTAATCCTGGAAGAGAATGAGTTGGACTCATATATAAAAGAAGACATCCCTATCCCAGAGGATGAAGAGGCTAAGGTATTGCATAAGAAGAACTTGGTCAAGGAAAAGAGAATCATTGCTTATTCTATCAAAGACCATCTCATACCCCATGTGTCTTCTCTAAAGACACCCAAGGCTATGTTTGACTCTTTGACCAAGCTATTTGAAGGAAAGAACATAAATCGGAAGATGGCCCTGCAGAATCAATTGAAAGGGGTCAAGATGTTGAATGGAGAAACCATTCAATCCTATTTCTCCAAGGTCTCTCAGATCAAGGAACAACTTGAAGCTGTAGATGAAATGGTGGAGAATGGTGAAATTGTTATGACTACTTTGAATGGCCTACCTAGGTCATGGGATTCTTTTATCTAGGGGATCTGTGCCAAGAAGAAGTTAATCTCCTTCAGCAGATTATGGGAGGAATGTTCTCAAGAAGAAGCAAGGCTTGTGGCAAGAGAAGAGAATATGGGAAATGAAGATCAAGCTTTCACAGCTCACACTAAGAAGGGAAAGTTCAACAGGGAGCCATCCCATCACAAGAAGAAATCTTCTCATCATTTTCACAAAGACAAGAAAGATCTAAGGTGTTTCACTTGTAATGAGAAGGGTCACTTTGCTTCAGAATGTCTCAAGAACAAAAGGGACAGCCACAACAACAACAACTCCAGCAAGAAGAAGAAGGGTTACAAAAGAAGGTACCATGCTCATGCTTCCGAAGATGATGAACCTCTAAAGAAGAAGGCTAGGGCAGAAAGTGATGATAGTAATGATGACTCGTCAAGTGAAGAAGAGTATGTTCTAATCTCTGTTCTCACAGGTACTATCTCCCATGGTTGTAATGATTGGTTAATTGACAGTGGGGCTTCCAAACACATGACTAGGTTTAAAGAATCCTTTGTAAATCTGTCTGAACATGAATCACCCCATAAAGTGAAACTTGAGGATGATTATCAATATCCCATCAAAGGAAGTGGTGAAGCCTCCTACAACCTAGATTCTGGAAAATATTTGAAGATGAAAGAAGTCCTTTATGTACCTGGGCTCAAGAAGAACTTACTCTCCATCTCTGCATTGGATGCAAAAGGTATGAGGGTTGCATTTGTGGATGGCCAAGTCCTAATGTGGCCAAAGGGAAAGACCATAGATGATATAGTTGTGATTGGAGAACAAGAGGGAGGTTTGTATAAATTAAAAGGACAACCTGAACATGCCATGGTGCATGAATCCATGGAGCCAAGTGAACTTTGGCATAGAATACTTGCTCATATGCACTATAGGGCACTTCCAATTGCAAGCAAGGATGTAGAAGGTCTTCCTGAAATCAAGACCAAACATGAAGGTGTTTGCAAAGAATGTGAAAAAGGTAAGAATATTAAGAAGGCTTTCCCAAGTAGTGAAAGCAAGGCAAAAGATATCCTGGAAATCATCCACTCAGATGTATGTGGTCCTATGTCATCCAGTTCTCTAAGTGGGTA
Source organism: Larix kaempferi (assembly GCA_027924585.1). Taxonomy (NCBI): domain Eukaryota; kingdom Viridiplantae; phylum Streptophyta; class Pinopsida; order Pinales; family Pinaceae; genus Larix; species Larix kaempferi. Next base: position 247,494 of record BSBM01001475.1, on the reverse strand, counting down.
TGTTTACTATGTTTCATTTATTGATGACTTCTCTAGGAAGACTTGGGTATACTTCTTGAAAAAACAAAGATGAGGTGTTTGATAAGTTCAAGGAATTCAAAACCTTGATGGAGAATCAAACTGACAAAAAGATCAAAACATTCAGATCCGACAATGGTGGAGAATTCACCTCAGGTGACTTCAAGAAGCTTTGCAATGATTCATGGATTAAGAGGGAGTTGACTAATCCTTATAATCCTCAACAGAATGGAGTTGCAGAAAGGAAGAACAGAACAATCATGGAAGCAGCAAGGGCAATGCTGCATGACTAGAATCTACCTATGCATATATGGGCAGAAGCAGCTAGAACAGCTGTATATGTGTATAACAGAACACCCCACAAGATATTGGACAAAAAGACACCAGAAGAAGTCTTTTCTGGTAAGAAACCTGAAGTCAGCCATATCAGAATATTTGGTTGTCCAGTATACACTCATGTCCCAAAGAAAAACAGGAGAAAACTAGATCCTTCAGGAATGAAGGGTATCTTTGTGGGTTACAGTGAAAGCTCGAAGGCTTATAGAATATACTTTCCAGGGTTCAACAAGATTGATGTCAGCAGGGATGTAACATTTGATGAAAACTCAGCATTCATCAAATCAAGAAAGGCACCTATTGAAGTTTATGAAGAACCTAAGGAAACTAGATTTTAAGACACTACCATGACTGAAGCAATTCCAGAAGTTGTTCGTGAGTTTGAAGATTTGCAAGAACCTGTAGATCCACCCTGTGAGGATAACTCTCACAAGAGGAAACCTACATGGGCTAGAGAGCTCATTCAAGATGCAGAATGATTTGGCATTCCAGAAGAAGAACATAGAGCAAAGAAAAGAACCATATCGCATACCATCTATGTTGCTTTACTCTGTGACATTATGAACAAAGAACCTTCCAGTTATGAAGAAGCAGCAGAAAAGAAAGAATGGAAGGATGCTATGGTGGAGGAATACCAATCAATAATGAAAAATTATGTTTGGGACGTTGTCCCAAGACCTAAGGAGAAGTCTGTTGTGACTTCCAAATGGATCTACAAAATCAAGCATGCTGCAGATGGCAGTGTAGAGAAATACAAAGCAAGATTCGTAGCTCGTGGATTCTCTCAGAAAGAGGGAATAGATTATAAAGAAACTTTTGCACCTGTAGCCAGGTATACTTCCATCATAACAGTACTTGCACTGGCTGTAGCAATGAAATGGAAAATACACCAGATGGATGTCAAGACTGCTTTCGTGAATGGTGTAGTTGAAGAGGAAGTATATGTGGAGCAGCCACTCGGTTTTGAAATACATGATAGGGAGTCATATGTGTGCAGATTGAAGAAAGCCTTGTATGGCTTGAAACAAGCTCCCAAAACCTGGTATGGTACGATGGACAGTTTCCTATCTAGTTTGGGATTTACCAAGAGTAAATCGGATTCCAACCTCTACTACAAGGTTGAGGAAGGGAATCCTGTGATTCTACTCCTGTATGTGGATGACTTATTTGTAATAGGAGATGACAGACTGATTGCAGATACTAAGAGGAAGCTTGCTGTTGAGTTCGATATGAAAAATTTCGGAATGATGCATTATTTCCTAGGTATGGAGGTGTGGCAGAGTGCAGGTGGGATCTTCCTTGGTCAAGGAAAGTACAAAGTAGATGTCTTGAAGAGATTTGGGATGATGGATTGCAAGGCCATGGCCACACCCATGGCATCGAATCTGAAGCTTCTATGTGATGCTTCATCTGAGCCGGTTGATGTCTCTATGTATCGTCAGATGATTAGGTCCTTGATGTACCTGATGAACACGAGACCAGATATTTTATTTGCAGTGAACACATTGAGCCAGTTCTTGACAGATCCGAGGAGTGTTCACCTGGTTGCTGTAAAGCATGTCTTGAGGTACCTGAAGGGTACAGTGGATTATGGGCTCAAGTATGAAGCGAATCAAAAGTTTAACCTGCAGGATTATGTTGATTCAGATTGGGCTGGCAGTGCTACAGATAGGAAGAGCACATCTGGGTGCTGCTTCAGTATGGGATCAGGTGTGATCTCTTGGTTTAGCAGGAAGCAGTCCTGCATATCACTGAGTACAGCTGAGGTAGAGTATGTTGTAGCTTGTTCAGCTAGTTGTGAGGCAGTATGGCTACGGAAGCTACTGTATGAGTTATTTGATCTCCCGCTGGATGCTACTGGTATCTTTTGTGATAACCAGAGTTGTGTGAAGCTATCCGAGAACCCAGTGTTTCATGACAAGTCGAAACACATAGAGATCAAATATCACTATATCAGGGATATGGTGCAGAGAGGAGCTGTGAAGTTCCTATACATTGTGATGGACGAGCAGATTGCAGATGTACTGACAAAGCCACTAGCCAGGGTGAAGTTCGAGTACTTCAGGGAGAGGCTTGGTGTTCTTCAGATTGATGACACTTCGAGGAAGAAGTGATGGACACATTTGTTGAATCCATTCCAAGCATGTTGGAAGGAGGATCCTTCACATGGCTATGGATGTAAGCGCTGGATAGTGAGGATCGGGATGATGTTCTGGTTTCTGCTTTTTATGATCAGTTGGATCATTTATATATGTATGTACGCATCATGTTGGATGCTGGATATGATCAGTTGGATCATTTATATGTATATGTATGTACGCATCATGTTCGATGATGGATATGATCAGTTGGATCATTTGTATGTATTTTGTATATGCATCATGTTGGATGCTTGGACCATGTATCTGTATATGTATCAGGTGGATACATTGTATGATCAGGTAGATCATGTATGTTGATATGTATCAGGTATGATCAGGTAGATCATGTATGTTGATATGTATTAGGTATGATCAGGTAGATCATGTATGTTGATGGATACATTGTTTGGATCATGTATCTATGTATCAGGTGGATACACTGTGTATTGTGATATGTATCAGGTAGATACTTAGTATGCATCAGGTGGATGCATTGTATGATCAGGTTGATCATGATGATGAGCTTCAGGATGTTGCTCCAGATGATATGTACCAGGATGGTACAGTGATGATGATCAGTATGATCATGGGCATCAGGATGATGCCTCATGCGATGATGATCTGTTGGATCATGAGTGTCAGATTGATACTTGGAGGTCAGAGATGATATGTGGCAGGTTGTGCAAATAGCATGTAATTAGTCATGGGAGATCTTGTTGGTCGTGCTGCGGCACATAAATGTTCCTGGGGTACTCTTTTCGGTATTGCTATGTAGTATGTAATCAGTCCTTAGATATCTGATAGGTTGAGCTGTGTGCTCGTAATTCGTCCTGGGACGAGGTATTACTACAGAGACATGTAATCAGTCCTGGAGATCCGAGAGGTTGAGATTTGTGCTCGTAATTAGTCCTGGGATGCTCTTTAGAGATCTTTCCGGTCGTGTTGTGGCACATAAATGTTCCTGGGATGCTCTTTAAAGGTTTTGTCTATCCACATGTAATCAGTCCTAGAGATCCGAGAGGTTGAGCTGTATGCTCGTAATAAGTCCTGGGATGCTCTTTAAAGGTATTGTGGAGGAGATGCATGTCATCAATCCTGGGAGATCTTGCCGGTTGTGCTTAGGCACATAAATTTTCCTGGGATACTCTTTCTGGTATTGCATCCACACATAAAATTACTCCTAAGAGGCCACCTCTATCAGACCGTTCGCACAGATGATGAAGACCTACAGGTGGTGGGCCTACATCCAGTATGAAAAAGGACTGGCTCTGTAGAACTTCCTATGACGAGTAGAGTCAGAGATTGGTTGAGATAGCAGCAGCAGTGAAGATGATGATGATGATGCATCGATGAAGATGATCCCGAGAAGACTTGTCTAGCAGAACTGTGTCGAGAAATACCTTCCTAGCTAAGAGGGAGTGTTGATGTATATGTAAATTCAGAATGTATTTCATCTATGTATTTCATATATATTTATTGTACCCTTATAAGAGATGTGTTATTCCTCTATAAAGAAGTGTCGTCATGTGGATTGACAAGTGTCGCAAGTGTGTGTACTTGTCGATGGGTTATTAGACCACCATGTGTGGGGTCGGCCCTGAAATATATATTATATTATGGATGTATCTAGATAGACAAGTTGGCCCCATAGTGTAACTGGGCAAACAGGTTATGTATAAATAGAGATCGGGAGATCTCTATTTGTATCATTCGGAAAGACACACTTCTCTCACTCAGAAAGTGGCACACTAGTGAGGAGGAGGATCATCTTCTCTAGGAGACTATCTCAAGTGTATTTTGGTTTTACATTGGTTGAGCCATTGCTCTCTCTATCTCTAAGGAAGTTGTGGGGTTTTTCACCTTAGGGTTTTCCCCATGGAAACTCTGTGTCTCTTGTCTCTCATGCTTTTGATTCTTGTGATGCTTGTCATGCTTATTGTGATTGTTATGCATTGATATACTGTATATGTTATTCTCTCAGTAAAGATCCAAGAGTATTGTGAATTAATGCTCAAAATTTAACAAGACTAATCCGGGCTCGATATAAAATCCATGGATAGGTGTATGGAGTTTTCTTCTAGGTTTTTCAGACTCCTTAAATATGAAAATACCGTCGAGCATGCTTTAGTTCTTTGTCAAGCTTGTTAAAAAATGAAAAAGAAAAGGGAAGGGAAGAATGTTAAAATATCTTTCAATATGATGGCAGCAAGTCAACTATCTCCTTGAACAAAGCACTTGTTTTGAGTCTATCAAACAAGTTGGGTTATAGTATTTGGCCTTAGGGTAAACCTGATCTCAGAGTTCTTACTCCTCCATTTGGTTAGTCTTCCAATCATATTGAGAATTTGTTAATGTCTCTTACATTGCAGATTTGCATAATTGTCTCTTTGTGTTAAAAGCTGCCTAAGTCACTCTTGTGTCATGCTCACTGTTCAAGGATATAACCCGTGTCGGCCATTCTGCAGTTTCCTTGAACTCATGTGTTGGCCATTCCTTGGTGTCAGTATGTTTCATCATGTGTTCAGTCCTACTCCAAATCAGCTCATACCTGTTTGAGTGTCCCTCGTGTTGGATGATGGAGGATGCATTAAGGCCTCCCTTCCAACGGACTTCTTCCCATCGACTTCAGCTCATTGTGCTCTGGGAATGAAGTTTAGAGTTTTGGTTAGTACCTTGGGGATTGTAGTCATTAGTGGTAGTTTCCCTCGCTATTGGATAGATGGGAATACATCAATGTCTCCTATCCGATGGATTCTTCAAGTGTTCGATGACAAGACCATCTATTCGCACTTGCTTGAATGTACTAGGTACATTGGGTTCCATTTTCATTATTGGTGGACACCCTTGCATTTGTTAATGGTATATATCAATGACCGGTAATCAAACGATACCTCCCATGTTCGACATCAACTCATTTATTCGCATGGATAGGTTTGTACCTTGGTTTGGTTTTGGATGAAGACCTTGGGATCCTTGATAGCATCACCTCATTTATGTTATCGCCCAAGTTGCACATGACTGAGCCACACTCTTTTTGGCTCTTGATGAGACATAGATCCAGCTTGTTGTCTATGTCTATGTTCTCCAGTTTTGACATAGATCCACCTTATATTTATGTCGCTATGTTTACACTTATGTTCCTCATGGATCCACGCTTGTATTTTAGTGGCCATGATATATGCATCAGTATTTGGATCATTATTGTATCCTCTTGGAGGTCATGTTCCATCATTTGAACATGGACAGTTACCCCAAGGATGATTTTGTCTGACATTTCCTTTGCTTTCAGGTACTTCATTTGAGCCTATGGTTCTTGGTTTCTCCATTCCTCCATGATTCAAATCTTTGTTATTTATAATGTATTTTGGCCATCGTTTCCCACACTCCCTCTGACCTCATACATTAGGGGGCATCTTTTATAGCTTGAAATGACACCTCTCCATTCGTGACAACACTTGCTTCCCTTGGTCGCATGATGACACTTCTTGAGATCAAGTTCAGTCACACAGCAGGACACTTGTGGATGGAGGAGTCATTTGGGACACTAAAAATGGTTTAAATTACCTCATTCTTGACCCATTTGATGATTACAACCCTTAGGAACATTTTTCCAGACCAAACCATCTCCTGAAAATGTGCAGAAAAGCCTGTTTTTGGTCATTTTTTCACATGAGCACTACTCTACCTTAACAAACTAGCATGTGTACCCTACTCTAGTGTACAATAGTAGCGCTCAACCCTCTTGAGCGCTACTCCACTATGAAATAGTAGCGTACACCCCTGTTTTGGTCAAAATCTCGAAATTTGAGTAAGCTAAGTTGGTTGGGAAACCTCCTAAGTGGTTATAACTTCTTTTCCTCTTCTTCACTGACTATATAAGGAGGGTAGAAGGGCCATGTGAGGGGACCAAGTCTACAATATTGTTATGCTGAAGGAATGGAGACCCTCATCCCCCTCTCTTTTGCTTAGTTTCTGATAAACCCTAGCATTGCTGGTTAGAGGTTGGGATCCTTGGAGAACGAAAGCAGGAGACCTTGAATCTAGGTTTCATGAAGTGCCAAGCTTGAAAGAAGGTATAACTTTATGTACTTGCTTTCATTCATTAATAAAGATCAAACGTTCTTCTCTTTCCAAATATGACCTATTAATGTGTCTTAGATTTGATTACAGTTTGCTTGTAGTTTGATGTCTTCTTTGGTTATGAATATCAATCTTATATATGTAGTCAAATGTATTTGAGAAAGGTATCAAGTTGTTTTGCAAGTCTAGGCATTGCGACACTGGATAAGCATTGAAGAGTGAGGGAGGCAAAGCTAGGATCAACCTTCTGAATAAGGTACCTACATCTCTAAACCCTAATCTCTTCACTTATTTGTTGTACTTGCAGAATGCTTGTAAGTCTATCTTTATCACCGTAAGTTGGTAGTTTCTCCCCTGAACTATAGGTGCATTTTCCCCACAACAGCCCCTTCGCCACTCTTAGACGCACCATTTCCCTTTAAAAATATCCATTTCCCATGACTGTAACTTGCCTTGCAAAACTTTCTTGATCCGTAATTTTCCTTCCCCAGTTGCGCCTCCACAACAGACCCTCCCGTAATGGTCCCTTCCGCAACGTCCTTTCCGCAACTCGCAATTAGCCACGTGGTGTGTAGGGATTGGTCTTTTGGCCTCATGATTTTCTGGATAATTATCTTTCCACAATCTGCAATGCAGGATGCGGGATGCGGAAACTTACTTTTTTGTTTATCTGATAACCACTTTTCCACAATCTGCAATCCGCAATGCAAGATGCAGGATGCAGAAAACTATATTTTTCACTCATTGGGAGATTTCTCTTCCACAATCCGCAATTCATAATGTGGATTGCAGAATGCAGAAACTTGTCTTTTTTCTATTTGGAAAACCATTGTTCCACAATTCGCAACCCATAATGCGGATTGTAGAAACTTGTCTTTTGCGCTCTTTGGGACATTGCTTCCCACAATCTGCAATGCGGATGCGGAACTCGGAAACAGGCTTGTGGAACACACTTTTGACCATTGATCTAATCTTCTAATTGATATTAGCCATCCAATCTTTTTTGGTTGCGGAAGAAGCTCCTCCTGCCTTGTATTTCCCATTTTCTCACTATGGCTCGGTCATTTGGATTGGATTTTTTTGATACTTAGCCAGTTTTGGGTTTCCTGATTCTTCATTTAATGCAACCGGCCAATGGGTGACCTCAATTCTTTGAGTGGGAACTTTCCTTCCCATTACATGGTGGAAACCATAATAAGTGTTAACAATGGCTCCAACCATGGATGTTATCCTCCCTATGAGGTAGCAAGAAAATGTAGACCAGTGGCCCTTATTTCCTTCTTCGTATCACAAAACTGGAACATGACTTAATTGAAAATGAAAACGACAATGTACAATGCGGGTGGGTCAGCGGACTTGTTCTTCATGTGAAATAATGTTTCAAGAACTGCCCATTGACAACTCCCTTGCCAACTGGTTCATTATCTTCGTCATGCAGGAAGGAAACATTGTTCCCATGGTAAGCGGTGATGGTATAGGGTCCCCGCCAAAGGTTATCAAACTCTTGGGCCTGGTATTCTCTTCTAGCATCCCATTTTAATATCAGATCTCCCACCTGGAAATCATCCTCCTTGGTCCTTCTGTCAAATGTTTTCTTGATCCGGTCTTGAGCTTTTGTGGCTTCAGCCTGCACCCCTTCTCTAATTTCTTGCACTTCGACCAACTGATTAGCCCTCCTCGGCTCAAGGTTTGGCTCTTCTTCTTACTCCTGTGGCAATCTCATTGCAATCCCGTTGAGGGAATCAACGAATATCACTTATGTTCCATATACTAATTTGAAAGGAGAAGTTCCAATGGACCTTTTAGAGGTGATGCTGTCATCCCATAGGGAAAGAGTCAGCTTGGTGTACTAAGCCCTTTTATTTTCTTGTACTAGTTTCTTGATTATCCTCACCAGAATCTTGTTGGAGGATTCTCCCAATTCATTTCCCTGGGGGTAGTAAGCAGTAGAATGACCCAATTTGATGTGGAACTTGTCATAGAATTTGACCATCTTCTTGGATTTGAAATCCTCTACATTATCAGTTATTATCTTGACAGGACACCCAAACCTAGACATGATATTCTCCTCCAAAAACTTGATGATGACTGTATCTGTGGCTTATCTGGTAGGCATTGATTTGATCCATTTGGTGAAATAATCAGTGGCAGTCAGTATCCACTTATGCTGTCCAGATGAGTTGGGGAAAATTTTACCAATGAAGTCAAGTCCCCATTGCTGGACAGGGGCAATGATAAGAGCTTCCTCTTTCCTTCAAAGACATGGAATTCATGGAAGCTATCTATTTCTTTATAAGCATCTTTGAACATATTAGGCCAATAGAACCCTGCCCTAAGAATTTTGTTAATAGTGGATTTCCAGTAATGATGCCCTCCACAGACTCCTTTGTGAAACTCTTTCAATGTTGCTTTGGCCTCATCTTCCATAATGCAGTTCAAGAGGACCCCCCCAGGGTCTTTCCAATAAAGACAACCATTCAGTATGCAATACTTCACAGCCTTCATCTTGGGGGATCTATCTTTTCTTTTTCCCATCTCAGGGGGTGCTTGCAAGTTCTACAAAACATATACAACATCAACATACTAATGAGAGGACAGGAATTTGTGTGATACCTGAGGTAGTGGATCTTGGGGAGCTTCTCCCTATGTGTGTGACAACAGGTTCATACTCATTGAATCCCAATTTGACTTAGCCATGAGTCTGGCCAAGCCCTTCCCCTTAATGAGCTTAGTAGGTTTGATCTCCAGTTCATATTCCAATAGCGTGGCTATCCAATTTTCTCTTCTACCTTCTGGATTAGGTTGTGTCAATAAATCTTTCACAACAACATTGGGAACATAAGCTACAGCATGGGAATGTAGGACATAGACCCTGAAATCCTTCATATTTTTTACCATGGCATAGGATTTCTTTTCCATAATGTTGTACTTGAGCTCAACATCTCTGAGAGCCCTGCTGAAGAAATCTATGGGCTGCTCATCCCCTTCCTGATTTTTCTGCAAAAGCACACCTGCTATGGAATGTTCAAAGGAAAAAGAAAACATAAGAAAATCCTTGTCGAAATATGGGATTATAAGTACAAGTGCTTCAACAATAGCTCTCTTTATATACTCAAATGATTTCCTAGCCTCAGTGTTCCACCTAACTTAAGTATATTTCTTAAGCATGCAGGTGATTGTCCTCATGATTTATGTGAAATTGGGAATAAACCTCATGAAGTTCATTGTGCCTAGAAAGGATTGAATTTCCTTTTTACTCCTGGGGAGCTCAATATTATGTATTTCATCTACTCTATCTGGGTCAATTGTGATCCCATCTTTAGATATTATGTGTCCCAATAGCTTACCCTCTTGCACGGAAAAATTAGACTTTTTAGGGTTCAAAGAGATTCCAAATTTTTTGCACTTGGTGAACACTTCGTGCAAATGCTTCAGGTGATCTGCATCAGACTTGGAGTGTACATTGATGTCATCCATGTAAACCACCATGACCTTATTTTTCTCTCCTGCAAAAGCTATGCCCATAGCTCTTTGGAAGGTCGCTCTGCATTCAACAGACCGAAGGGCATCTTAGCATACATGAAAGTTCCCCAACGTGTGGTAAAGGTTGTCTTGCTCTGATCTTCTTGGAAGCACCTTAATCTAATTGTATCCTGAAAATCCATCCATCATGGACATCCTTGTTGCTCCTACCACCCTCTACAAAATGTGGTCCATTTTGGGCAAGGGGTAGTTGTCCTTTAGGGACACCTTGTTGAGATTTCTGAAGTCAATGCATAGTCTAATTTCACCATTCTTTTTCCTTATTGGGACTATGTTGGCCACCCACTGTGAAAACCTCAAATAGACTATGATTTTGGCTTCACGTAGCCTCTTTTCCAATTAGTGGGAGTAGCATGGGATTCATCCTTCTCAGCTTCTACCTTAATGGCTTTTTCCCCTGCCGTTACTAGTATGGTATGTTGAATGACAGATGTGTCATATTATTTTAGATCTTCATAGCACCATGCAAGCACATCATAAAACTTTCTCATCAAATTCATATAGTCCTTTTTGATACCTGGGGCCAAAGACTTTGATATATTGACACTTTTTGGGTTCTTCATTGCTCCCAATGTTACAATATTCTACTTCCTTTGGGTTTGGATCCACCTTGTGATCTATAGCCACATCATTTTCATCAAACAGTCTCTCTAGTGGGACCAACCCTTTGGGTACGTAATTTCTCTTTAGCTGCAAAATATCTTTGCCTCCCAAAGTGGTTTTGAGTTCTAGTGGGTCAGGTTCCCATTCCTCTCCTCCACAGTCCTCCTGATCAATCTAGACATTGGAAAACTCCCCATACATTTCCAGGAACTTCTTTATCGATTGGTCATCTTCAAATATCTACCAGTGCTTAGTGTTATCTGGGACAGATGGCCTATGCCTTACATTAATCATGTGAGTTCTGGTAGGGTAAGCAGGGAGATTAAATCTACTAGCAGAACTAGCTAAAGTGTCTACCATCATATTATGTTCTCTAGGGATGAAAAAGATATCCTTCTCTATGAAGAAATTGTCAAACATGTCCCATACAACATTCCTGTAAGCCTTTATCCTGGTATGCTTAGCTTCATAGTTTCCTTTCACCTACTGGATTATCAACTCTGCATCCCCATAGATATTGATCTTCTTAACCCTCAGGCCTTTGAGTACATTCGATCCCAATAGCAGAGCTTCATATTTAGACACATTATTTGAGCAGTCAAACATTACTTTGAAAGTATGAAACCTGGCACATGTATTTCTTTCATCTGGAGGGATGATCCATACCCCTTCTCCAACTCCTTCTTTGTTCACAGCCCCATCAAACCTTATGATCCAGTGATCTTTTTTTTGGAGGGTGGTCATGGCCTATGTTTCCAATTTTGATTTCTCATTACTACCTTCTTCCTCTCGCGGCCCATCATTCTCTCTATTAGCTGAGATGTCAAGGCATTGTACCCCATTTCCATCGTTGTCTTCACCATCTAGTTCAGGTAACTTGGCAACTTTCACATCTTCTCCTTTTGAACCTGGATCATAGCAGAGAATTGAGGAACCCACATCTGCGTCTATGGAAAATATGGGGTGGTTATCAGGCTTGTCCTTGTTGCTTACTACATATGATAGCCTATGCTCTCTATACATACTTATTCTTTCCCCAAAGACAGGGGTGGTGGCATAATACATGTCCATCTGCATGGTTCCCTTCAAATTTGCAGTCCATGATTTGGACAACAACATCCCAGACTTAGGTGGAATATCAGCCACTACCACATCCATGGTCATTTTCTTCTGAGGTATCTGATTCAATGAGACCACCACGTCTTTAATCATCCCTACACATGGAACTCTTTTAGAATCAAAGGAGAACAAATATTTATAGGGTCTAGTTATTTCTAACCCAAGATTCTCCAACATTGAACTGGGCATGAGGTTATGAGAGGCTCCTGAATCAAACATGGCATTATGCACGATATGGTCATGTATGTTGAGACCGATATAGAAAGGAGGGACATCAATTTCTAAGGCATTTTCTACATGGGGGCCAAATAGAAAGGTGGGATCTTCATCTTGTAGATTTAAAGTATTAGGTTGCTTTTCTTCTCCACCATTTACTACCTTCAGGATCTGGTCTTTATATTCTGAGTTTTTGACCAATTCATTCAAGGGGATGGAGATCTTAACCTTAGATATTTCATTTTCCAAGCTGAAAGTAGTATGGACCTTCTCTGTTGTTTTAGTTTCACCTTCGTCTCTCCCTTTTGAACTCTTCTTAAGAGGTTGTGCCCCCTTCCCAAGAGTCTCCTTAGGGATTACAGCCTTTGGGTCCTCTCTCAGGGATTTCCTTTCTTGGTGGCTGATAAGAGGATGGATCAACAACAGCCTTTCCTCAGTCTACTATTACTTTTCTACTTCTCAAATTATGTTTCCTCTCGAACTCATAGATGGCATTGTGGAGCCCTCTTTGGTACTGGTCAGATCTTGATTCCCCTGGGGAATCATCTGATTGCAGGGAAGACTGATCGTTCTCATACTTATTCAAATAGAAATGGGGTTGGATCTGATCCAAGAGATGGATTTGGTCCTTAGCCTGTCTATCCTCTTCTTCTTCATCCATGAAATTCTCAGCAAAAGGTGGTTTGATTGGTTGATTGTCGGGGTTCCTTGGCTCTCTAGGTCTTCCTTATGGGGCAGGATGCCTTCTGAGATTGTTAATTCGAGCTTGAGGCTCTGGGTTTTCTCTGGTAGGAGGCCTGCTATCAAGGGATATCCTATCTACCAGCCTCTCCATAGTTGTAATCATTTGCTCAAATTTTGCATCTATGGATTGGGATGTGGAAGGCTGCACAGTTTCATTGTCTCTCTTTTTCTCGGCTTCAGTTAAGTGTTTCATTTTTCCAGAGGCCATCGATTTGGACTCTACTTCTAGTGCATCTTTCAGCATATCAGGGAGAGTGGGAGATCTCCTTTCTCTCAGCATGAGAGAAAAATGATTGTCAAAATAGTTGGGAAAATGAAGCTCGGCTGCCCTAATAGGGGGTTTTATGTACCAGGGATAGAATTGTATGTTCTCATGAACCTAGCTGAGAATTCTTGGACAGTCTCCACATTGGTTTTCTTTGTATGTTCATACTAAGTGAGAATCTAGAGAGGGTTTTGCTTGTCCTGCAATCTGGCTAGGAAATCTTCTTCAAGTCTTTCATAGGTAGCTATTCCCCTATTGGGAAGGGCTTTAAACCATTTCTTCACTTCTCCTGCTAAAATTTGAGAAAACAACCTCATCTTAACATCATCTTCATCCACCTCTTCTAGGTCCGTGAATTCATTGAACTGGTCTACATGCTATTGTGCAGAGACTCTTCCCTCCCCATCAAATCTTATGAGGTGTTGGGAATATCCCACAGGTAAATCATCAAGATTTGGTGGAAGGGCCAAAGGAGAAAATATGGCAACCATGGCTCTTAGGTTTTGTTTGGGAGAAGAGGGGGTTTTAGGAGCACCAGGAGGGATACTCAGGACTTGGGTGCTTTGGCCAATAGTTTCAGCAGAGGGAGACTGGACACTAGTTTCTTCCTAGGCTTGTAAATTTTCCCACCAAGCACTCAGGAAATGGGTCTAAAATTTTCTTTGGTCAAACAGGGTTTCCCTTCAATCAATCTCAAACCTAGGTCTGAATGGGGAAGACTTAGTCCTTAAAATTGGAGGGATGCTTTCTGTAACACATTCCTCTTTCTTTGGTAAATAGAAGGGCATAGATAATAGAGAAATACCTATTGGGCTTCTCTTTGTTTTCTTGATGACCTTCTCTGGGTTTGAAATAAATTTTTCTAGCTCAAGATCTGGATGAATTCTGGTAGGTATTCTTCTGGGAACTAGAATTTCTCGTAGGATTTCTATGATTCGAAAGATGGCCTCGCCACGAGAATAATGCAGGATCCTCTTAGCGTCAGATTACTGTTCACCCTCAGTAATCAGCTTTGATGTGATACAAATCTTTTGAAGTAAGCTCGATCTCCAGTGGAATTTCTAGAATGTAAGTTGGAGTCGCCAAGGAAAATGATACAACCTTGGAGCCTTAGACTCTCTGTTCACCGTCAGAGGTCTGATTTTATAGCATGAAAACTAGAGATTATCCCCAGCAGAGCCACCAGAATGTTATCACCCAAGATTTCCCTATGTTGTGACAGGGAATACCATAAGGTAACTGTCGCAAACCAATCTTTAGTGGATGGAAACTAGCCTTTCCAACCACAAGGAAGGATCTCCCTTTAGCGATTCCAACAATGGGATGCAACATAAAAATGGGTTGGGATATCGGTCAAAGCAGTCGCTAGACCTTCAAACAATGAATTAAAGGGGTTTTTTGGTTGGTTGGAGTTAAGAACAGGAGGACAGTTGGGCATGGAGTCAACTTCGGGGGTTACTGTCATCAATACCAAGTTTGGGCCACGATTGCAGGAGAAGGAGGAAAGGTAGACATGGTTCTTTCACGTCAAAGTAATCAGCAGAAGGAGGTAGAGGAAGGAGACAAACTCGGCTACAAGGCTAGAGCATTTAAGAATGAATTCTAACCTACAAATTCAAGAGGAAAAGGGTGGAATATATAGTCATATGCATCTGGAGCATGTGGGCATGAATTCCATACCATGTAATCTTGATCTTTAGGTACTCCAGAAGTAAAAAAATTAATGGAAATACAAAGCAAGAAGACATACATAGGAAATAATAGACATCAAAAACACACATCACATGAATCTCAAGCTCTGAAATTTGTTCTGCTCATTGAATTAAGAGGCTGAGTTTAATACAGTGTAGAGTAGTAATCTCTCTGAAATGAAAAATTCCAACCCTTTGGTATACTTTGTACCTTGCCTTTATAGGCTTACAAACAACAAAATATCCTAATTGATTCAAAACAAATTGCATTGGTAATGATGAAGTCGTTCGAGCTGAGTCACCTGAATCAAAAAATTCCGATTCTGTCATGCACGGAGGAGAGGGACTACCTATGATGGAAGTTCCCCATTGGGCCATGGAAACACTTATTCATCTTGTGAATCAAGACATTCAAGTTTGATCAAGACAAGTAACAGAAACAGGCCCCTTCACCAATCTCGGGCGTGCCATTTCCATGTAAAAATCTCCATTTCCCGCAATTGCAACTGGCTTAGCAAACATTTCTCGATCCATAATTTTCCTTCCGCAACTATTCCTCCACAATTTCCATTCCACAATGGACCCTCCCGCAACAGTCCTTTCCGTAAAGGCCTTTTTGCAACCTGCAATTAGCCATGTGGCGTGTAGGTATTGGTCTTTCGGCCTCTTGATTTTCTGGAGAATTATCTTTCCGCAATCCACAATGCGGGATGCGGGATGCCAAAACTTACTTTTTTGTGTTTCTGATAATGACTTTTCTGCAATCAACAATCTGCAATGTAGGATGTGTGATGCGGAAAACTATATTTTTCGCTCACTAGGAGATTTCTCTTCCGCAATCCGCAATCCGCAATGTGGATTGCGGAATGTGGAAACTTGTCTTTTTGTTATTTGGAAAACCATTGTTCCGCAATAAGCAACCCACAATACAGATCGTGAAAACTTATCTTTTGTGCTCTTTGGGACATTGCTTCCCACAATCCGCAATCCGCAATGTGGATGCGGAACTCAGAAACGGGCTTGCGGAATGCGCGTTGATCTAATCTTCTCTTTGATCTTAGTCTTTAAATCTTCTTTGTGATCCAGATTTATGCAGGAATGAAATAAGATAGCATATACAAAATCATATACAGAGATATATTGCAAACAACATAGTGAGATAGTAAACACATATTCTATTAAATAGCGGAAATAGAACAGACTGTAAAATACCATAGCTAGAATGGTGGTAGCTATCTCTGAGAAGCGATGTGGCCGCTATGCTCATTCGTGCCAAGATGAATACAAAGAGAGGCTGAAAGGGCCTATTTATCATAAGCATGAGGGAAAGAATCCCAAACATCCAAAAACCTAACCCTAGGAGATGAAGCGCCAAAAGTCATGTGGGCCCCGTTTGGGTAAGTTAGTACATCAACTTCCCGGGGTCGTAACTTTTGCATACGATATCCATTTGGGGTGTACAATAGCTCATTGGAAAGATCTATTCAAGGATTCCAAAAAGGGTCAGCAAATGTTGAGTCTGGGTCACATTTTAAACTGGCATGCAATAGCCATATTTACCCAAGAATTCGACGCCAAAAAAACGTCGTTTAGGGCCTCAAAATGGCTCCGGAAGTTCAGGACCCAAAATAATACTAAAAATAGTAATTTGCCAAAATTTTCAGAAGATTGTTTTGAGCCAGTAGGAAGAGGTGGGCCGCCACCTATATCCACATGGATCAATACTCCCTCCTTAGGAAGAAATGGTCTCCATTGCATTAAATCCCTTATCATATGTCGAACTGTGTGTTGAGTTGAGCTCCTGGTGCGGCGTTTGCTAAAGCGAAATGGTTGTATTTATTTGAAATCTTAGGAGGGTTGTAATTGTTGTTATCGACTGTGCTGGAGCTGTTCAATAGTTTTGGTTGTTGTGGTATCCTTGGTCTGCACTGGTGTGGATGGTTTCTTTTTGGGGAAGGACCTTGAATGCGTGGCCTTGCACTGCAAAGGTACTTGAATAGGCGATGCTGCACTGAACTTCTATTTTTCTTGTTTCTACTGAGTAGAGGGATAATGGAAAGAGGTTGTGGATGTCTCAGCATTATGATGTTCTCCTTCAGTGGAAATTGTGAATAGGGAAAATTTCCCAGTGTGGGAGATTATCTTCCTGCCTTGCTTGGTTGGGGTAGGTGCAACTATCTCTGGTATCTGATCGCGTTGTCCTCCCAAAGTGACAATGACACTGCAAGGTCATGATTCCTATATAGCATGACGCTTCCACATATATGGTTGTCCTAAAAGAACATCACATACTTCAAGTGGGGCCACATCACACAATGCCTCATCTTTGAAGGGCTTGATGCCGTATGGTAGGCAACATTGGTGACTAATGCGGATCTCTGATCCTTGGCTTAGCCATCCAATGGTGTATGGTTATGGGTGTGGTGTTATTCTTAGCTCCAATATCTTGATGACTTCTGCTGAGATCAGGTTCTTCTGGCTGCCACTGTCCATAACAAAGTGTAGGGGAATTTCCTTCACCCACATCTGTGAGTGGAAAAGGCGCTCCTCTGCCTCTGACTCTTCAGGATCCTCTGGTTGAATATGTGTGGTGGCAACAACAGCACTAGGTTCTGTATCAATGATCTGCTTCCCTTTCTGTGCAACTGTGAAATTAGGTTATGAGTCAAAATCGAAACTAGGATATGATTCTGAAGCTTTGATCTCATCCACCAATGACTATTTTGAGCGACATTCATTAGTGTTGTGCCATGGGCTTTTGTGGAACTCGCACCACTTCTCGGTGTCCTTAGTTGTCTTTGTGTTACCCTTCTTCGCTTGTGGTTGGGACTGGTTGTCTTTTCCCTTCCCTGTGTTTTGCGAGCCAAAGTATCCCTTGTCATGCTTCTACGCAGGTCCAAAGTCACGCTTGTTCTTTTGCTGAATTTCTACTCAATTTTGAAAGCATATCGATAGGAGGATCTGAGTGAAGAGATTTCCAAGAAATCCATCTCTGTTCATATGTATTGGTGTAGGCCACTGTGATAGTTCAGTAGTAGGTGTCGCTCGAAGTCCTTAATACCTAGCATTGTGCGCAAGGTATGAAATTTGTTGGTGTACTCCGACACCATTTGGTCCCTCTCTTGGTGCAGAATGGTCCATTTTGTGTACTGGTCATCATAGTTTCCAACCGGGTAATACTGTTCCTTGACGACATCTGTAAAAGAGGCCCAAGTGGGATTGGAATATTCAAACAATCCAGAGTCGTCTGATGAGTTTTGCTCACAATAAGTTTCCCACCAATTTTTGACATGGGGGACGACCTTGAGGAGCGCAAAGATGATCTTTTCCCTATCGGAAAAATTGTGGAAAGAGAAATACCCTTCTAGTAGATTCAACCATTTATCTATGGCATCAGCATCGATCTGGCATTCAAATAAAAGGATATCAAAGTTAACTTATACCTTGAACGGAGTCACATCTCTGAAACGGCTGCTTCTCGAAGGTGTATATTTGTTGCCGTCGACATGCGTCGAAGGATCAGGGCAAAATTATCCATCATCTCGTTCCTCTGTCGCGCAAGGGCTTCCTCGAGCAATGACTTGATAGTATCTACTGCTCCGTCGTCTCTCTTTTCTTCCGCCATGGGAGTCCATTTGGGGGGGCAAGAGTTTTATTCCCTAAGTTAAACTAGTTCGAGACCCAACTCTCTGTATCCTCACCTCGTCGGGTTCATGCACCGAGAAACAATCAAAGAGCAGACCGCTCTGATACCACTGATCTAGATTTATCAAGAACGAAATAAGATAGCATATACAGAATCATATACAGAGATATATTGCAAACAGCACAGTGATATAGTAAACACATATTCTATTAAATAGCGGAAATAGAACAGACTGTAAAATACAATAGCTAGAATGGTGGTAGCTATCTCTGAGAATAGATGTGGCCGCTATGCTGATTCATGCCAAGATGAATAGAAAGAGAGGCCGAAAGGACCTATTTATCATAAACATGATGGAAATAATCTGAAACATCGAAAAACCTAACCCTAGGAGATGAAGCGTCAAAAGTCATGTGGGCCCCATTTGTGTAAGTTAGTACATCAACTTCTTGGCATCGTAACTTTTGCATAGGATATCCATTTGGGGCGTACAATAGCTCATTGGAAAGATCTATTCAAGGATTACAAAAAGGTTCATTAAATCTTGAGTCTAGCATGTGATAAGTCTAGGTGCACAACACCGTTATTTTCCTGAGAATTTGACACCGAAAAAAAGTTGTTTAGGGCCTCAAAATGGATCCGGAAGTTCAGGACCCGAAAAACTGCTAAAAATAGTAATTTGCCAAAATTTCCAGAAGACTAATTTGATCCAGTAGAAAGAGGTGGGCTGCCACCGATATCCACCTGGATCAATCCTCCCTCCTTAGGAAGCAATGGTCTCAAATGCATTAAATCCCTTATCATATGTCGAACTGTGTGTTGAGTTGATCTCCTGGTGCGGCGTTTGCTAAAGCGAAAAGGTTGCCTTTCTTTGAAATCTTCAGAGGGTTGTAATTGTTGTTGTTGGATGCACTAGAGCTATTCAACAGTTTTGGATGTTGTGGTATCCTTGGTCTTCACTGGTGGGGAAGCACCTTGAATGCGTGGCCTTGCAATGCAAAGGTACTCGAATAGGTGATGCTGCACTGAACTTCTGTTTTTCTTGTTTCTGCTGAGTAGAGGGATAATGGGAAGAGGTTGTGGACGTCTCTGCGATATGATGTTCTCCTTCAGTGGAAATTGCAAATAGGGAAAATTTCCCAGTGTGGGAGATTATCTTCCTTCCCTGCTTGGTTGGGGTAGGTGTAACTATCTCTCGTATTCGGTAGAGTTGTCCTCCCAAAGTGACAATGACAATGCAAGGTTGTGATTCATATAGAGAATGGTGCTTCCACATATATGGTTGTCCTTAAAGAACATCACATACTTCAAGTGGGGCCACAGCACACAATACCTCATCATTGAAGGGCTTGATGCTGTATGGTCGGTGACATTGTTGACTGACGTGGATCCCTCGTCCTTGGCTTAGCCATCCAATGGTGTATGGTTGTGGGTGTGGTGTTATTGGTAGCTCCTGTCTCTTAATAACTTATGCTAAGATCAGGTTCTTTTGGCTGTCGTTGTCCACAACAAAGTTTAGGGGAATTCCCTTGACCCACATCTGTGAGTGGAAAAGGTGTTCCTTTGCCTATGACTCTTCAGGTTCCTCTGGTTGAATCTGTGTGGTGGCAGCAATAGCACTAGGATCTGCATCAATCATCTACTTCTGTTTCCGCACGGCTGTGAAATTAGGTTCTGACTCAGAATCAGAACTGGGATCTGATTCTGAAGCTTTGATCTCAGCCACCAATGACTGTTTTGAGCGACATTCATCAGTGTTGTGCTAGGGGCTTTTGTGGAACTCGCACCACTTCTCTGTGTCCTTCGTTATCTTTTTGTTACCCTACTTCGCTTGTGGTTGGGACTGGTTGTCCTTTCCCTGCCCCATGTTATGTGAGCCAGAGTTCCCCTTGCCTTGCTTTTGTGCAGGTCCAAAGTCATGCTTGTTCTTTTGATGAAATTGCTGCTCCATTTTGATAGCATATAGATAGGCGGATCCGAGTGAAGAGATTTCCAGGAAATCCATCTCTGTTCGTATGTACTAGTGTAGGCCATTATGATAGTTCAGTACTAGGTGCCGCTCGGAGTCCTTGATACCTAGCTTTGTGCGCAAGGTATGAAATTTGTTGGTGTACTCCGACACCATTTGGTCCCTCTCTTGGTGCAGAATGGTTCATTTTGTGTACTGGTCATCATAGTTTCCAATCGGGTAATACTGTTCCTTGACGACATCTTTAAAAGAGACCAAAGTGGGATTGGAATATTCAAACAATCCAGACTCGTCTGATGAGTTTTGCTCACAATAAGTTTCCCACTAATTTTTGACATGAGGGAGGACCTTGAGGAGCGCAAAGATGATCTTTTGCCTGTCGGAAAAATTGTGGACAGAGAAATACCCTTCTAGTAGATTCAACCATTTATCTATGGCATCGGCATCAATCTGGCCTTCAAATAAAAGGATATCAAAGTTAACTTATACCTTGAACAGAGTCACATCTCCGAAACGACTGCTTGTCGAAGGTGTATCTTTGTTGCCGTTGACATGCGTCGAAGGATCTGGGCGAAATTATCCATCATCTCTCTCCTCTGTCGAGTGAGAGCTTGCTCGAGTAAGGACTTGATAGTATCTACTGCTCCATCGTCTCTCTTTTCTTCCGCCATGGGAGGCCGTTCGGGGTGCAAGAGTTGTCTTCCCCAAGTGAAACTAGTTCGAGACCCAACTCTTTGTATCCTGACCTCGTCGGGGACATGCACCGAGAAACAATAAAAGAGCAGACCGCTCTGATACCACTGATCTAGATTTATTAGGAACAAAATAAGATAGCATATACAGAATCATATACAGAGATATATTGCAAACAACATAGTGATATAGTAAACACATATTCTATTAAATAGCAGAAATATAATAGACTGTAAAATACAATAGCTAGAATGGTGGTAGCTATCTCTGAGAAGAGATGTGGCCGCTATGCTCATTCATGCCAAGATGAATAGAAAGAGAGGCTGAAAGTTCCTATTTATCATAAACATGATGGAAAGAATCTGAAACATCGAAAAACATAACCCTAGGAGATGAAACGCCAAAATTCATGTGGGCCCCATTTGGGTAAGTTAGTACATCAACTTCCCGGGGTCGTAACTTTTGCATAGGTTATCCATTTGGGGCGGACAATAGCTCATTGGAAAGATCTATTCAAGGATTACAAAAAGGGTCATTAAATCTCATGTCTGGCACGTGATATGTCTAGGCGCACAACACCTGTATTTTCCTAAGAATTTGACGTCGAAAAAAAAGTCGTTTAGGGCCTCAAAATGGATCCGGAAGTTCAGGACCCGAAAAACTGCTAAAAATAGTAATTTGCCAAAATTGCCAGAAGACTGTTTTGATCTAGTAGGAAGAGGTGGGCTGCCACTGATATCCACCTGGATCAATCCTACCTCCTTAGGAAGCAATGGTCTCCAATGTGTTAAATCCCTTATCATATGTCGAACTGTGTGTTGAGTTGAGCTCCTAGTGCAGCGTTTGCTGAAGGGAAAAGGTTGCCTTTCTTTGAAATCTTCAGAGGGTTGTAATTGTTGTTGTTGGATGCAATGGATCTATTCAATAGTTTTGGATGTTGTGGTATCCTTGGTCTGCACTGGTATGGATGGTTTCTTTAGGGGAAGCACCTTGAATGTGTGGCCTTTCAATGCAAAGGCACTAGAATAGGCGATGCTGCACTGAACTTCTGTTTTTCTTGTTTCTGCTGAGTAGAGAGATAATGGGAAGAGGTTGTGGATGTCTCTGCGATATGATGTTCTCCTTCAGTGGACATTGCGAATAGGGAAAATTTATCAGTGTGGGAGATTATCTTCCTTCCCTGCTTGGTTGGGGTAGGTGCAACTATTTCTCGTATTCGGTAGAGTTGTCCTCCCAAACTGACAACGACACTGCGAGGTCATGATTCATATAGAGCATAATGCTTCCACATATATGGATATCCTAAAAGAACATCACATACTTCAAGTGGGGCCACAACACACAATACCTCATCATTGAAGGGCTTGATGCCGTATGGTAGGTGACATTGTTGACTGACGCAGATCCCTCGTCGTTGGCTTAGCCATCCAATGGTGTATGGTTGTGGGTGTGGTGTTATTGGTAGCTCTAGTCTCTTAATGACTTCTGCTAAGATCAAGTTCTTCTAGCTGCTGCTGTCCACAATGAAGTTTAGGGGAATTCCCTTCACCCACATCTGTGAGTGGAAAAGGTGCTCCTCTGCCTATGACTCTTTAGGTTCCTCTGGTTGAATCTGTGTGGTTGCAGCAACAGCACTGGGTTATGCATCAATGATCTACTTCCATTTCCGCACAGCTATGAAATTAGGTTCTGAGTCAGAATCGGAATTGGGATCTGATTCTGAAGCTTTGATCTCAGCTACCAATGACTGTTTTGAGCGACATTCATGAGTGTTGTGCTAGGGGCTTTTGTGGAACTCGCACCACTTCTCTGTGTCCTTCTTTGTCTTTTCGTTACCCTACTTCGCTTGTGGTTGGGACTGGTTGTCCTTTCCCTGCCCTGTGTTATGTGAGCCAAAGTTTCCCTTCCCTTGCTTCTGCGCAGGTCCAAAGTCACGCTTGTTCTTTTGATGAAATTGCCGCTCAATTTTGATAGCATATCGGTAAGCGAATCCAAGTGAAGAGATTTCCAGGAAATCCATCTCTTTTCGTATGTACCGGTGTAGGCCACTACAATAGTTTAGTACTAGGTGCCGCTCGGAGTCCTTGATACCTAGCTTTGTGCGTAAGGTATGAAATTTGTTGGTGTACTCCGACACTGTTTGGTCCCTCTCTTCGTGCAGAATGGTCCATTTTGTGTACTGGTCATCATAGTTTCCAACAGGGTGATATTGTTCCTTGACGGTATCTATAATAGAGGCCTAAGTGGGATTAAAATATTCAAACAATCCAGACTCGTCTAATGAGTTTTGCTCACAATAAGTTTCCCACCAATTTTTGACATGGGGGAAGGCCTTGAGGAGCACAAAGAGGATCTTTTCCCTGTAGGAAAAATTGTGGACAGAGAAATACCCTTCTAGTAGATTCAACCATTTATCTATGGCATCATCATCGATCTCACCTTCAAATAAAGGGATATAAAACTTTACTTGTTCCTTGAAGGGAGTCACATCTCCGAAATGGATGCTTTTCGAAGGTGTATCTGTTGTCGTCAGCATGCGTCGAAGGATCTAGGAGAAATTATCCATCATCTCGTTCCTCCTTCAGGCAAGGGCTTCCTCGAGCAATGACCGTATAGGATCTACTACTCCGTCATCTCTTTTTTATTCCGCCATGGGAGGCCATTTGGGGTGGCGAGAGTGGTCTTCCCCAAGTGAAACTAGTTCAAGACCCAACACTCTGTATCCTGACCTCGTCGGGGACATACACCAAGAAACAATCAAAGAGCAGACCGCTCTGATACCACTGATCAAGATTTATGCAGGAATGAAATAAGATAGCATATACAAAATCATATACATAGATATATTGCAAACAACACAGTGATACAGTAAACACATATTCTATTAAATAATGGAAATAGAACGAACTGTAAAATACAATGGCTAAAATGGAGGTAGCGACTCTGGGAACAGATGTGGCCGCTATGCTCATTCGTGCCAAGATGAATACAAAGAGAGGCCAAAAGGGCCTATTTATCATAAGCATGAGGGAAAGAATCCCAAAAATCCAAAAACCTAACCCTAGGAGATGAAGCACCAAAAGTCATGTGGGCCCCGTTTGGGTAAGTTAGTACATCAACTTCCAGGGGTCATAACTTTTGCATACAATATCCATTTGGGGCGTGCAATAGCTCATTGGAAAGATCTATTCAATGATTACAAAAAGAGTCAGAAAATATCAATCCCGACACACAGTCATGAAAATCGTGCATCATACGAATATGCCTGAGAATTCGACGCCGAAAAAACGTCCTTTAGGGCCTCAAAATGGATCCGGAAGTTTAGGACTCGAAAAATAGCTAAAAATAGTAATTTGCCAAAACTTCCAGAAGATTGTTTTGAGCTAGTAGGAGGACGTGGGCCACAACCGATATCTACCTGGATCAATCCTCCCTCCTTAGGAAGAAATGGTCTCCATTGCGTTAAATCCCTTATCATATGTCGAACTGTGTGTTGAGTTGAGCTCTTGGTGTGGCGTTTGCTGAAGCGAAAAGGTTGCCTTTCTTTGAAATCTTCAAAGGGTTGTAATTGTTGTTGCTAGATGCACTGGAGCTATTCGATAGTTTTGGTTGTTGTGGTATCCTTGGTCTGCAATGGTGTGGATGGTTTCTTTTTGGGGAAGCACCTTGAATGCGTGGCCTTGTAATGCAAAGGTACTCGAATAGGCGATGCTGCACTGAACTTCTGTTTTTCTTGTTTTTGCTGAGTAGAGGGATAATGGGCAGAGGTTGTGGATGTCTCTATGATATGATGTACTCCTTCAGTGGAAATTGCGAATAGGGAAAATTTCAGAGCATGGGAGATTATCTTCCAGCCCTTCTTGGTTGGGGTAGGTGCAACTATCTCTGGTATTCGATATAGTTGTCCTCCCAAAGTGACAATGACACTACGAGGTCGTGATTCATATACAGCATGATGCTTCCACATATATGGTTGTCCTAAAAGAACATCACATACTTCAAGTGAGGCCACATCATAGTACAATACCTCATCTTTTAGGGGCTTGATGCCGTATGGTAGGCGACATTGGTGACTGACGCGGATCCCTCATCCTTGTTTTAGCCATCCAATGGTGTATGGTTGTGGGTGTGGTGTTATTGGTAGCTCTAGGGTCTTGATGACATCTGCTGAGATTAGGTTCTTCTGGCTGTTGCTGTCCATAAAAAAGTGTAGGGGAATTCCCTTCACCCACATCTATTAGTGGAAAAGGTGCTCCTCTGCCTCTGACTCTTCAGTTTCCTCTGGTTGAATCTTTGTGGTGGAAACAACACCACTTGGTTCTGCATCAATGATCTGCTTCCCTTTCTGAATGACTCTCAAATTAGGTTCTGAGTCAAAATCGGAACTGGGATCTTTTTCTGAACCTTTGATCTCAGCCACCAATGACTGTTTTGAGCAACATTCATTAGTGTCGTGCCAGGGGCTTTTGTGGAACTTGCACCACTTCTCGGTGTCCTTCTTTGTCTTTTCGTTACCCTACTTCGCTTGTGGTTGGGACTGGTTGTCCTTTTCCTACCTCGTGTTATGCAAGCCAGAGTTACCCTTGCCCTAGTTCTGTGCAAGTCCAAAGTCATTCTTGTTCTTTTGCTGAAATTTATTGTCAATTTTGATAGCATATCGATAGGCGGATCCGAGTGAAGAGATTTCCAGGAAATCCATCTCTGTTCGTATGTACCGGTTTAGGCCACTGCGATAGTTCAGTACTAGGTGCCGCCCGAAGTCCTTGATACCTAGATTTGTGCGCAAGGTATGAAATTTGTTGGTGTACTCCAACACCATTTGGTCCCTCTCCTGGTGTAGAATGGTCCATTTTGGGTACTGGTCATCATAGTTTCCAACAGGGTAATATTGTTCGTTGACGACATCTATAAAAGAGGCCCAAGTGGGATTGGAATATTCAAACAATCTAGACTCGTCTGATGAGTTTTGCTCACAATATGTTTCCCACCAATTTTTGACATGGGGGATGGCCTTGAGGAGCGCGAAGACGATCTTTCGCCTGTTGAAAAAATTGTGGAGAGATAAATACCCTTCTAGTAGATTCAATCATTTAGCTATGGCATCGGCATCGATCTCGCCTTCAAATAAAGGGATATAAAAGTTAACTTGCACCTTGAAGGGAGTCGCATCTCCGAAATGGATGCTTGTCGAAGGTGTATCTCTTACCGTCGGCATGCGTCGAAGGATCTGGAAGAAATTATAGATCATCTCATTCCTCCTTCGCGCAAGGGATTCCTCGAGCAACGACCGTATAGGATCTACTGCTCCGTCGTCTCTCTTTTCCTCTGCCATGGGAGGCCATTTGTGGCGGCGAGAGTGGTCTTCCCCAAGTGAAACTAGTTCGAGACCCAACTCTCTATATCCTGACCTCGTCGGGACATACACCGAGAAACAATCAAAGAGCAGACAGCTCTGATACCACTGATCCAGATATATGCAGGAATGAAATAAGATACCATATACAAAATCATATACATAGATATATTGCAAACAACACAGTGATACAATAGACACATATTCTATTAAATAGGAGAAATAGAACGGACTGTAAAATACAATAGCTAGAATGGTGGTAGCTACTCTGGGAAGAGATGTGGCCGCTATGCTCATTCGTGCCAAGATGAATACAAAGAGAGGCCAAAATGGCCTATTTATCATAAGCATGAGGGAAATAATCCCAAACATCCAAAAACCTAACCCTGGGGGATGAAGTGCCAAAAGTCATGTGGGTCTCGTTTGGGTAAGTTAGTACATCAACTCCCCGGGGTCATAACTTTTGCATACAATATCCATTTGGGGCGTACAATAGTTTGTTGGAAATATCTATTCAAGGATTACAAAAATAGTTAGAAAATATTGAGTTCGACACACGATCTTAAAAAACGCGCGTCATAAATAGATGCCCGGGAATTCCACGCCGAAAAAATGTCGTTTAGGGCCTCAAAATGGATCCGGAAGTTCAGGACCCGAAAAACAGCTAAAAATAGTAATTTGCCAAAATTTCCAGAAGACTATTTTGAGCTAGTAGGTGGAGGTGGGCCACAACCAATATCCAATTGGATCAATCCTCCCTCCTTGGGAAGCAATGGTCTCCATTGCGTTAAATCCCTTATCATATGTCGAACTGTGTGTTGTGTTGAGCTCCTAGTGTGGCGTTTGCTGAAGCAAAAATGTTGCCTTTCTTTGAAATCTTCAGAGGGTTGTAATTGTTGTTGCTGGATGCGCTGGAGCTATTCAACAGTTTTGGTTGTTGTGGTATCCTTGGTCTTCACTAGTGTGGATGGTTTCTTTTTGGGGAAGCACCTTGAATGCATGGCCTTGCAATGCAAAGGTACTCGAATAGGCGATGCTGCACTAAACTTCTGTTTTTCTTGTTTTTGCTGAGTAGAGGGATAATGGGTAGAGGTTGTCGATGTCTCTGCGATATGATGTACTCCTTCAGTGGAAATTGTGAATAGGGAAAATTTAAGAGTGTGGGAGATTATCTTCCTGCCCTGCTTGGTTGGGGTAGGTGCAACTATCTCTGGTATCCGATATAGTTGTCCTCCCAAAGTGACAATGACACTGCTAGGCTGTGATTCATATATAGCATGATGCTTCCACATATATGGTTGTCCTAAAAGAAAATCACATACTTCAAGTGGGGCCACATCATAGTACAATACCTCCATCTTTTAAGGGCTTGATGCCGTATGGTAGGCAACATTGGTGACTGACGCGGATCCCTCATCCTTGGCTTAGCCATCCAATGGTGTATGGTTGTGGGTGTGGTGTTATTGGTAGCTCCAGTATCTTGATGACATCTGCTGAGATCAAGTTCTTATGGCTTCCGCTGTCCACAATAAAGTGTAGGGGAATTCCCTTCACCCACATCTATGAGTGGAAAAGGCGCTCCTCTACCTCTGACTCTTCAGTTTCCTCTGGTTGAATCTTTGTTGTGGAAAAAGCACCACTGGGTTCTGCATCAATGATCTACTTCCCTTTCCGCGCAGCTGTCAAATTAGGTTCTAAGTCAAAATCGAAACTGGGATTTTTTTCTGAACCTTTGATCTCAGCCACCAATGACTGTTTTGAGTGACATTCATTAGTGTTGTGCCAGGGGATTTTGTGGAACTCGCACCACTTCTCAGTGTCCTTCTTTGTCTTTTCATTACCCTACTTCTCTTGTGGTTGGGACTGGTTTTCCTTTTCCTACCCCGTGTTATGCGAGCTAGAGTTTCCCTTGCCCTACTTCTGTGCAAGTCCAAAGTCAGGCTTGTTCTTTTGCTGAAATTTCTTATCAATTTTGATAGCATATCGATAGGTGGATTCGAGTGAAGAGATTTCCAGGAAGTCCATCTCTGTTCGTATGTACCGGTTTAGGCCACTATGATAGTTCAGTACTAGGTGCCGCTCGAAGTCCTTGATACCTGGATTTGTGTGCAAGGTATTAAATTTGTTGGTGTACTCCAACACTGTTTGGTCCCTCTCTTCGTGCAGAATGGTCCATTTTGTGTACTGGTCATCATAGTTTCCAAAAGGGTAATATTGTTCCTTGACGACATCTATAAAAGAGGCCCAAGTGGGATTGGAATATTCAAACAATCTCGACTCGTCTGATGAGTTTTTCTCACAATAAGTTTCCCACCAATTTTTGAAATGGGGGATAGCCTTGAGGAGCGCGAAGATGATCTTTCGCCTGTCAGAAAAATTGTGGACAGAAAAATACCCTTCTAGTAGATTCAACCATTTATCTATGGCATTGACATCAATCTGGCCTTCAAATAAGTTATATCAAAGTTAACTTGTACCTTGAAGGGAGTCGCATCTTCGGAACGACTTCTTGTAGAAGGTGTATCTGTTGCCGCCGGCATGCGTGGAAGGATCTGGGTGAAATGATCCATCATCTCGTTCCTCTGTCATGTGAGGGATTCCTCGAGCAATGACTTGATAGGATCTACTACTCTGTTGTATCTCTTTCCTTTCACCATGGGAGGCCATTTGGGGCAGCGAGAGTGGTCTTCCCCAAGTGAAACTAGTTTGAGACCCAACTCTCTGTATCCTGACCTCGTCAAGGACATGCACCGAGAAATAATCAAAGAGCAGAACGACCTGATACCATTGATCCATATTTATGCAGGAACGAAAGAAGATAGCATATATAGAATCATATACATAGATATATTGCAAACAACACTGTGATACAGTAGACACATATTCTATTAAATAGCAGAAATAGAACAGACTGTAAAATACAATAGCTAGAATGGTGGTAGCTATCTTTGAGAAGAGAATTGGCTACTA
Organism: Larix kaempferi; assembly: GCA_027924585.1. Lineage (NCBI taxonomy): Eukaryota > Viridiplantae > Streptophyta > Pinopsida > Pinales > Pinaceae > Larix > Larix kaempferi. The sequence goes on along the minus strand of BSBM01001475.1, from coordinate 218,107 downwards.
TGCTCATTCATGCCAAGATGAATAGAAAGAGAGGCCGAAAGGGCCTATTTATCATAAGCATGAGGGAAAGAATTCCAAACATCCAAAAACCTAACCCTAGGAGATGAAGCGCCAAAAGTCATGTGGGCCCTGTTTGGGTAAGTTAGTACATCAACTTCCTGAGGTCGTAACTTTTGCATACGATATCCATTTGGGGCGTACCATAGCTCGTTGGAAAGATATATTCAAGGATTCCAAAAAGGATCATTAATTCTCTATTCTGATACATGAGAGGGGAAGGCACGCAACACCCATATTTTCCCAAGAATTCGATGCCGAAAAAACATCTTTTAGGGCCTCAAAATGGATCCAGAAGTTCAAGACCCGAAAAAGTGCTAAAAATAGTATTTTGCCAAAATTGTCAGATGACTGTTTTGAGACAGTATGAAGAGGTGGGCCACCACCGATATCCACCTAGATCAATCCTCCCTCCTTCAGTAGAAATGGTCTCCATTGCGTTAAATCCCTTATCATATGTCGAACTGTGTGTTGGGTTGAGCTCCTGGTGCGGCGTTTTCTAAAGCGAAAAGGTTGCCTTTCTTTGAAATCTTCGAAGGGTTGTAATTGTTGTTGCTGGATGCGCTGGAGCTGTTTAACAGTTTTGGTTGTTGTGGTATCCTTGGTCTGCATTGGTGTTGATGGTTTCTTTTTGGGGAAGCACCTTAAATGCACGGTCTTGCCTTGTAAAGGTACTCGAAATGGTGTTGTTGCACTGAACTTTTGTTTTTCTTGTTTTTGCTGAGTAGAGGGATAATGGGTAGACGTTGTGGATGTCTCTACGATCCGATGTTCTCTTTCAGTGGAAATTGTGAATAGGGAAAATTTCGTAGTGTGGGAGATTATCTTCCTACCCTGCTTGGTTGGGATAGGAGCAACTATCTCTAGTATCCGATAGAGTTGTTTTCTTAAAGTGACAATGACACTATGAGGCCATGATTCATATACAGCATGATGCTTCCACATATATGGTTGTCTTAAAATAACATCACATACTTCAAGTGGGGCCACATCACACAATACCTCATCTTTGGAGGGCTTGATGCCATATGGTAGGCGACATTGGTGACTGACATGGATCCCTCGTCCTTGGCTTAGCCATCCAATGGTGTATGGTGTTGGGTGTGGTGTTATTGGTAGCTCCAGTCTCTTGATGACTTTTGTTGAGATCAAGTTCTTCTAGCTAATGCTGTCCACAAAAAAGTGTAGGGGAATTCCCTTAACCCACATCAATTAGTGGAAAAGGCACTCCTTTGCCTCCGACTCTTCAGGTTCCTCTGGTTGAATCTGTGTGGTCGTAACAATGGAATTGGGTTCTGCATCAATGATCTATTTCCCTTTCTGCGCAGCTTTGTAATTAGGTTTTGAGTCGGAATCGGAACTGGGATCTGATTCTAAAGCTTTGATCTCAGCCACCAATGACTGTTTTGAGCGACATTCATCAATGTTGTGCCAGGAGCTTTTCTCGAACTCCCACCACTTCTGGGTGTCCTTCTTTGGCTTTTCGTTACCCTTATTCGCTTGTGTTTGGGACTGGTTGTCCTTTCCCTGCCTAGTGTTCTGCTAGCTAGAGTTTCCCTTGCCCTGCTTCTATGTAGGTCCAAAGTCACGCTTGTTCTTTTCCTGAAATTTCTGCTCAATTTTGATAGCATATTGATAGGCGGATCCGAGTGAAGATATTTCTAGGAAATCCATCTCTGTTCATATGTACCGGTGTAGGCCACTATGATAGTTCAGTACTAGGTGCCGCTTGGAATCCTTGATACCTAGCTTTGTGCGCAAGGTGTGAAATCTATTGGTGTAATCTGACACCGTTTGATCCCTCTCTTGGTGCAAAATGATCCATTTTGTGTACGGGTCATCATAGTTTCCAACAGGATAAGCTGGGACCAAGTCCCGAGAAGGTAAGCATGAACTCAGAGACTTCTTCTCAGTAGCATTTGAACTCAAGGAACAATATGCCACATAAGTCCCATGTGACATAGTAGTGCCTAATGACGAGGGATCAGACTAGTCTACAGTTGGGTAATAAGGAGGATCAACGAATGCAAGCTGGTCGATGGTGACAATGTTTTCGTTATGAGGGAAATGCATCACACGAAAAAGCGTAGACACCACATCATGCATAGCATAAATGTAATCACATCCAAGGATCATATCAAAGTCCACAGGGTCCTTTAAAACCATAAAATCAATTAAGACTATTTTTCCACCCAAGGTAACAAGTGCCTGACGGAGGAATCCGATCGGTTCACTAGGTCTTTTATCGAAGGTCAATGGCCAATTAACAGCTGGAATAACATTAGGGAAACCCAAATCTCTCCAAGCATAAGCGGATAAGATACTAACAGAAGCACCTTCATCAACAATGCATCGATTAACCGTATGGTTCCCGATATCAACCTTTATCTAGAAAGGTGTCGAAGAAGGAAGACGAGGCTCAACTAGACTATTCCAATCAAACGAAACAATCCTAGGGCTTGGTAGGGGTTCACATGGCACAGATGAAGTGCCCCCTTTTTCAGGAATATCCAAACTGGTAATGCAGAAGACTTCAGCAGTAGGTGCATCAATATCCGAAGGACTAATGGGATCGGTCGAAGATTACATCGATTCGATCACTTCACTCTCCGAAGGAAGAGTGGGGTCGACCAAATATTGCATTGGTTCAACCAATTTATCAACCAAAGGTTGATCTGAATGTAGGGAATCTATAGACAACTCAGGAACAGAGGTTCCTTCAGACATGGACCACACTCTTTGTGCCTTTGGAATGGCAGGGCATCGGTGATTAAGGTGATCTCCCTTACAAAGTTTACAAGGGAACTTTGGTTTCTGTTCTATAGGTTTAGACTCCTTTACAACGTCAGTACTCCCAGCATGACTAGCATTGGCTGACAGCTTGCCCCCAGCATGACTCACAGAGGCTGGTTGCTCAGAAGCATCAGAATTTTGAACTAAGGACCACACTTTTTGCAGTTCTGGAAGTACATGGCACAAGTAAGTAAGGTGATCTCCCTCGCAAAACTTACAAGGGAACTTAAGCTTCTGTTTGTTTGGTTTGTTGACAATGTCAACTCCCTCAGCATGACTTGCAGTGGCTGATCTAGTGTCTCCACTATGACTCACAGGAACTGGTGACTTGTCATTAATATGACTAGCAATGATCAATGACGTGTCCTCAACATGACTAACAGTGGTTGAAGACAAACTTTCAGTATGATTTTCAGTGACTAAAAGTTTTCTCCCATCATGACCTCCAGAGGCTGGGTAGGTTCCCCATGCATGACTTGCAGAGGAAGGGTGTTTGCCCCCAGCATGACTTGCAGAGGCAGGGTGCTTGCCCCCTTGTTTTGGCATCTTCTTCCTATTCTTCCTCCGTCTATTCCTTTTATACTGCTGGCTACTAGTATTGCTACTTTCGCCACATGAGGTAGAAGGAGGAGGAGAATATGTTACTGGCAAGGGATGCACAGGGTTCTGATGCTCTTGATTTGAGGTGCTCACAAAAGAAGCGTCAGGAGCATGCAAGGCATTTGGAGTGGAAAACAACCAAACCGGCAGCCCAATAGTGAATCCAGGAAGATTCAGAGTAGCCATTAAGGGAGCACCAATGTTTCCAATGAATGGAACAGCACAAGGATCCCCCAGAATAGGGGTACCTTGATTGGCACTCACCGAAATGCTAGACATAGTTTCCTGCTCAAATGAACAAGAAGTTCTCTAAGGCAAACTAAAACAAGTAGCACAAAGAGCACACCACTAAAAAGGTCCTAGGTAAATCAAACCAGGAAAACAGATGCCTTCCGAAGAAGATTCTAGGATGATGAGGGCCCAGAACAGATCAACGAAGGATGAAGAACAGTTACCCGGGGTCCACAATACAATGACTAAGGGTGCAAGCGCTGGAATCACCCAACCGCCCTCCCAAAGACCTGCAAGGGATTTCCTCCCACGTCTGTCCTAGGTACAGCAGATATACCCTCTACTGTCACCTGTGTATGAACCTAAAGTTAGATACTAAGGATACCACGACACCGAAAACTCCTAAGGGAATAGTCGCTGGTCGAATCAGAAGGCATGTGCAGGGTAACTGAGCCCGAAACTCAAAAGAGTCCCCATACGCGATCCAATCCTGGTATATGCTCGAAACAGAAAGTAGGAGGAGTATTCCCAACAATCTGATCTCACAAGACCTACTACATAGATCCCAGGCAAGCTTTGAGTGAAATGGATTTACCTATGATAGTCGAACTACGATTTTTACGTAATGTGTGATCTTGGGTGGTTTAAGGTGTTTTAAACCCAAGATCCTAACCAAGACTAGTTGATGTAGTGTAACCTAGAAAAGAAAATGTTACTAGTAAATTTTATTAGAGTTCATTTTAAAGGTTACTTGCTTACTCAAAAAGGTAGTGGGTGTGTGAGAGTGGTTATAATAGAGATAGAGTACTGAAAATGAAATATTTACCACCAAACAAATCTTTTTCTTTTCAATGCAAGTCTTAAAATTCTGATCTAGAATGCAAGTGCAAATGCAATTTTTAATATTTTGAATGCAAAAAGGTAAAATAGAGTCTAAATGTACAAAACTAAACTCAAAACCTAAGAATGTAGCTACTCAAGCAAATAGGTATGCAAAAGAAAACTTGTTCTTTTTTATGCAAAGCACTCTAAACTCTTTTAAGCCACTTCCAAGGTACTCTATTTAGAAAATAAATCAAAATTCTTTATGCTTTTTAAAGGTAAGAAACAAAATTGAAACTAACCTACTATCAAAGCAAACCAAAGAAACTTTCAGGTTCTCTTTATGAAACAGTAAAAGCTACCAAATATGACTTTCAAATTCTTATCGATGTAAGCATGCCAACCATTGGGAAAAGAGTAAAAAACTACTTTTAGACCCAAATGAAGCAAATGACCTACGAATAAGTATGGTTTGGTAAATTCAGGTCTGCACATAAACAATGCAAACAAGGTTTTGAACAACAGCCAAAACACTTGAGCTTTCACTACAAAAGAAAACTAAAAAGCATAAGGGAGGATAAAAAACCAATCTAAAAGAGAAATTTCACTCAAATAGATACAAACAGGGTCAAGAAGACTCAATAGGTTTCAAATCCAATGGTAATGGGGTAAGCAAGTTCAGTCAGACACAAATTAGGGTACAAAACACCAAACGGGTCCACAACCCCCCAACTTGGGTCAACAAACCCCAAAACTTTCCAAACAAGCCCAAATTGATCAAAAGAGGTTCAAATCATGAATGTAAGATCAGTACAAGGATGGGAGACCACTTACACTGGTTTAACTCAGACCTAGGGTCATCAGGGACCCCAAAAAATGCAGCCATAGCCCCCATATTTGGGTCCACAACCCAAAAACTAAAAAAAAATCAAACCCATATTTTGAGCGCTACTGTGTATGAAGGAAACTAGCGCCCATAGCAGGATGGGTGCTACTATGTAGAGTAAAATTAGCGTATGGGCACTGCTGTGTGGTACAAACAGTAGCATACAGGTGGAAAAAGTTGGAAAAATGGGGTTAACACCACCACACCTGGGTCCACAAGGGTTTGCAAGGGCTGGGAAGGGTCTGTAAAATCCCAACAGGGTCAAACAAATCCTACTAACATCAAGAAAATGAACAAATACCTTCAAACAAAACTAAGGAAATGACCTTGGATACCCCTAAGCAGTTAGGCTTTTCCCCAGCGGAGTCGCCATTCTATTTTGGGGGAAAATGCACCTATAGTTCAGGGGAGAAACTACCAACTTACGGTGATAAAGATAGACTTACAAGCATTCTGCAAGTACAAAAAATAAATGAAGAGATTAGGGTTTAGATATGTAGGCACCTTATTCAGAAGGTTGATCCTAGCTTTTCCTCCCTCGCTCTTCAATGCTTATCTATTGTTGCAATGCCCAGACCTGCAAAACAACTTGATACCGTTCTCAAACACATTTGACTACATATATAAGATTGATATTCATAATAGAAGAAGACATCAAACTATAATCAAATAGTAATCAAATCTAAGACACATTAATAGGTCATATTTGGAAAGGAAAGAACGTCTGATCTTTATTGATGAATGAAAGAAAGTACATAAAGTTATACCTTCCTTCAAGCTTGGCACTTCACGAAACCTAGATTCAAGGTCTCCTGCTTCTGTTCTCCAAGGATCCCAGCCTCTAATCAACTGTGCTAGGGTTTACCAAAAACTAAGCACAAGAGAGGGGGATGAGGGTCTCCATTCCTCCAGCATAACTTTGTAATTGGGCTTAGTCCCCTCACATGGCCCTTCTACCTTCCTTATATAGTCAGTGAGGAAGAGGAAAAGAAGTTATAACTGCTCAAGAGGTTTCCCAACCAACTTAACTTACTCGAATTTCAAGATTTTGACCAAAACAGGGGTGTACGCTACTCTACAGTATACAAAGTCGCGTACACACGCTACTATTTCAATAGTGGAGTCGTGCTCAGTAGGGTATACACACTACTATCATGCCTGTGTACCAGCGCTCATGTTAAAAAATGGCCAAAAACAGGCTTTTCTGCTCATTTTCAGGAGATGGTTTGGTCTGGAAAAATGTTCCTAAGGGTCATATACATCAAATGGGTCAAGAATGAGGTAATTTCAACCATTTTTAGTGTCCCAAATGACTCCTCCATCCACAAATGTCCTGTTGTGTGACTAAAACTTGATCTCAAGAAGTGTCGTCATGCGACCAAGGGAAGCAAGTGTCATCACGGATGGAGAGGTGTCATTTCAGGCTATAACATGTTCCTTGACGACCTCTACAAAAGAGGCCTAAGTGAGATTGGAATATTCAAACAATCCACACTCGTCTGATGAGTTTTGCTCACAATAAGTTTCCCACCATTTTTTGACATGGGGGACGGCCTTGAGGAGTGCAAAGACGATCTTTTCCCTGTCGGAAAAATTGTGGACAGAGAAATACCCTTCTAGTAGACTCAACCATTTATCTATGGCATCGGCATTGATCTGGCCATCAAATAAATGGATATCAAACTTAACTTGTACCTTGAAGGGAGTCGCATCTCCAAAACGATTGCCTGTCGAAGGTGTATCTATTTCCATCGGCATGCGTCGAAGGATCTGGGTGAAATTGTCCATCGTCTCGTTCCTCTATTGTGCGAGGGATTCCTTGAGAAATGACTTGATAGGATCTACTACTCCATCGTCTCTCTTTTCTTTTGCCATGGGAGGCCATTTGGGGCAGCGAGAGTGGTCTTCCCCAAGTGAAACTAGTTCGAGACCCAACTCTCTATATCCTAACCTCGTCTGGGACATGCACCGACTAACAATCAAAGAGCAGACCGCTCTGATACCACTGATCCGGATATATATACAAGAAATAAATAAGATAGCATACACAGAATCATTTATAGAGATATATTGCAAACAACATAGTGATACAGTAAACACATATTCTATTAAATAGTGGAAGAACAGACTGTAAAATACAAAGCTAGAATGGTGGTAGCTATCTCTGAGAAGAGATGTGGCCGCTATGCTCATTTGTGCCAACACGAATACAAAGAGAGGCCAAAAGGTCCTATTTATCATAAGAATGAGGAAAAGAATCCAAAAAATCCCAAAACCTAACCCTAGGAGATGAAGCACCAAAAGTCATGTGGGCCCCATTTGGGTAAGTTAGTATATCAAGTTCCCGGGGTCATAACTTTTGCATACGATATCCATTTGGGGCGTACAATAGCTCGTTGGAAAGATCTATTCAAGGATTACGAAAAGGGTCAACAAATCTCAAGTCCAACATGTCATCTGAATAGGCACGCAGAATCCATATTTGCTCGGGAATTCGACGTCAAAAAAATGTCATTTAGGGCCTCAAAATGGGACCAGAAGTTCAGGACCCGAAAAAATGCTAAAAATAGTAATTTTCCAACAAAAGACTGTTTTGAGCTAGTAGGAAGAGGTGGGCTGCCACCGATATCCACCTGGATCAATCCTCCCTCCTTAGGAAGCAATGGTCTCCATTGCGTTAAATCCCTTATCATATGTCGAACTATGTGTTGAGTTGAGCTCCTGGTGCGGTGCTTGCTGAAGCAGAAAGGTTGCATTTCTTGGAAATCTCCAGAGGGTTGTAATTGTTGTTGTTGGATGTGTTAGAGCTATTCAACAGTTTTGTGGTATCCTTATTCTACACTAGTGTGAATGTTTTCTTTTTGGGTAAGCACCTTGAATGTGTGGCCTTGCACTGCAAAGGTACTCGAATAGGCGATGCTGCACTAAACTTCTACTTTAATTGTTTCTCCTAAGTAGAGGGATAATGGGCAGAGGTTGTGGATGTCTCTGCGATATGATGTTCTCCTTCAGTGGAAATTGCGAATAGGGAAAATTTCCCAGTTTGGGAGATTATCTTCCTGCCTTGCTTGGTTGGGGTAGCTGCAACTATCTCTGGTATCCAATAGAGTTGTCCTCCCAAAGTGGCAATGACACTGCGAGGTCGTGATTCATATACAACATGACGCTTCCACATATATGGCTATCCTGAAAGAACATCACATACTTCAAGTGGGGCCACATCACACAATACCTCATCTTTGAAGGGCTTGATGCCATATGGTAGGCGACATTGGTGACTGGCGCGGATCCCTCGTCCTTGGCTTAGCCATCCAATGGTGTATGTTTGTGGGCGTGGTGTTATTGGTAGCTCTAGTCTCTTGATGACTTCTACTGAGATCAGGTTCTTCTGGATACCACTATCCACAACAAAGTGTAGGGAATTTCCCTTCACCCACATCTGTGAGTGGAAAAGGAGCTCCTCTGCCTCCGACTCTTCAGGTTCCTCTGGTTGAATTTCTGTGGTGGAAAGAACATCACAAGGTTCTGCATCAATGATCTGCTTCCCTTTTAGCGTGGCTGTGAAATTAGTTTCTGAGTCAGAATCGGAACTGGGATCTGATTCTGAAACATTGATCTCAGCCACCAATGATTGTTTTGATCGCCATTCATCAGTGTTGTTCCAGGGGCTTTTGTGGAAATCACACCACTTCTCAGTGTCCTTCTTTGTCTTTTTGTTACCCTTCTTTGCTTGTGGTTGGGACTAGTTTTCCTTTCACTGCCCCATGTTATGCAAACCAGAGTTTCCCTTGCCCTGCTTCTACGCAGGTCCAAAGTCACGCTTGTTCTTTTGCTGAAATTTCTACTCAATTTTGATAGCATATCGATAGGAGGATCCGAATGAAGAGATTTCCAGGAAATCCATCTCTGTTCGTATGTATCGGTGTAGGCCACTGCGATAGTTCGGTACTAGGTGTCGCTCGGAGTCATTGATACCTAGATTTGTGTGCAAGGTATGAAATTTGTTATTGTACTCCGACATCGTTTGGTCCCTCTCTTGGTGCAGAATGGTCCATTTTGTGTACTAGTCATCATAGTTTCCAACAGGTTAATATTGTTCCTTGACGGCACCTATAAAAGAGGCCCAAGTGGGATTGGAATATTCAAACAATCCAGACTCGTCTGATGAGTTTTTATCACAATAAGTTTCCCACCAATTTTTGACATGGGGGACGACCTTGAGGAGCACAAAGATGATCTTTTCCCTGTCGAAAAAAATTTGGACAGAGAAATACCCTTCTAGTAGATTCAACCTTTTATCTATGGCATCGGCATCAATCTGGCCTTCAAATAAAGGGATATCAAAGTTAACTTGTACCTTGAAGGGAGTCACATCTCTGAAATGGCTGCTTCTCGAAGGTGTATATGTTGCCATCAGAATGCATCGAAGGATCTGGGAAAAATTATCCATCATCTCATTCCTCTATCGCGCGAGGGCTTCCTCGAGCAACGACTTGATAGGATCTACTGCTCTGTCGTCTCTCTTTTCTTCCACCATGGAAGGACATTTGGGGCGGTGAGAGTGGTCTTCCCCAAGTGAAACTAGTTCGAGACCCAACTCTCTGTATCCTGACCTCGTCGGGGACATGCACCTAAAAACAATCAAAGAGCAGACCGATCCGATACCACTGATCCAGATTTATGCAGAAACGAAATAAGATAGCATATATAGAATCATATATAGAGATATATTGCAAACAACACAGTGATATAGTAAACACATATTCTATTAAATAGCGGAAATAGAACAGACTGTAAAATACAATAGCTAGAATGGTGGTAGCTATCTCTAAGAAGAGATGTGGCTGCTATGCTCATTAGTGCCAAGATGAATAGAAAGAGAGGTTGAAAGGGCCTATTTATCATAAGCATGAGGGAAAGAATCCCAAACATCAAAAAACCTAACCCTAAGAGATGAAGTGCCAAAAGTCATGTGGGCTCCATTTGGGTAAGTTAGTACATCAACTTCTTGGGGTCATAACTTTTGCATACAATATCCATTTGGGGCGTACAATAGCTCGTTGGAAATATCTATTCAAGGATTACAAAAAGGGTAATCAAGTATTGAGTCTAGCACGCGAATAGGGTAGGCACACAACACCCATATTTTCCCGAGAATTCGACGCCGAAAAAACGTCTTATAGGGCCTCAAAATGGATCCGAAAGTTCAGGACCCGAAAAACAGCTAAAAATAGTAATTTGCCAAAATTACCAGAAGACTGTTTCTATCCAATAGGAAGAAGTGGGCCGACACCGATATCCACCTGGATCAATCCTCCCTCCTTAGGAAGCAATGGTCTCCATTGCCTTAAATCCCTTATCATATGTCGAATTGTGTGTTGAGTTGAGCTCCTGGTGCGACGTTTGCTTAAGCGAAAAGATTGCCTTTCTTTGAAATCTTTAGAGGGTTGTACTTATTGTTGTGGATGCGCTGGAGCTATTCAAAGGTTTTTGTTTTTGTGGTATCCTTGGTCTGCACTGGTGTGGATGGTTTCGTTTTGGGGAAGCACCTTCAATGTGTGGCCCTGCACTGCAAAGGTACTCGAATAGGTCATGCTCCAATGAACTTCTATTTTTCTTGTTTCTCCTGAGTAGAGGGATAATGGGAAGAGCTTGTGGATGTCTCTGCGATATGATGTTCTCCTTTAGTGGAAATTGCAAAAAGGGAAAATTTCCTAGTGTGGGAGATTATCTTTTTTCCCTTCTTTGTTGGGGTAGGTGTAACTATCTCTGGTATTCAATAGAGTTGTCCTCCCAAATTGACAATGACACTACGAGGTCGTGATTCATATACAGCATGATGCTTCCACATATATGTTTGTCCTAAAAGAACATCACATACTTCAAGTGGGGCCACATCACACAATACCTCATCTTTGAAGGGCTTGATGCCGTATGGTAGGTGACATTGGTGACTGGCGCAGATCCCTCGTCCTTGGCTTAGCCATCCAATGATGTATGGTTGTGGGTGTGGTGTTATTGGTAGCTCTAGTCTCTTGATGACTTCTGGTGAGATCAGGTTCTTTTGGCTACCACTGTCCACAAAAAAGTGTAGGGGAATTCCCTTCACCCACATCTGTGAGTGGAAAAGGTGCTCCTCTGCCTCCGACTCTTCAAGATCCTGTGGTTGAATCTGTGTGGTGGAAACAATGGCACTAAGTTCTGCATCAATAATCTGCTTCCCTTTCCGTACGGCTGTGAAATTAGGTTATGAGTTAGAATTGGAACTGAGATCTGATTCTGAAGCTTTGATCTCAGCCACCAATGATTGTTTTGAGTGACATTCATCAGTGTTGTGCAAGGTGCTTTTGTGGAACTCGCACGACTTCTTTGTGTCCTTCTTTGTCTTTTTGTTACCCTTCTTTGCTTGTGGTTGGGACTGGTTGACCTTTCCCTGCCCCATGTTATGCAAGCCAAATTTTCCCTTTCCCTGCTTCTGCGCAGGTCCAAAGTCACGTTTGTTCTTTTGCTGAAATTTTTGCTCAATTTTGATAGCTTATCGATAGGCGGATCCAAGTGAAGATATTTCCAGGAGATCCATCTCTATTCGTATGTACCGGTGTAGGCCACTGTGATAGTTCAGTACTAGGCTCTGCTTGGAGTACTTGATACCTAGATTTGTGTGCAAGGTATGAAATTTGTTGGTGTACTCCAATACTGTTTGGTCTCTCTCTTGGTACAGAATGGCCCATTTTGTGTACTGGTCATCATAGTTCCAACAGGGTAATATTGTTCCTTGACGGCATCTATAAAAGAGGCCCAAGTGGGATTGGAATACTCAAAAAATCCAGACTCGTCTGATGAGTTTTTATCACATTAAGTTTCCCACCAATTTTTGACATGGGGGATGGCCTTGAGGAGTGCAAAGACGATCTTTTCCCTGTCGAAAAAATTGTGGATAGAAAAATACCCTTCTAGTAGATTCAACCATTTATCTATGGCATCGGCATCAATATCGCCTTCAAATAAAGAGATATCAAAGTTAACTTGTACCTTGAAGGGAGTCGCATCTCCGAAATGGCTGTTTGTTGAAGGTGTATCTGTTGCCGTCGGCATGCGTCGAAGGATCTGGGAAAAATTATCCATCGTCTCGTTCCTCTGTCGTGCGAGGGCTTCCTCGAGCAATGACTTGATAGGATCTACTGCTCTGTCATCTCTCTTTTATTCCGCCATGGGAGGCCGTTTGGGGCAACGAGAGTGGTCTTCCCCAAGTGAAACTAGTTCGAGACCCAACTCTCTGTATCCTGACCTCGTCGGGGACATGCACCGAGAAACAATCAAAGAGAAAACTGCTCTGATACCACTAATCCAAATTTATGGAGGAACGAAATAAGATAGCATATACAGAATCATATACAGATATATATTGGAAACAAAACAGTGATACAGTAAAGACATATTCTATTAAATAGCGAAAATAGAACAGACTGTAAAATACAATAGCTATAATGGTGGTAGCTATCTCTGAGAAGAGATGTGGCCGCTATGCTCATTCGTGCCAAGATGAATACAAAGAGAGGCCAAAAGGGCCTATTTATCATAAGTATGAGGGAAAGAATCCCAAACATCCAAAAACCTAACCCTAGGAGATGAAGCACCAAAAGCCATGTGGGCCCCGTTTGGGTAAGTTAGTACATCAACTTCCCGGGGTCGTAACTTTTGCATACGATATCAATTTGGGGGGTACAATAAGCTTACTCATCATCTCATCGTCCGAATAATCCCCAACATTGGAAAACTTGGGAGTAGCCTCGGTTCTGATATTCGTCTTGTGGAGCTGCAATGGTTGACTGAACGGATTACTTGGTGCAGCAGGTGGGACCACATCGCGACTTCCTTCAGATTCGAGAATGTTAACATTCTGGGGATCATAATCGTCCTCTGGGACACCATTGATGTTGAAGCACTCCATGAGAGACTGCATCTGGAAATGTGTGTGTGGGTCGACAGGGTAGGCCGCCAGAACAACCTGGAATACCATGTCGTAGATGAGCTGCAGGGCATTATGGACATCAAGGTTAGCATCCGCAAAAGTTAACGTATGAGTGAAACAGATCGTTAACTCCCCCATGTTGTAATGTCTCGGTGCAACTTGGCTGCAGTGTACCACGAGCGCAGTATCTCGTCCAAAGTATGGACAAAAGCATGGACCCACTCATCTCCGGGTCGCGCTACCCATAAGCGTCGGCATTCCATCACATGATCACTGGGATCAATCCAGCCATCATACTTGCTAGTATGATAAACCTCAGTATCACTGAACTGAACCATCATCAACCTTTGACACTATGACCAACCTTTAATGAATTTCTTATGTGTCGCCCACTAGCGAGATGGAGCAGCCTTCAGTGCTTCGTCCAATGCCAGCAATCGTTGTGGTTCTGAGACGCGGTCTTCAAACTCTGCTAAAAAGGTGGCTAGGCGAGGAAACCCTTCATAGATAGGAAATGTGATCGTTTATGTCGCAACATGACATAAGGATTGCGTAATTAAGCCACATTTCCGGAATGGTACTTCATGCATTCGGTTCTGCTAATGTTCTAATGCATCGTTAGAGTCGGAAGACGTAGAACTCTCTCTGCACCACTCCAACTCACCGTAGGCGGTAGGATGAATATAATATTCATAAATATTGAATACATGGTCCCATCTAGCGGGATCATCATCTCTTATAGGTTCAACATATCGGCGTCCTTCAGCCGGATCAAACGGGACTATGACCCTGAAATCGTTATTCTCAAAGGTCATCATGCGCTTCTTGAAGTTGATGACAAATCCACTATCGTAAGCACATCCAATCCCTAAGAGCGTCAGATAAGAGCTTCCTCCCTCAACCAATTCAATAACATCAAAGTCAGCATAATTCTTCATGCCCTCAATATCAATCGTGAGCCACAGAACACGCCCAATGGGTATTAACTTCACATGGTTAGCCAACCAGAGCTGCACAGGAGACTAGCTCGATGGGGGACTCCCCATCTTCTGCCACACCTTCTTGGTTAAGATGTTAACATCTGAACCAAGGTCAAGAATCACAGAGTCAACATCATATTCACCAATCTGAATATTCATTCGCATCTCCTTGCCAGTCTTCCGTTGCTATAGGGAGTTGACTACTGACTCCTTCTGTCCTTTCGAAAATAACTGCAACCATCCCTCAATCTCAACTAGGGCAGTCGGGTCTCGTGCCAATGACAGATAGCTTTCAAGGAACTTTTGCAATGTCCCCAGTGGTGGTGGCCAGTCAGCATCTAATGTAGTATCAAAGATAGGTGGCATATCGCAAACAACAGCCTTACCGTGATCTTTCTCCAAAGTGCGACGTGCCTCCAAGAATGTCTCTCGCTCCATATCAATGTCGAAGGGTACTGTCTTCTGACTAGCCAACCGAATCAGTGGTCGCAAACCATCTTCCCCAGACATCTTGCCTCCATGAGTGACAACAGCCACCGAAGCATCTTGTGGTCACAGTTCTACAGAAATGGTCGCAATATTTGCACCCTGCATCTAGTTCTGCTACAAATTCCCTGGTTGATTGATATTTTGATTGGCGTTCGACTGTGGTCGCGGGGGCTAGTTCTATACGGGTTGCTTCACCGGGTTCTGTACTGGTTGTTGTGGCTGGGCCTAATTTTGTAGCTACGGAGCATTCCCAGCCTGCCATCATGCAATCAACTATGGACAATTCTCAACCATATGATCATTACCAAAACAAAACATACATTGATTCTGTAGCAGTGGGCAGTCACGCTAATAATGCCCCCATACCCCATGGTGGTAACATTGAACAGGTCCCTGACCACCTCGGCCTCCTCCTCCATGACCAAATCCGCCACTACGTCCACCCATGTATCCTCCTCAGTAGTCGCCCTGCTGTTGGTACTAAGGTTGGTTAAACTATTGCTGCATTGGTGCTGGTGGAATCCCTTGCCCTTGTGGTGCATATTGCGGTTGCTGTACATACTGTGGCTATGGGGGAGTCATCTGCATCGGAGTGTATTGCGGCATGAACTGCTGCGGTTTCTATTGTTGTGGTGCAAACTGCATCTGCGGTTGCGGTAGCGGCTGGGCTACCTGTGGTTGTAGTTGTGGTTGTTGCACAGGATGTTGATCGTCCTTGACATAGAATGCATCACACATCCTCTCCTGTAGCAACCCATATGCATGGTAATCCTTGTCATCGTGACCCACCGACTTGTAGAATGTGCAGTAAATATTTCACGGGGTTGTGACCATTTTCTACATATATGGGCAATTATCGTGATTGTGCCCAAACACGTGACAAATGCGACACCATGACATACTGTCGCCATTCAATGGGTTTGGCGCTCCTGACACCAAATAATTACAGAAATCCAGGTAATTATCCTTTGTATGCCCTTCTCCTCGGCATCGCGTACACCATACTTCATCGCACTGTTCCTTGTTCTTCTTCAAATCTTGCAACTGTATAGTCAGGTTAGGGAGCTTTGTCTGTATCTGCGACATCCCAGTCACATTATCTCCAATCGGTGATGCCTCCAATCGCATTGCAATCTCTAGAGCTTCACTAGGCGTCGATATGTTTTGTTGCATCAGCGGCAGCCGAATGTGGGGTAACAACGCTGCAATGAACCATTCTTTATGTTGGACGGCACTCATATCGAAACTAACCTTTTCTATCAACATCTTGAATCGTTGGTCGAAATCCCATACTGTCTCATTGGGATACTGCTTAATTTCCTTCAATTCAGTAATGTATTGAGCCTTTGACTTAGGTCGTCAAAATTCAGCAATCAGCCCATCCCAAATCTCATTCAATGACTTCTCTGGGGTCCCCGTAGGGACTAAAATAAACTTCATGAACCAATCTAATGCAAGACCTCACAGAGTCGTGGCTAATTGTCCTTTCTTAACATTGGCATCAGTGATCTATTTCATGGTCCAGACCGCTTTACACAAAAACCAATACTATTCTGGGTTGTCTGTCGCACTTCCGTGGAACAATGGTAACTTAGCATCATCGCTCGCCATTCTGGACTTCCTTCCTCCTGTCATTGTGCTACTACCAATCAACTTCTGCGGAATTGACGAACTTGGCGGTGTCGAAGTAGTATTTCTTATTGTTTGAGAGTCAGTGAGCGGAGGTGTGGGTACGTTGGTGCTGGGGTTTGGTCCTGCCTCTATCCTGGGCGTAGCCTAGTCGTCCCTATCAGGACTGTGAGGTTGCTTCATCCCGTGTGGTCTTCCTTCACGGTTTTGCGGTTCGATCGCAGCAGGACCTTCTCCCATGCTCTACCTCTTCTCCTATCAAAACCTCGCTCCTCCTCTTGTAAGACCACTCTCTTCCTCGGCTTCGCTCACATTCTCCTCATGGTCTACACCCATCTACCCCTCACCATTCCATGTACCGTTCCCCAGCAGTCACGATACCCACAGCCTCCGCCCACCAGGTTGTCTACTGATCAAGGTGCATCTTTAATATACCCTTTTCATAGATTAGCATCTTAATCGACAGTTGGAGCGACAACAGAAACCTTCCCCTTGGTCCTCGGAAGAAGTATCTTTCAGCTTCACTATAGGATTTATTCATGTCGACTACAAATTCAGTGATATATCCTTCCAAGATGCTATAAAACCAAAATTCAACAGCCCACGATGCCTTATTATCGACTTCCTGCAGCTCCTGAATCAATTCCGGGGTCCAAGTCGTCGGCTCACCACCATGGAAGTTCTTCTTCTAGAAGATCAGCTTTGACAACCATTCATATAGAATGACCGAAAATTCACAGAAAAACCATTCATGCGGACCATCCTGAATATATATCCCTAGCCAGTGATCTACTATCAGTCGCGTGTTCTAGATTTCTTCTTCAGCAAACTCCTGTAGCTTCTGATCGAACCATTTTTGTATCTCCAGCTTTGTTGGGTGCCAAAACATGACCTCCTTCTACTCTGCACACGGTCCCGGCAACAGAGCCATTTGTTGACAAATGCGACCTCGGTCAACAGGGGTTCGCCTCACTGTTGACACATACCGCAGTCTCCCTAGGCACCGGCCTGGGTAGGTTTGAGCCCACCCAGCAACACCCGCAGAGCAGATGAGGTCTCACCTGAGGCATCTAGGAAGAGTAGACAGAACCATGTTTCTGCCGATGGAGGAGGAAAGTTGTGGCTACACTAACTAACTCTATCGCGGTACTTAAACAGAAACTTTAAACATTCAGCAAGGATTTATAACATATTATCATCACATTCAACATGGAACACATTACTTAATCACAACATTTATCGTCATAGCAACAGTAAATAGATATTGCATCAAACAAAATTCATACATCGCAACATTGCACCAAGATCGTACCAAAACATCATCATTATATTACTGTCGCAATCATATACCAGAAGCAAAATAGAGATCTCCGTATACAATCGTTCTTCTTTCTCTATTCTCTTATTCCCCTGCTTCTTTCCCTCTAACACTTACAACTCTTATCTATTTATAGGCTTCCACCATTACAATACTTTTCCACTTACAAACAACTTCCTAACCGACATTGTGGACAATTGACCCAATATCTAATTGAATCGGTCCAAATGACCCCAAAAACCCGCATACCGCGGTACAACTAACTCACTATTACATAACATATGGTCCAAGTGACCCAAAACCCGCCAACTTCGGTATAAAATACTCCTTTCACGCCCTCATCCGTCATGTCGTAGCGTGGGTGGTACAACAACATTTCCCCATCAAACCACCTGCCAACAACAAGTCAAGGCCATCGACAAGGTCTTGAAAACTATGGTCCAACGAATGGTAGGTACGCATAAGTCCAACTCACATAATATGCTCTTCTCTGCACTTTGGGCTTATAAGACTTTCGTTAAAACCACCACTGGATTTACTCCTTTCCAACTAGTGTATGGTTTGGAGGCAGTCCTCCCTATAGAGTGTGATATTCCGTCTCTCAAGCTCACCATCGAACTTCTCCCAAACACTACTTCCAAGGAAGAACGTTTCCTCTACCTAGCTAAACTCGATGAAACTCTCCACGATGCCGCTCTTTCCAACGAAGCTCATAAGAAACGCATCAAAGCACAATACGAAAGGTTGGTAGAACCCTGTGCTTACAGCGAAGGAGATTTGGTCCTTACATACGACCAAAAACATGATAAGCTGGGGGCATGCAAGTTTGAGTCCATGTGGCATGGACCTTACATAGTAAAATGTGTTTTAGAGAAGGGAGCTTATGAGCTTGAAGACTATGACGGGATATCTTTGGGTGAGCCCCGCAATGGGCTCTACCTGAAGAGGTACTATGCTTGAGTCTTTCATGCATAAGTACTTTTGTATATATTGTACATGGCGTGCGTGTGTGTTTTCTGTGTGGTGTGACGCTTTGATTTCTTGCGTGTTTAGGTCTTGTTTCATTTCTTATACCATGTTTTGTTTGCGTGTGTAGATGGAAACTTGTTTTGGATTCGCGGATGGCGCCAGTCGGCATACCCACAACCTTGCTTCAGCAGCCTGGGTTCTCTATTCACCTATGGGCGAGCTTATCAGCTCAGGGGGAATGTGTCTAGGTTTCGCAACCAACAATGCTGCAGAATATCAAGTGGTCATTGGAACCCTAATTGATGCCATTTCTATGGGTATGGACCACGTTGTCATCCATTTAGACTCTCAACTAGTGGTCTCTCATCTTAACCGAGTTTACACCATCCGCAACCCCTTTTTACTCCGTCTATATCGACAAGTCCGTCTTATGGAAAGGTCCTTCGAGTCCATTCAGTACCTACACATTCCACGAGACGTTAACATAGTTGCCGACTCTATGGCCAAATTCATTTTAGATTGGTACTTTGCACACACATAAGCATATTCATGAACTGTTAAAAGTAGACACAACATGTAATTAATTCATTTTATAAGCAAGACCACATCATTCACTCATTCGAAACACATAATGTATAAATCGCTGGAATTTCTGTATATATATATATATAATCTCAAAAGGTAGTGCTGATACAAAAGTCTGAAGCGCGACGGATTTCAGTGAGTCTCTACAAAATCTAAAGCCTCGCAGCTTCCAGTAGTACAAAAATATGAGGCCTCTAAGCTCTAAGTACACACACAGTAACAACATATGGCCTATCACCTGGCCCATACAGGCCTAGGAGGTCTAGCATCCCTAGCCTGCTGAGTCTGGAAATAGTCGACTGCTCTTGCAACCTTGCGAAGTAGCGTGTTGAAGCGTGCAGTAGCTCCAACCGTGTGTACTTGCATGGGCCGCAACACCTCATCTACCGACAGCTCAAGAACGTCCAGTGTCAACCCACTCAGGTTGGCATAGACTCTATCCATCTCCGCGATGGCAGCGTGCACAGTCGGACCCACAACTGCTCCCTCTCCTCTCTCTCTCCTAGCAAGAAGAGAGGTCCCCACTAGTCGTACAGGCCCCACATTTCCACACACATGTTGTTCACCTCTTAGCACTATATCAAAAAAATCATAAATGCACAAAACTTAAAAAGTACAAGGGTCTTTTTTTCTTACCGAGCTCTCCCCATGCTGCTTCCTTTAGCAACGGCAAGTCTGGGTCATCCCTATTTATAGTAATACAAATTCTTTCCACCAATATGGTTAATGTGTGATGATATTGAGTAGTTTACCTGCTTAACTATTTACTTAGATCTCTTATTGTATAGATACTCTTTACTCATGTTGTGTTGTTCTTTGTGTCTTAACAGGTCTTGCAGCTGAGATCTGACAACCACTGGACATGGAGAAACATTCAGGAGAAAGGATTGCGAAGTAATAGGTAAGACATCTAGCACTTGATTTTTAAGTAGATCTAGGAAATCCATTTGTAGTCTGTTCTATTTGTTCTAGACTCACATTGAGCTAGGGATATCCAACTCACGTCTGCTCGAGTGGATTGTCCGTCAAACAAATATGGCGACCAGTCTGGGGATGTATACATTGAATATAATGGTGGTTAGATTTTAGGTGTAACACTCTTTCAATAAGAAAATGTACAGAGGATTAAATAACTTCATTCACAAGACATACTTAGAGCTTTGGTTTAATAGTGGTTTTGTTCACAACAAATTCTGATGTGAGTAAATAGACAAAGATGATTTAAATGCTAAATCTTTGATAGAGAAGGTAAAGAGTTGGTTTGCATATTCTTAGTGACATAAAAGAAGATTTAGGGTGGTAGGGAGGAGCAAGGGAAGACTATAAAGTCTTCTGTGCAAGTTGGTGCTTGTACATCTGGGAGTTATAGCTTCCATTCAATTGGTGCTGAAGAAACAGAAGTAGCAGTCTCATATGGGTTGGAGCTTAGATAAAATAGAATGTAAAAAGAAGTTGGAGCTTTCCTTTCATCCTAAGAAGTAGAGGTTTTTCCCTTTATGGAAAATCAGTGCCTCTGCATATTTTATGTGATTGAATATTGTTTATGTGTCTTATATTTAATTCTGTTATAACAATATACCTGCTATAAAGGAATGTGCATAGAACATCTCATATCATATTGATTGTCACACATCATCAAGGTTAAAAGGGAAAAAGAATGTAAAATTGTTTAAGCACAGTAATAACTGATTCAGCCCCCCCCTCAGTTATTTGAATACTTTCAACAATATGATGCGGTACATTGATACCATCTTATGATATGATTTATTGAAGTGTTATTGGTCATATGCATCTATGATGAACTAAAACTGTTACAAGAAATAAAATGATGTTGATAATATGGATCAATTGGCGATTGATGGGAAATACTTTCTATGAAATGTGTATTTTGCGAAATACTAACCTACAAGACACAAGGGCTATGGGATAGCCAGTTACTTGATCTGATATATGGGATAAGAACTTGTTCATGTACAGTAAAACCTTAGCATCCAAAAATGATGATACGATGACACGAACTGATAATCTCGATAGCAGCAAAGTATGAGTTGATAAGGGCGTAGGCCCAGTATGTTGAGAGGGATGGATGTGTTTCCCACCCTATGTTTCCATGATACCCGACGTCGTGGGAGGACCGTGCTGAGACATGCTCCCCATGTTGTTGCAATGACGATGGTCAGATGCCTGCTAGGAGAGGATAGGTCTGTTGTTTAGCCGACGCTATCTCTCTCAGGTTCTATGTGGTTAGGTCGGTGAGTCCGACATTCACTTTTGTACTAGCAGAGGAAGGATAGGGAGGATGCAGACGTAGGTTAGGATGGGAGGATATGTTAAAGTTAGTACTGTTGAGGGTTGGGTTTACCTTGATTCTGAGTTAGTGGTAGTAGGAACCCTTCCTTGTACTTAATTGATTAAACTAATGTAAACATAAAGATAATGATGTGAAATCTTAAAGGATTAATCGTTGAACAACGTAGGATGTAAAAGTATATATGTGCTTGTTTTGCATGCTTGGGGGAGATTACTATTATTTAGTTAGTAGGTATGTATAGGTGGGGAGCTGGTTGTCTATAGTACATTTCTGATTTGTGCATATGCTGGCCATGCATGCACACTTTTCACCTGTGCGCTAGTATCGTTATACAAATACTTAACATCGAATAATTGAATAAGTTGTCATAAGTAAATATGTTAATTATGCATTGACCGAATTCAATTAATGAATATTAACTTATTAGTTATGTGTAAAACAAGTCAATTAAGTTATGTATTAATTGTATGTAAACATTGTAATAAGTAAATTAAGATAAGTGTTGCCAATATGAAATGTCATTGATAAACATAAACTTTGGAAAGTTGTATTCTTTAACTGTTAACTGTGATTAAGTAAACCATTAAATGTACATTGTTTGTTGATAAAAATGTACTAGATTAGTGCTAGGGTACTTAGCAGTTAAACAAATAAATGTTGATATTGATATTTACCATCAGTTATTAATTAATATTGTATGTGTATTGTTATGTTTAGTATTAAACTAAAATTACTAATAATAAATGTGTCCATTACACAAAATCATAAATGAATATTTGGAATTATTCAAAATAATAAGTTAAAAATTCTAAAGATGCTTGTTTGAAAACTTGATTTGTGAATTATGTAAAGGTAGTATTAAATTATTAAAAAGGAACTAAGTAAATTAAGATAGGACTCCTCAAAATATAATATTAAAAAGGAAGTAAGTAAACCATTAAATGTACATTGTTTGTTGATAAAAATGTACTAGATTAGTGCTAGGGTACTTAGCAATAAATGTGTCCATTACACAAAATCATAAATGAATATTTGGAATTATTTAAAATAATAAGTTAAAAATTATAAAGATGCTTGTTCGAAAACTTGATTTATGAATTATGTAAAGGTAGTATTAAATTATTAAAAAGGAACTAAGTAAATTAAGATACGACTCCTCAAAATATAATATTAAAAAGGAAGTAAGTAAACCATTAAATGTACATTGTTTGTTGATAAAAATGTACTAGATTAGTGCTAGGGTATTTAGCAGTTAAACAAATAAATGTTGAGTTATTATTATTACATTAATTGGGATAATTATTAATTAATATTGTATTTGTATTGTTATGTTTAGTATTCAACTAAAATTACTAATAATGAATGTGTCCATTACACAAAATCATAAGTGAATATCTAGAATTATTCAAAATAATAAGTTAAAAATTATAAAAATGCTTGTTCAAAAACTTGATTTATGAATTATGTAAAGGTAATATTAAATTATTAAAAATGAACTAAGTAAATTAAGATAGGGCTCCTTAAAATATAATAACAAAAAAAAAACATCCATGTCGTACAAGTGATCCGAAAATAGATTTGAAATTTAATCCAACAACCTCTTTGAAATTGAAAGAGTCAACATGATGACAATTTAATTATTATCTTAATCAACATATTAAATAGATGATAGGGTTAATAATCGATTCACCATCTCATGGAGGTCCTAAATTACACATTTCAAGAATCATTAAATGGTTTACATTAAAAGCATTGAAACCAACCCAATTAGCCTTAACTATTGAACTTCTCGAGAAAGGTAAATGAAGGAGGAAAGGTATATAGGGAAGGGTAAAAGGATTAGAGGGGGGATTTATTGAGGGAGGATATTGGGAGTAAATTTGAAGGTAGCAGAAGAGAGATCTAAGTGAAGAAAGGAGTGGAGATCAGGAAGTACTGCTCTCGGGATTATCACTTCGTGAGCTCGGGGGCTTGGAAATCCTTTGATTTTCAAGGGCCAGCAAGATAATAGCTCGTGGGTAAGGTGCTTCATTCGATTGGTTGCTAAGCTCTACCAACAAAAATCGGGAAAGAATTCTACAACAAGCTACGGGACAATCTACAACCTTTGAGCACCTTCAAGAAACAAGTATTTTCCTTGTTAATTATTACATTAATCATAATTTAAAATTATGCTAAAACATATATATATGTGTTGAATCATAAATGAAAATTGATATTATTTTAACTCTGTAATGTTGATGCAAATAACCAGAAAGAAAAAATACATCTATAATAATAGGAAAAATAATAAATGATTAAATAATATTTTTATTTATTTATTCAGAAACAAGCCTATACAGAAAATTAGTTTAGAACCGTTGTCAAAGTGCTCCTTAAGGGGCCTTTATCATGCCTAAAACTAAAACAAGCATAACCTGAATTCTATGCAGAAATATGTGAGTAAAACCCCAAACTTTTTCCAAGTTGCGGTAACATTAGTTCACCTACATGAAACAAAATTGAATTAGTTAAGTTTCTGCACAAGAGGATATTTTTATTCTCAAAAATCACGTAAAAATTTTAACAAAATAGAATCAGTTAAGTTTCTGCACGAGAGGATATTTTTATTCTAAAAAAATCACGTAAAACTTTTTTTAGGAGTCAACTATTAATAGTTGATTAAACTGTAACAATAAAAAAATTTCATCTATCAATGTCACTCACAAAGTGAATTTGATCATAATCACTTACTCACGTTTTTTCAAAGAAATCGAACGTAATCTAAAGTTATTAGGTGCTCTAATAAAAGCAGGTTCTTTGTTGCATGAAATAGGGACTTTTCATGTGTACAAAACACTCAAAAAATTGTTTTTTTACGCCACTATCACCGCATGGAGAATTGAGACACTCCCACGAAATTTTGATTATTTAACTGTAATTTAAACCTGCTTCAAGCTAGCTTTTAAAATATAACATGAATCTTCATGACCAGGCAACTCTAACTTACTTATGGGCGCTTTCTCTTCTTACTTACCTTAGCCACTTCTTACTTACCTTAGCCACTGGATTAAGAATATCGCTGCTAGCTGGTTAGCTTATTGAGCTTGCTTGCTATATATATATATATATAATAAGTAAAAATAAAAATAAAATAAATAATAATGACAACAAAGATGGAAGAGGGTCGCAGGCACCCTCTGATTGTGTCGACCATAAACAATATGAAAGGCGTGCTGAACCTCACTTCTTGCAGCTCTTAAATAAAGGGAAAATTGATCTTTTTTTAAATACAGCCGGTAACTTCCACCAAAGTCTTAACATGTTACCTACTCCACTAACTTTTAGCAATAAATTAGATTTACTCAAACTTTGCTTTGTTTTAAAAAAAAATAAACAAAAAAAAAACTAGGTAAGCTTACCTGCCACACTTTCCGAATTCAAACTTTAAAAATAAACAGCAATGGCAACTCTAGGGGAAAAGGGTAAGCAAGAAGATGAGATGAACAACCTGTTGCTAACAACCCAAGGAATTTTGTAATTGGAAAAGATGGGTCACGCTAGTCTGATCAAATAGTTGTCTGGTACTTTTTCTGTGTAAAGACGCAAATGCTCATATGCAACACTCGCACTAAATTATATGCCAAAGAGACGCTATTGTAGAGAAATGCAGTGAAAAAAACAATTGTAGTAGAAGGAGAATGTGTTAAAGAACGTGGGATTTAAAATGATATAGCTACACTAATTGTGTTTTTCGTAGTTGACTATGAATTTAATAATATATTTTAGGATTTGGCTTAACATTAAATCCTACGACAACCATAACAATCCATGGCTAGTAGCATAGATAGAAGCCTTCCTCTGAATCACTAGAAAATGAATCCTCCTCCAGCTCACCGATCCATCTACAGTAGGGTTTATTTAGTCTTCCAATAAATATTGAATCGGGATGTAGGTGGAGGTTTTCGGCTCCTGCTCCTGCTATCCCTGCGACTGCCTGTGTCTCTGCTCTTATGCATGCTAAATATCTTCTAATAGCCCGGTCAAAAGATTTGTTTTGAAAGGAAACATAATTTTGTTTTAATAACCAGCAAATAATCGCACACATGCAACTAGCGTAAATACTAGACAAATTACATTCGTAAATTGGACTTTAAAAAAAAAACAGAAACGCAACTCAGCCCGTGGATGGGCAAAGTCCTGCCGCATGGATATCCAGGCTTTAGCTTACTTTTTATGGTGTCTGCGCGGGGAGGTCTTCTGCTAATGCATATTCTCCTCAAAATATATATATTATATATATATATATAGAAACCTAAAGTAAGACCTCAATATCAAACCATTCTGGAAAACCAAACCATTTAAGCACGAAATACCCGTAAATGAAACAACAACAAAATATATGTTCTGTGTCGGGTTATATTAGAGCTATCATCCATGAGCTAACAACATATAGACAAATTTGATCAACAACCAGCCAGAATAAGATCTAAGTGCATTGATTCCCACTGATAATCTGCCCCCCGAAAAAATAAAAATAATAATAAATCTACGCACCAGAGCACCAAGTGGAGAAGATTTTGCAAGTGGGGATCTCCGAAAATCAGAATTTGGTGGAAAGTCGTGAATCGGAAGAGCCAGTGGAGACTAGCCTCTGAGCTTAATAAATAGTGAGGCTTGCAGTCATCTTTCAAATTTAAATTTAGCTACTTAAACACCAACCAAGACACAGAGCCGAGCTCGCCATGACTGTTGTCAAGAGGCAGAGCACTACGCTGAACCTCTCGGAAACAAAAAAAACTCTCCGTCGCGCGCGGGGATGAGGAGGGCTGATTAAAAGAGGTAGACTGCCCTCCACCTAGGCTCCGGAGGACAAACACCTGGTGGCATGCGAGTCAACGCATGGCAGCCATACAGGTCGCCTCCTTGTGGGCTCCCTTAGGCGATTGGAGGGAAGGCGAGGTGAGTAGCAGGGTTTTCACGCGGAGGAGCAGCGGTGGATGGCTGGTTGTGGTAGCTGGCTATGCGTGGCGAGAAGGGGGAGAGATAGGTGGAGAGGTTATAAAATATAATAACTAGCATACCCCAAAGCTGGGGAAATGAAATGTCGACAATAACTTCAATATGTTGTAAAATGAGTGAAAGGTATGTGTATGTAGACAATAAAATTTTATAAAAGGGGCTAACTCAATGAGTTGTCATCATTATATAAGAAAGTAATAAAAGACAAACAATGGTGAACATTTGAGCCCAAATGATCTGAATTGGATCAATGTAGATTTTTCATTTATTTTTTCAAAAAATATTATCAAACATAATTGTTGTTCGTTAATTGCTTTCCTAAATATCTAATTATAGCCTTTGTTCACATTAAACCTCCCCCAAAAGACATTAAGTACTTTTTATTTAAACATGAAATTACTTGTCCACTTCTATGTGAAATATTTAAATTATATTCTCTCTATTTTTATTTTATTTTATGGTATTCAAAAGGATATTGTTGAACTCTACATGGTGAAGAATATTATGATGATTGGTGGAAGAGTGTTAAGAAGGAAATAGGGAAGGAAAATTTGGCTACTACAGGGCTTCTTGTGGTTGCGGAGGTTTTGGAGAGATTTGAAATTGTTTTTGCCAACCAAAATGAGCGGCTCTTCATTCTGGACACAATGTATAGGATGGATCTATATCTTAAGCAATGTAACGAAAGGGTCCAAGTTGTTCAAAAGGATGATGTTTAAAATGGAAGACAATATACAATTGATAGTGGCAACTTCCATCATGTGTTGTGCTCAAATGGAGCCTTCCAAGTTTCCCTTGACATGTGTATTGCACACTGCAATGATGAAAATTCTCAGAGAACGCAAACTGTAATTTTAAACGTTCTAATTTATTTTGGATTGAAATTAGTTAATATATATATAATTTCAAACATTCTATATTTTCAATTGAAATTAGTTAATAATATGTCACCTCCCTAATTTATTTAGATAACTATCCAATGATGATGTCATGACTTGTAATCTGCATTCATTTGAACCACGTCATGGGAAGTAATGGCTTTACCCATAAAGAGAGTAGTCTAAACTTCCACGTTTTGAAGCACTTTTCGTCATAAAGAGTGTAATCTAAGTCTTTTCAATTTTGATGCCCATCTTTAAAATTTAAATTAAGTGATAATGGTTAATGGATTTAGTTCACCTATTCAAATAATTTTCCTCGTGAAATTATCTCCTTTTTCAGTTTCGATGCCATAGTTGAAATTTTAATTCAGTGATGAAGGTTAATGGATCCAGTTAAATATTTTTTCTAATGTACCTTTAGTTAGATGGTTTCAAACACAATTACGGCCCACCGTCAGTTTTCAATTTCAATGATCAACATTGAAATTAAATTCAATGATTATGATTAATGGATTTAGTTCACCCCCCAATAATTTTTTTGATGAAATTTGAGCACACTTGGTCAAAGATCACACTACCATAGAAGTTGACCTCCCTAACTTTACCCGATTTCCCATGAAATTTAATAGACATTTTTAGGGATCCACAATGAAAAAATATGAGATTGAGTGCAAAGTGAGGTTTCTCTCAAATTAAAGTGATTTTGACTTGTAAATAAGTCTTTCCTTCAGTGTCACTTTGAACTAATGGCAAAGACTTCTACTGCTATGAAAGGTTAGGAAGATAACAAGACTGATATGAAGACATTAGAGTTTTGTTATAATTCTAAATCGAAGTACATGGGGAGATACACAACACACATTAGCCAGCAGGTGGGAGATGGGCGTTTCATAATAGAACGTGTGAGTAGCTAGGAGAAACACGCGGACGAGTACACATTGCAACTAAGCGGAGGCACCACATCATCCACATGACTTGGCAAGTGATGTTAGTAGGTGGATGAATCTGGAAGTGGCATGGAAAATGAAAAAAAATCAGGCAAAGGGGACAGTGACAAAGAAAACAACTGAAATTTCCCACGTAGAGTACAACCGGCAGGTACGCATGAGAAATGAAGGAAACCCACGCAACAGTTCAACAAAGTACTGCCACCAGGGAAAATAAAACTGATAACATGCAAAATTAGTTCAGTTTACCTCTCCACTCGGCACACAAAACTCTCGAGCTTTGGGCTTAATGAAATCAAATACAGTGCACACCCATGCAAATGGGATAAGCAATACATAGGCGGACACTTATCCAACGTACATGGTAGATAACACAGGTGGTTCCATCATGCAAAGACCCTTACAACTGCGTGGTGAGATGACAGTAGATTTAGATTACGTACAGATTAGGAGGTAGTGTGGTTATAAGCAAGAGTTATGTCTTCGACAGTGTTGAAAGTGCCCAACCAAATTCAAGAGCCCTTCCTAGTAGGATCTCTGATTTCTGCAGCGAAATTTCCCCACGGGCACTTCCTAACTCCTTTGTAGTTCCTGGGCAATATATGTTTCATCTCTCAATTCTTAGGAGAATGTGGATGTGGATTTACCTCTGCTCTTCTAATGGCACATACAGAAGAAGAAGAAGAATATGTAAATCCATTCTCATTGTGTTGTCATGTGGATCTGTTGCATCGATCTTTCCATGATCCCATGGTGACGAGACATTGGGGCTCACCTGTCATACTCCTACAAACAGTCAGTGGTTACGTTATCCCAATCTTCGTCATGGATGCACGGGATGAAAGACTGTGTGGGGATTTTGGTCAACACATTCGGGGAGCTGGAGTCTCCGTTCATCGAATACATAGGAAAGGAGATAGAGAAACCCGTTTGGGTGGCAAGCCCTTTTCTTCCCTCTTCTTCTTTCTCGGTTCAATCGGGATCATCTACTACTGTAACACATGATAGTTCCATCCGCAATAGGAAGAGCAGTATCGATAAAGATCAATGTCTGGAATGGTTGAATTCCAAGAAACTTGCATCGGTTCTCTATGTTTGTTTCGGTAATGAAGTCAGGCCATGAATGGTGGAAGAAAGTGGATGATGGAAAATTCCCAATTCCCAAATATGTGCCACTTGACCATAGGTCAATGGACAAACATAAACCACATAGGAGTTGTCTAGTTGTGCTACGATTTCGCTAGGACGGCTAAAGCTTTCGGTCACCGCTGGCCATCCCTCCGGAAATGTCAACTGAGTACTCGATAACTTCTGTCTCGTCAGGGCCCACCACTCCATCATTGTCCTCATTCCATCATGGAAACAGTCATCCACCTTAATGACATTAATGAAGGCTGGAAAAGGTGATCGTGGTTGGTGAATTTGAATGGAGCCAAGCCCTCCATATTTCACCCTTTGAGGTAGATCCGTCTGACTTTTCTATGGTTATTTTATTCTATGGTATTCAGAAGGATATTGTTGAACTCTACATGGTGAAGAATATTATGATGATTGGTGGAAGAG
Source organism: Larix kaempferi (assembly GCA_027924585.1). Classification (NCBI taxonomy): domain Eukaryota; kingdom Viridiplantae; phylum Streptophyta; class Pinopsida; order Pinales; family Pinaceae; genus Larix; species Larix kaempferi. The sequence continues at coordinate 188,073 of BSBM01001475.1, read as the reverse complement.
TGTTAAGAAGGAAATAGGGAAGGAAAATTTGGCTACTACAGGTCTTCTTGCGGTTGCAGAGGTTTTGGAGAGATTTGAAACTGTTTTTGCCAACCAAAATGAGCGGCTCTTCATTCTGGACGCAATGTATAGGATGGATCTATATCTTAAGCAATGTAACTGTTAGCATTCAATAATTCTCAATGACGAGGGGTTTCGAGCCTGCCCGAGAAAGAGCAATTTGTCTTAAGTACACCAATGTTGCAAAAATGGTCCTAGGTATTTGTGAACAAAGGCTTTTATAAAGGACCTAGAACAATTTTAAACCCAAGTCGAAAGCAACCTTGACAGCTTTTAACCTAAGCCAGAACTTACGAAGAAAAGTGTTTAACATTTTTTGGCTAAAGACAAAAAAAAAACTAAGTATGGAGAGAGGTTTTCACAATTTGGGCATAGTTGGAGGTTTCATGAAGAGGAAAAGCTTCAATATTCTATTTTCCAAAAGTTAAAGCTTTTTGAAGGTTTTCGATATTTTAATTTTTAGCGCAAAAAATCAATTTTATGAAGTAAGGAGACTTTATAATAAAAAAAACAAAGGTTTGTTGTATTATATTGGGCCAAATAAAACAAAAGGTATTAGCGCCCAACATCGAGGGCTCACCACAGGACCGAGTGCCAAGCCTTGAGGGCCCTACATATCTCATATCCTCCATCATCCACGAGCCTACCAATCCGTTGTTACTTGGTATATTGTGAAAGCATTAAGGTATATAAAGCGTGAAAAGAAATGTTATGTTGGGCATGTGGGATAATTCCGCATCCCTCACTAGCTCGAAATTTAAAATTGTAAAGCGGTCGCGGACGAAATACCACGGGAGTACGTGGCATGTTATTATTCATCCGCGTCAACGCGAGGTGGTATCATAAACCGCCTTCCGCCCACGCGGAACCACCATTCCCGACGAAGAGAAGCACAATAGCACGTGCTATGTGTTATCAAGTGTTGTGCACAGTGGGGTATATAAACACCACAATCATTTCCCGCTCAACCAATGTGGGATATATCCCATAAAGAAAATCAAATAGGATAAGTATAACACGTTTTTGAGAAAATGCCTGTTTTAGTCACCATTTTCTAGAAGCTGTTTCCGCCAAACCGAGAGGAATTTTAGGAAACTAAGAGAGGTTTTTCTTCAGCACGGGCCAATATTCAAAAACCTTTCTCAGTTTTTACACAGGTGTTATGGTTTAAGAGAATCGAAGTCATCTTCACAGGGCAATTTTCCAGAATTTCAGTTTACTGTTTTAGTCATCAACTTCAAAGAGCTGGTTCTTCCAAATGAAGATGAATTTTCAGAAACTGAAAGAGGTTTTTCTTTATCACATGCCCAGTTACAAAAACCTCTCTCAAAATGTACACAGGTATCTCCATTTGAGATATACAGACAGGTCTTTGAAGCCTATTTTTCAGCAAATTTACTTCCTAAAATAAAAAAATAAGTTGTAACTGTTTCTATTTTTAGAATTTCAGTTAGGTTTTGAATTCACGATTAGGTATAGGCCGTCTTTCTATATATTGAGATGTAAAAAACATGTAAAGGGTTCGGATTTTCAGTAAGAAGGTTTACGAGAGGCTTTATCTCATCTTCATATTTGAGAAAATGTTGCAGAGCTAAAAGCAAGCATTTTTAATAGATTTAGAGATTCTCGTGTTGGGTTTTTTACAGTCTGTCCTTTTTTCCCTTCTCATAATGTGAAAGTTTATTTTTCTTTGTTAAATCCTTACCATTATGTTTTTTCTGTCATATTTGAATGAAGGTTATAGTGAATCTGGAATTCATATTGATTATGCTCCGGTTCATCCTATTTCAAATATTCACCAAATTTTCCTCTAAAGTTAATATGGATTCATCTTAATTTGATGCCCGTATTTAATGGACTGTTCATCTTTCCTTCCATTACCACCAGAAATCAAGAAACTTGACGGTAAAAAACACAGCTATCCCGCCTCTAATGAAAAACTATTTTGCTGAAAACTCTGCACATCTTTCATATTACATGATTTTGACTCCATTGCCCAACAGTATCTTTTTCCTGTTTGATCCAACCACATTATTTAAACCTTACAAAGTTTTTACTGTTATTTTACAAATTGGCCCTTGAGTTTCATTGTTAAACTGCTGTCATGGTGACATTGGATGGCGGATTTGCCGAGAGAGCCCTCTCTGGCTGAAGGAGGCCAACTTTCAGTCTAAAGATTGGTTTGAAATAGGTTACCTCGGGTTTCTTTGATACAGCCCAAGGAAAATCCGAGTGCTAACAGTAACGAAAGGGTCTGAGTTGGTCAAAAGGATGAAGTTTAAAATGGAAGACAATATACAATTGATAGTGGCAAGTTCCATCATGTGTTGTGCTCAAATGGAGCCTTCCAAGTTTCCCTTGACATGTGTATTGCACACTGTAATGATGAAAATTCTCAGAGAACGCAAACTGTAATTTTAAACGTTCTAATTTATTTTGGATTGAAATTAGTTAATATATATCTGATTTCAAACATTCTATATTTTGAATTGAAATTAGTTAATAATATGTCACCTCCCTAATTTCTTTAGATAACTATCCAATGATGATGTCATGACTTGTAATCTGCATTCATTTGAACTGCGTCATGGGAAGTAATGGCTTTACCCATAAAGAGAGTAGTCTAAACTTCCACGTTTTGAACCACTTTTCGTCATAAAGAGTGTAATCTAAGTCTTTTCAATTTCGATGGCCATCTTTAAAATTTAAATTAAGTGATAATGGTTAATGGATTTAGTTCACCTGTTCAAATAATATTCCTCGTGAAATTATCTGCTTTTTCAGTTTCGATGCCACGGTTGAAATTTTAATTCAGTGATGAAGGTTAATGGATTCAGTTAAATATTTTTTCTAATGTACCTTTAGTTAGATGGTTTCAAACACAATTACGGCCCACCATCAGTTTTCAATTTCGATGATCAAGATTGAAATTTAAATTCAATGATGATGATTAATAGATTTAGTTCACCCCCCAATAATTTTTTTGATGAAATTTGAGCACACTTGGTCAAAGATCACACTACCATAGAAGTTGACCTCCCTAGCTTTACCCAATTTCCCGTGAAATTTAATAGACATTTTTAGGGATCCACAATGAAAAAATATGAGATTGAGTGCAAAGTGAGGTTTCTCTAAAATTAAAGTGAGTTTGACTCGTAAATAAGTCTTTCCTTCAGTGTCACTTTGAACTAATGGCAAAGACTTCTACTGCTATGAAAGTTTAGGAAGATAACAAGACTGATATGAAGACATTAGAGTTTTGTTATAATTCTAAATCGAAGTACATGGGGAGATACACAACACACATTGGCTAGCAGGTGGGAGATGGGCGTTTCATAATAGAACGTGTGAGCATCTAGGAGAAACATGCGGACGAGTACACATCGCAACTAAGCGGAGGCACCACATCATCCACATGACTTGGCAAGTGATGTTAATAGGTGGATGAATCTGGAAGTGGCATGGAAAATGAAAAAAAATCAGGCAAAGGGGACACAAATAAAACGACTGAAATTTCCCATGTAGAGTACAACTAACAAGTGCACATGAGAAATGAAGGAAACCCACACAACAGTTCAACAAAGTACTGCCACCAGGGAAAATAAAACTGATAACATGCAAAATTAGTTCAGCTTACCTCTCCACTTGGCACATAGAGCTCTCGAGCTTCGGGCTTATTTAAATAAAATACAGTGCACACCCATGCAAATGGGATAAGCAATATGTAGGCAGACACTTATCCAACATACATGGTAGATAACACGGGCGGTTCCATCATGCACAGACCCTTACAACTGCGTGGTGAGATGACAGTAGATTTAGATTACGTACAGATTAGGAGGTAGCATGGTTATAAGCGAGAGCTATGTCTTCGATAGTGTTGAAAGTGCCCAACCAAATTCAAGAGCCCTTCCTGGCAGGATCTCTGATTTCTGCAGCGAAATTTCCCCACGGGCACTTCCTGACTCCTCTATAGTTCCTGGGCAATATATGTTTCATCTCTCAATTCTTAGGAGAACGTGCATGTGGATTTACCTCCGCTCTTCTAATGGCGCATACAAAAGAAGAAGAAGAATATGTAAATCCATTCTCATTGTGTTGTCATGTGGATCTGTTGCATCGATCTTGCCATGATCCCGTGGTGACAGGACATTGGGGCTCACCTGTCATACTCCTACAAACAGCCAGTGGTTACGTTATCCCAATCTTCATCATGGATGCACGGGATGAAAGACTGTGTGGGGATTTTGGTCAACACATTGGGGGAGCTGGAGTCTCCGTTCATCGAATACATAGGAAAGGAGATAGAGAAACCCATCTGGGTGGCGGGCCCTTTTCTTCCCTATTCTTCTTTCTCGGTTCAGTCGGGATCATCTACTACTATAACACATGATAATTCCATCCGCAACAGGAAGAGCAGTATCGATGAAGATCAATGTCTGGAATGGTTGAATTCCAAGAAACCTGCATCAGTTCTCTATGTTTGTTTCGGTAGTGAAGTCAGGCCATGAATGGTGGAAGAAAGTGGATGATGGAAAATTCCCAATTCCCAAATATGTACCACTTGACCATAGCTCAATGGACAAACATAAACCACATAGGAGTTGTCTAGTTGTGCTACGATTTTGCTCGGACGGCTAAAGCTTTCGGTCACCGCTGGCCATCCCTCCGGAAATGTCAACTGAGTACTCGATAACTTCCGTCTCGTCAGGGCCCACCACTCCAATGTTGTCCTCATTCCATCATGGAAACAGTCGTCCACCTTAATGACATTAATGAAGACTGGAAAAGGTGATCGTGGTTGGTGAATTTGAATGGAGCCAAGCCCTCCATATTTCAACCTTTGAGGTAGATCCGTCTGACTTTTCTCTTGTTGAAGAAGAAGACGATGACGACATGAGTGAGAAGCTTCTACCTCCTCAGGACTGTCATGTTCTGAAAATCAAGTGTGGACTGGCCGTAAGTAAAGATTCCACAGAAAATTGCAAAGGACGACTCCAATAAAGGGTATTGATTAAGTGTTTTATGAAAATATTCAAGGGATGTTCCCTTACACCATATATTGGCCACGGGTCTAACAAGAAGAAGACAAGATGCTACCCACCCAATGGATTTAAGAAGTATGTTGTCTACAATGTTCATGATCTCGATCTTCTTACAGATAACTTAACGTGCTCTTTTCTAAGTAAAGTCTTACGTGAACCGTCTACAATTGCACAATTATGTCTTAAGTTCAAAACATACAAATTGCAACATGAGGAGGCCTTATGATACATGCATAAATCAAGAATTGCATAACATCTATTCTTATGAACACTTAAAAATAGAGATAAACTTCAATGAGAGATCTTGTCTCTCACTCTATGAGATTTTCTTTATCATCCATGACATCATAAAGGGAGCAGATATTCTCACTGAAGAGAGATCTCATAAAATAATTTACAAAGATTTGATCGATGACCAAAGAACATTCCTAGAAGCAATGGATCATCATTTCTTCACTCATAAAAATATTACAAAAATAGATTGTAGTGTTTTGAAAAAGAAACTTCTCAATTTCTGTGGAGACCTCCCATGACAATTGAATTTGTTTCTTTATATAGATGATCAGATACCATTAACTTTGATTTGGTATGTCGCAAAATTTACCTCGTGAATTACCCTTTCTTCACCAAGTCTGCAATCAAAACAAATCAATTGTAAGTAAAACTAAGTTTAAAATGTTAAAATAGTTACTAAATAGTAAAATGATTTAAAAGGAAATCAAATATAATAAAATTAAAAGTAAAATAAATTATGATCTAATTAAAAACTAAAATTCTTGAGAGATTTAAATTAAATCTTTTATTAAACTTCAACTAAAAGTCTACCTTAAGATAAACTCAAATCCATTTTTTGGCCGTCATATATCAATTCTGCGATTGGTTTGTTGGTGATATGGCATTTCAAATCTCAAGGTTTCAGCACCTATGGTGTGAGTCATCATTCAACAACTTCCTTCGTTAATTGAGATCCCATTTACACAAATCTTCTTTGCTACAATTTGATTTCCTAGTTTAATTTGCACTTCATTAGGTAGGTGTACAAGCAAGCAAATAGCCTGATGGACAAGTGGTTGGTGGTTTTCTTTACAATTGTAATATATCACAAGTATTTATGATCTCAATATCTAAAAATATGCTAGCAATTTGATATTAAGATTTGGAGATCATGCCGTTTGAAGCTGGTTCTCTTTGCCTTATAACTTCGCTTTGAAAATTCAAACAAAAATCCTTCACAAGCTCTAAAATTCGGTTATTGATTTCATGGTATGAGTCTCCATCTTAAACGGCATAAGTTTCTACCGAAATCACGTAGTCATAGACTAAATGTGGCACCTTTATCTCTTGCACTTTCGGGCTCAACGTTTACATTCAAAGCACCAAGTTTTGGGCCAGTCCACACTCGATTTTCATTTTCAGAACGTGACAGTCCTGAGGAGGTAGAAGCTCTTACAGTTTGTAGGAGTAGGAGTAAGAGCTGGCAGTCCGGCTCGAAGATTGCACAGCCATCAATTGATGGTAAATTCTTCATCCCAGAATTGAAGGCATCGCAGAGGGAATCGTATGCGGCCGTTTCCAGGTGACTAACGGAGGTTCATAATTGACAATGACGACAGTTGGCGGTGGTTCTATAATCGAAATGGCGACAGGTGGCGGCTCCTCATAGGCCGTCGACAGACGACGATGGCCTGAGGGGAGCCGGCCCCTTAATATATGCCTTCGGTGTAATTAATTTACTAATTGTGGTAAATGCGTGGATTGTAACATAGATTTTCATATTATTATTATTTGTTTGTATTTTACTTCTATTTTATTTTAAATTAAATTTTAAATTTATTTATTTTAGTTTGTTATATATATATATATATATATATATATATATATTGTGATAATTCATATAAATTAGCTAGGTTGGTTATATATCCCATTTTATAATTCATATAAAACTTGTTTAAAAAACAAATTGATATCAATTCTATTTTGTTGCCTTATTAAAATTTTAATACATTTAACTATAAAAGTTTATGAATTGGCACTAAAGAATGGGTGTTGCTCGAACATAAGGGGTTAACATTAAGGGTCGACACTTAATGTTAATAAGGTTAATATAGATTAGATTGATTAGATTAAGGGTCTTCCAAGACTTCAACTCCTAGTCAAAGGGACAAGACAGACACAAAATCTAAAAAACAAGACACTGTTGAGATCACCGTGATGAGTTAAACACTAGAACATTGAATTTACTACACAACAAATCATTTAATAATGTAAGTTTAAATGGATAATAAATGTAGTAAGGACATGGTAGGGTGTCCGCAAATTGCGGATTAGTCACCTCTAACAAAATAAAAACATTTTAAATACAACTAAGAATCATTAATGCCTAACCCACAGTCTAAAACAGAAATAACACGTCAAGTACTCTGAAATTTGTAAATAATGACTATGATATCAATGAGCAATGGAATTAGATATAACCATTATACAAACCCGAACACTTAGAGTAATAGGAAGCTTTATTCCTATAAACATCATAGTTTATTAGGCTTATACTCATAACGAACCAAGCTTAATGAGCTCTATCACTAGTATCGTAATTAAAATCAACTCTATTTGATCACTATTAGCGAGCTTGTAAGCTCATGTCTAATCAAGTTCTATCCTATAAAGTAATGGGAATTATACTTATCTTAGTAGTAGCATGGGATATTAGCTTTAACATGACTAGTAATATATATGAAGTATACCCCGCTAAAGTGGAGAATATGTAGCTTTGAGATAAAACTTGATAATTGAATTATATTATTAATATGGTAATGTAGTAATAACGGTGGTGTTCTTAGATAGTGTACATTGTTAGACATAAATATAGTGCATGGTGAGATACAGGGTTACTTGACCATAAAAGAGAATCCCTTAACATATAAAAGAACCTTAACTACTACTAAGCATAAAAAGGAGACTAAGACTATAATTTGTGTAGACCCCTTTAGAGAAATTTAATAGAATTGGGTAAGGATAAGGAGATTTCATCATTGAAAATAAAACCTACAGAGTTGTAAGGGAATGTATAGTGTGGTAATTATGCATAAGCATTATATCAAGTGATATCACGCCTTCTCCATGATAAAGATATGGATAAGTGACACATCTCATTAAAAACCATGAGAATATTTAAATATATAAATTATAGTAAGTAGGCGTACATATATATTTACTAAAGCAAATAGGAAGTGAAATAGGATGAGTATGTGTATTATGTCTAGACATATGCATGTTGGTGAGTGTATATGACTAATTATATTAAGTAAAGGTATATTGTATGCATTGTAAGAATAGGCCAAGGTAAACTTAAAATAATAGTTTTGTCCAATGACAATTCTCTAGAATCAATAAAAGTTTTTATCATTGATATCTTATGTTACACCTTTAGAACAACATGTTACATGTCATACGAAATGCTTTTTGTCAAATGTTGCTAAGTGAAAGGAAACTATTGTATGACAATATCTTAATGGGTGGCATTTGGGTAAAAATTAATTTATTTAGAGTGATAATAAAATTTAATTTTGATAATTATAAATAATATAAATATAGAATGAGGATAGAAGGTTCTTAAAGTTAGCAAAACATAGTGTGTTGTACTTTAACAAGGGGATTGCACATATAGATTATTAAAAGACTAAATTAATAAGAGGACCATGGATTTAGACAAAATAAGTTAAGAGTGGTTACAGATTAGAGAAATGATGTGGTAGGGTGTCTGCAAATTTTGGTTTAGTCGTACCCAATATAGTCATCACCGTAATTAACAATAAGAGTCATATAAATCTTAACCCATTTATGAAGTGAACATGTTAGATAATTTCCTATGAAAGTGTAATCTAATTAATATCGTGTTGCAATAATACACTTCCCAAGTTAAAACATCAACGGATTATAAGTATATGCGTATAATTCTAGGAGCATGTATATCATTGCTAGAGTATTGGGTGAGAGACTAGAATAAGTATGTGTGCCTAATGTCTAACCATATGTATTATATGGAGTATATATGAATTATTTTAGTATGTTTAATGAAGGAATATCCTCTGCCTTCTAGGGGTACAAAAAAAGAAAAAGAAAAAGAAAAAAAAGAGAGAGATACAATTGACGGTCTAAGAGTCATATAGGATCATACAGTTGTATGAAGAATGCATAGAGTCGTAATAGATTGAAACTCTTGGTGAATGACAGGGGTTTGTATTCTAGAAAATAGTGACCTTGTAAGGAAATTAGAAACATAAAATAGAATGGTATATCATAACACTCATGGGTTAGATTTTTAAATATATATATATATATATATAGAGAGAGAGAGAGAGAGAGAGAGAGAGAGAGAGAGAGAGAGAGAGAGAGATTGTGCAATAATATGTAATTCAAAAAAAAATGTTGAGAAGAGTTAAACTAGATTTGTAAATGCAAGGGTCATAACAATACTTTGGAAGTAAATAAATGTTGTACATAATTCAAGACTTAGGTCTTCCTATAAATCACAATGTGGAACAATATCAAAATCGATAAGTGTAATAACTTCGTATTAGAAAAATATTTCAAGGAACATGGAAGAGATTGGAACAACCTCATACACAAATACTAAACAAAACATAAGAACACCTTCAATGTGATAAAGGGAGTAAAGTTTATGGACAATATTAGGTCTAATCAAGAGGAGGTCCAATGGGGACAAGTATAGCACATGTTCTTTTACACAAGAGGATGAAAAGACCATGCATCATTATTTTTCCCACACTATCTTGACTATAACTTTGGGACGAAGTTTCTTTAAGGGTGGGTGTATGTAACGCCCCATATTTTTACTAGGCATGTTTATCAATCAAACATACTGCACTTTAGTCACTTATTATCTATTGGACTCATCTCGACTGAGTAAACTATATTACGACATTCAATGGACCTGATTATATGATGTTACTATGTTTTATGATTTCACTATGATTATGATGTTACTATGTTATGTGGATACGATGTCATGATTATCATGATTATCATTGGATTCCTTCATTTTACAATTTCAATATATGTTTATATGTTTTCATTAATGAGATGTGGAATATACGATGTGGTACATTGATACCATCTTATGATATGATTTATTGAAGCGTTATATGTCATATGCATCTATGATGAACTAGAATTGTTACAAGAAATAAAATGATGTTGATAATATGGATCAATTGGCGATCGTTGGGAAATAGTTTCTATCAAATGTGTATTTTGCGAAATACTAACCTACAGGACACAAGGGCTATGGGATAGCCAGTTACTTGATCTGGTATATGGGATAAGAACTTGTTACAGTAAAACCTTAGCATCCAAAAATGATGATACGATGACACGAACTGATATTCTTGATAGCAGCAAAGTATAAGTTGATAAGGGCATAGGCCCAGTATGTTGAGAGGGATGGATGTGTTTCCCACCCTATATTTCTATGATACTCAAGGTCGTGGGAGGGTCATGCTGAGACACACTCCCCATGTTGTTGCGATGATGATGGTAGGATGCCTACTAGGAGAGGATAGGTCCACTGTTCAGCCGATGCTATTGCTCTTAGGTTATATGTGGTTAGGTTGGTGAGTCCAACATCCACTTTTGTACTAGAAGAGGAAGGATAGGGAGGATGTAGAAGTAGGTTAGGATGGAAGGATATGTTAGTTAGTACTATTGAGGTTTGCGTTTACCTTGATTCTAAGTTAGTGGTAGTAGGAACCCTTCCTTGTACTTAATTGATTAAACTAATGTAAACATAAATATAATGATGTGAAATCTTAAAGGATTAATCGTTGAACAACTCAGGATGTAAAAGTATATATGTTCTTGTTTTGCATGATTGGGGGAGATTACTATTATTTAGTTAGTAGGTATGTATAGGTGGGAAGCTGGTTGTCTATAGTACATTTCTGATCTGTGCATATGCTGGCCACGCATGCACACTTTGCACCTGTGCACTAGTATCGATATACAAATACGTAACATTGAATAATTGAATAAGTTGTCATAAGTAAATATGTTAATTATGCATTGACTGAATTTAATTAATGAATATTAACTTATTAGTTATGTGTAAAACAAGTCAATTAAGCTATGTATTAATTTTATGTAAACATTGTAATAAGTAAAATAAGATAAGTGTTGTCAATATGAAGTGACATTGATAAACATAAACTTTGGAAAGTTGTATTGTTTAACTATTATTTGTGATTAAGTAAACCATTAAACGTACATTGTTTGTTGATAAAAATGTACTAGATTAGTGCTAGGGTACTTAGCAGTTAAACAAATAAATGTTGATATTGATATTTACCATCAGTTATTATTATTACATTAATTGGGATAATTATTAATTAGTATTGTATGTGTATTGGTATGTTTAGTATTAAACTAAAATTACTAATAATAAATGTGGCCATTACACAAAATCATAAGTGAATATCTAGAATTATTCAAAATAATAAGTTAAAAATTATAAAGATGCTTGTTCGAAAACTTGATTTATGAATTATGTAAAGGTAGTATTAAATTATTAAAAAGGAACTAAATAAATTAAGATAGGACTCCTTAAAATATAATAATAATAAAAAGAACTTCCATGTCATACAAGTGATCCGAAATTAGATTTGAAATTTAATCCAACAACCTCTTTGAAATTGAAAGAGTCAACATGATGACAATTTAATTATTATCTTAATCAACATATTAAATAGATGATAGGGTTAATAATCGATTCACCGTCTCATGGAGATCCTAAATTACACATTTCAAGAATTATTAAATGATGTACATTAAAATCATTGAAACCAACCCAATTAGCCTTAACTATTGAACTTCTCAAGAAGAACAGAATTTAAAGATATTATATTTTTATTCTATTCAGTTGGAATACAGGGGAATGAAGGGCGGCGGAGTGAGCCATAAGGTACATGAAGGAGGAAAGGTATATAGGGAAGGGTAAAAGGATTAGAGGGGGGATTTTTTGAGGGAGGATATTGGGAGGAAATTGGAAGGTAGCAGAAGAGAGATCTAAGTGAAGAAAGGAGTGGAGATCAGGAAGTACTGCTCTCAATATTATCAGTTCGTGAGCTCGGGGGCTTGGAAATCCTTTGATTTCCAAGGGCCAACAAGATAATAGTTGTTCGGTAGGGTGGTTCATTCGGACGAAAATCAGGAAGGAAATCTACAACAAGCTACGGGACAATCTACAACCTTCGAGCACCTTCAGGAAACATGTATTTTCCTTGTTAATTATTACATTAATCATATTTTAAACTTATGCTAAAACATATATATGTGTGTTGAATCATAAATGGAAATTGATATTATTTTACCTCTGGAATGTTGATGCAAATAACTAGAAAGAGAAAATACATCTATAATAATAGGAAAAATAGTAAATGATTAAATAATATTTTTATTTATTTATTTATTCAGAAACAAGCTTGTACAGAAAATTAGTTTAGAACCTTGTCAAAGTGCTCTGCCGGAAACCAGAGCACTATATCTTATGTAGGCTTTACCATGCAAGTTGGTTATCATCATTGCGTTCAGTTAATCAAGTTTATCATCTACATACTTTGTTGAAAATACCATCTTCAATTGACCCTTTTTTCGGTAGATTTTCCAAGTTAAGAATTCTCCATTTACAATTGTCATGGTCACGTCGAGTTTGTACTTCTTCATTCTCTTTAACAACATTGTCATGCTAGAAAATTGGTGTCATTGGGCTCAGCTCCTCATGATAGTAACATTGATATCTTGTTTTTCAAATTTTAATTATGTTCCATTCCCTCAACAATTTGTCAAAGTCTCGTCAATCAGGGTATCTTGGTTTCCTTTCAGTTAAATTTTATCAATTTCTCGTCATTTAGTAAATTCACCAAATATATCCATCCACTTTTCTTCTCATCATGGTTATCATTTTCTTCAAGTCACCAATTTTATTCATGAGAGTTTTTATTTATTTATTTATTTATTTTTAGTATCCTATATAATTAAAAAAAAATACCATTCTTTTGACTTAGATGGTGTCCTTGCATTTTATGCATAGAGCCATGTAACCTATGGACATCACTAATTTCGACTAAACTTTTACTCGATATCAAAATTTATATGAAATGATTCTCAACGACTTCTGGAATATACCCTCCTTGACTCCAGGTTCTTAACTTATTATTTCTATTTTGGTTAACTACGTTATAAATCTCTATTTAGAAAATTTAATAATCACAATACCTTTGACATGAGAAACAACATTTATATAACTCCTTTTCTTCATAACAATTATAATTCTAACCAATAGACTAAAACTATCGAACTTCTTTTCTGTAAAACATAGATATAATAATACTTATGTTAATCATCATTACTTACTTGACATAAGTGTATCATTCACACTCACGTAAACCAAAAATTATATTATATATAGATAGATAGATAGATAGATAGATAGATGACTCCTTTAACAATTAAATTCTATATATAGACAACATTCCCCTTGGCAATCATGCACAATCATGCACATTATTTGTTATTATTATTATTTTTAACAAAACATTGCATCATGCAAATGCTAACAATAATGTAATCAATTTAATTCTATTACAGTGAATACAATCGTTATTCTAAATTCCGCATATACTTGCGTACAATATTAATCATATTTCAAACATAGCAAATAGCATCTTATTTCTATTCAATAAGCAGATATGATTTTTCTTTTTATATGAATAAAACAATAACTATGTTCAAATAGAAATTAAGATATTCGTTTTCAAATTCCTTTTATTTCACAAATATATGACTCTTAGTATAGCTAAAATGATAAAATATTTTAAAATAATATTACAATTAATTGAATAACATTTCAATTAAAATATATAACTGTTCCTTGAACCCTCATTTCTTTCCATACGACCAATATGTATAGCATTCATAATCTTTAGAGAAGGCAATAACTATAATTCTAATGTAATGAATATAACTTTTATTCTGTGACCCTTGTATATTCCATTTATGATTATCATATTTCAATGAGAAATAGAATACTCACCTTTAATCTCCTCTTATTCAATGATGTAAGTAAAGGGGATTTGGAGCAGGATAAAACTAAATTTCGGTGAGAAATAAAATGTCCATCATTACTTTCCTCCTATTCCAAAAGTATATATAACCTTTATGTATAATAAAAACATTAACTATAAATCAAATGAGGAATATAATACCTACTTCTATCTATTCCTACACCAAGATATTCAAGGAGTTAATAAATTTATTTCAATTAAGAGTTAGAGTATTCACTTTCATTCTCTGCGATTTTATAGTTCAAAACATTTATATATAATAAACAATATCTACTCTAAATATTCTTGACACAAAGGACATATCGATGCTAGAATCGAGTCATCCTTCCTACCTTTCGATTCTTTAATCCATGACCTTCATATAATTAAAACAAATAAATCCTATCTAAAATAGGGATTCGAATAAATGAATACCCCTAACACATTAATTAATATTTAAACCATCGGGTGACTTCTACACATGCATCAATTCCCAATCCATTTGGTTTCATTATAACGAGAAGACTTATTCAAATTTATAATTTATTCTAACATTCCCACTTCCTCTTCAAACTGAGCAGAGCGGAGTACATTTATAGTTACGTGCAGTTCTTCTAGTTTCCAGTATAGTAGCATAATTTGGTCGTATTGGTACTTGGTATACGGAAATTTGGATTAAATTCGAATTCGTCAAATATTCAATGTAGGTGTAATACGAATACGGATTATTAGTAGAGAATTAAATTTTGAAAACCAATTTAAAAAAAGAAAGAAAAAACATTAATTATTTAAACACTATAAAACAAAAATATCATTAAATTCCATGCTTACTTATTAAAATAACTATAAATAAGTAGTTGTCGTCTCTCACACTTCCATATTCCAGATTGTTGAGATTTTATATTTTTGTTTTTTAAATATATGTTAAATTTTATTATATAAATGTCTATGTATATTTATAATATATTTGTGGATATTTAATTAAAAATATTATATATAAGCAAGCTACTTCCGTATTTTATTTGTACTAGATATTTTCATTACGTATTTTTTCCGTATCGAATCATATTCATATCCATATTCGTATTCGAATTATGCTACTATGATTTCCAGAATGAAATATCCCTCCGCCTAAATCTCTGTTCATCCATCACGAAGTGGAGTTAAGCATAAAGTTTGTTTACTCCTTTAAATTTTGTAATTGTGAAAATGTCCTTTTAATATCACCAAATTTTCTTCTCTTTTAATATCTAAAATAACTTTCTTTTAACTTCTACAATGACTATAAATCTTTTCCTTTAACATCATTTAATATAAAATAATTTTCCTTAGCGATTATGATTCTTTTACTATTTTACAAACTACATGTCCTATGCGTATCGACATGAGGTAAATGAATACCTACTTGTTCAAATGATATATATATATATCCTTCCATATGATTTAAGGCATTAGAGTTTAGTTCATATTTTATGAGATATTTAATTTATTTTCTAAGTAGTATTCGACATCCCAACCCGTAGTTATGGGACAAATTCAAGCCATAACTCTATTGTACTTAAGAAGAATGCTTGTAATTTTGTAACGCTCGCCTCAGTACTTTGACTTATTGTAGACTTGAGCGTACTTGCCAAGTGACCCGGCCAAATAAAGTTTAGTAAAATGGTCCTTCAAATATTTGAAATGGTTGAACGAAACTTATAGAAATGAATACTTTGCTTAAAAAAAAATAGGAAATGAATGCTCTACTTAAAGATTAGTGATATTATAAAATATATGAGCTGTATGAACGAAATGCATGTGCTTCTTAGTGATTGGCAGATTTATGAAATGAATGGTGACTGAATGTTGTATATGCTCGGTTGAATGAAAGGTTATGAAATGAAAATGATTGAATGATATATGCTAGACTAACTGAGAAATAATGAAATGAAAATGATTGAATGATATATGCTCGACTGACTAGGGTATTATGAAATGAAATTGATTGAATTATATATGCTCAACTGACTGAAATATTATGAAATAGAATTGATTTAATGATATATTCTCGACTGACTAAGATATTATAAGATGGAAGTGATTGAAAGATAAATATGCTCGACTGACCAATATATTATGATGATGTACCCCATAAATGAAATGAAGGATTTTATAGTGCAGCGCTACTAATGTGTGGCTTGAGTGTGTGCAATGGCAGGTAAAACGATTTATCGACTGACCCACAAAGGAATAATAGGGGATGTAAGAATGGGAAACATACATAGGGGTACGATGACGGACTGTCGACCCTGAATTAGCACTCCACGCATGGGTCGGAAGCAGGTTCAGCTCACCCGGGGAAGCGTGTTTTGTACGGGTGAGGCTACAATGACTTAGTCACGTACGATAAATTGAGGGGTGAGGGATAAGGAGAGCCTTATCCCTCAGCCGTCCTTAGTCTCCAAGGAAGTGTAGTCAAGAGATCGTGGTAATGATTCCCTGATCGCTACGCAATACTCCGCACAAGAGAAAAACGAAGCTGTCGGAAGGACCTGTCGAAGGGGTACCTAAACAACGACGGAAAACAGATACTTCTCACACTATTAGCATTTAGAAAACTGTGCATTTATGATTAAAGAGGCATATAGAATTTTAGAAAATTTAATAAAAGAACATTTTATTTTATTTTATTATTTTTCTAGGCTTTAGAAAAAGAGAAAATTTGGAATAAATATATGTCCATGTTTACTAGAATAATTATGCATGAGAGATATCATTCAACAAATAAGTTATAGAACAAAACTTGAATAAAACTCATGTAGAGACCACTCCACCCACATCCCAATGATTTAGGGATTAAAGGAATTAAATAAGGAGACAACAAGGAGACAATTTAGGGGTTTAGGTGCACACTCATGTGAGAGTAACACTTACTGCATGAGAGTAAATATTAAAAGAATTATTAATTAAATATTATTTTTGCATGGAAAGACACATGGCATGGAATTTTTCATATATAAAATAAAGGGAGGAGAAGGAGAGGGTCTCTCTTACTCCCTAGTGCTGGACGGGAAACATAATAGATATTTTTTATTAAAGTGTGTTTCCTTGGAGTTGGGTTGATAGCTTGTCCGAGGATTGGGAGATCCCAGCGGAAATCCAAGGCATTGTATGTTCTTTCGACCCCAATTGATCTAGGGTTCGGGAGGAAGGAGAGTACTCCCGATACGGTAGCGAGGTCAACTAAGGGGTCTGCGGTAAAATATTGAAGACAAGGAGAAGATCGATGACAACGGCTAGATCGATCGTCTTAACAGATATTCTCCTACAGCTGGACCAACCATCTCAACAGGTTATATTCCCTAAATCTCTGTTTATAATTATTTATAGATCTACACTTTCCTTAGGTCTTGTTGAAATTGTGCATTCACGAACTGGGTATTATTTTTATTATCATTCTTAAATTGTGAGAAGTTTATTTGATGAAGAAGGGGAAGAGTTAAGACATTTGCATTCTGTCAAAACACATATTCCTAGACTATGTATGTTAGTTTTAATGTCTAAATTATAATAAGTTTATTTGATGAAGAAGCGAAAGAGATCAGACATTTGCATTCTATCAAAACACATATTCCTGGACTGTGTATGTTAGTTTTAATGTCTAAATTATAATAAATTTATTTGATGAAGAAAGGAAAGAGATTGGACTTTTGCATTCTGTCGAAACGCATATTCTTGGACTGTGTATGTTGGTTTTAAGGTTTTAGTTATAATAAGTTCATCATTATAAAGAAAGGAGATCGACGATTTGTGTTGTCTCCATAGTCTGTCAAGGATATGTATTATGGTCTGCACTTCACATTAATTGTTTAATCGCATGCCCGATTGCAAGAGGGTAATCCCGTACCCCACGTGATAGATAGATCCCCAATCTTCCCACTATATTTGAATCTTGTATACTCTATCCACACAGATTCATCAAGTTATTCAGATGCATTGTAGATTTGTGTATGAAATATATATATATATATATATATATATATATATATATATATATATATATGTATATGTATATGTATGTATGTATTTATTCCAATAGGGTAATTGCATCCAAGTTGTGTGGACAGAGCCTAGCAATCTCTATATGCTTATTCACCACGTGGTCTCACCCAGTCATTCGAATGCTTTATTTTGCGTATGTGAAGAGATGAACGACAGATCGCTTAGGTTGAGCCATGTCCCATGCAAATCCCTGATTCATATCCTAGTATTGTTTTTTTTAACCTGTATATGTTGCATACCCAGAGTTATTTGCAACTTCATAATTCTTCACAAATGTACATCATAGGATCTCTGTAAACGTTTTAGGAAAGAATCATACCCATGCCGCATCGATGCCATATCGATCGTGTCCCGCTACTTACATTTTAGTAACCTTTGTTCCGAATTAAAGGAGTATAACACCATTATTTCATACCCATTCGCATGCTTCACGCGGTCCATCGATTCATAAGCGACTAGAGGTCCTTGAAATATATGTTTATAAGTTTTTTGTATGCCCCGGTTATGCGAATGTATCCCACGTTTCTTTATTTTTAGGATCATTGTATTTAATGGTTCGCATATCTGCTTGATACACACACGCCCAGATCACTAGATATCTGCAAACCGAGTTGCCTAGATTGTTTGTTTGCATCTCTACTTGATATGCACTTATACCCAGATCGTTACAGATCTGTGAACCAAGTTCATCTTAGAGTGATTGTTGTCCTCTATCTGATACACATTACATACACCAGAAAGTTAAAATCTGTGTATCTTAGTTAGTTTTTATCCTTATAAGTTGGATCCCTGTACCCTGGGACTGTTTGTCGAAATCAAGTTGGAATGAAAATTGTTTTCCTCTTGGATAGAATAGCGATCTGATAGATAATATTACCCTTACCCTTTCGAATTTAGAACAAAACAAATCCTAATCTAGTACTCCATCTTGCTGTCATTTAAATTTCGACTGTCACATTACGTATTGGCTGCCACTGCACTGAGCCTCTTAACTGACAGTTTAAGTTTGATTTTATAATTATGATTATATGGTTAATAACATAAATTATGGGTGATTTTATAAATGTGGAGAATGCAAGAACATTTTATTCATATATTAAATGCATAACATGTCTTGAGAGAGTAGCGTGCTTACATGGGTATCTTCGTATTAGAAATTGATATAAATGGATTGCATAGTATGTCTTGTAAAGTAAATGTATAAATAGATACACCTATACTTGAAGAAGTAAAAATGTTTATGTTATATATATTTACATTTGAAAATGAACGTTTAGTTAAATATATATGCAAGTGCATCTTGTTTACATAGGATACTTGAAAAGGTAAAAATGCTTATGTGGATATATTTGCAATGAAAATGAATGCTTAGTTGAATACATGTACACATGCATCTTGTTACATAGGACACTTGAAAAGTAAAAATACTTATGTTGATATATTTACATTTGAGAATGAATGCTTAGTTAAATATACATACATATGCATCCTATTGACATAGGACACTTAGAAAATAAAAATGTTGATGTTGATATATTTACACATGAAAATGAAATAAAATGTTTAGTTAAATGTGTATATATGCCATCTTGTTCGCATAGGATTCTTGAAATAGTTATGTGCACATGGTGACATATTTACGCTTGGAAATGGAATAAATGTCAAGAGGTGGAGTGCATAGTTAAACTATTTACATGTATTTAATTGATAGTAGAATAATTAAATAAAATTACTACTAAAAGTGCTTACTCATCATTTTACATAAGAGCAATTGGGCGATGACGCATGTTAAGAAGTCGATTCTCTACTTTTAAAATGATTGGAAATTTAGTATCATGTATGGTTTATTTTTCATCCAAATGAAAGGTTCTAGTAATCACCTAGTCAGGTTGAGTTGGAAGAGACGGCTTTACGAAGGGGGAGGTTTGTCTTAAAAAAAAAAAAAACGTTTAGGAAGGTCCTTAAATTTGGTATCAGAGCCTGGTCGAACTTATATAGGACTAAGACATTTTCCACAGAAATTTTGATAACTTGCTCTTTGAACTAATTAAACCTTATTTCCTTGCAACAAACTCGATCATGGATCAAAGGGATCGTAGAGGTAAAGCTAGGAGAGGATGAGGGAAAACAACTCATATGACAACTCCATTGACTCCTGTGGCACCCACGCCACCAATATCGGAAGAGACTATTAACTTACCTACCGGGGAAGTTATGACCATGATGAGTAATTTTCAGAGAATGTCGGAAGCACTAATGAACTGGTTAGACCGCGAAGAAGATCGAATGCTAACCCCACTAATGTACCTCGAAACCCACCACCAACTAGCATGCATCGAGAACTGGAAAAAGTAAGATTTCCAGAGTTCTGGGGTTCCACTGAGGGAACTACCACTAAGGCATGGTAGGAAAATATGACGATGTGCTTTACCTTGAGGGAATACACCTCGAATCTAAAGGTGCATATGGCTATCCTGCAACTAAAAGGGGAAGCATTGCTATTGTGGAAGAATTTGAAACCACAATAGTGGATTGATATCAACGAAGTGTCTTGGGAGTTGTTCAAAGAACAATTCCGCAAGCACTATATCTCAGAAGAATTCATCGAGAGGCAACTCAACAAATTCAATGCTCTTCGACAGGGAGGTAGGACGGTGCAAGATTATGAAATCGAGTTTATGGAACTCCTCAGGTATGCACCCCACATCGCAACCGAGAAACTGAAGGTGAACAAGTATGTCTATGGGATGAACTACAATAATCGAGACAAGGTCCGTATCCTGACGCCTCAGACCTTGCATGACACGGTTCAAAAATCCCTCATAGCAGAAGAAGAGATTTTGAGCAAAGGACCACCCTGTAAGAACTTTGTCAGTGGTGACTGAGGAAATCAACATGCACCCAAGCAACATTATGGACAGGATAACCATGGGAAGGGATATTATAGCGGAAGATCTATTAGAGAAGATAGAACACCCTATCGACCACCACCGCCACTGCCTAGAAATGATCATACAAGACCTTTTGGAAAACCAACACAGTTTGGACAACAACATAACAATACACCAACCGGTAGAACCACTAGGGACACAAGGAAAGGATGTTGGGAGTGTGGGGGGGCACCTTTCTAGAGAAAATTCCCTCAGCAGAACCAAGGGGATGGAAGAGTACAAGGGAAAAATCGAGGACCATGACAAACCACTGCAAAAAAATCTGGGTATTGGACCAATGAACACAGCAACTTAGGCACCATGTGATCAACCAGGTTAAGGTTCAGTGGGACAGTTATAGCCCAAATTCTGCAACCTGGGAAGACGCAACTGAAATGCATTAGAATTTTCCATTTTTATCTCCAACTTCAGGATGAACTTTTAATAAGAGGAGGTGTATCTAACTCCCGCCTCAGTACTTTGAATCATCATAGACTTGAAGGAACTTGCCAAGTGACCCAGCCAAATAAACTTTAGTAAAACGGTCCTTCGAATATTTGAAATGGTTGAACGAAACTTATAGAAATGAATACTTTGCTTTAACAAAAATAGGAAATGAATGCTCTACTTAAATATTAGTGATATTATGAAATATATGAGGTGTATGAATGAAATGCATGTGTTTCTTAATGATTGGCAGATTTATGAAATGAATGATGACTGAATGTTGTATATGCTCGACTAACTGAAAGGTTAATAAAAGAAAATGATTGAATGATATATGCTAGACTAACTGAGAAATAATGAAATGAAAATTATTGAATGATATATGCTCGACTGAATAAGAAATTATGAAATGAAAATGATTGAATGATATATGCTCAACTGACTGAAAGATTATGAAATAGAAATGATTGAATGATATATATGCTCGACTGACTGAGAGATTATGAAATGGAAGTGATTGAAAGATAAATATGCTCGATTGACCAAGATATTATGATGATGTACCCCATAAATGCAATGAAGGATTTTATAGTGCAGCGCTACTAATGTGTGGCTTGAGTGTGTGCAGTGGTAGCTAAAACAATTTATCAACTAACCAAATATGCTCGATTGACCAAGATATTATGATGATGTACCCCATAAATTCAATGAAGGATTTTATAGTGCAACGCTACTAATGTGTGCCTTAATTGTGTGCAGTGGAAAGTAAAATGATTTACCGACTGACCCACAAAGGAATAACAGGGGTCGTGAGAATAGGAAACATACATAGGGCTACAACGATGGACTGTCGACCCTGAATTAGCACTCCATGCATGTGTCAGAAGCAGGTTCAGCTCACCCAGGGAAGCATGTGTTGTACGGGCGATGCCACAATGACTTGGTCGCGTACGATGAGTTGAGGGGTGTGCGATAAGGAGATCCTTATCCCTCAGATGCCCTTAGCCTCCAAGGAAGCGTAGTCGAGATATCGCAGTAACAATTCCCCGATCGCTACACAATACTCCCCAACAGAGATAAATGAAGCTATTGGAAGGACTTGCCGAAGGGGTACCTAGACAAATATGGAAAAATGATACTTCTCACACTATTAGCATTAGAAAACTGTGCATTTATGATTAAAGAGGCATATAGAATTTTAGAAAATTTAATAATAGAATATTTTATTTTATTATTTTTCTAGGCTTTAGAAAAAGAGAAAAATTGGAATAAATATATGTCCATGTTTACTAGAATAATTATGCATGAGAGATATCATTCAACAAATAAGTTATAGAACAAAACTTGAATAAAACTCATGTAGAGACCACTCCACCCACATCCCACTGATTTAGGGATTAGAGAAATTAAATAAGGAGACAACAAGGAGATAATTTAGGGGTTTAGGTGCACACTAATGTGAGAGTGACACTTGCTGTATGAGAGTAAATATTAAAAGAATTCTTAATTAAAGAATTTTTTTTCCTGGAAAGACTCATGGCATGGAATTTTTTGGTTATAAAAGAAATGGAAGAGAAGCAGAGGGTCTCTCTTGCTCCCTAGTGTTGGATGGGAAGCGTAATAGATATTTTTTATTAAAGTGTGTTTCCTTGGAGTTGGGTTGATAGCTTGTCCGGGGATTGGGAGATCCGAGCGGAAAGCCAAGGCATTGTGTGTTCTTGCGACTCCAATTGCTCAGAGGTTCGCGAGGAAGGAGAGTACTCCTGATACAATAGGGAGGTCAACCGAAGGGTATGCGGTAAAATATTGAAGACAAGGAGAAGATCGATGACAATGGCTAGATCGATAGTCTTAACGGATATTCGGCTACAGCTGGACCAACCATCTCAACAGGTTATATTCCCTAAATATTTGTTTATAATTATTTATAGATCTGCACTTTCCTTAGGTCTTATTGAAACTGTGCATTCACGAACTGGGTCTTATTTTTATTATCATTGTTAAATTCTGAGAAGTTTATTTGATGAAGAAGGGGAAGAGATCAGACATTTGCATTCTGTCAAAACGCATAATCCTGGACTGTGTATGTTAGTTTTAATGTCTAAATTATAATAAGTTTATTTGATGAAGAAGGGAAAGAGATCGGACATTTGCATTCTGTCGAAATGCATATTCCTGTCCATTGTGTATGTTAGTTTTAATGTCTAAATTATAATAAGTTTATTTGATAAAGAAAGGAAAGAGATCGGACTTTTGCATTCTGCCTAAACGCTTATTCTTGGACTGTGCAGTATGTTGGTTTTAAGGTTTTAATTCTAATAAGTTCATCATGATAAATATAGGAGATCGACGATTCGCACCATCTCCATAGTCTGTCAAGGATATCTATTATGGTCTGCACTTCACATTAATTGTTTAATCGCATGCCCGATCGCAAGAGGGTAAGCCCATACCCCACGCAATGGATAGATCCCCAATTTGCCCATTATATTTGAAGCATGAATACTCTACCCACACAGATTCATCAAGTTATTCAGATGCATTTTATATATATATATATATATATATATTCCAATAGGGTAATTGCATCCAAGCTATTTGGACAGAGTGTAGCAATATCTGTATGCTTATTCAGCACGCGGTCTCACCGAGTCATTCGAATACTTTATTTTTTGTATGTGAAGAGATGAACGCCAGATCGCTTAGGTTGAGCCATGTCCCATGCAAATCGTTGATTCATATCCTGGTATTTTTTTTTTTAACCTGTACATGCTACATACCCGGAGTTATTCGCAACTTCATAGTTCTGCACAGACGTACATCATAGGATCTCTGTAAACGTTTTAGGAAAGAATCATACCCATGTCGCATCGATGCCACATCGATCGTGTCTCGCTGCTTACATTTTAGTAACCTCTGCTATGAATTAAAGGATTATAACTCCATTATTTCAGACCCATCCTCATGCTTCACGCTGCCCATTGATTCATAAGTGACTAGAGGTCATTGAAATCTATGTTTATAAGTTTGTCGTATGCCCTGGTTATGCGAATGTCTCCCACGATTATTTATTTTAAGGCTCGTTGTATTTAATTGTTCACATATCTGCTTGATACACACACTACCAGATCACTAGAGATCCAAAAACAGATCCGCAAACCGAGTTTCCTGGATTGTTTGTTTGCATCTTTGCTTGATATGCACTTATACGCAGATCGTTATGGATCTGTTAACCAAGTCCATCTTAGAGTGATTGATTTGCTTTGTGTGATACACATTACATACACCAGAAAGTTAAAAGCCGTGTATCTTAGTTAGTGTTGGCGTTATCCTTATAAGTTGGATCCCTGTACTCTGGGACTGTTTGTCAAAATCAAGTTGGAATGAAAATTGTTTTCCTCTTGGATAGAATAGCGATCTGATAGATAATATTACCCTTACCCTTTTGAATTTAGAACAGAACAAATCCTAATCTAGTACTCCATCTTGATGTCCTTTAAATTTGGACCATCGCATTACGCATTGGCTGCCCCTGCGTTGAGCCTCTTAACTAATTGTTTAAGTTTGATTTTATAATTATGAGTATATGGTTAATAACATAAATTATGGGTGATTTTATAAATGTGGAGGATGCAAGAACATTTTATTCATATATTAAATGCACAACATGTCTTGAGAGAGTAGCGTGCTTACATGGGTATCTTCGTATTAGAAATTAATATAAATGGATTGCATAGTATGTCTTGTAAAGTAACAATGTATAAATAGATACACCTATACTTGAAGAAGTAAAAATGCTTATGTTGATATATATTTACATTTGAAAATGAATGCCTAGTTAAATATATATATATGCAAGTGCATCTTGTTTACACAAGATACTTGAAAAGGTAAAAATGCTTATGTGGATATATTTGCATTGAAAATGAATGCTTAGTTAAATACATATACACATGCGTCTTGTTACATAAGACACTTGAAAATTAAAAATATTTATGTTGATATATTTACATTTGAAAATGAATACTTCGTTAAATATACATACATATGCATCCTATTTACAGAGGACACTTAGAAAATATAAATGCTGATGTTGATATATTTACACATGAGAATGAAATAAAATGCTTAGTTTAATGTAAATATATGCCATCTTGTTCACATAGAATTGTTGAAATAGTTATGTGCACATGGTGACCTATTTACGCTTGGAAATGGAATAAATGTCAAGAGGTGGAGAGTGCCTAGTTTTAAAAACTATTTACATGTATTTATATGATATAAGTGGAATAATTAAATAAAAGTACCACTAAAAGTGCTTAGTAATCAATTTACATAAGATTAATTGGGCCATAACGCATGTTAAGAAGTCAATTCTCTACTTTTAGAATGATTGGAAATTTAGTGGGATGTATGGTTTATTTTCTTCCAAATGAAAGGTTTTAGTAATCACCTAGTCAGGTTGAGTTGGAAGAGATGGCTTTACGAAGGGGGAAGGTTTGTCTGAAAAAAAAATCGTTTAGGAAGGTCCTTACAAATTTAAACATTGCATCGGGCGCGTAACATATATTAGAGATAGTAAATATAGATAGAATGTATTTAGAAGGAAACTCCTTCTCTATAACGAAATAAGCTACTAATTTATTTTAAAGCAGATAACTGGATATGATATATCAGCTACTTACATATGCCTCGAATAACTCTCAGGTAATGGGAAGTGCTTTCTTAAGAAAAGACACGAATACATTCGATATCACCGATTTTCAAAGCGAATACTGTGGAAATAAAAACCTTAAGTTAGTGACAAGAGGAATTCCCGGTTAATCTTACCGATCTCACCATTGATGCCTCTAAGAAAGGAGTCTTTCTTCAGAGGCGTGGCCTCATCTCCGAGATCACTGGATGTAGTATCCTTAGACAGAATAGTCCCTTCTTTCTGTCCATCTGTTCGCTCATACAATCGGGGGTGCGTTAGAAAGGTTGCTGCGGTTTGAAAGAGATCGCAAGAATCCATTAGTTGTATGCATTCTGGGTTCCACCCTGGGCCAGAGGACCTGACAGTGCATTTCATTATCATTCCAATCCTTAAGACGCTGGCTATAGAGGGAGGATCAACAGCTCATCGCCGATAGAATACTATAGATTCAAAAGGTTCGAGGCCAAAAATTAAAATTACATCAGTGTGCGCGGCAGACCACCCATTGAGAGAAGTGAACAGACCTATCCGAAATACACAGTTGACAGGCCAAATCTTCTATTTCCATAAAGTTGTAAGCCCGCCTCCTTTCATACTCTTCTTTCACTTGGTCAACAAATAATTTTACCATATTAGTTGAGGGTGGCACCTTTGCGGGATAACCTCAGTATCGAACCATGGGGCCTCAATTTTTTTTTTATCTGTTAGATATGCAAGTGAAACAAATTAGTCAACTTGAGCAGGGTAAACACGATAAACAACTAAAGAATCAACTAGATCGATGGATGAAACTGTAACTCAATCAATATCTTCACCGCCTTTACTTTTGTCTCTATCTTTATTTTTACTGGGAAAAGGTAAGCTAGGACAGGATATTTACGGATTTTCTTATTTCTCCACAGAATATTAATCTGGATCTGACAGAGGGGAGTATGATGGCTATTATGGTCGTTTCTTCTTCGCCACTATTGCCACCATTTCCCCAACCTGCTAGAGTATAGGTTAGTTCTCTCTAAGCTACGGAAACCATCTTTAGAGTCCTCGATCACTGTAATTGAGGAGATCCACCCCTTGGAATATTCATCGGCTGAGGTAAACACTATTTACATGGTATCAATCGACGAACCATCCATCCCCTCGACACCAAAAACCACCACTCCTAACCTCTCCACATGGTGCTTTCACAATGATGAATAAATCCTCAAGGCACTAACTGAACCAAACTTCCCATTGCATGACATACATCATCGATCCTATTTTATTCTTGAGAAGTCTTCCACATTTTCAGTCGATCAATTTGTGGTTGATACAAAATATTTAATCCACGACAATGTGGATTGGTTTAAGAACCCCAAACACCTTCGAGGAAGGTAACATGGATAACATCTCACCCACCATCCAAGTCGATATATCCATCAAACCCGGTGTGGTCAAGAATGTTACGTTAGGTGCATCCTATACTCTCGGCGAAGTTTCCACATACAAGAAACTCTTTCAATAGTTTTGTGACGAATTCGCTTGGTCATATACTGAGATGCATGGCCTCAACCCTGCTATCATTGAGCACCACATTGACACTTGGCCCGACGTCACACCCATCCGCCAAATGAAATGGCCGATACACCCATCTAAAATACCAGCAGTAAATGCCAAAATCGAAAAACTACACCAAGCCGGTTTCATTTACCCCATCAAATACACCACGTGTGTGTCCAAACCCATTTCGGTCAATAAAAAACAAGGAACCATTCACGTATACACTTATTTTCAAGATTTGAACCTAGATATCCCCAAAGATAACTTCCCTACGCCTTTCATGGATTAGTTCATCGATGCATGTGTGGGCCATGAGGTTCTGTCATTTATGGATGGTTTCTTTAGCTACAACCAGATTTAGATCTGCAAAGAGGATCATTATAAGACTGCGTTCACCACCCCATGGGGAACCTTTGCTTATTGCGTCATTCCCTTTGGCCTTAAAAATCCGGGAGCCACTTTTTCAGTGGGCTATGACCTTTTTCTTTCCTGAATTGGTCCATCTTATCCTTGTCTACTTAGATGATCCCACTGCTCGATCCAAAAAACATTCAGACCACTTGGAAAACCTATGACAATTCTTCCTACGATGTCACAAATACAATAGCTGCTTAAACCCTCTTAAGTGTGTGTTTTGCATTCCAACTGGTCGATTATTGGGATTCATCATTTCCCATAAAGGGATCATTGTTGATACATTGAAAATGAAAGCCATTCTTTACCTTCCATCCCCTCAGCACCTGCTCTAATATCATCATCTATCCATCAGAGACCTTGTGAGGTCTCTAATCTCCCAGTACCCACACCACTACAGCCTCTATGGCATGAGTCTCCCGACTCTCAATATCATAAAGCAGTATGTAGGTCTTGTCTACTATCGTGGTGGTGAAACAGTGACACTCTACTAGGTCATCCATCAAAACACTTTTTTGAATTTCGGGTGTGTGTCACTGATAACCCCATACATCGATATCCCCATCATGAAGTACACATCCTGCATAGTGATATTTATCCTCTCCCCCTGGATGATGAATGACACTGAGTCACGGTTCCAAAAATCCACTAGTTTGTTCAGTAGGAACTTGGCGCTCCTCATCAACGGGTTCTGAAAGAAATTCAATAGCCCATGTTGTGCCAAAATTTTCTTCATCGGTGGATCCCCATCCACTTCACAATGAAGTTCTCTCAGGTAACTTTCTCACCACTCCACTCGATGTATCCTACAAGTACCAAACAAGCACCCATCAGTGTCAGATATAGAATCCCCCCTCTTTCTGACCGACCAATTATTGGGATTCATCGTTTCCTAGAAAGGGATCATTGTTGATCCATTGAAAATGAAATCCATTCTTTACCTTCCATCCCTTCAGCACCTTCTCTACTATCAACATATATCAACCATAGAACTTATGAGGTCTGTGAGTGCCCAGTACCCACACCACTATAGCCGCTCTGGCATGAGTCTCCCAACTTTCAATATCACAAAGCAGTATGTAGGTCTTTTCCACTATTGTCGTGTTGAAACATCAACGCTCTACTAGGTCATCCATCGAAATGATTTTTGGGAGTTTCGACTATGTGTAACCGATAACCCCATACATAGGCAGCCCCATAATGAAGTACACATCCTACATAAAGATATCTATCCTCTCCCCCTGGATGATGAATGCCTCTGAGTCATGGTCCCAAAAATCCACTGGCTTGTTCAGTGGGAACTTGGCACTCCTCATCAACAAGTTCTGAAAGAAATTCAGTAGCCTGTGTTGTGCTAAAATGTCCTTTAGTGGTGGATCCCCATCCACTTCAAAATGAAGGTTTCTCATGTCTCTTTCTCGCCACTCCACCTGATGCATCCTGCAAGTACCTAACAAGCACCCATCAGTGTCAGAAATAGAATCCCCCCTCTCAGTCTAGATCACACCTATCTAGAAAAAAAGAGCACCCTAGAGCGTTCATGTAAGGCAGAACAATGTGCCCTAGAGTGCACCTGTCAAGGATTTAAGAACGCCCTAGGGCGCTCATGTGATATAGTTAAGAGTGCTCCTTCTCCTTCAAAAGGTGCACCTCACCCCATGAAACCCTCAAGAGCTCACCCTAGGTCCCCAAGTAGTCAAATCACAAAAAATACAATCAAACCAATGTGAAATTTAACGATCTTTTACCTACAAGTCGCGGAATCACAAACCGTCCCTCCAATTGGAAGAAATCGTAGAGTTTCTCCAAGGCCCTCCACCCACTCTGCAAACTCAAAAAGTGAAAATGACATGTGTTGTGGGGTCCCCTGCTCCTTTTTATAGGCCCATTAGCCCTGCTCTTCTTTCGAGTGTCCTAGAGTCATACAATGTCCATTTGAAATGTCATTTTCACCACTAGAAATGGCATTCCACGCTCTTCCCGAGTAGAGGATCCATTTTCCTTTCCTAGTGAATCATTTCTGGGTCGTTTTGAGATCTGCCTCAATTTACATGCCATCGCGTGAGTCTTGTTTTATATGTATTTGTATGCATTCTTTATATTCCAAACACACATTTATGCTCGGGTATCCTTGTTTTGTGTACAGATACAGGTTACGGTTGCACGCCACCCTATGGTATCGACCGCTTCCACGGGTATAACCCCTTGAATGGTATATGGGACATCCTTCCCCACTATGAAGTTAATGCATTACCTACCTTTTTCTCCCTTGATCATGTAGGACCCCACGTTGTCCAAGTAAGTAGACCCACCCAACCACCCTTGCATTTTCCCTTGCTCGGTAGTACAACCTTCCCCTACATGGGTGACTGTTTTTGAGAACCCCTTAGGATCAGGAGTCCAGATAGTTCGACATACTAAGTTGAAGCCGCATGTATTTCTTCATATTGCCACTTATTGGCCTATTCCCCCAGACTCCCAACATGGAGTTTTTGTTAAACTATTTTCTAACTCAAAGAATGAAAAGAGCACTGAGCAATATTGCTTCCTTTCATGCTCGTTAAAGTATCTAGAAAGGCATCTTTTCGATATACATTTACCCCTTTTTTGGGTCAGATGGACTGTTTACGAAAAAGGAATACTCTAGTCCATACGACTAGAAGTGTTCTTCATTGCATACTTTTATGTTTTTTCGAACTTTGGGGACTAACCTACAAAAAATACCACCCTTGGAGTCTTCTTCCTTCTTTCAGACTCTCTAAAGTTGAAAGCACCAATGAGCATTCATCGTCTCGGGCTCGTCAAAATCCACAAGATGGTACCATATCGAGCATACTTCTATCCCTTCTTCGAGTTCAGTAAACAGTGAAGAAGGCCCAAACGGTGCCTTTCAGCGCCCCTACAAATCACGTATAGTCCCATGTTATGGAAGCATTCCTAAGTACAGTCGCATTTGTTTAGAGTATTTTGTAATGAGTCATCCATGGAGTCCCCATGTTGTCACCTCTTAGTTTCCCATCCAGAATATCCCCCATTACAGTCACAGTCCTTGATCCCCTAAGCTATGGTCCTCTCCCCCCGAGATCAGTTTCATATGCTTCCCAATCAGCCCTGTCGTCATACTTTGAAAAAAGAAATTCTAAGTCCCATCACTCTACAACCCTCATATCCCTCCACAGTGTCTCAGTCTCAGTAGTTCTATCACATCTTGGTTGTATCCCTCACACTCCTATCAAGGAAACCTCATTTCCTTAGTAGTTGCAAGTCTCCCTCTATCGACACCAGCACACTTATTCCAGAGGATATACCCATAGGCTACTTGCACCTTGGCCTCATCACCATTAGTGGTGAGTTCCTACGAACCACCTAAGCAGAGTCCTTAGTACCCCTTAGAATGGTTTTTTGTCATGTGCTTGACTCCAGCTCCATCATGGGAATTGCACCGTTGAGATTTGTGTAGGGTATCAGTCATTTTAGTTATTGGTTGAAGACCCCGGATGTCCCATGAATCTAGCACATTGGTGAGTCTCTTTGGAACCCCTCTAGTAGCATGTTCCTATGGATATATAGACTGTGTTGGTGATAGTGTTGGGAAGCCATTAAGCCATATGCTTCTTAGATTATCCGGTCCAGATGTATTCCATTAGCCCTCCGAGATATCGACTCTCAGCCATTGAGTCTATCTAGTTGTTGGATCCCTCCATATATAGTAGTGCATCAGTTGTTGTGATACCTCATTTAGGAGGAATGCCATTCTTTCCATGTAACAACTCTTCAGATCATTCATGCTTCGACCATGATCACATTCCATATTTGAGTCCCCTCTAGACCATTATGATGTACATAGTAGTTATTCATGTATTTTTCAGGTCCCCCTTAGACACCATCAGTTGTATATATTGAGACATTGATACGATCATGAAAATTCCCGCCTCGTTCATGTATATTTGAGATTATATGTATCTCATCCATTATGAGTATTGTATTTGCAATTCATCGCCCATGTCCTTCCGCTGAAGTATACGCTCTCCTCTGAAGAAGTCTCTAATATATATCACCACCACCACACCTTGATCTAAAGGTCCTACGATGTCTATCGGTCATATGATTAGATCCTAACCTCACACATCAGGGGGAAATCTGTTAACACCAAAAAATGACCATGCATCATCAGACATACCGTATCCCTACATTCAAACCCTCAACATGAAAATTAATGTAAAAAACCCAAAATGTATGATATCCTAAGTCGTAAAACCCACTTTGGACAATATCCCCAAAAAATAGGAAACCTCCCCCAAAAATGTGGTTTCCCAAAAAATAGGGAAGTCCACCAAAAGTGGAGGATGTCCACACAAAATCAAAACTTCCACTCACATTCGAATTTTACCAGCGATAAAAGAAAAAAAAACCACCATGGCTTAGGGTTCTCAAAAAACCCTAAACCGCACCTGCATATATTGGGATTTTTACCCTCATTTTGGACAAACACTGATCATTTTTTCGAAAATATCCATCCCTTGAAATCCACCCTTTGCAAGTTCCCCTCGTGAAGGTTTAACACCTCTTAGTTCCATTCACCCCCATTTAGTCGAGACCTTTCCCATTCAACCCCTGTGGTGGCTTGGTGGAGGAGAATTTTTTGGAGAACTAGATAGCTGCTCCAACTTCAAGCGGATGGATGGGCCCTTTTCACATTAAGGTAATCTTGAACCATTGTAAAGCTCATTTATTGGAAATACAAAGAAACTAATTCTTTTGTAGACCTAAACTATTAATGTGAAAGAAATATATTTATGCATATGTTTTGGTTTTCACTGCAGTAAATGTTGTTTTGAATTAAATAGTTACCGTTACCTGTTACGGCACATACATATGGTTTCTTAGTTTATATTTGTATGCATAGTTCAATCTAGATTTTACTTATTTTTATTATTATTTACCACACATATTTCACACACAGACCCGCAAGAGATATTCTCTTGTGTGCTCTCTACCTTGGATTCCTCAAGCCTGTAGACCACCCATTTTCACCTATTAGAGTGCAGAAGCACTGACAACAACTGTCGCCAGAGCCAACTTCTCAACATGTGAGTAACTTTGTTTAGAGTTGGAAAGACTCTTACTAAGTTAATAGATCACATGTTCTTTCCCATTATTATCTTCCTACACCAGCACCATACCAACAGCAGATGTAGAGGCAGCAAGATAAAGGAGATAATCCTTGGTATAATCGGGAGGATGCAACATAGGAGCATGTGTTATGGCATGTTTAAGATTATCAAATGCATTTTGCACATAGTCATCCCAAAAAAAATGAAATCCCTTTTTTAACAACCACATAAAATCATGTGTTTTCTCTTCATAATTACACACAAAACCATGCAAGTAATTTTCCTTCCCCTGCAAACTTTGAAGTTTGGTAATGTTCGTTGGTGGAGGTAGGGATAGAATAGCCTCTACTTTTAGGGGATCAATTCAAATGCCCTATTTCAAAACAATGAATCCAATAAGGAGTCCAAACTCAACACAGAATATGCACTTATGAGGATTTAAGCGAATATTATAATGTCGACATCTGAGGAAGACCGTTGTCATATGGTCGATGTGGAATTCATGACAGTTCAAATGGGATAGAAAATCATCGAGATAAGGATCCACTATATCCTTGATATCATGAAATGCATGCAACATGGCCCTATGTAATGTGGCACTAGCGTTTTTAAGGCCAAAAGTTAACTTGCGATATGCAAATGTGCCCCATGGCAAAATGAAGGTAGTCTTGTGCTAGTCAATTGGGTTGATTTCGATCTAATTATAGTCATAGAATCCATCCATGAATTAAAAAATGATGCTATCGGCGTAGTTAGTGATAATCTGGTCGATGAAAGGGGTATGATAATTGTCTTTGGGACAAGCCTTGTTTAAATCCCTGTAATCGACGCATACTCTAATAGTTCCTTGTTTTGTCATGATGGGAACGATGTTAGAGACCTATTCTATCAAGGGGATAGGATAAATAAATCCAACTTTCAAGAGATTTTCAAATTCTACCTTTATATCCGTAGTCTTTTGGGGTTGCATGGGATGGAGTTTTCGCTGGACTGGTTTTCCCTTAGGATAAGTTTTGATCTCATGAACAACGATGGAAGGATCAATCCCAGGCATTTCTTCATAGCTCCATGCAAATACGTTGTGGATCTATTTAACCAAGGTTGTGTAAGCTTCGATTTCTTCAGGAGAGCGGGTTTGGCCGATATGAATATGGTCCACAACATTGGTTTTCACTGAGATGTCGATGGAAATGGTAGGTGTTATATTCTCCAAATTCCCTTCAGTTACCGCATCTCATGTGAGAGTAGGAGGTTGAGGATTTTGAACGATATTTGGTGAAAGAATAGAGTTAATATCATTCTCTACCATATCCAAGGGTGGGAGGAAGGATGATTGATGGTGATGGTCCTCCCAGGGAATCTCATCTAAGCTCATAATATCCATGAGAGATTCGTTGAAGGGAAAGGTATGGAGGAGATAATCTAGTGATGGCAAAGACAATTTTATCTAAGAGGACAGAGAATAAGGGTCTAATTCCACTAGGTAATGGTCATCAAGTGGATGAGACACTGATTGGATAGCATGATATGTAGCCTCAGCTCGGATAAGAGACATCTGATTTCGAATTGAGTCAACTTAGGTGGAACTAGGAACAATCCAGGGATTAGTCGAGTTGGAGGAATGTTGGGCCATGGATGAGATCATGTTCACAGTGGCAATTTGTGATGGGGGATCAGGTGTTGGGAAGACTCCCATCATTGATGAATCCTTGAGGAGTCCTACCCCGACACTCTCATACTTAAGAGAAGACTGTCCTAGAAGAGGGACATTATTCGCATGATGAGATTTGCTGTCAAAAATACAAAAGTCTAGCTGGTCAATGGTGACAATTTTCCCTTGGTGGGGAAACTGCACAATGCATAAGACTATGGATGCAACTGCAGTCATGGCATAAAACCAGTTCTGACCAAGTAATATATTATAGTCCAAAGGTGCATCGACTACTTCTACATGAATGGAAATGGTCTTACCTCCCAACTGAATATCTAGGGATTGCAAAAGTCTATGTGGTTGAAATCTGCATCCGTCAAATGATTTTAAGGTGGTAGTGGAACGGTTTATTTCAGGGGAGCCAATGACTCTCAAACAAGACAAAGACATAACTTAAGTAGAGGGTCCTTCGTCTAGAAAAATACAATGGTTTTTTTTTCCAACAATGGTGGTAATGATTTTGAATGCTAGTTAATGGGAAATTCTTGGCTTTAAGTATTCCAGTTTAAACATAATAATGTTGGACATTTCTAGATCCACTACTCCAATGGAAGATAAAAGGGTCTTATGCTAATTAGTATAGTTTTGTAAGACTTCGAGGGTCGACATGGCACAGGGTTCCTGAACCAAATATTCAAGGATGTTGTAGTTTTGGGTGGCCCGGGCATTGGGATTGAAAGTCGCTTTTCAAATCGTTCTCTTGGGTGGGTGAAACACTGGATATGATATGGGTTTATCTGTTGACAAAGGACCCTATGGGGAAGGAGTAGGGGACACGAAAGTGGAGGATTTTTCAATATTACCTCCATTGGATTCTTTTTCTAGAACGGGGTCGTATGTATGTGCCTTGGTGGATAAACTAATCATCTCACTACGCATCATAAGAACATGAATGGTCATGGATGTTTCTCCTTGCGAGGGGTGTTTTGTTATGCAACCATTTGTTGTTGTGGTGGTGGGAAGGTGTCGGTTAAGAATGTGGGTTGAGTATTTCCTTTAAGGAATTTTTGGACTTCTTCACAACAAGGACACTCCTTCGTGAAGTGGTCATCACCACACATTAAACATGGAAACTTAGCCTTCCATTTTGGTTTAGCATCGATTGTGTCTTAAGTGGTTTTGTGTTCCTGCTGGTTTGAATATTTTTGGGATTTACCCTTATTCTTCTTCTTACCACTGTATTTTTTAGATGAACTAGATTGAACTGACTTCACCATCGTAGTCAAAGTAGGATTGGGTGAGTTTGTGGTGGAGGAAGTCCTCCCTATAGAGTGTGATATTCCATCTCTCAAGCTCGCCATCAAACTTCTCCCAAGCACTACTGCCAAGGAAGAACGTTTCCTCTACCTAGCTAAACTCGGCGAAACTCTACAAGATGCCTCTCTTGCCAACAAAGCTCATAAGAAATGCATCAAAGCACAATACGATAAGTTGGTAGAACCCCGCGCTTACAGCGAAGGAGATTTGGTCCTTACATACGACCAAAAGCATGATAAGCTGGGGGCATGCAAGTTTGAGTCCATGTGGCATGGACCTTACATAGTAAAACGTGTTTTAGAGAAGGGAGCTTATGAGCTTGAAGACTATGATGGGATATCTTTGGGTGAGCCCCGCAATAGGATCTACCTGAAGAGGTATTATGCTTGAGTCTTTCATGCATAAGTACTTTTGTATATATTGTACATGGCGTGCGTGTGTGTTTTCTGTGTGGTGTGACGCTTTGATTTCTTGCATGTTTAGGTCTTGTTTCATTTCTTATACCATGTTTTTTTTACATGTGTAGATGGCAACTTGTTTCAGATTCACGGACGGCGCCAATCGGCATACCCACAACCTTGCTTCGGCAGCCTGGGTTCTCTATTCACCTATGGGCGAGCTTATCAGCTCAGGGGGAATGTGTCTAGGTTTCGCAACCAACAATGCTGCAGAATATCAAGTGGTCATTGGAACCCTAATTGATGCCATTTCTATGGGTATGGACCATGTTGTCATCCATTTGGACTCTCAACTAGTGGTCTCTCATCTTAACCGAGTTTACACCATCCACGACCCCTTTTTACTCCGTCTATATCGACAAGTCCGTCTTATTGAAAGGTCCTTCAAGTCCATTCAGTACTTGCGCATTCCACGAGACGTTAACAGAGTTGCTGACTCTATGGCCAACTTTGTTTTAGATTGGTACTTTGCACACACATAAGCATATTCATGAACTGTTAAAAGTAGACACAGCATGTAATTAATTCATTTTACAAGCAAACACATAAGCAAGACCACATCATTCACTCATTCGAAACACATAATGTATAAATCGCTGGAATTTCTGAATATATATATATAATCTCAAAAGGTAGTGCTGATACAAAAGTCTGAAGCGCAATGGCTTTCAGTGAGCCTCTACAAAATCTGAAGCCTCACAGCTTCCAGTAGTACAAAAATCTGAGGCCTCTAAGCTCTAAGTACACACATAATAACAACATATGGCCTATCGCCTAGCCCATACAGCCCTAGGAGGTCTATCATCCCTAGCCTGCTGAGTCTGGAAATAGTCGACTGCTCTCGCAACCTTGCGAAGTAGCGTGTTGAAGCGTGCAGTAGCTCCAACCATGTGTACCTGCATGGGCCGTGGCACCTCATCTACTGACGGCTCAAGAACATCTAGTGTCAACCCACTCGGGTTGGCATAGAATCTATCCATCTCCGCGATGGCAGCGTGCACAGCTGGACCCACAACTGTTCCCTCTCCTCTCTCTCTCTCCTAGCAAGAAGACAGGTCCCCACTGGTCGTACAGGCCCCACATCTGCACACACATGTTGTTCACCTCTTAGCACTATATCAAAAAAATCATAAATGCACAAAACTTAAAAAGTACAAGGGTCTTTTGTTCTTACCGAGCTCTCCCCATGCTGCTTCCTCTAGCAGCGGAAAGTCTGGGTCATCCCTATTTACAGTAATACAAATTCTTTCCACCAATATGGTT
Organism: Larix kaempferi; assembly: GCA_027924585.1. Taxonomy (NCBI): domain Eukaryota; kingdom Viridiplantae; phylum Streptophyta; class Pinopsida; order Pinales; family Pinaceae; genus Larix; species Larix kaempferi. Next base: position 149,982 of record BSBM01001475.1, on the reverse strand, counting down.
AATGTGTGATGATATTGAGTATTTTACCTGCTTAACTATTTACTTAGATCTCTTATTGTATAGATACTCTTTACTCGTGTTGTGTTGTTCTTTGTGTCTTAATAGGTCTTGAAGCTGAGATCTGACGACTGCTGGACGTGGAGAAATATCCAGGACAAAGGATTGCGAAGTAATAGGTAAGACATATAGCACTTGATTTTTAAGTAGATCTAGGAAATCCATTTGTAGTCTGTTCTATTTGTTCTAGACTCACATTGAGCTAGGGATATCCAACTCACGTCTGCTCGAGTGGATTGTCTGTCAAACAAATATGGCGACCATACTGGGGATGTATACACTGAATCTAAAGGTGGTAATATTTTAGGTGTAACACTCTTTCAATAAGAAAATGTACAGAGGGTTAAATAACTTCATTCACAAGACATACTTAGAGCTTTGGTTTAATATTGGTTTTTTTCACAACAAATTCTGATGTGAGTAAATAGACAAAGATGATTTAAATGCTAAATATTTGACAGAGAAGGTAAAGAGTTGGTTTGCAGATTCTTAGTGACATAAAAGAAGATTCAGGGTGGTAGGGAGGAGCAAGGGAAGACTGTAAAGTCTTCTATGCAAGTTGGTGCTTGTACATCTGGGAGTTGTAGCTTCCATTCAGTTGGTGCTGAAGAAACAGAGGTAGCAGCCTCATCTGGGTTGTAGCTTAGATAAAATAGAATGTAAAGAGAAGTTGGAGCTTTCCTTTCATCCTAAGAAGAAGAGGTTTTTCCCTTTATGGGTTTCCTTAGGAAAATCAGTGCCTCTGCATATTTTATGTGATTGAATATTGTTTATGTGTCTTATATTTAATTATGTTATAACAATATACTTACTATAAAGGAATGTGCATAGAACATATCATATCATATTGATTATCACACATCATCAAGGTTAAAAGGGAAAAAGAATGTAAAATTGTTTAAGCACAGTAATAACTGATTCAGCCCCCCCCCTCAGTTATTTGGATACTTTCAACAATATGATGCGGTACATTGATACCATCTTATGATATGATTTATTGAAGTGTTATTGGTCATATGCATCTATGATGAACTAAAACTGCTACAAGAAATAAAATGATGTTGATAATATGGATCAATTGGCGATTGATGGGAAATACTTTCTATGAAATGTGTATTTTGCGAAATACTAACCTACAAGACACAAGCGCTATGGGATAGCCAGTTACTTGATCTGATATATGGGATAAGAACTTGTTCATGTACAGTAAAACCTTAGCAGCCAAAAATGATGATACGATGACATGAACTAAAAATCTCGATAGCAGCAAAGTATGAGTTCATAAGGGCGTAGGCCCAATATGTTGAGAGGGATGGATGTGTTTCCCACCCTATGTTTCCATGATACCCGATGTCGTGGGAGGGCCGTGCTGAGACATGTTCCCAATGTTGTTGCAATGATGATGGTCGGATGCCTGCTAGGAGAGGATAGGTCTGTTGTTTAGCTGACGCTATGTCTCTCAGGTTCTATGTGGTTAGGTCGGTGAGTCCGACATCTACTTTTGTACTAGTAGAGAAAGGATAGGGAGGATGCAGACGTAGGTTAGGATGGGAGGATATGTTAAATTTAGTACTATTGAGGGTTGGGTTTACCTTGATTCTGAGTTAGTGGTAGTAGGAACCCTTCCTTGTGCTTAATTGATTAAACTAATGTAAACATAAAGATAATGATGTGAAATCTTAAAGGATTAATCGTTGAACAACTTAGGATGTAAAAGTATATATGTGCTTGTTTTGCATGCTTGGGGGAGATTACTATTATTTAATTAGTAGGTATGTATAGGTAGGAAGCTGGTTGTCTATAATACATTTCTGATCTGTGCATACGCTAGCCACGCATGCACACTTTGCACTTGTGCACTAGTATCGATATACAAATACTTAACATCGAATAATTGAATAAGTTGTCATAAGTAAATATGTTAATTATGCATTGACCGAATTCGATTAATGAATATTAACTTATTAGTTATGTGTGAAACAAGTCAATTAAGTTATGTATTAATTGTATGTAAACATTGTAATAAGTAAATTAAGATAAGTGTTGTCAATATGAAGTGTCATTGATAAACATAAACTTTGGAAAGTTGTATTGTTTAACTGTTAATTGTGATTAAGTAAACCATTAAATGTACATTGTTTGTTGATAAAAATGTACTAGATTAGTGCTAGGGTACTTAGCAGTTAAACAAATAAATGTTGATATTGATATTTACCATCAGTTATTATTATTACATTAATTGAGATAATTATTAATTAATATTGTATGTGTATTGTTATGTTTAGTATTAAACTAAAATTACTAATAATAAATGTTTCCATTACACAAAATCATAAATGAATATTTGGAATTATTCAAAATAATAAGTTAAAAATTATAAAGATGCTTGTTCGAAAACTTGATTTATGAATTATGTAAAGGTAGTATTAAATTATTAAAAAGGAACTAAGTAAATTAAGATAGGACTCCTCGAAATATAATAATATGAAAAAGAAATTAAGTAAACCATTAAATGTACAGTGTTTGTTGATAAAAATGTACTAATAAATGTGTCCATTACACAAAATCATAAATGAATATTTGGAATTATTCAAAATAATAAGTTAAAAATTATAAAAATGCTTGTTCGAAAACTTGATTTATGAATTATGTAAAGGTAGTATTAAATTATTAAAAAGGAACTAAGTAAATTAAGATAGGACTCCTCGAAATATAATAATATGAAAAAGAAATTAAGTAAACCATTAAATGTACATTGTTTGTTGATAAAAATGTACTAGATTAGTGATAGGGTACTTAGTAGTTAAACAAATAAATGTTGAGTTATTATTATTACATTAATTGGGATAATTATTAATTAATATTGTATTTGTATTGTTATGTTTAGTATTCAACTAAAATTACTAATAATAAATGTGTCCATTACACAAAATCATAATCATAAGTGAATATCTGGAATTATTCAAAATAATAAGTTAAAAATTATAAAAATGCGTATTAAATTATTAAAAAGGAACTAAGTAAATTAAGATAGGACTCCTTAAAATATAATAAGGAAAAAAGAACTGCCATGTCATTCAAAAACTTGATTTATGAATTATGTAAAGGTAGTATTAAATTATTAAAAAGGAACTAAGTAAATTAAGATAGGACTCCTTAAAATATAATAAGGAAAAAAGAACTGCCATGTCATTCAAAAACTTGATTTATGAATTATGTAAAGGTAGTATTAAATTATTAAAAAGGAACTAAGTAAATTAAGATAGGACTCCTTAAAATATAATAAGGAAAAAAGAACTGCCATGTCATACAAGTGATCCGAAAATAGATTTGAAATTTAATCCTAACAATTCTTTGAAATTGAAAGAGTAAACATAATGACAATTTAATTATTATCTTAATCAACATATCAAATAGATGATAAGGTTAATAATCGATTCACCACCTCATGAAGGTCCTAAATTACACATTTCAAGAATCATTAAATGATTTACATTAAAAGCATTGAAACCAACCCAATTAGCCTTAACCATTGAACTTCTCAAGAAGAATAGAATTTAAAGATATGTTTTATTCTATTCACTTGGAATACGGGGAATGAAGGGCGGTGGAGTGAGCCTGAAGATAAGTGAAGGAGGAAAGGTATATAGGGAAGGGTAAAAGGATTAGAGGGGGGCTTTATTGAGGGAGGATATTGGGAGTAAATTTGAAGGTGGCAGAAGAGAAATCTAAGTGAAGAAATGAGTGAAGATTAGGAAGTACTGCTCTCGAGATTACCACTTCGTGAGCTCGGGGGCTTGGAAATCCTTTGATTTCCAAGGGCTAGCAAGATAATGGTCAGTAAGGTGCTTCATTCGATTGGTTGCTAAGCTCTACCGACAAAAATAAGGAAAGAAATCTACAACAAACTATAGGACAATCTACAACCTTCGAGCACCTTCAAGAAACAAGTATTTTCTTTGTTAATTATTACATTAATCATATTTTAAAATTATGCTAAAACATATATATATATGTGTTGAATCATAAATGAAAATTGATATTATTTTACCTCATACAAATAACTGGAAAGAGAAAATACATCTATAATAATAAGAAAAATAGTAAATGATTAAATAATATTTTTATTTATTTATTCAGAAACATGCCTATACAGAAAATTAGTTTAGAACCTTGTCAAAGTGCTCCTTAAGGGGCCTTTATCATGCCTAAAACTAAAACAAGGATAACCTGAATTCTATGCAGAAATATGTGAGTAAAACCCCAAACTTTTTCCAAGTTGCGGTAACATTACAAGAGGATATTTTTATTCTCAAAAATCATGTAAAAATTTTAACAAAATAGAATCAGTTAAGTTTTTGCACAAGAGGATATTTTTATTCTAAAAAAATCACGTAAAACTTTTTTTTAGGAGTCAACTATCAATAGTTGATTAAACTGTAACAATAAAAAAATCTTCATCTATCAATGTCACTCAGAAAGTGAATTTGATCATAATCACTTACTCACGTTTTTTCAAAGAAATCAAACGTAATCTAAAGTTATTAGGTGCTCTAATAAAAGCAGGTTCTTTGTTGCATGAAATAGGGACTTTTCATGTGTACAAAGCACTCAAAAATTGTTTTTTTTACGCCACTATCAGCGCATGGAGAATTGAGACACTCCCACGAAATTTTGATTATTTAACTGTAATTTAAACCTGCTTCACGCTAGCTTTTGAAATATAACATGAATCTTCATGACCAGGCAACTCTAACTTACTTACGGGCGCTTTCTCTTCTTACTTACCTTAGCCACTGGATTAAGAATATCGCTGCTAGCTGGTTAGCTTATTGAGCTTGCTTGTTAGTTGTATATATATATATATATATATATATAATAAGTAAAAATAAAAATAAAATAAATAATAATGAGAACAAAGATGGAAGAGGGTCGCAGGCACCCTCTGATTGTGTCGACCATAAACAATATGAAAGGCGTGCTGAACCTCACTTCTTGCAGCTCTTAAATAAAGGGAAAATTGATCTTTTTTTAAATACAGCCGGTAACTTCCACCAAAGTCTTAACATGTTAACTTTTCCTTGGCACCAAAGTCTTAACATGTTAACTACTCCACTAACTTTTAGCAATAAATTAGATTTACTCAAACTTTGCTTTGCTTTAAAAAAAAATAAACCAAAAAAAAACTACGTAAGCTTACCTGCCACACTTTCCGAGCTTACCTGCCACACTTTCCGAATTCAAACTTTAAAAATAAACAGCAATGGCAACTCCATGGGAAAAGGGTAAGCAAGAAGATGAGATGAACAACATGTTGCTAACAACCCAAGGAATTTTGTAATTGGAAAAGATGGGTCACGCTAGTCTGATCAAATAGTTGTCTGGTACTTTTTCTGTGTAAAGACGCAAATGCTCATATGCAACACTCGCACTAAATTATATGCCAAAGAGACGCTATTGTAGAGAAATGCAGTGAAAAAAACAATTGTAGTAGAAGGAGAATGTGTTAAAGAACGTGGGATTTAAAATGATATAGCTACACTAATTGTGTTTTTCGTAGTTGACTATGAATTTAATAATATATTTTAGGATTTGGCTTAACATTAAATCCTACGACAACCATAACAATCCATGGCTAGTAGCATAGATAGAAGCCTTCTTCTCAATCACTAGAAAATGAATGCTCCTCCAACTCACCGATCCATCTACAGTAGGGTTTATTTAGTCTTCCAATAAATATTGAATGGGGATGTAGGTGGAGGTTTTCGGCTCCTGCTCCTGCTATCCCTGCGACTGCCTGTGTCTCTGCTCTTATGCATGCTAACTATCTTCTAATATATTATATTAGAGCCGGTGCGGTTGCCCGGTCAAAAGATTTGTTTTGAAAAGAAACATAATTTTGTTTTAATAACCAGCAAATAATCGCACACATGCAACTAGCGTAAATACTAGACAAATTACATTCGTAAATTGGACTTAAAAAAAAAAAAAAAAACAGAAACGCAACTCAGCCCTCAGCTCGAGTGCATCAAGAGGTGGATGGGCAATGTCCTACCGCATGGATATCCGGGCTTTAGCTTACTTTTTATGGTGTCTGCGCGAGAGGTCTTCTGCTAATGCATATTCTCCTCAATATATATATATATATATATATATATAAACCTAAAGTAAGACCTCAATATCAAACCATTCTAGAAAACCAAACCATTTAAGCACGAAATACCCGTAAATGAAACAACAACAAAATATATGTTCTGTGTCGGGTTATATTAGAGCTATCATCCATGAGCTAACAACATATAGACAAATTTGATCAACAACCAGCCAGAATAAGATCTAAGTGCATTGATTCCCACTGATAATCTGTCCCCAAAAAAATAAAAATAATAATAAATCTACGCACCAGAGGACCAAGTGGAGAAGATTTTACAAGTAGGGATCTCCGAAAATCAGAATTTAGTGGAAAGTCGTGAATCGGAAGAGCCAGTGGAGACTAGCCTCTGAGCTTAATAAATAGTGAGGCTTGCATTCATCTTTCAAATTTAAATTTAGCTACTTAAACACCAACCAAGACACAGAGCCGAGCTCGCCATGACTGTTGTCAAGAGGCGGAGCACTACGCTGAATCTCTCGGAAACAAAAAAACTCTCCGTCGCGCGCGGGGATGAGGAGGGTTGATTAAAAGAGGTAGACTTCCCTCCACCTAGGCTCCGGAGGACAAACACCTGGTGGCATGCAAGTCGACGCATGGCAGCCATGCAGGTCGCCTCCTTGTGGGATCCCTTAGGCGACTGGAGGGAAGGCGACGTGAGTAGCAGGGTTTTCACGTGGAGGAGCAGCGGTGGATGGCTGGTTGTGGTAGCTGGCTATGCGTGGCGAGAAGGGGGAGAGATAGGTGGAGAGGCTATAAAATATAATAATAATTTACTAATTGTGGTAAATGCGTGGATTGTAACATAGATTTTCACATTATTATTATTTGTTTTTATTTTACTTCTATTTTATTTTAAATTTATTTATTTTAGTTTGTTATATATATATATATATATTTTGATCATTCATTTAAATTACCTAGGTTGATTATATATCCCATTTTATAATTCATACAAAACTTGTTTTAAAAAAATATTTGATATCAATTCTATTTTGTTGCCTTATTAAAATTTTAATACATTTAACTATAAAAGTTTATGAATTGACACTAAAGAATGGGTGTTGCTCAAACATAATGGGTTAACATTAAGGGTTGACACTTAATGTTAATAAGGTTAATATAGATTAGATTAATTAGATTAAGGGTTTTTTGAGACTTCAACTCCTAGTTAAAGGGACGAGACAGACACAGAATCTAAAAAAAAAGACACCGTTGAGATCACCGTGATGAGTTGAACACTAGAACACTGAATTCACTACACGACAAATCATTTAATGATGTAAGTTTAAACAGATAATAAATGCAGTAAGGACATGGTAGGGTGTTTGCAAATTGTGGATTCGTTGCCTCTAACAAAATAATAACATTTTAAAGACAACTAAGAATCATTAATGCCTAACCCACAGTCTAAAATAGAAATAACACATCAAGTACTCTGAAATTTGTAAATAACGACTATGATATCAATGAGCAATGGAATTAGATATAACCATTATACAAACCTGAACACTTAGAGTAATAGGAAGCTTTATTCCTATAAACATCATAGTTTATTAGGCCTATACTCATAACGAACCAAGCTTAATGAGCTCTATCACTAGTATCGTAATTAAAATCAACTCTATTTGATCATTATTAGCGAGCTTGTAAGCTCATGTCGAATCATCTTCTATCCTATAAAGTAATGGGAATTATACTTATCTTAGTAGTAGCATGGGATATTAGCTTTAACCGTGACTAGTAATATATATGAAGTATACCCCGCTAAAGTGGAGAAGATGTAGCTTTGAGATAAAACTTGATAATGGAATTATATTATTGATATGGTAATGTAGTAATAATGGTGGGGTTCTTAGATAGTGTACATTGTTAGACGTAAATATAGTGCATGGTGAGATACAAGGTTACCTGATCATAAAAGAGAATCCCTTAACATAAAAAAGAACCTTAACTACTACTAAGCATAAAAAGGAGACTAAGACTATAATTTGTGTAGTCCCCTTTAGAGAAATTTAATACAATTGGGTAAGGATAAGGAGATTTCATCATTGAAAATAAAACCTACAGAGTTGTAAGGGAATGTATCGTGTGTTAATTATGCGTAAGCATTATAGCAAGTGATATCACGCCTTTTCCATGATAAATATATGGATAAGTGACACATCTCATTAAAAACCGTAAGAATATTTAAATATATAAATTATAGTAAGTAGGCATACATATATATTTACTAAAGCAAATAGGAAGTGAAATAGGATGAGTATGTGTATTATGTCTAGACATATGCATGTTGGTGAGTGTATATGACTAATTATATTAAGTAAAGGTATATTGTATGAATTGTAAGAATAGGCCAAGGAAAACTTAAAATAATAGTTTTGTCCAAGAACAATGCTCTAGAATCAATAAAAGTTTTTATCATTGATATCTTATGTTACACCTTTAGAACAACATGTTACATGTCATACGAAATGATTTTTGTCAAATGTTGCTAAGTGAAAGGAAACTATTGTATGACAATATCTTAATGGGTGGCATTTGGGTAAAAATTAATTTAGCTAGAGTGATAATAAAATTCAATTTTGATAATTATAAATAATATAAATATAGAATGAGGATAGAAGGTTCTTAAAGTTATCAAAACATAGTGTGTTGTAATTTAACAAGGGGATTGCACATATAGCTTATTAAAAGACTAAATTAATAAGAGGACCATGGATTTAGACAAAATAAGTTAAGAGTGGTTACAGATTAGAGAAATGATGTGGCAGGGTGTCTGCAAAATTTGGTTTAGTTGTACCCAATATAGTCATCACCGTAATTAACAATAAGAGTCATATAAATCTTAACCCATTTATGAAGTGAACATGTTAGATAATTTCCTATGAAAGTGTAATCTAATTAATATTGTGTTGCAATAATACACTTCCCAAGTTAAAACATCAACGGATTATAAGTATATGCGTATAATTCTAGGAGCATGTATATCATTGCTGGAGTATTGGGTGAGAGACTAGAATAAGTATGTGTGCCTAATGTCTAACCATATGTATTATATGGAGTATATATGAATTATTTTAGTATGTTTAATGAAGGAATATCCTCTACCTTCTAGGGGTAAAGAAAAAGAAAAAAGAAAAAAAAGAGAGAGATACAATTGATGGTATAAGAGTCATATAAGATCATACAGTTGTATGAAGAATGCATAGAGTCATAATAGATTGAAACTCTTGGTGAATGAGAGGGGTTTGTATTCTAGAACAGAGTGACCTTGTAAGGAAATTAGAAACATAAAATAGAATGGTATATTATAACACTCATGGGTTAGAGTTATATATATATATATAAAGGTTGTGCAATAATATGTAATTCAAAAAAAAATGTTGCAATAATAGATTTGTAAATGCAAGGGTCATAACAATACTTTGGAAGTAAATAAATGTTGTACATAATTCAAGACTTAGGTCTTCCTATAAATCACAGTGTGGAACAGTATCAAAATCGATAAGTGTAATAACTTCATAGTAGAAAAATATTTCAAGGAACATGGAAGAGATTGGAACAACCTCATACACAAATACTAAACAAAACATAAGAACACCTTTATTGTGATAAAATGAGTAAAGTTTATTGACATTATTAGGTCTAATCAAGAGGAGGTCCAGTGGGGACAAGTATAGCACATGTTCTATTACACAAGAGGATGCAAAGACCATGCATCATTATTTTTCCCACACTATCTTGACTATAACTTCGGGACGAAGTTTCTTTAAAGGTGGGTGTATGCAACACCCCATATTTTTACTAGGCATGTTTATCAGTCAAACATACTGCACTTTAGTCGCTTATTATCTATTGGACTCATCTCGACTGAGTAAACTATATTAAGACATGATGGACCCGATTATATTATGTTACTATGTTTTATGATTTCACTATGATTATGATGTTACTATGTTTTATGATTTCACTATGATTATGATGTTACTATGTTATGTGGTTACGATGTCATGATTATCATAGGATTCCTTCATTTTACGATTTCAGTATATGTTTATATGTTTTCATTAATGAGATGTGGAATATATGATGTGGTACATTGATACCATCTTATGATATGATTTATTGAAGTGTTATATGTCATATGCATCTATGATGAACTAAAACTATTACAAGAAATAAAATGATGTTGATAATATGGATCAATTGGCGATCGATGGGAAATACTTTCTATGAAATGTGTATTTTGCGAGATACTAACCTACAAGACACAAGGGCTATGGGATAGCCAGTTACTTGATCTGGTATATGGTATAAGAACTTGTTCATATAGTAAAACCTTAGCAGCCAAAAAGGATGATACGATGACACGAACTGATAATCTCAATAGCAGCGAAGTATGAGTTGATAAGGGCGTAGGCCCAATATGTTGAGAGGGATGGATGTGTTTCCCACCCTATGTTTCCATGATACTTGAGATTGTGGGAGGGCCGTCCTGAGACACGCTCCCATGTTGTTGCGATGATTATGGTAGGATGCCTGCTAGGAGAGGATAGGTCCGTTGTTCAGTCGACGCTATCGCTCTCAGGTTCTATGTGGTTAGGTCGGTGAATCTGACATCCACTTTTGTACTAGAAGAGGAAGGATAGGGAGGATGCAGACGTAGGTTAGGATGGGAGGAAATGTTAAAGTTAGTACTGTTGAGGGTTGGGTTTACCTTGATTCTGAGTTAGTGGTAGTGGGAACCCTTCCTTGTACTTAATTGATTAAACTAATATAAACATAAAGATAATGATGTGAAATCTTAAAGGATTAATCGTTGAACAACTCAAGATATAAAAGTATATATGTGCTTGTTTTGCATGCTTGGGGGAGATTACTATTATTTAGTTAGTAGGTATGTATAGGTGGGAAGCTGGTTGTCTATAGTACATTTCTGATCTGTGCATACGCTGGCCATGCATGCACACTTTGCACCTGTGCACTAGTATCGATATACAAATACTTAACATCAAATAATTGAATAAGTTGTCATAAGTAAATATGTTAATTATGCATTGACTGAATTCGATTAATGAATATTAACTTATTAGTTATGTGTAAAACAAGTCAATTAAGCTATGTACTAATTGTATGTAAACATTGTAATAAGTAAATTAAGATAAGTGTTGTCAATATGAAGTGTCATTGATAAACATAAACTTTGGAAAGTTGTATTGTTTAACTATTAATTGTGATTAAGTAAACCATTAAACGTACATTGTTTGTTGATAAAATTGTACTAGATTGCTGCTAGGGTACTTAGCAGTTAAACAAATAAATGTTGATATTGATATTTACCATCAGTTATTATTATTACATTAATTGGGATAATTATTAATTAATATTGTATGTGTATTGTTATGTTTAGTATTAAACTAAAATTACTAATAATAAATGTGTCCATTACACAAAATCATAAGTGAATATCTGGAATTATTCAAAATAATAAGTTAAAAATTATAAAGATGCTTGTTCGAAAACTTGATTTATGAATTATGTAAAGGTAGTATTAAATTATTAAAAAGGAACTAAGTAAATTAAGATAGGACTCCTTAAAATATAATAATAATAAAAAGAACTGCCATGTCATACAAGTGATCCGAAATTAGATTTGAAATTTAATCTAACAACCTCTTTGAAATTGAAAGAGTCAACATGATGACAATTTAATTATTATCTTAATCAACATATTAAATAGATGATAGGGTTAATAATCGATTCACGATCTCATTGAGGTCCTAAATTACACATTTCAAGGATCATTAAATGATGTACATTAAAAGCATTGAAACCAACCCAATTAGCCTTAACTATTGAACTTCTCGAGAATAATAGAATTTAAAGATATTATATTTTATTCTATTCAGTTGGAATACAGGGGAATGAAGGGCGGTGGAGTGAGCCACAAGGTAAATGAAGGAGGAAAGGTATATAGGGAAGGGTAAAAGGATTAGAGGGGGGATTTTTTGAGGGAGGATATTGGGAGGAAATTTGAAGGTAGCAGAAGAGAGATCTAAGTGAAGAAAGGAGTGTAGATCAGGAAGTACTGCTCTCGGGATTATCAGTTCATGAGCTCGGGGGCTTGGAAATCCTTTGATTTCCAAGGGCCAGCAAGATAATAGCTGGTCGGTAGGGTGGTTCATTCGATTGGTTGCTAAGCTCTATGGATGAAAATTGGGAAGGAAATCTACAACAAGCTACGAGACAATCTACAACCTTCGAGCACCTTCAGGAAACAAGTATTTTCCTTGCTAATTATTACATTAATCATATTTTAGACTTATGCTAAAACATATATATATGTGCTGAATCATAAATGGAAATTGATATTATTTTACCTTTGGAATTTTGATGCAAATAACTAGAAAGAGAAAATACATCTATAATAATAGGAAAAATAGTAAATGATTAAATAATATTTTTATTTGTTTATTCAGAAACAAGCCTGTACAGAAAATTAGTTTGGAACCTTGTCAAAGTGCTCTGCCGAAAACCAGAGCACTACATCTTATGTATGATTTACCATGCAAGTTGGTTATCATCATTGCATTCAGTTAATCAAGTTTATCATCTACATACTTTGTTGAAAATACCATCTTCAATTGACCCTTTTTCGGTAGATTTTCCAAGTTAAGAATTCTCCGTTTACAATTGTCATGGTCACGTCGAGTTTGTACTTCTTCATTCTCTTTAACAACATTTTCATGCTATAAGATTGGTGTCATTGGGCTCAGCTCCTCATGATAGTAACATTGATATCTTTTTTTTCAAATTTTAATTATGTTCCATTCCCTCAACAATTTGTCAAAGTCTCGTCAATCAGTGTATCTTGGTTTCCTTTCAGTTAAATTTTATCAATTTCTCGTCATTTAGTAAATTCACCAAATATATCCATCCACTTGTCTTCTCATCATGGTTATCATTTTCTTCAAGTCACCAATTTTATTCATGAGAGTTTTTATTTATTTATTTTTATTTTTTAGTATCCTATATAAGTAAAAAAAAATACCAATCTTTTGACTTAGATGGTGTCCTTGCATTTTATGCATAGACCCATGTAACCCATGGACATCACTAATTTCGACTAAACTTTTACTTGATATCAAAATTTCCATGAAATGATTCTCAACGACTTCTGGAATATACCCTCCTCGACTCCAGGTTCTTAACTTACTTATGATTTCTATTTTGGTTAACTATGTTATAAATCTCTATTTAGAAAATTTAATAATCACAATACCTTTGAGATGAGAAACAACATTTATATAACTCCGTTTCTTCATAACAATTATAATTCTAACCAATAGACTAAAACTATCGAACTTCTTTTATGTAAAACACAGATATAATAATACTTATGTTAATGATTATTACTTACTTGACATAAGTGTATCATTCACGCTCACGTAAATCAAAAATTATATATATATATATATATATATATATATATAACTTTTTTAACGATTAAATTCTATATATAGACAATATTCCCCTTGACAATTATGCACATTATTTTTATTATTATTATTTTTAACAAAAGATTGCATCATGCAATTCCTTACTAACAATAATGTAATCAATTTAATTCTATTACAATGAATATAATCGTTATTCTAAAGTCCTCATATACTTGCGTACAATATTGATCATATTTCAAACATAGCAAATAGCATCTTATTTCTATTCAATAAGCAGATATGATTTTTTTGATATAAATAAAACAATAACTATGTTCAAATAGAAATTAGGATATTCATTTTCAAATTCCTTCTATTTCACAAATATATGACTCTTAGTATAGCTAAAATGAGAAAACATTTTAAAAATAATATTAAAATTAATTGAAAATTGAATAACATTTCAATTAAAATATATAACTGTTCCTTGAACCCTCCTTTCTTTCCATACGACCAATATGTATAACATTCATAATCTTTAGAAAAGGCAATAACTATAATTCTAATGTAATGAATATAACTTTTATTCTATGACCCTTGTATATTCCATTTATGATTATCATATTTCAATGAGAAATAAAATACTCACCTTTACTATCCTCTTATTCAATGATGTAAGTAAAGGGGCTTTGGAGGAGGATAAAACTAAATTTCAATGAGAAATAAAATGTCCATCATTACTTTCCTCCTATTCAAAAAGTATATATAACCTTTATGTATAATAAAAACATTAACAATAAATCAAATGAGGAATATAATACCTACTTCTATCTATTCCTACACCAAGATATTCAAGGAGTTAATAAATTTATTTCAATTAAGAGTTAGAGTATTCACTTTCATTCTCTGCGATTCTATAATTCAAAACATTTATATATAATAAACAATATCTACTCTAAATATTCTTGACACAAAGAACATATCTATGCTAGAATCGAGTCATCCTTCCTACCTTTCGATTCTTTAATCCATGACCTTGATATAATTAAAACAAATAAATCCTATCTAAAATAGGGATTCGAATAAATGAATACCCCTAACACATTAATTAATATTTAAACCATCGGGTGACTTCTACGCATGCATCAATTCCCAATCCATTTGGTTTCATTATAACGAGAAGTCTTATTCAAATTTATAATTTATTGTAACATTCCCACTTCGCCTTCAATCTTAACAGAGAGGAGTACATTTATAGTTACATGGCAATTCTTCTAGTTTCTAGTATAGTAACATAATTTGGTCATATTGGTATTTTATGTATGGAAATTTAGATTAAATTCGAATTCGTCGAATATTTGGTGTAGGTATAATATGAATACAGATTATTAGTGGAGAATTAAATTTTGAAAACCAATTTAAAGAAAGAAAGAAAAAAACATTAATTATTTAAACACTATCAAACAAGAATATCATTAAATTCTATGCTTATTTATTAAAATAACTATAAATAAGTAGTTGTCATCTCCCACACTTCCATATTCCAGGTTGTTGAGATTTTATATTTTTGTTTTTTAAATATATGTTAAATTTTATTATATAAATGTCTATGTATATTTATAGTATATTTGTGGATATTTAATTAAAAATATTATATATAAGCAAGCTACTTCCATATTTTATTCATACTAGATATCTTCATTACGTATTTTTTCTGTATCGAATCGTATTCATATCTGTATTCATATTCGAATTATGCTACTATGATTTCCAGGATCGAATATCCATGCGCCTAAATCTTTGCTCATCCATCACGAAGTGGAGTTAAGCATGGAGTTTATTTACTCCTTTAAATTTTGTAATTGTGAAAATGTCCTTTTTACTATTACCAAATTTTCTTCTCTTTTAATATCTAAAATGCCTTTCTTTTAACTTCTACAATGACTATAAATCTTTTCCTTTCACATCATTTAATATAAAATAATTTTCCTTAGTGATTATGATTCTTTTACTATTTTACAAACTACATGTCCTATGCGTATCGACATGAGTTAAATGAATACTTACTTGTTCAAATGATTTATAACAGAGGTATATATATATATATATGATTTAAGACATTAAATTTTAGTTCGTATTTTATGAGATATTTAATTTAATTTCTAAGTAGTATTCAACATCCCAACCCGTCGCTATGGGACAAATTCAAGCCATAACTCTATTGTACTTAAGAAGAATGCTTGTAATTTTGTAACGCCCGCCTTAGTACTTTGACTCATTGTAGACTTGAGCGTACTTGCCAAGTAACCCAGCCAAATAAAGTTTAGTAAAATGGTCCTTTGAATATTTGAAATGGTTGAACGAAACTTATAGAAATGAATACTTTGCTTAAAAAAAATAGGAAATGAATGCTCCACTTAAAGATTAGTGATATTATGAAATATATGAGCTGTATGAACGAAATGCATGTGTTTCTTAGTGATGGGCAGATTTGAGAAATGAATGGTGACTAAATGTTGTATATGCTCGGTTGACTGAAAGGTTATGAAATGAAAATGATTGAATGATATATGCTAGACTAACTAAGAAATAATGAAATGAAAATGATTGAATTATATATGCTCGACTGACTAGGATATTATGAAATGAAAATGATTGAATGATATATGCTCTATTGACTGAAATATTATGAAATAGAAATGATTGAATGATATATTCTTGACTGACTGAGATATTATGAAATGGAAGTGATTGAAAGATAAATATGCTCGACTGACCAATATATTATGATGATGTAACCCATAAATGCAATGAAGGATTTTATAGTGCAATGCTACTAATGTGTGGCTTGAGTGTGTGCAGTGACAGGTAAAACGATTTATCGGCTGACCCACAAAGGAATAATAGGGGATGTAAGAATGGGAAACATACATAGGGGTACGATGATGGACTGTCGACCCTAAATTAGCACTACACGCATGGGTCGGAAGCAGGTTCAGCTCACCCAGGGAAGCGTGTGTTGTACGGGTGAGGCTACAACGACTTAGTCCGCGATAAGGAGAGCCTTATCCCTCAACCACCCTTAGTCTCCAAGGAAGTGTAGTCGAGAGATCGCGGTAACGATTCCCTGATCGCTACACAATACTCTGCATGAGAGAAAAACGAAGTTGTCAGAAGGACCTATCGAAGGGGTACCTAAACAATGACAGAAAATAGATACTTCGCACACTGTTAGCATTTAGAAAACTAAGCATTTATGATTAAAGAGGCATATAGAATTTTAGAATCTAATAAAAGAATATTTTATTTTATTTTATTATTTTTCTAGGCTTTAGAAAAAGAGAAAATTTGGAATAAATATATGTCCATGTTTACTAGAATAATTATGCATGAGAGATATCATTCAACAAATAAGTTATAGAACAAAACTTGAATAAAAATCATGTAGAGACCACTCCACCCACATCTCAATGATTTAGGGATTAGAGGAATTAAATAAGGAGACAACAAGGAGACAATTTAGGGGTTTAGGTGCACACTCATGTGAGAGTAACACTTGCTGCATGAGAGTAAATATTAAAAGAATTATTAATTAAAGATTATTTTTGCATGGAAAGACACATGGCATGGAATTTTTTGGTTATAAAATAAAGGGAGGAGAAGGAGAGGGTCTCTCTTGCTCCCTAGTGCTAGGCGGGAAATGTAATAGATATTTTTTATTAAAGTGTGTTTCCTTGGAGTTGGGTTGATAGCTTGTCCAAGGATTGGGAGATCCCAACAGAAAGCCAAGGCATTGTATGTTCTTTTGACCCCAATTGATCTAGGGTTCGGGAGGAAGGAGAGTAGTCCCGATACGGCAGCGAGGTCAACCGAGGGGTTTGCGGTAAAATATTGAAGACAAGGAGAATATTGACAACAACGGATAGATCGGTCGTCTTAACAGATATTCTCCTACAACTAGACCAACCATCTCAACAGGTTATATTCCCTAAATCTCTGTTTATAATTATTTATAGATCTACACTTTCCTTAGGTCTTGTTGAAACTGTGCATTCACGAACTGGGTATTATTTTTATTATCATTCTTAAATTGTGAGAAGTTTATTTGATGAAGAAGGGGAAGAGATTAGACATTTGCATTCTGTCAAAACACATATTCCTGGACTATGTATGTTAGTTTTAATGTCTAAATTATAATAAGTTTATTTGATGAAGAAGGGAAAGAGATTAGACATTTGCATTCTATCAAAACACATATTCCTGGACTACGTATGTTAGTTTTAATGTCTAAATTATAATGAATTTATTTGATGAAGAAAGGAAAGAGATTGGACTTTTGCATTCTGTCGAAACGCATATTCTTGGATTGTGTATGTTGGTTTTAAGGTTTTAGTTATAATAAGTTCATCATTATAAAGAAACGAGATCGACGATTTGTGTCGTCTCCATAGTCTGTCAAGGATATGTATTATGGTCTGCACACAGATTCATCCACACAGATTCATCCAAGTTATTCGGATGCATTGTAGATTTGTGTATGAATATATATATATATATATATATATATACATATATATATTCCGATAGGGTAATTGCATCCAAGTTGTGTGGATAGAGCGTAGCAATCTCTATATGCTTATTCACCACGCAGTCTCACCGAGTCATTCGAATGCTTTATTTTGTGTATGTGAAGAGATGAACTACAAATCGCTTAGGTTGAGCCATGTCCCATGCAAATCCCTGATTCGTATCCCAGTATTGTTTTTTTTAACCTGTACATGTTGCATACCTGGAGTTATTCGCATACCTGGAGTTATTCGCAACTTCATAGTTCTTCACAGACGTACATCATAGGATCTTTGTAAACATTTTAGGAAAGAATCATACCCATGCCGCATCGATGACATATCGATCGTGTCCCGCTGCTTACATTTTAGTAACCTTTGTTCCGAATTAAAGGAGTATAACACCATTATTTCATACCCATTCGCATGCTTCACGCGGTCCATCAATTCATATGACAACTCCATTGACTCCTGTGGCACCCACGCCACCAATATCGGAAGAGACTATTAACTTACCTACCGGGGAAGTTATGACCATGATGAGTAATTTTCAGAGAATGTCGGAAGCACTAATGAACTAGTTAGACCGCGAAGAAGATCGACTGCTAACCCCACTAATGTACCTCGAAACCCACCACCAACTAGCATGCATCGAGAACTAGAAAAAGTAAGATTTCCAGAGTTATGGGGTTCCACTAAGGGAACCACCACTAAGGCATGGTAGGAAAATATGACGATGTGCATTACCTTGAGGGAATACACCTCGAATCTAAAGGTGCATATGGCTATCCTGCAACTAAAAGGGGAAGCATTGTTATTGTGGAAGAATTTGAAACCACAATTGTGGATTGATATCAACGAAGTGTCTTGGGAGTTGTTCAAAGAACAATTCCGCAAGCACTATATCTCAGAAGAATTCATCGAGAGGCAACTCAACAAATTCAATGCTCTTCGACAGGGAGGTAGGACGGTGCAAGATTATGAAATCGAGTTTATGGAACTCCTCAGGTATGCACCCCACATCGCAACCGAGAAACTGAAGGTGAACAATTATGTCTATGGGATGAACTACAATAATCGAGACAAGGTCCGCATCCTGACGCCTCAGACCTTGCATGACACGGTTCAAAAATCCCTCATAGCAGAAGAAGAGATTTTGAGCAAAGGACCACCCTGTAAGAACTTTGTCAGTGGTGACTGAGGAAATCAACATGCACCCAAGCAACATTATGGACAGGATAACCATGGGAAGGGATATTATAGCGGAAGATCTATTAGAGAAGATATAACACCCTATCGACCACCACCGCCACTGCCTAGAAATGATCATACAAGACCTTTTGGAAAACCAACACAGTTTGGACAACAACATAACAATACACCAACCGGTAGAACCACTAGGGACACAAGGAAAGGATGTTGGGAGTGTGGGGGGGCACCTTTCTAGAGAAAATTCCCTCAGCAGAACCAAGGGGATGGAAGAGTACAAGGGAAAAATCGAGGACCATGACAAACCACTGCAAAAAAATCCGGGTATTGGACCAATGAACACAGCAACTTAGGCACCATGTGATCAACCAGGTTAAGGTTCAGTGGGACAGTTATAGCCCAAATTCTGCAACCTGGGAAGACGCAACTGAAATGCATTAGAATTTTCCATTTTTATCTCCAACTTCAGGATGAACTTTTAATAAGAGGAGGTGTATCTAACTCCCGCCTCAGTACTTTGAATCATCATAGACTTGAAGGAACTTGCCAAGTGACCCAGCCAAATAAACTTTAGTAAAACGGTCCTTCGAATATTTGAAATGGTTGAACGAAACTTATAGAAATGAATACTTTGCTTTAACAAAAATAGGAAATGAATGCTCTACTTAAATATTAGTGATATTATGAAATATATGAGGTGTATGAATGAAATGCATGTGTTTCTTAATGATTGGCAGATTTATGAAATGAATGATGACTGAATGTTGTATATGCTCGACTAACTGAAAGGTTAATAAAAGAAAATGATTGAATGATATATGCTAGACTAACTGAGAAATAATGAAATGAAAATTATTGAATGATATATGCTCGACTGAATAAGAAATTATGAAATGAAAATGATTGAATGATATATGCTCAACTGACTGAAAGATTATGAAATAGAAATGATTGAATGATATATATGCTCGACTGACTGAGAGATTATGAAATGGAAGTGATTGAAAGATAAATATGCTCGATTGACCAAGATATTATGATGATGTACCCCATAAATGCAATGAAGGATTTTATAGTGCAGCGCTACTAATGTGTGGCTTGAGTGTGTGCAGTGGTAGCTAAAACAATTTATCAACTAACCAAATATGCTCGATTGACCAAGATATTATGATGATGTACCCCATAAATGCAATGAAGGATTTTATAGTGCAACGCTACTAATGTGTGCCTTGATTGTGTGCAGTGGAAAGTAAAATGATTTACCGACTGACCCACAAAGGAATAACAGGGGTCATAAGAATAGGAAACATACATAGGGCTACAACGATGGACTGTCGACCCTGAATTAGCACTCCATGCATGTGTTAGAAGCAGGTTCAGCTCACCCAGGGAAGCATGTGTTGTACGGGCGATGCCACAATGACTTGGTCGCGTACGATGAGTTGAGGGGTGTGCGATAAGGAGATCCTTATCCCTCAGATGCCCTTAGCCTCCAAGGAAGCGTAGTCGAGATATCGCAGTAACAATTCCCCGATCGCTACACAATACTCCCCAACAGAGATAAATGAAGCTATTGGAAGGACTTGCCGAAGGGGTACCTAGACAAATATGGAAAAATGATACTTCTCACACTATTAGCATTAGAAAACTGTGCATTTATGATTAAAGAGGCATATAGAATCTAGAAAATTTAATAATAGAATATTTTATTTTATTATTTTTCTAGGCTTTAGAAAAAGAGAAAAATTGGAATAAATATATGTCCATGTTTACTAGAATAATTATGCATGAGAGATATCATTCAACAAATAAGTTATAGAACAAAACTTGAATAAAACTCATGTAGAGACCACTCCACCCACATCCCACTGATTTAGGGATTAGAGAAATTAAATAAGGAGACAACAAGGAGATAATTTAGGGGTTTAGATGCACACTAATGTGAGAGTGACACTTGCTGTATGAGAGTAAATATTAAAAGAATTCTTAATTAAAGAATTTTTTTTCCTGGAAAGACTCATGGCATGGAATTTTTTGGTTATAAAAGAAATGGAAGAGAAGCAGAGGGTCTCTCTTGCTCCCTAGTGTTGGATGGGAAGCGTAATAGATATTTTTTATTAAAGTGTGTTTCCTTGGAGTTGGGTTGATAGCTTGTCCGGGGATTGGGAGATCCCAGCGGAAAGCCAAGGCATTGTGTGTTCTTGCGACTCCAATTGTTCAGAGGTTCGCGAGGAAGGAGAGTACTCCTGATACAATAGGGAGGTCAACCGAAGGGTATGCGGTAAAATATTGAAGACAAGGAGAAGATCGATGACAACGGCTAGATCGATAGTCTTAACGGATATTCGGCTACAGCTGGACCAACCATCTCAACAGGTAATATTCCCTAAATATTTGTTTATAATTATTTATAGATCTGCACTTTCCTTAGGTCTTATTGAAACTGTGCATTCACGAACTGGGTCTTATTTTTATTATCATTGTTAAATTCTGAGAAGTTTATTTGATGAAGAAGGGGAAGAGATCAGACATTTGCATTCTGTCAAAACGCATAATCCTGGACTGTGTATGTTAGTTTTAATGTCTAAATAATAATAAGTTTATTTGATGAAGAAGGGAAAGAGATCCGACATTTGCATTCTGTCGAAATGCATATTCCTGTCCATTGTGTATGTTAGTTTTAATGTCTAAATTATAATAAGTTTATTTGATAAAGAAAGGAAAGAGATCGGACTTTTGCATTCTGCCTAAACGCATATTCTTGGACTGTGTATGTTGGTTTTAAGGTTTTAATTCTAATAAGTTCATCATGATAAATATAGGAGATCGACGATTCGCACCATCTCCATAGTCTGTCAAGGATATCTATTATGGTCTGCACTTCACATTAATTGTTTAATCGCATGCCCGATCGCAAGAGGGTAAGCCCATACCCCACGCAATGGATAGATCCCCAATTTGCCCATTATATTTGAAGCATGAATACTCTACCCACACAGATTCATCAAGTTATTCAGATGCATTTTATATATATATATATATATATATATTCCAATGTGAAGAGATGAACGCCAGATCGCTTAGGTTGAGCCATGTCCCATGCAAATCGTTGATTCATATCCTGGTATTTTTTTTTTAACCTGTACATGCTACATACCCGGAGTTATTCTCAACTTCATAGTTCTGCACAGACGTACATCATAGGATCTCTGTAAACGTTTTAGGAAAGAATCATACCCATGTCGCATCGATGCCACATCGATCGTGTCTCGCTGCTTACATTTTAGTAACCTCTGCTATGAATTAAAGGATTATAACTCCATTATTTCAGACCCATCCTCATGCTTCACGCTGCCCATTGATTCATAAGTGACTAGAGGTCATTGAAATCTATGTTTATAAGTTTGTCGTATGCCCTGGTTATGCGAATGTCTCCCACGATTATTTATTTTAAGGCTCGTTGTATTTAATTGTTCACATATCTGCTTGATACACACACTACCAGATCACTAGAGATCCACAAACAGATCCGCAAACCGAGTTTCCTGGATTGTTTGTTTGCATCTTTGCTTGATATGCACTTATACGCAGATCGTTATGGATCTGTTAACCAAGTCCATCTTAGAGTGATTGATTTGCTTTGTGTGATACACATTACATACACCAGAAAGTTAAAAGCCGTGTATCTTAGTTAGTGTTGGCGTTATCCTTATAAGTTGGATCCCTGTACTCTGGGACTGTTTGTCAAAATCAAGTTGGAATGAAAATTGTTTTCCTCTTGGATAGAATAGCGATCTGATAGATAATATTACCCTTACCCTTTTGAATTTAGAACAGAACAAATCCTAATCTAGTACTCCATCTTGATGTCCTTTAAATTTGGACCATCGCATTACGCATTGGCTGCCCCTGCGTTGAGCCTCTTAACTAATTGTTTAAGTTTGATTTTATAATTATGAGTATATGGTTAATAACATAAATTATGGGTGATTTTATAAATGTGGAGGATGCAAGAACATTTTATTCATATATTAAATGCACAACATGTCTTGAGAGAGTAGCGTGCTTACATGGGTATCTTCGTATTAGAAATTAATATAAATGGATTGCATAGTATGTCTTGTAAAGTAACAATGTATAAATAGATACACCTATACTTGAAGAAGTAAAAATGCTTATGTTGATATATATTTACATTTGAAAATGAATGCCTAGTTAAATATATATATATGCAAGTGCATCTTGTTTACACAAGATACTTGAAAAGGTAAAAATGCTTATGTGGATATATTTGCATTGAAAATGAATGCTTAGTTAAATACATATACACATGCGTCTTGTTACATAAGACACTTGAAAATTAAAAATATTTATGTTGATATATTTACATTTGAAAATGAATACTTCGTTAAATATACATACATATGCATCCTATTTACAGAGGACACTTAGAAAATATAAATGCTGATGTTGATATATTTACACATGAGAATGAAATAAAATGCTTAGTTTAATGTAAATATATGCCATCTTGTTCACATAGAATTGTTGAAATAGTTATGTGCACATGGTGACCTATTTACGCTTGGAAATGGAATAAATGTCAAGAGGTGGAGAGTGCCTAGTTTTAAAAACTATTTACATGTATTTATATGATATAAGTGGAATAATTAAATAAAAGTACCACTAAAAGTGCTTAGTAATCAATTTACATAAGATTAATTGGGCCATAACGCATGTTAAGAAGTCAATTCTCTACTTTTAGAATGATTGGAAATTTAGTGGGATGTATGGTTTATTTTCTTCCAAATGAAAGGTTTTAGTAATCACCTAGTCAGGTTGAGTTGGAAGAGATGGCTTTACGAAGGGGGAAGGTTTGTCTGAAAAAAAAATCGTTTAGGAAGGTCCTTACAAATTTAAACATTGCATCGGGCGCGTAACATATATTAGAGATAGTAAATATAGATAGAATGTATTTAGAAGGAAACTCCTTCTCTATAACGAAATAAGCTACTAATTTATTTTAAAGCAGATAACTGGATATGATATATCAGCTACTTACATATGCCTCGAATAACTCTCAGGTAATGGGAAGTGCTTTCTTAAGAAAAGACACGAATACATTCGATATCACCGATTTTCAAAGCGAATACTGTGGAAATAAAAACCTTAAGTTAGTGACAAGAGGAATTCCCGGTTAATCTTACCGATCTCACCATTGATGCCTCTAAGAAAGGAGTCTTTCTTCAGAGGCGTGGCCTCATCTCCGAGATCACTGGATGTAGTATCCTTAGACAGAATAGTCCCTTCTTTCTGTCCATCTGTTCGCTCATACAATCGGGGGTGCGTTAGAAAGGTTGCTGCGGTTTGAAAGAGATCGCAAGAATCCATTAGTTGTATGCATTCTGGGTTCCACCCTGGGCCAGAGGACCTGACAGTGCATTTCATTATCATTCCAATCCTTAAGACGCTGGCTATAGAGGGAGGATCAACAGCTCATCGCCGATAGAATACTATAGATTCAAAAGGTTCGAGGCCAAAAATTAAAATTACATCAGTGTGCGCGGCAGACCACCCATTGAGAGAAGTGAACAGACCTATCCGAAATACACAGTTGACAGGCCAAATCTTCTATTTCCATAAAGTTGTAAGCCCGCCTCCTTTCATACTCTTCTTTCACTTGGTCAACAAATAATTTTACCATATTAGTTGAGGGTGGCACCTTTGCGGGATAACCTCAGTATCGAACCATGGGGCCTCAATTTTTTTTTTATCTGTTAGATATGCAAGTGAAACAAATTAGTCAACTTGAGCAGGGTAAACACGATAAACAACTAAAGAATCAACTAGATCGATGGATGAAACTGTAACTCAATCAATATCTTCACCGCCTTTACTTTTGTCTCTATCTTTATTTTTACTGGGAAAAGGTAAGCTAGGACAGGATATTTACGGATTTTCTTATTTCTCCACAGAATATTAATCTGGATCTGACAGAGGGGAGTATGATGGCTATTATGGTCGTTTCTTCTTCGCCACTATTGCCACCATTTCCCCAACCTGCTAGAGTATAGGTTAGTTCTCTCTAAGCTACGGAAACCATCTTTAGAGTCCTCGATCACTGTAATTGAGGAGATCCACCCCTTGGAATATTCATCGGCTGAGGTAAACACTATTTACATGGTATCAATCGACGAACCATCCATCCCCTCGACACCAAAAACCACCACTCCTAACCTCTCCACATGGTGCTTTCACAATGATGAATAAATCCTCAAGGCACTAACTGAACCAAACTTCCCATTGCATGACATACATCATCGATCCTATTTTATTCTTGAGAAGTCTTCCACATTTTCAGTCGATCAATTTGTGGTTGATACAAAATATTTAATCCACGACAATGTGGATTGGTTTAAGAACCCCAAACACCTTCGAGGAAGGTAACATGGATAACATCTCACCCACCATCCAAGTCGATATATCCATCAAACCCGGTGTGGTCAAGAATGTTACGTTAGGTGCATCCTATACTCTCGGCGAAGTTTCCACATACAAGAAACTCTTTCAATAGTTTTGTGACGAATTCGCTTGGTCATATACTGAGATGCATGGCCTCAACCCTGCTATCATTGAGCACCACATTGACACTTGGCCCGACGTCACACCCATCCGCCAAATGAAATGGCCGATACACCCATCTAAAATACCAGCAGTAAATGCCAAAATCGAAAAACTACACCAAGCCGGTTTCATTTACCCCATCAAATACACCACGTGTGTGTCCAAACCCATTTCGGTCAATAAAAAACAAGGAACCATTCACGTATACACTTATTTTCAAGATTTGAACCTAGATATCCCCAAAGATAACTTCCCTACGCCTTTCATGGATTAGTTCATCGATGCATGTGTGGGCCATGAGGTTCTGTCATTTATGGATGGTTTCTTTAGCTACAACCAGATTTAGATCTGCAAAGAGGATCATTATAAGACTGCGTTCACCACCCCATGGGGAACCTTTGCTTATTGCGTCATTCCCTTTGGCCTTAAAAATCCGGGAGCCACTTTTTCAGTGGGCTATGACCTTTTTCTTTCCTGAATTGGTCCATCTTATCCTTGTCTACTTAGATGATCCCACTGCTCGATCCAAAAAACATTCAGACCACTTGGAAAACCTATGACAATTCTTCCTACGATGTCACAAATACAATAGCTGCTTAAACCCTCTTAAGTGTGTGTTTTGCATTCCAACTGGTCGATTATTGGGATTCATCATTTCCCATAAAGGGATCATTGTTGATACATTGAAAATGAAAGCCATTCTTTACCTTCCATCCCCTCAGCACCTGCTCTAATATCATCATCTATCCATCAGAGACCTTGTGAGGTCTCTAATCTCCCAGTACCCACACCACTACAGCCTCTATGGCATGAGTCTCCCGACTCTCAATATCATAAAGCAGTATGTAGGTCTTGTCTACTATCGTGGTGGTGAAACAGTGACACTCTACTAGGTCATCCATCAAAACACTTTTTTGAATTTCGGGTGTGTGTCACTGATAACCCCATACATCGATATCCCCATCATGAAGTACACATCCTGCATAGTGATATTTATCCTCTCCCCCTGGATGATGAATGACACTGAGTCACGGTTCCAAAAATCCACTAGTTTGTTCAGTAGGAACTTGGCGCTCCTCATCAACGGGTTCTGAAAGAAATTCAATAGCCCATGTTGTGCCAAAATTTTCTTCATCGGTGGATCCCCATCCACTTCACAATGAAGTTCTCTCAGGTAACTTTCTCACCACTCCACTCGATGTATCCTACAAGTACCAAACAAGCACCCATCAGTGTCAGATATAGAATCCCCCCTCTTTCTGACCGACCAATTATTGGGATTCATCGTTTCCTAGAAAGGGATCATTGTTGATCCATTGAAAATGAAATCCATTCTTTACCTTCCATCCCTTCAGCACCTTCTCTACTATCAACATATATCAACCATAGAACTTATGAGGTCTGTGAGTGCCCAGTACCCACACCACTATAGCCGCTCTGGCATGAGTCTCCCAACTTTCAATATCACAAAGCAGTATGTAGGTCTTTTCCACTATTGTCGTGTTGAAACATCAACGCTCTACTAGGTCATCCATCGAAATGATTTTTGGGAGTTTCGACTATGTGTAACCGATAACCCCATACATAGGCAGCCCCATAATGAAGTACACATCCTACATAAAGATATCTATCCTCTCCCCCTGGATGATGAATGCCTCTGAGTCATGGTCCCAAAAATCCACTGGCTTGTTCAGTGGGAACTTGGCACTCCTCATCAACAAGTTCTGAAAGAAATTCAGTAGCCTGTGTTGTGCTAAAATGTCCTTTAGTGGTGGATCCCCATCCACTTCAAAATGAAGGTTTCTCATGTCTCTTTCTCGCCACTCCACCTGATGCATCCTGCAAGTACCTAACAAGCACCCATCAGTGTCAGAAATAGAATCCCCCCTCTCAGTCTAGATCACACCTATCTAGAAAAAAAGAGCACCCTAGAGCGTTCATGTAAGGCAGAACAATGTGCCCTAGAGTGCACCTGTCAAGGATTTAAGAACGCCCTAGGGCGCTCATGTGATATAGTTAAGAGTGCTCCTTCTCCTTCAAAAGGTGCACCTCACCCCATGAAACCCTCAAGAGCTCACCCTAGGTCCCCAAGTAGTCAAATCACAAAAAATACAATCAAACCAATGTGAAATTTAACGATCTTTTACCTACAAGTCGCGGAATCACAAACCGTCCCTCCAATTGGAAGAAATCGTAGAGTTTCTCCAAGGCCCTCCACCCACTCTGCAAACTCAAAAAGTGAAAATGACATGTGTTGTGGGGTCCCCTGCTCCTTTTTATAGGCCCATTAGCCCTGCTCTTCTTTCGAGTGTCCTAGAGTCATACAATGTCCATTTGAAATGTCATTTTCACCACTAGAAATGGCATTCCACGCTCTTCCCGAGTAGAGGATCCATTTTCCTTTCCTAGTGAATCATTTCTGGGTCGTTTTGAGATCTGCCTCAATTTACATGCCATCGCGTGAGTCTTGTTTTATATGTATTTGTATGCATTCTTTATATTCCAAACACACATTTATGCTCGGGTATCCTTGTTTTGTGTACAGATACAGGTTACGGTTGCACGCCACCCTATGGTATCGACCGCTTCCACGGGTATAACCCCTTGAATGGTATATGGGACATCCTTCCCCACTATGAAGTTAATGCATTACCTACCTTTTTCTCCCTTGATCATGTAGGACCCCACGTTGTCCAAGTAAGTAGACCCACCCAACCACCCTTGCATTTTCCCTTGCTCGGTAGTACAACCTTCCCCTACATGGGTGACTGTTTTTGAGAACCCCTTAGGATCAGGAGTCCAGATAGTTCGACATACTAAGTTGAAGCCGCATGTATTTCTTCATATTGCCACTTATTGGCCTATTCCCCCAGACTCCCAACATGGAGTTTTTGTTAAACTATTTTCTAACTCAAAGAATGAAAAGAGCACTGAGCAATATTGCTTCCTTTCATGCTCGTTAAAGTATCTAGAAAGGCATCTTTTCGATATACATTTACCCCTTTTTTGGGTCAGATGGACTGTTTACGAAAAAGGAATACTCTAGTCCATACGACTAGAAGTGTTCTTCATTGCATACTTTTATGTTTTTTCGAACTTTGGGGACTAACCTACAAAAAATACCACCCTTGGAGTCTTCTTCCTTCTTTCAGACTCTCTAAAGTTGAAAGCACCAATGAGCATTCATCGTCTCGGGCTCGTCAAAATCCACAAGATGGTACCATATCGAGCATACTTCTATCCCTTCTTCGAGTTCAGTAAACAGTGAAGAAGGCCCAAACGGTGCCTTTCAGCGCCCCTACAAATCACGTATAGTCCCATGTTATGGAAGCATTCCTAAGTACAGTCGCATTTGTTTAGAGTTATTTGTAATGAGTCATCCATGGAGTCCCCATGTTGTCACCTCTTAGTTTCCCATCCAGAATATCCCCCATTACAGTCACAGTCCTTGATCCCCTAAGCTATGGTCCTCTCCCCCCGAGATCAGTTTCATATGCTTCCCAATCAGCCCTGTCGTCATACTTTGAAAAAAGAAATTCTAAGTCCCATCACTCTACAACCCTCATATCCCTCCACAGTGTCTCAGTCTCAGTAGTTCTATCACATCTTGGTTGTATCCCTCACACTCCTATCAAGGAAACCTCATTTCCTTAGTAGTTGCAAGTCTCCCTCTATCGACACCAGCACACTTATTCCAGAGGATATACCCATAGGCTACTTGCACCTTGGCCTCATCACCATTAGTGGTGAGTTCCTACGAACCACCTAAGCAGAGTCCTTAGTACCCCTTAGAATGGTTTTTTGTCATGTGCTTGACTCCAGCTCCATCATGGGAATTGCACCGTTGAGATTTGTGTAGGGTATCAGTCATTTTAGTTATTGGTTGAAGACCCCGGATGTCCCATGACTCTAGCACATTGGTGAGTCTCTTTGGAACCCCTCTAGTAGCATGTTCCTATGGATATATAGACTGTGTTGGTGATAGTGTTGGGAAGCCATTAAGCCATATGCTTCTTAGATTATCCGGTCCAGATGTATTCCATTAGCCCTCCGAGATATCGACTCTCAGCCATTGAGTCTATCTAGTTGTTGGATCCCTCCATATATAGTAGTGCATCAGTTGTTGTGATACCTCATTTAGGAGGAATGCCATTCTTTCCATGTAACAACTCTTCAGATAAGTCATGCTTCGACCATGATCACATTCCATATTTGAGTCCCCTCTAGACCATTATGATGTACATAGTAGTTATTCATGTATTTTTCAGGTCCCCCTTAGACACCATCAGTTGTATATATTGAGACATTGATACGATCATGAAAATTCCCGCCTCGTTCATGTATATTTGAGATTATATGTATCTCATCCATTATGAGTATTGTATTTGCAATTCATCGCCCATGTCCTTCCGCTGAAGTATACGCTCTCCTCTGAAGAAGTCTCTAATATATATCACCACCACCACACCTTGATCTAAAGGTCCTACGATGTCTATCGGTCATATGATTAGATCCTAACCTCACACATCAGGGGGAAATCTGTTAACACCAAAAAATGACCATGCATCATCAGACATACCGTATCCCTACATTCAAACCCTCAACATGAAAATTAATGTAAAAAACCCAAAATGTATGATATCCTAAGTCGTAAAACCCACTTTGGACAATATCCCCAAAAAATAGGAAACCTCCACCAAAAATGTGGTTTCCCAAAAAATAGGGAAGTCCACCAAAAGTGGAGGATGTCCACACAAAATCAAAACTTCCACTCACATTCGAATTTTACCAGCGATAAAAGAAAAAAAAACCACCATGGCTTAGGGTTCTCAAAAAACCCTAAACCGCACCTGCATATATTGGGATTTTTACCCTCATTTTGGACAAACACTAATCATTTTTTCGAAAATATCCATCCCTTGAAATCCACCCTTTGCAAGTTCCCCTCGTGAAGGTTTAACACCTCTTAGTTCCATTCACCCCCATTTAGTCGAGACCTTTCCCATTCAACCCCTGTGGTGGCTTGGTGGAGGAGAATTTTTTGGAGAACTAGATAGCTGCTCCAACTTCAAGCGGATGGATGGGCCCTTTTCACATTAAGGTAATCTTGAACCATTGTAAAGCTCATTTATTGGAAATACAAAGAAACTAATTCTTTTGTAGACCTAAACTATTAATGTGAAAGAAATATATTTATGCATATGTTTTGGTTTTCACTGCAGTAAATGTTGTTTTGAATTAAATAGTTACCGTTACCTGTTACGGCACATACATATGGTTTCTTAGTTTATATTTGTATGCATAGTTCAATCTAGATTTTACTTATTTTTATTATTATTTACCACACATATTTCACACACAGACCCGCAAGAGATATTCTCTTGTGTGCTCTCTACCTTGGATTCCTCAAGCCTGTAGACCACCCATTTTCACCTATTAGAGTGCAGAAGCACTGACAACAACTGTCGCCAGAGCCAACTTCTCAACATGTGAGTAACTTTGTTTAGAGTTGGAAAGACTCTTACTAAGTTAATAGATCACATGTTCTTTCCCATTATTATCTTCCTACACCAGCACCATACCAACAGCAGATGTAGAGGCAGCAAGATAAAGGAGATAATACTTGGTATAATCGGGAGGATGCAACATAGGAGCATGTGTTATGGCATGTTTAAGATTATCAAATGCATTTTGCACATAGTCATCCCAAAAAAAATGAAATCCCTTTTTTAACAACCACATAAAATCATGTGTTTTCTCTTCATAATTACACACAAAACCATGCAAGTAATTTTCCTTCCCCTGCAAACTTTGAAGTTTGGTAATGTTCGTTGGTGGAGGTAGGGATAGAATAGCCTCTACTTTTAGGGGATCAATTCAAATGCCCTATTTCAAAACAATGAATCCAATAAGGAGTCCAAACTCAACACAGAATATGCACTTATGAGGATTTAAGCGAATATTATAATGTCGACATCTGAGGAAGACCGTTGTCATATGGTCGATGTGGAATTCATGACAGTTCAAATGGGATAGAAAATCATCGAGATAAGGATCCACTATATCCTTGATATCATGAAATGCATGCAACATGGCCCTATGTAATGTGGCACTAGCGTTTTTAAGGCCAAAAGTTAACTTGCGATATGCAAATGTGCCCCATGGCAAAATGAAGGCAGTCTTGTGCTAGTCAATTGGGTTGATTTCGATCTAATTATAGTCATAGAATCCATCCATGAATTAAAAAATGATGCTATCGGCGTAGTTAGTGATAATCTGGTCGATGAAAGGGGTATGATAATTGTCTTTGGGACAAGCCTTGTTTAAATCCCTGTAATCGACGCATACTCTAATAGTTCCTTGTTTTGTCATGATGGGAACGATGTTAGAGACCTATTCTATCAAGGGGATAGGATAAATAAATCCAACTTTCAAGATATTTTCAAATTCTACCTTTATATCCGTAGTCTTTTGGGGTTGCATGGGATGGAGTTTTCGCTGGACTGGTTTTCCCTTAGGATAAGTTTTGATCTCATGAACAACGATGGAAGGATCAATCCCAGGCATTTCTTCATAGCTCCATGCAAATACGTTGTGGATCTATTTAACCAAGGTTGTGTAAGCTTCGATTTCTTCAGGAGAGCGGGTTTGGCCGATATGAATATGGTCAACAACATTGGTTTTCACTGAGATGTCGATGGAAATGGTAGGTGTTATATTCTCCAAATTCCCTTCAGTTACCGCATCTCATGTGAGTAGGAGGTTGAGGATTTTGAACGATATTTGGTGAAAGAATAGAGTTAATATCATTCTCTACCATATCCAAGGGTGGGAGGAAGGATGATTGATGGTGATGGTCCTCCCAGGGAATCTCATCTAAGCTCATAATATCCATGAGAGATTCGTTGAAGGGAAAGGTATGGAGGAGATAATCTAGTGATGGCAAAGACAATTTTATCTAAGAGGACAGAGAATAAGGGTCTAATTCCACTAGGTAATGGTCATCAAGTGGATGAGACACTGATTGGATAGCATGATATGTAGCCTCAGCTCGGATAAGAGACATCTGATTTCGAATTGAGTCAACTTAGGTGGAACTAGGAACAATCCAGGGATTAGTCGAGTTGGAGGAATGTTGGGCCATGGATGAGATCATGTTCACAGTGGCAATTTGTGATGGGGGATCAGGTGTTGGGAAGACTCCCATCATTGATGAATCCTTGAGGAGTCCTACCCCGACACTCTCATACTTAAGAGAAGACTGTCCTAGAAGAGGGACATTATTCGCATGATGAGATTTGCTGTCAAAAATACAAAAGTCTAGCTGGTCAATGGTGACAATTTTCCCTTGGTGGGGAAACTGCACAATGCATAAGACTATGGATGCAACTGCAGTCATGGCATAAAACCAGTTCTGACCAAGTAATATATTATAGTCCAAAGGTGCATCGACTACTTCTACATGAATGGAAATGGTCTTACCTCCCAACTGAATATCTAGGGATTGCAAAAGTCTATGTGGTTGAAATCTGCATCCGTCAAATGATTTTAAGGTGGTAGTGGAACGGTTTATTTCAGGGGAGCCAATGACTCTCAAACAAGACAAAGACATAACTTAAGTAGAGGGTCCTTCGTCTAGAAAAATACAATGGTTTTTTTTTCCAACAATGGTGGTAATGATTTTGAATGCTAGTTAATGGGAAATTCTTGGCTTTAAGTATTCCAGTTTAAACATAATAATGTTGGACATTTCTAGATCCACTACTCCAATGGAAGATAAAAGGGTCGTATGCTAATTAGTATAGTTTTGTAAGACTTCGAGGGTCGACATGGCACAGGGTTCCTGAACCAAATATTCAAGGATGTTGTAGTTTTGGGTGGCCCGGGCATTGGGATTGAAAGTCGCTTTTCAAATCGTTCTCTTGGGTGGGTGAAACACTGTATATGATATGGGTTTATCTGTTGACAAAGGACCCTATGGGGAAGGAGTAGGGGACACGAAAGTGGAGGATTTTTCAATATTACCTCCATTGGATTCTTTTTCTAGAACGGGGTCGTATGTATGTGCCTTAGTGGATAAACTAATCATCTCACTACGCATCATAAGAACATGAATGGTCATGGATGTTTCTCCTTGCGAGGGGTCTTTTGTTATGCAACCATTTGTTGTTGTGGTGGTGGGAAGGTGTCGGTTAAGAATGTGGGTTGAGTATTTCCTTTAAGGAATTTTTGGACTTCTTCACAACAAGGACACTCCTTCGTGAAGTGGTCATCACCACACATTAAACATGGAAACTTAGCCTTCCATTTTGGTTTAGCATCGATTGTGTCTTAAGTGGTTTTGTGTTCCTGCTGGTTTGAATATTTTTGGGATTTACCCTTATTCTTCTTCTTACCACTGTATTTTTTAGATGAACTAGATTGAACTGACTTCACCATCGTAGTCAAAGTAGGATTGGGTGAGTTTGTGGTGTTGTTACCAGCCTGTGTCAAAGTTGGATTTAGGGACAGATGGCTTTGTGATCTACTTGATTGTGTTGCAGGTTGGATTTGAAAAAAACCCACAATGCCATCGGCATGTGATCCTGTGGTTGTTTTGGATGGTTCGTTGGTGAGACGAGGAGCGTTGGGAATTATGTCATATAGTGTGCCACATTGAGCATAGACTAAGTCTAAATATTGGGCACATGCAATGGATTGTTCTCCGGTAATGGCCTAGCCCAAAGCTACATCTTTGGCTATAACAAGAAGTAATGATTTAGTAAACCAATCCGCCAGTAATTGGTCTATAATAGGAGCCTTAATTAACCTACGTCTCCTCCTTCACTCATGGATATGATCTGAGATATGTGTAGAGATAGATTGTCAGAGCGAGGTTAAGAGGTCCGTACCGGTTTCATAGCAAATCGGTAACTAGAAATGTGTCAAAAAGGCCATAGCCAAGGATCAAAAATATGCAAAAGAATGTGGTTGTAGTTAAATATACCATTAGGCAGCACCATCGGTGATCATTCTCTGAAAGAGCCTCAAACGGATAGAATCATCCATTAAGAAGTTCGAGGAACACCACAAATTATATGTCATCATGTGGTTTTTTGGATCTTCACTGGGTTTACCATCAAACTTAGATATGTATGAGGGAAGCTTGACAGGAATAGGTGGACAATTAGTGCCATGCCAAATGGGATCGTTTGTCAAACATGACAGATCTGGCAGATCTAATGTAGCTAGAAATGATAATTATCTGTTTGGCTAACGATACTGGTAGTATTGATATGGCATTTGAGTACTAGTAGGACCATAAATTGATTGATCGTAAGGTGAGGCCATATATGGAAGTGGTCCTCCCATAGGGGGTTGGCCATATGGTGGACGTCCTCCCATATTAGGAGGTTGACCAGGTGGTGGGTTTCCCCCCGAATGAGGGGGTCCTCCGGAATGGGGGGTTTTTCCAGGTGGTGGGGGTGGAGGCGGAACATGTGGTGGAGGTGGGGGTGGGGGTGGGGGTGGGGGGGATGGAGGTGGTGGAGGTGTTCATCTAGCTGGAGGTCAAGTCAGAGGAATATTCGTTAAGTTTTGTTGACCCCATGGGTTATTTTTGTTTCCAGGGTAAGGTACTTTGGAATGAAGGTTCCTCGAAGTGGTGGGTTGGTAGATTTGACTCATAGCCATATTTTGATTTCCTTGATATGTATAACCCCATGCGGGTTGACCCCATGTAGATAGATCCCACATGGGATGCCCCCACAAAGGTTGTCCCATGGATGGATATGGACCTTCAGTCATATTGTAAGTGGTAAATGAAGGTTTCCCTCCAATTAAATTATGTTCACTAGCCAAAGGTTGCCCCCCACTCACATTTTGACCACTAATCGAAGGTTTCCCCGTAGTCGTATTTGACCACTAACCAAAGGTTTCCCCATAGTCACATTTTGACAACTAACCGAAGGTTTCCCCATAGTTACATTTTTACCACTAACCGAAGGTTTCCCTATAGTCACATCTTGACCACTAACCGAAGGTTTTCCCCCAGTTACATTTTTCCATACATTTTGCCTCGTACTTGAAGATTGTCCTTAAGTTGCAAAATTAACATTGTCTATGGGTTTCCCCCCAGTCATTGAGGTCAAAGGAGGTATAGAGTTGGCCATTTTATTTTGAGGCCATACATCCAAAAAAGATGGTTAGCATAGTTCATAAGAGACCATGTTGGGCATGGGAATTCCTGGTGAAGAAAAAATGAGAGAATGAATAGGAGTATGGTATTTGGGATTGACTCCTTTCGAGGTGGATGGTAAAGAAGGATGAAAACTACGACGTCTCAAAGGAGTTAAAGAGTAATTCAAAAGAATTTGATTTCTTTTAACAATGCATGCAATAAATTCTAAGAATGATTTTGTTTTCTTTGTTTTGATTAAAAATTTAAGAGATCAAGCAGTCCTACAATATTCAAAAGCAAATAAGTTCCCAAGAAAAGTAATCACCCAAAACACTCAAAACTCAAGATTCAAACAACTCAAGCCAAGCCCACAATAATCAAAGATTTCACATCACACTTCAAAAGCTTGAAAATCAAAGGAAAGTAATCCAGAGGCTTCCCAAGAGTCACAAGCCTAGCTACCCCTATGAGGGATTGAAATTTCCCAAGACAAGATAGGAAACCATTTGAATACCTTGGACTCACCAAGAAACCAAACTAAGCTTCAAATCTGAAAAAAACACAAGAAAGGAGGTGAAAAACCAAATCCGGAGAAGAGTATGACTAATATAGGTAAGGCACAAATCTTTAAAAACCACCTAGTGCATCCTTAAGTGGGGATCTTAGCCCTAAAGCAAAATTTCGCAGGGCAACGCAGTCTACCATGTAACAAAGCACATCTATCAGGGTCGACGTGAGTGTAAGCTATGCCCAAGTATGTCGATGTCGCGCTGTATATGAATCCAAAGCGCATCAACAACAACCAAGAATTTTTTCTCAAAGATAAAGGACACAAAAGACTAGAACTCAAAGCATCCTAATGGACTTAAGGTGTTAGAGTTTATTTGGATCACCTAGTGACTCAAGAAGACCAAATTTCAATAAGCAAGAAGAAAACAAGTGACAAAATAAAAAAGAATCCCAAGGTAAATCAAGAAATATCTAGGGATCTTATCCCTAGTGGAGTTGCTAATTTTGTTAGCAGAGAAGTCTAAGAGTGCATAAACAAGCGGACCTCCCTAGTTTGAATGAGTTGAATCTAGAACAAAAAAGACAATGCATACACACCTTTCCCTAAATTAATCAAGTATTGATGAGAGACAAAGAAGAGAAAAATCACCTCTTGAGCGAAGTTTTTCCTCGCTATCCTTGAACTGCTACAATCCAACTTATTGGAGGAAGAACATGTAAGAGATTCACCACAAACAAAGACCAAGTGGATTGCAATAGAAACAACTTGACTAATATAAGTAAATGACCAAGGAAATTCACTATAAATGATATTGACAATCAGATATGGGAAAGGAAGTGCATCATTGTATTATCAAAGCAGAGAGAATTACAACCATATCCTTTGTGTCATAGCTCCCTTCCGATGGATTCCTCTTGCTCCAACATTTCCCCTTGTATTAAAAGAATGGAGATCAAAATTCTAACACTCTGACACAATTTATCCAGCATATACTTACTATCAATTCCTCC
Source organism: Larix kaempferi (assembly GCA_027924585.1). Taxonomy (NCBI): domain Eukaryota; kingdom Viridiplantae; phylum Streptophyta; class Pinopsida; order Pinales; family Pinaceae; genus Larix; species Larix kaempferi. Next base: position 112,254 of record BSBM01001475.1, on the reverse strand, counting down.
TCCCCTCACCCATGGCCAAGAGCTTCATTTATAGGAAAATGAGGATAAGGGGGAGTTGAGAAGATTAGGGAAAAAGGATGAGCAAGGATCCCCCTAGTTTTGGAACTCAAGCAAGATCCAATTAAATAGGAGGGAAAGCTAATACAACCAGATTATTCTCTAGAAACCCCTCGAAGACCTAATTTTCTTCCTGTACATAGGTTGACGAGATTTGCAATGGAGCAACATGCATTTGTATGGGTCAACATGGTTTGTTGTATTGGCAAGGTGCACCATCGATGCAAGTTGCAATAATACATATTGTGTCGAGGGGGTTGCAACATAGGATTCTAGGAGAGCAAAGCGCATCGACGTTTCAAAATAAGATGATTTGCAAGCCAAGGAAAAAAAATTTCATCTTCCATGATAATTTGGTCATGGATTGTGACAATGCTAGGTTATAGTATTCATAATACTAAAAAAAAATTATGTGTAACACCTATTACTCCTCTATCTAAGAATAAAATCCTGCAACATTTAAATATGGCAAGTAGAGGAGGTGGACCTCCCCCAACTGTAAACCATTGGATAGATATTTGGCATGGCCCTTTAAATTTTCCAAATAACCTGCATGACCTGCCTAATAGATATTTAAATATATTACAAAAAATTGATGGATAGAAAGTTACAACAGTTGAAGAACATATGGATATGTTTAAATATTTTACTGATGATCTGTATATTGAACATGATGATGTGTTCATGAGATTGTTTGTATAAAATTTAGAAGGTGAAGTGAGGAAGTGGTTTAGATCCTTACCAATAGACTCTTTAAACTCCTGGTCTTCTTTAGAAGATGCTTTCATGAAGCAATGGGGTGAAAGAAGGGATAACTTATACAATTTGACTAAGCTTACTTCCTTAAGAAAGAAAAATGGAGAAACTACAAGGGAATTCAATAAAATGTTTAACAAGATTTATAGCAAGATACCTCAGGATATTAAACTTTCACAAGCTACCTCTAAGGTAACATATGTAGGAGGTTTTGATTCTAAATTTTCCATGATTATAAGGGAAAGAAGATCCACAAATATTCTAAGTATGATGGATGGTGTTGTAGATGTAGAAGGTAATATGACTGCCTCAGGAAGGTTGAGAATTTGACATGATTCAAAAAAAATAAAATGGAAGAAATGTCTAGACTACTCAAAGGACTTTCAACTGAAACCAACAGGATGGAAATGGAAGGGAATAATCAAAATAGAAATCCTCAGGATTTTGGATAGAGAAATATAAACCAATATAGGAGGCCCTTTAATCCTCAAGTCATGAATAGAGAAAGGAAAAATGATGACCCCCCCATACAACCTCCTATTAGATAAGGAAATAATGATAAGCATAGAGTTGATATGCTTGTAGATGAAGTGGACATTGAACAACCTGAAGAGGTATTGTGGATGGAAGATGAGAATAATATGATCCATCTTAAAAAAGAATATTATGAACGATCTTTACAGGAGGAATACTTCCAAAGTGATCAAGAAGTGCATAATATGTATAATTTAAGGTCAAAGAATAATTCCTTAAATCAAAAGCCTATTGTATCTCCTAAAGAAACACCTGCAAATCCAATTTCTGCTATAAAGACTACCCTTCATCAAATAAAAACTGCAATTCTAGTTAACCAAAATTCAACTCAAATTCAAACCACAAAGTATATAGAAACACAAATAAAAGAACAAGATAAATCCTCCATTCCTTTTGATCTAGAGCATGAATTATATAAAATAAAAATATGTGTTCCTTTGTATGAGTTGGCCAAGAATCCTATGTATCTAAAATTGCTTTGTCTTAAAATTAAATTTTTAAGCTACAAATAATGTGGTAGAATATGAAGCATTGATGTTGGGATTAGAAGCTGCAAGGAAAATGAAAATAGAAGAGGAGCAAAAGACATGGATATAGATCAACCTGAGCAAGGTCAAAAAGGAGGAGCAAAGGACATGGATATAGATCAAATCGAGCAAGGTCCTCAACGTAAGAAATATAGGACAAAAGCTTAGGAATCAGAACAAGAATTAGTTCAAAAGGATTCATAAGTATAAGTCCCAAGAGAGATAAGGGAGATAATTACAAAAACATTATCTCTAGGAAAACCAGGAAACCAAGTTTACCCAATATTCATATTTGGAATTCACAATGCCTAAAGGTTTGAGATCATCATCCATGGTAGGTCCTGTGCTAGCTCAAAATGATCTAAGAACAATATACAAAGGAATAATGAAGATGGGAACCCGAGCAGTTAATGAAACCAGGTTATAGTTACCAACTCTAGAGAAGAGGCTCATCATAGTAGTAGATCATGTTGAAAGCACTTTAAGATATTATGTAGTAGAACCTAAAGTACCCAGTCCTACTAAACTCAACCATTGGAAAGCAGAAGAGCACACCATAAACTTCAGTCATTTTGGAATTCTAGATAAAATGGATTTCTATAAACAAACAAGTGACATGATATTTGCAGAGAAAGTAAATTCAACCAAAACAGAAAGGAAATTAAGGACTTCCTTAAGTAAATTTGAGGATTTATGGAAGAATTAGAAGTGGACTATTATCTCTAAATTTGAAGAGCACAACTATCCATCCTACTTTCCCTATGCAGACATTAGCTCTAGATGCACAAGGCGGAAAGAACATCTTACTTAATAGATGGAGTAGGGTACTAAACATGTTCAGAATAAACCATCTGAAAAATAAGTGATAGATGTATACCTAACAAAAGAATACAACGTGGATCAAAAACCAACTCAGATAGAAGAAGATAAAGACAACATAATAAAGGAGTTGGAAGATGAACCATCCAAAAGAATGAAAGGATTGTTGAGCTTGAAGGTGATGTTTGCAAAAGAGAAGATGACATTTCTTATTTAGAAAGGGATATTCTTGAGCTTAAAATCCATATAAAAAAGCTAAACATATATATTGAAGGAGAATCATTGATCAGAAGAACAAATAAAGATCTATGGGATAAGATATCCCACCTAATTTTGAGCAAGCGGAATTTTGTGAGTTGTATCAAGATGAACTAGATACATACAAGTCATCCCAGGAGGAATCCAAACAAGTAGCAATCACATTGGGTGAAATGCTAAAGAAGGAGCAGGAAACCATTGATTATTTGAATAGCAAGAGTAGAAAGTAGCTAGAAGATATGCATCTCATAGATAGAACCCAGATTATCAAGATAGCTAGACATATGATTTTGAAACAAACCTTGCTAAAAAAGACATAGAATAACATAGATTACCTTGCAGATGATATCTCTTCATTCATAATCATGTTCAGTGGGGTCATAAAATTAGCACTACCACCTCCTTTGTATGCAAATAGAGACTTCTATTCCAAGGAAGAGTGCAAAATCAAATTGAATCATAAAAGAAATAAGATTCGTTGGGATGGTACATTGGAAGGAATAATAAGTGGAGATCAGATGGTTGATAGGTTGAGGCATGAATTTTAGATCTGGATCAGATTAAGCAGCATGTTCAAATATTTTCAACCATTATCATATGAGAAGCATTATGAAGAAGAAATGGAAATCACATTCCTTTTCTAAGGTGAAATATTTGAAGGAATGTCACATTCCTATGGGAAAAGAATGACAGCAGGTAAGAAAATATCGTAAGATATCACTGCCACCTCAAATTCAGAGCACAATACAAACTTCCATCTCAATACAAGGATAGTGATCAGGTCATCCAGTTCCATAAGTAACAGGTCATCCAACCCCTTTGCCTTTATGTCACCTGGAGGATAGATAAATGTGCAGATGATGCACCAAATGATGAACTAGGAAGGTATACCACCAAGACAACCAAATGTGTAGCCTCAATTCTACATGAGGGGACAAGCATCACCATGTAAAGGAAAGAAGAAAGGCGCAACTAAGAATCAATGTTAAAAGTCAAAAGATATCAAAAGCAGAGTGTAAAAGTGAAATGTAAAAAGTGACAAATTAAAGTTTGCTACAACTCAGTTAGAGTCAAATAGAATTCAACTACTCTCCAAGTCTATATAATGTAAGTTGAATTAATTTAATAAGGGAAGGAAATTTTGAGAGATGCTCTAGGGATTGTTGAGTCAGTTGGATTTTCTCTTATATGTAAATGATTTTGTGAGATTAATATTACTGAGTTGTTGCAACAAGTTCTTCTTCTGTAACTTGTTTCCTTCATGTATTCCATATCTACTATTTTCCATGAAAATATTTAATGTGATGAAATAAATATTTGAACAATATTTTTGGCCTATATGTGTTGTTAATATAGATAGATTTGAATGTAAGATTGTTGCAAAGATTTCAATTTAATTTGAACTATGGTTCAGTTTTCCAGACCCATATGTGAATAATTATGTTGAAGTTTTCATTTACTGTTGCTCATATGTGTGTCATGCTATCATTTTAGTACCCATTCATGAGATGTTACTGTTTTTGCTACTACTGAATTCTTTAACTAAATCTCAGTACATCTTCTGTAGTCGAACATTAGAGATTTGTCCTATAGAACACCCTTGGCACTCTAATTTTTTGTTTCCATCTACTGAGCATATCCATTCATATTTTAAAGTGTTATTTCATTATGTAAAATTCCTCCGAAATGACCTTATTTCCTTAAATAATTGGCTCACAAGATTGTAAGTAAGAGATATATTCAAATACTAAATAGTGCACATCAATTAAATCAATTTAGCTCTAATATTGTTAAAGTTTGAGCCCATGTCATGCCATGGCTAGTACTTTTTCAGTCCAGTACTACTCAGGGAGTAAATGAAGTGATCATTTTCTTATAAAATTCATATTGGATCCCTCCCAAGGTAATTTGGTGCATGGGGAATGGTCTATAAGGCCCGATAGCCATTGTTCATGTCAAGAAACTAGAAAATTTCGCTACAACTACTAATTGCAAGGCACATCCACCATGTGGAGGGACTTGGACCACCACATAGATCCTACAAAGAGATTATTTTTCATGGAAGTGGTATAAAGGAACCATTTTGAGGTTTGGTCAACTAACTATGCATGGAAAGGTCTATATTATTGTTTTGGGTCAAAACCATAGGTCTTAGGCCCTATTTGTTACTTTTACGGATCACGGGTTGTGCATGAGGCCTCACCCACCACAAAGACCTTATAAAGGGAATCATTTTTATATGAGTGGTATATAGGTATCATATTAATGTTTATAATATGAGTGATTCATATTAAGGTCAAAACCATGGTTTAAGACCAACAACCAATGCATTAGGATTCAATTTGTGCAACATGTAAAAACATGGATTCAAGACCTAAATCAAGTGGTGTAGAGGCAATGGTTCATGGTTCAAAGGTGAAGCTAGAGGCCTATTATGGTTAATCATGGGTCAATAAGGGGTAATTAGGGTTCATTTAGGGGTAACTAGAAGGGTATTTTTTAAGGATTCTAATAATATACCTAAGTATAGTATTCTAGGCAATTATTTTGGGTTGAAAAAATCATATATATAGATAGGTAGGCGAATGTTAAATGTGAAACATACTATTTACTACTAAAATTTGTAAATTTTAGTGAATATTACAATAAAAAAAACATATTTTATGTAAATATAGGCGATACTAAAGTGTAAAAATGACCAAATAGTGAATTTATTTTTGAAAAAATGCCCCCAAAATAGCCAATTGGCGAAATTCACCCCTAAAAATTACCCTCATAACTAGTGGTAATGAGGGTTTAATAAATGGTCACTTGTATGGCATTAGAGTTTAATTAGGGGCAATTGGGGTCAACTATGCGGTAATTAGAGGTTAATTAGGGGTAATTAATGGTAATTAAGGGTTAGTTATGGCTAAGTGGGGGTTAATTATCCACAATTGAATATTATATAGGGGAAATTAGTGGTCAATTAGAGGTAATTGTGGGTCATTTAGGCTAGATTATGGAGTAGTCAAGATTTAGTTAGCGGTAATTAATGGTCATTTAGGGGTAATTAGGGTCACTTAGGGGTTAATTGGGGGTAAATAATGGGAAATTAGTGGTAACTAGGGTTTAAAAAAGATTTAATAACATGGTAATTAGGGATTCAATTATCATGAATTTTAGAAGGAGATTTCACAAAATCACCTTACAAGATAGATTTAAGGGACAACATTTTGAAAATTGTCCCTAAAATTCATTGTACTTGAAGTGTTAGAGTATTTTGTGGGTTGATTTCTTGAAAACCATATCTTAAATTCATTAGAATTGATGTTTTGGAGATGGTTTGTAAAAATGCCTCCATAATCTCAATTCATATGAATTTTAGGGTATTTTTCAAAATATTCCTCCAAACTTCAATTCTTGTGACCTTTAAGAGCATGTTTTTACAAAACACCTCAAAAAATCCAATTCCCATGATTTTGCAGGAAATTTTCAAACAACCTCCCTTAGAAATAGATTTAGGTACAATGCTTTGAAAAATACTCCTAAAATTCATGAGAATTGAAGTTTTGGAGGTAGATTGTGAAAATACACATCCAACATTTCAATTTTCGTGAATTTTTTCAGGGTATGATTTTCAAAAACTACCCTGAATGCCCTTACACTTTTCATAGAGACGGTTTTGGAAAGACTGCTGCAAGACTATTCCTTTGATAAAAGGTGCTGCAGGAGCATCGAGACCTAGGCAGATTAGTCGAAGTTGATCGACCGAAGGGAGCCGACCAACGGGAGTACCGGTGACCACTAGTGCGGAGAGCAGTTTGATTTGTCGAAGTCAATAAGTCGAGCAGAAGCAGTCGGGGTGCGACTGACTGAAGGAACAGCGGATGTCGTGAGAGGTCAAAGATTGACAGGAAATGGTTGATAGATGATGAGCGATGTAAGATGTTGGGTATTCGACAAGTGGTCGAACTATGACACGACAGGGTTGGCAAAGCCAAGTGTAATGGGGAAAAGGAACGAACCGACAGGAAAGTCGAGATGTGACTAACTACTGTAGTAGGGTTGAAAGGATAGAAAGTCAAGGGACTGTACCAGTAGCTGTTTGAGGTTGCTGAGGAAGTTAATGTAGTTATTGCGAGTTGGTGAAGGGCATGACAGAAGACGTCATGCACAGAGGCTGTACAACACGGCTAGAAGTTGACAGTGCGGGTTCGCAGGATTTGACAGGATCAACGAACGGAGGGGAATGCGTGTCTCGGGATTGTAATGATCTTGGAAACAACACCTGTAGAGTAGAAGAGGAAAAAAAAAGAAGGTCTTCAGTTAGGGGGACGGAGAAGAGACGAGGAGGTAGAGAATAGAGCAGAGTGCAGAGCTAAAAGAGTTGTGAAGAGTCACACCAGTCGAGTGCAAAGGTTGAGATCGAACCATAGCTCAGAGTTTCGTGGTGAACCAGGAGAGGGGGAGGTCGACACACAGGGAGAACACACCACAGTTACTCTAAGTTGTAACGACTGAGGCTGATCATAGTTAGTTATTTTCTTATAGTTATTTTACATTGTAACCGATTTCAGAGAAGTAATATAAGCCACTCCTGGCACCTTGTTCTACACCTTGTTTGTGTGAACATTGTGGTTTGTGTCGTGTGTATTATTAAGAAAGAAAGTATCCCATAGGGTGACTTGCGTCAGTTTGGTATCAGAGCCCGGAAGCGAGTCTCGTAGGAGAAGACGACTATACCAACCTGACTTATGTCAGTTGGTATCAGAGCCCGAAAGTGAGTCTGATTGGAGAAGATGACTATACCAACTTGACTTGCGTTAGCTAGGTATCAGATCCCGGAAGCGAGTCCAATTGGAGAAGACGACTATACCAACCTGACTTGCGTCAATTGGTATCAGAGCCCGAAAGTGTGAGAGTTTTCAGTGGAGGTTGAAAATGGCTCATAGAGGCATTAATGTCCGAAGACGAAGAGCACATGGCACAGCAGCCATCACAATGGATCGTGAGATGTTCGACGAATGTGTCCGAAAGATGCAGACTTTGAAAAATGAAGTCGCAGCGATCAAAGAAAACCAGAGGCGTGGTTGCATTCTTGAAGCACTGGACCACAGCGACGAGGAAGTCGAGGAAGTGGAAGCACAGGAAGCCGCAACAGAAGAACTAGAGGAAAAACTCATCAAGCTTCTGACAGAAATGAGAGGTTGGGCGAATATAGATGTGCGTATGTACTCAGGAAGCCTGGAACCAGAAGACTTGATCGACTGGTTCAGAGAGATGGAGAAATACTTCGACATAGAGTAGATCAAGGATCCTAAATGGGTTAATACTGCATGTCTGAGGTTGAAGGGTCATTCATCGTTGTGGTGGGACAATGTACAGGCTGACAGACTCAAGAAAGGAAAGGAGAAAATCAAATCTTGGGATAGGATGGTTGCCAAGTTGAAGGGGATGTAATTTCCTTGTTCCGAAAGCTACAAAACTTTCGACAAAAAGAAATGACCGCGAAAGAGTACATGGAGGATTTCTACCAATTGTCAATTTGGTCAGGACAAATTGATGAAGGAGAAGAAGCTATCGACAGATATGTACATGGCTTGAAATACACTATTCAGGATGAACTCAGCATGTCGAGACTTAGAAAAGTCAGAGAAGCCTATTAGTTAGCTCTGAAGGCGGAGGAGAAACTATCGAGAAAATCCGCAGTGACCAGAGGTAGGATGACTGGTTGGCGTGGAAAGATTGTCTCTGTGAAAGGTCAATGTAGCAGCTATAGGAAAGAAGGTGTCGAACATAGTCAACACACAGAAGGGGCATTGATGAAAGAAAGAGCGCAAGAGAACCGACGCGATGGTTGTGAGAACCACGATCGAGGCATGTATGGTCGAAGTGGTCCATCCGATAAGAAGGGAGCTAATAGACTAGCCATAATCTATTACAAATGCTGAGGAGCATGGCACAAGGCATATGAATGCCCAGAAAACCTACATGCTGAAGAAGAGTTGAAACCTAGACATCGAAAGGATGAGCAAGTCGATGAGAGGGAAGAGTCAGCATCAGATAGCAGTGGAGGTGAGAAAAAGAAGAATCGGAATCTGACGGTTCAGAGAACTTTGATCCAGGAAGATCAACGTGGTCCGATGGAACCAGCACAATGGAAGGCAATCTTTCGAACAAAGGTGTGGATCGGAGAATGGCATTGCAAGACCATAGTTGATGGTGGGAGTACAGAGAATATTGTGTTGACAGAAGTCATCGACAAGATCGGGTTGCAGTGTTGAGAACACCCACACCCTTACAAGATCTCATGGTTATAGAAAGGAAACCATGTTAAGGTGACCAAACAGTGCCTGATCAACTTCAGAGTTGAAGGATTGGAGGACAGCTTACTGTGTGATGTAGTTCCCATGGATGCATGCCATCTTTTGTTAGGGATACCATGGCAATATGATCATAAGATGATCTACAATGGTCGAGCTAACATAGTCACAGTGTGGAGGAATGGCGTGAAAAGGACTCTTAAGCCAAGGCGAGGAGAGCCAGCAGAGGGTAAGGGCGGCGAGAGAATTCTTTGGGAAAAGTGAGTGTTGATGAGCACTGCCAAGGAATTCCTCACCGAGGAAGAGAAACAGTCGGGATGTTTTGCAATCATTCCAAAAGGACCATATGTCGAAGGAACGACCAATGAGGGGAACATTCCGGTCGAAGTTGAGGAGTTGCTCGAAGAGTTTTAGGATATAATGGCTGATGAGAAACTGATGGGATTACCACCGACAAGGAGTATATCCCATCAGATTGACTTGATTCTAGGGTCGAGTCTGCCAAAAAAAAGAACCATATAGGATGAGTCTAGCAGAGGGACGGGAGCTCAACCGGAAGGTCCAAGAGTTGTTGGACAGGGGATTGATCCGAGAAAGTTTGAGCCCATGTGTAGTACCAGCAGTATTGACACCAAAGAAGGGTGGGGAATGGAGAATGTGTACCGATTCTAGAGCCATCAACAGGATCAAAATCAAGTATCGATTTCCATTGCCAAGGATGGATGACTTGATGGATTGCCTGAGTGGAGCGACATACTTCACGAAATTAGACCTGAAGAGTGGGTATCACCATATTAGGGTCAGAGAAGGAGATGAATGGAAGACAACATTCAAAACAAGAGAAGGATTATATGAGTGGTTATTCATGCCGTTCAAATTGACTAATGCACCCAATACATTCATGAGATTGATGAATGAGGTACTGAAACCATTCTTAGAAAAGTTTGTCATAGCTTATTTATACGACATTCTGATTTTCAGTTAGACCAAGTTAGAACATTTGGAGCACGTTTGACAAGTATTACAGAAATTGCAGGAAGAGAAGCTGATGATCAACCTGCAAAAGTGTTTCTTCATGAAGAAGGAATTGGTGTACTTGGGATTTGTAATTTCAGGTAAAGGATTGGAGATGGATCCCGAGAAGGTGAAGGCAATAGTAGATTGGCCGGAACCGACAAGTACGATTGTAGTGAGAAGTTTCCATGGACTTGCTAGTTTCTACCGGAAGTTCATTCGGGGATTTAGTCGGATTGTGCACCATTGACAGAATGCATGAGGAAGGGCAAGTTCAAGTGGATGGATAAGGCCCAAGAAGCTTTCGACAAATTGAAGGAAAAGGTCACTAAGAGCCCAGTGTTGGAAATCCCAGACTTTAACAAAGTATCCCAGGTCGATTGTGATGCAAGTGGAACAACAATTGGAGCAGTGTTGAGCCAGGAAGGCCGACCAATTGCATTCTTCAGTGAAAAAATGAATGGAGCGAAGCAGAAATATTTAGTCTATGACCAAGAATTTTATGCTATCATATAAGCATTGAAGAAATGGAGGCATTATTTGTTGCCTCAGGAATTTGTGCTATACATGGATCACCAAGCACTGAGGTATCTGAATACTCAGTCGAAATTGGATTAGAGACACATGAAGTGGGTGGAGCTGCTCCAGAGATATACGTTCGTGTTGAGACATAGGTCAGGCAAGTCGAACAAAGTGGCCGACACATTGAGTAGGAGAGTTGTGATGTTGGGCACGATGACTGTTCAGGAAACAGGGATAGAGTCAATAAAGACAGAGTATGAGACTGACGAAGATTTTGCAAAAGCATGGAAGGCTTGTCATGAGCCTTGGAGCATCGACAAAACTCCATATTTAAGTTATTTCATTCAAGGATGTTACCTGTTCAGGGGAAGTCAGCTGTGTATTCCTAGAGGATCGGTGAGAGAAAACCTAATCCGAGAGTTTCATAATGGTGGGTTAGCAGGGCACTTTGGGATCAACAAGACCAAAGCACTGGTTGACGAGAAATACTTCTAGCCAAGGATGTCAATAGATGCCAGAAGATGGGTTCGACAATGTCAAATTTGCTAGTTGGAGAAAGGAAGGAGTCAGAACATGGGGTTGTATACACCATTTCTAGTACTAGAGAACACATGGGAGCATCTTAGCATGGATTTTGTGTTAGGATTACCCAAGACTCAGCAGGGGAGCGACTCAATATTTGTTGTAGTCGACAGATTTTCGAAGATGGCACATTTCATACCATGTAAGAAAACAAGTGATGCCACAAGGATTGCTGTACTATTCTTTAAGGAAATAGTCAAACTGCATGGGTTGCCAAAGAGTATCACATCGGATAGGGATACAAAATTCATGGGGCATTTATAGAGAACCCTATGGAAGAAACTCGACACGAAGTTAGAGTTTAGCTCAGCACATCATCCGTAGATAAACGGACAAACCGAGGTTGTAAACAAAAGTTTGGGAAACCTTCTGAGATGTTTAGCGGCCGACAGACCCAAGCAGTGGGAAAATGTGTTGGCGCAAGCAGAGTTTGCATATAACAATTCTGTGAATCGATCGACAGGATTGAGCCCATTCCAGGTTATGCAAGGGAGAAGTCCACATGTAGTGGTAGATTTGGTCGAATTACCGATAGAGACCAGGAAGAGTGCGGATGCAGAATCATTCATAGAGCATATGCATGAGGTTCATGAAAATGTGCAAAAGTGCATCGAGAAGAGTAATGTGGCCTACAAGTTGAGAGCCGACCGGAGAAAGAGGCTACTGTCATTCCAAGAAGGGGACTTAGTCTATGCCTATTTGCGGAAGGAGCGATTTCCGACAGGAACCTACAACAAGATGAAGTTGAAGAAGATAGGGCCCTGCAGGATTCTGAAGAAGATTTCAGACAACGCATATGTGTTGGAATTGCCGGAAGACTTGAACATTTCAACAATGTTCAACATCTCATACCTGTACAAGTTTGAAGAAGGGTCAAGCAGTAGAGAGGAGGAAGGAACAAGTATCGACTGGACAAAACAGATTCCAGATCGACATAAAGAAGGGATCATAGAAGTAATCGACGAACGCGAAGTAGGGTGTACCTGTAGATCGCGCATGAAGGAATACTTGGTGCGATGGACAAATGATGAGTTTCAGGAAGCGACGTGGATTTTTGAAGAGGAGTTCAAGAGACTAACGGAGCAATCGTATTCTTTTTCACCTGGGGACTCTGATGCAGGAGCATCGGGACCTAGGTAGATCAGTCAAAGTTGATCGACCGAAGGGAGCTGACTAGCGGGAGTGTCGATGACCATTGGTGCGGAGAGCAAGTTGATTTGTCGAAGTCAACAAGTCGAGCAGAAGCAGTCAGGGTGCGACTGACTGAAGGAACAGCGGATGTCGTGAGAGGTCAAAGATTGACAGGAAATGGTTGATAGATGACGAGCGACGTAATATGTTGGGTATTCGACAAGTGGTCGAACTATGACACGACAGGGTTGGCAAAGCCAAGTGTAATGGGGAAAAGGAACGAACCGATAGGAAAGTCGAGATGTGACTAACTACTGTAGTAGGGTTGAAAGGATAGAAAGTCAAGGGACTGTACCAATAGCTATTCGAGGTTGCTGAGGAAGTTAATGCAGTTATTGCGAGTTGGTGAAGGGCATGACAGAAGACGTCATGCACAGAGGCTGTACAACACGGCTAGAAGCTGACAGTGCGGGTTCGCAGGATTTGACAGGATCAACGAACGGAGGGGAATGTGTGTCTCGGGATTGTAATGATCTTGGAAATAGCACCCGCAGAGAAGAAGAGGAAAAAAAAAAGGTCTTCAGCTAGGGGGATGGAGAGGAGACGAGGAGGTAGAGAATAGAGCAGAGTGCAGAGCTAAAAGAGTTGTGAAGAGTCACACCAGTCGAGTGCAAAGGTTGAGATCGAACCATAGCTCAGAGTTCCGTGGTGAACCAGGAGAGGGGGAGGTCGACACACAGGGAGAACACACCACATTTACTCTAAGTTGTAATGGCTGAGGCCGATCGTAGTTAGTTATTTGCTTAAAGTTATTTTACATTGTAACCGATTTCAGAGAAGTAATATAAGCCACTCCTGGCACCCTGTTCTACACCTTGTTTGTGTGAACATTGTGTTTTGTGTCGTGTGTATTGTTAACCAAGAAAGTATCCCGTAGGGTGACTTGCATCAAAAGGTTACATTGTTGTAATGGTTTTTAACAAGAATGGTATATATGTTAAGTATTTTGAGTTTTGGCATACGATATATTGATGCCAATGACTTATACATGTTTTGAGGTTGAAATCTAAGGCCTTGGTCCCAAAACTCCTATTCTAGGTATCATTGGACTTGCAAATAGCCTTAGAACACATAACATACCCCAAAGAGGGAATATTTCAAATGTGAGCCTTATATGGTAAATATTTAAAGGTTTCATAAACTAGGGATTGGCATAAAGGCTTAAGACTTGGTTTGGTGATGAAAACTAGGGTCTTATCCCATAATTATTTCCTATAAGAATTGTATGCTATGTGTGGGGCCATAGACTGCACATAATAGCTTTACAAGGAATATTTCACCTATGAATGTAATAAGGGAATAATATCAATTATTATGACATATTAAATAGGTATTGAGGCTTAAACCATGGCCTAGGGACAAAATATAAGATCTTATGACATAACCATTAATTATGTGACTCATGGGTCATGCATAGGGCATCTTACCACCACCTAGACTCAAAATTTACCTTAGAGAGATATATGTGTGCAACTTGAAATATTAATGTATGAAATATGGGAATCAAGAAATAAACCATGGTTTAGGCCAAACAATAAGGCATAGGCCCTAATTTTTTATTTGGGGGATCTCACAACATGTCTAAGGCTCTATAACAACACGTAGTCCCTACGAAGGAATATTTTTGTACTAAACATATATGAGAACCTTTCTAAGGGTTGGTGAATAATGGATATGCATGACGGAAATTAGGTTATAACTATTGATTCCAAGGCCCATACACCATGTATAGGGCCTTCAACCACAACATAGAACATGTTGAGGGAATCATGTTACATAAAAGTCGAATAAAGGCACCATTTTGAGGTATTTCCAAATAAGGATGGGAGTTGAGGATTAATCCATGGTCTCGGGTCAAAATTGTAGGTCTTAGATCCTATTTGTTTCTTTTATGGATCATAGGTCATGCATGGGGCTTCATGCACAATGCATCCCTATAGAGCAGATGATTCTTCTATGAGTGGTATATGGGTACCATTTTGAGATTTAAAAAATGAGGGATGGGTATTAGCATATGAACTATGGTTTAAGGCCAAGAATTAAGGATTAAGGATAAAATTTGTGTAATATGTGAGTACACAACTTGGGGATCTAAGTCGAGTGGGTTAAAGGAAAAGGTTCATGGGGTAGAAGTCAAGTTAGGGGTTACTTATGGGTAATTATGGACAAATTAAGGTTAATTAGTGGTAATTTGTGATAACTTAAGCCTAAATATGGGTCAATAAGGGGGCAATTATAGATTAATTAAGTGTTAATCAGACGTCAATTATGAGGTCATTATGGGTTAAATAGGGATAATTAATGGTAATTATGGGTCAATTATGTGTAAGGGCCATTTAATCCCAAGGGGATAGCTCAATTAATTGTTACCAATGATTTTATGGATTTAGATACTTTCATGGAAATAGTTACTCATTTCAAATCCTCTTGTGTGAGGAACACTAGTCTACACCATTGAGTTTACTAGGGAATATTCCATCTAGAATTTTTTAGAAGCATGATAGCATCCCTTGGGTTTATCTATGATGTTTTCCTTGAAACGAATGCAAGGATAACTTAGGAGTAATTAGGGATTAATTAGTGGTATTTAGGGGTTATTGATTGGTAAGTAGTGGCCAAGTAGGGATAATTAAGGGTCTATTAGGGGTAATTAGTGGGAATTAGGGTTCAAATAGACATAATTAGGGGTCATTTATGTGGTTAAGTAAGAGTTGATTATGGGGTTAATTAGTGGCAATTAAGGGTAAATCATGGAATAATTAAGGATTTATTATCAGCAAGAATGTGTAAATTATGCAGTAATTAAATATTAATTAGTAGTAACTAGGGATCAATTAGGGGTCATTGAGGGTCATTGAGGGGCAAAAAACAATGAACATCTCAATTAGGTCAAGACATTTCATGATGATTAGTGACTGTCGTCATTAGGTCAAGATATTTGGTGATGGTTAGTGACCATCACCATTATTTCGAGGATGTTTTTAGGGACGGTCATTAGAGAACTATCTCTAAGTTTAGTTACAAGAATAAATGTTGGTGATAGGATTAGAAATATTGTCACTACTATAGTTTCCAAAACATGAAATAATGATGGTATTACAAGGAAAATCATTGTTTTAGTCACTAAAGCCACTTACGGTGACAATGTTTTAATGATTTCTACTAAAGAAACTTATGCCAATATATGATAATCAAATGGGAATCACTATAAGTGGAATCATTGGCAGTCATTAGAGGTCCATTATAGGCCTGCTCATCACCGATGACACATTTTTTTGTAGTGATCACAAAATTTAAACCTTGATCAACCATCAATATTACATGTTGGAACACAGATTGTGGTATCCCTTGTGATACCATCCATCCCATCACTACATGTAAAATTATACCAATCCATTAAAACATGAAATGAAGAGGTACTCAAAGGATATTTAAAGCGTTGCAAATCAATTGATTTTATTGAAGTGTTGGTTAGGGATTACTTTGTTCCTTAACCACTAATTCCTATTAGACTTTGTTGTCATTGATATGGTTAATTAATACATAGTAAATCATGGGAAGTGACTTAGAATCATAGCTCCCCTATTTTTATAAAGATTCCCTCTTTCCAACTCAGATGTTGGATTAGCATAATGATTTTTAATGGTTTTTCCTTTTGTAGAACATGATAGAGAGATATTTTGTCGATGAGTTTTCTATGATTTGAGTTCTTCACATTCAACTAGATCTAGGTGATTATATTGTGTATTGGAGTGAACGAACATATGGTTTTTGACAATTGTCAAGTCTCCAGCCACTATGATGTTCTTTATTCCCATTTCTTTGCTAATTGCTAGTACTTAATATAGGCCTAAAATGTATACCTAATTGTTTGTTGCTTCCCCTAACCCCAAAACAAAGGCTAGTCTTTGAGTTCCTCCAAGATCAATGATGATTCCTCCCATGTCTATCGCCCCTAATTGTTTTCATTATTCTATATGCATTATGTTAACACTTTGTAAGATTATTATTAGAAACTATTGCCATAGGTTAAGGTCACTTTTGTTGGTATTTTTAATCTATTTTTATAGTTGACATAATAATTTAGAATTATTCTCCTTAGTTAATACTTGAATATTTAACCAAACAAATTGATTTAAAAAAAGTAATAAGAACAGTTATATTGTTTTCATGATTTAATGTGCAAGATATTATCACTATATAAATTAGAGGGATAAGGGATAGGCACCTAACCTCCTTTGCTCCAAAAAAATGTAAATTCAACTAGACCATATCGAGGTAAAATTTACTTGGGTAGTGATTTATATGTTAACATATCTATGCAAATATGTCAGCTAAATATCTCCCACAACACTATATTGTAGATAAGGGAAATGGATGAAATTCCCCTGGCCTTCCTAGACATCTTGATGATAAAATGGAAATAACCCTCAGTGGGTTGGTTCTGGACATATCAGGACTAACCCTAAATTCATGGCTACCATATGAGATGTAATAGAATGAGGGAACAAATCCTTGTCTCTTTTGAGGCCTCTTACTCTTGTACTAAAATATATTGTTCAACATGTTGTTTGTTCATCCCTATTCACATACAAATTTCATTAAGAACATATATCTATAAAATGAAGAATCTATATGAAGTTAGCATGTGTAATATTCATTACAAATTGAAATTATTATTTTTTGAATAAAAATTGTGTAAAACTTATTTATGTGCGAATTTTAAGTCAACACACTATTTGGGTTACACTACAATTTTACCAAAACTTCAAATAACATTCCTTATGATTCATGTTGATCATAGTTCTAAGAAACTCTGACCAAGAAACATAATACCAGTTTATATTATGCAATATATTTTTTATAATTATTTATTTTCATATATAAATTTTTTTCCATGAAAATATAAATTATACTCAATTATAATTAACATATTAATTTTAAAATATTTAATATTTAAAATTAACTAATAAATTATAAATAATACTTATATTTTAAAAAGATGTTTTTCATTTTAAATTTACATATTAAAATTATCATTAATAATATTATTTCTTATAAACAATTTTGATAATAAAATTAAATTTAACTAACTAAATTATATAAAATAATAATAATAATTAAAAAAAATAATTTAACTAACTAAAACTATATAATAATAATAATAATAATAATATACACAAGATTCATGATTATTATATATACCTGCATATACCATGAAACAAATCATTATTCATCAATTTAATTTAATTATTTAAAAATTATATATCTTACATATATCACGAAATAAATCATTATTCATCAATTTAATTTAATTATTTAAAAATTATATATCTTATATCTTCTTATTTTAAAGTGAATTTTTTTTTAACTAGAACCTATATAAAAATAATAATAATAATATTAATTAAAAATATATATTTGTATGTAATAAATCATTATATCAATTTAATCGAAAATTCATAAAATATTGTTATGAGAAACATTGTTATGAGATTTCGATCATAAAATATTGTTATGAGATTTCGAACCTTGACTCCTAATCGTAGGTATAGAAAGGGTTCAGCTTTTTTTAAATTGATACAATGACGATTTGAAATTAGTTCAAACAGGGAACAAAATATCTTGGTTTTTATTTGAAGCCTGATAATTACCGGTCACATGACTGGTCATGGCTTATTCGAAGATTTGAAGGTCGTATCAGTCACTGGAGCTTTCGTTATTTATCTTTGGGTGGCAGACTTACGTTGGTCATAGCCGTTCTGCAGAATTTGGGAGTGTATTGGTTCACTCTCTGCAAGGTTCCTAGATCTATTCTTTGCCTCATTCGCAGAAAGATGTATAATTTTTTATGGTCGGGTGGTGGTGACTCTACTAAATTTCACCTTGTTAGCTGGACTGTCCTGGCACGCCCTTGGAAACTGGGGGGATGGAATTTAAAAGATTTAGACCATTTTGTACAGGCCTTACATGCAAAATGCCTCTGGCGTGCTCTATTTGACAAGTCTCTTTGGGGCCGGATTATTAGGGCCAAGTATCTGAAATGTATATCAGTAACAAACTGGTTCCGGCTGGATCGTCACTCGACGGTGGGGGTATCAAATTTTTGGAATGGTATGATGGGATCATACAAGATTGTTTCACAATGGATCGCTTGGAAACCTGGAAATGGCCGTGACATCAAATTGGGCCTTGACCCGATCGTGGGAGGCCCTATGGAATATACACTCTCGGCGGATATGAGGATACATCTCACTCAGAAAGGATATTGCTCGCTGGCCCATGCCTTTGACCACTGCAGGGATGGACATCCTCGATGGATCACTGCTTCACAACTGGGCTTATCTGGAACATTGGGGACTGAATGGAATGTATATACCAGATCATTGTATCAATCTAGACTTCTCTTATCTGACGAGGCTGACAGCTTATATTGGTCGTGGGATGTGTCTGGTGGAAGGGTCTCGGCACATCTGGCATACGAGGCAAGCCTTGCTGGGTCTAACACTGTGGATACCTGGTGGAGGAAGGCTATCTAGAAAATGAACATGCCCCTCAAGATAAAATGTTTTTCCTGGCTCGTGCTTGCAAATCGGGTGCTCACTTGGGACAACCTATGCAGGCGAGGTTTCATTGGTCCTGGATGGTGCCCCTTATGCTGCTCTGTGGGGGAGACTGTTGAACACCTTTTTTTGAATTGTAGCTTCATACGAGACCTGTGGAAACTGATTGCTGATGGTGTCGGTGTACAATACTGCTGGGACGCACACTCACTTGGTGACTGCTTGAAAACTTGGTCACATCTGCTTGTTGTTTGTAAAGAACTCCCATACTTCATGATCTGGGAGGTCTGGAGAACTCGCAATCTTTGCATTTTTGACGATGTGAAACCTTTCTGTGCAGGTTTATGCTACAAAATCATTGCTGCATACAGGGAATTCACAGACACTGTTAAGCCTGCTGTGGGTAAGAGTACTTGTCGGCTGAAATTTCGATTGTCCCCTCCCATTTTGGTGTTCCCTTGTGGTTTTTTTGACGGGGCTGCTACTGGATGGAATGGCACGGGTGGCTCGGGTGCAACTTTACATTTTACATGTTCCATCACTGTGCATCTGTGGTTAAATCTGGGGATGGGAACTAACACGAGAAGTGAGGTTTGTGCTCTCTGGTTGCTTTTATATTGGGCGCGTCTGCGGGGGATACACTCTCTTGTTACTTTTGGAGACTCTAAGACAGTTATCTCCTGGGCAAAGGGTAGAGCCCGCCTCAATGTTGCTGGCCTGACTCATTGGCTGGAAGCGACGAGGAAGCTCATTCTGGAATTTGAACATATCCATTTTGAACATATTTATAGGGAGGTAAATCAGGAGGCTGATATGCTTTCCAAACGAGCTCTCCATTCTCAGGCTGGAACCATCATGTGGCAGGAATGGCGTGATGATACACTTTTTGCTCATGGGTCCCATTTACTTCACTGGACATGATGATGTGTCACTTTTTATGCTTATCCATTTTTTTGTTTTCATTCTGATGTAGGCGATATATATTATTTTCATTTGACTCCTTGTATATATGTGCAGATCTTTGATATGTCATGCGTCCAACCCCTTGTTGGACTATATATTACCTATTATTATATTTGCGGCAGACTATTGCAGCTGTGGTTATTTGGTAGCAGCTGTCTTTTCTTTTTGGGACCCGCTCCGGGGTACATGTGCCGGCTGGAGTTTGTTATTTTTTTGTCTTTCGTACAGGTTTTGTTACAATATATGTGGGGATCTATATGCTTTCTGTGGCTGTGATATGAGATCATGATTGATCTTTTGGATACCTCACTATCTGGATAGATTATGGGATTTAGCATGGATTTGATATTTTTAGACACTTGCACTCTGGCTTTTAAAAACCGGTTTGTCCCGGGGTTATATTGATCATATTGTATAATGTGAATTTGTGGTTGACAATTGGACATATTTTACTATTTCACATATTAATAGTAAGTTATATTTTCGTGTGGAAAAAAAAATTAGTTCAAACTGAGGCGTGTGGGACCAGCGGTGGCAGGTCCATCCATTTTTAGAATTTGCAATCGAGATAAGGATTGCGGTCAGATTTGGTTATCCATATTTAATACATTTTCAAATTTTAGGAAGCATGAAACCTAGCTTTTTTTCAAGATATACTTACAAAAGCGGTGCAGTCACATGCATGCAGAAAGCCAATGATAATGGCAAATGACATGCTTTAATCCGACGACCTCCCGCCCGAGCCGTTATCAGATTTGATCTTTGATCCTCTGAAGCCTTCTTGTTCTGTTATTGTTTTAGGATTTGTTGTCTTTTTTTTTGCAGGTAGCAAGGGCCATTGAGAGCGTCTTGCCTCTGTTAGACGACGGTTGCAAGGAAGAGCGGTTATCAGATTCGATCTTTGATTTTAAGATTTATTGATTTCGTATTCTGTTCTTGTTCTTGTTTTATGATTTTTTAGATGACCGTTGTAGGGAAGAGCTGGAAGAAAAGGAAAAGCAAAAGGCCGAATTAGACCTGGAGGCCGAGCAATTACTTCACAGAGAGCTATGGTGCGGGTTTGGGTTTCTGAGCCTCCAGACGGCCGCTTTAATGCAGTTTATCTTCGAGGGCTTCTTCCAAGGTCGCTTCAAGACCAGACAGAAGCGACTGATGAAGAAGAGGAATTTCGATATGGATCGATTTAAAGAGCTTGGCATGATTGCCGGACCCAGTTTGAGGCAGTCTGCTTGTGGCCGCCTATTAGATGCGATTTAGGCCGAACGCATTCAAGTCTTCCTTGTCACTATTAAAGAATTCAAATGTTCATGCCTGCGTGCAAGTAACGGGCAATAGATTGATAACGGACTACATTTTTTTCTTGCCTCATTTTTTCTTGAATGCACTTGAGAGCCAACGTTATAACGGATAACAGATGACGGATGGCAATCCATCACACGGTCTCGGATGGCAATCCATCATTAGATGACGACCAGTAGAATAAAGGACAGAGCCAACCGGAAGAATTCAGAAGGCCCGATTATAATCTCCCAGTTCCAGGCACTCTCTGCTCACGGATGGCAATCAGTGGGCTCTCTCGATTCCCAGGAACCGACGACCTTCAGTTGTTTGCAGGCGGGGGAGCTGTTGGCCTGCGATATCTCTTCCGTAGTGAGATTACTGCATCGCATCTTGGACAGAGCCCAGATTCCACCGTCAGAGCCCAGATGCAGAGTTATAAAGAAAGGAAAGAAAACAGGTATGGTTTCGTGATCTCTGACTTCCCCTATACTGTTAATCAAAGAAATGAAAGAAATCACTATATCAATCTAGACTTGATAGTTAGAAATGTACAAGGCATATTAGGAATGCATTCGTAGATCAGATTTGTTAGATTATTTTCAGCAGGATCAACTGGTTAGCAGCAGGATCAACTTGGCCTATACTGCTAATGAAATAAAGGAAAGAAATCAATATATCAATGTAGACTTGATAGTTAGAAATGTACAAGAAAAGACATATTAGGAATGCATTCGTACATCAGATTTGTTAGATTATTTTCAGCAGGATCAACTGGTTAGCAACAGGATCAAGAAATTGTCCATTCTTAATGCTCTTACAAACTGTTCCACCCTACTAGAGGTAAATTTAGATAATAATCATGTTACGGGATTCGGTAAATTTGCCTTATTCTTTGGGTCACCACTCTACAAAGTTGAATTACATAAACTGGGGCCTTCACTGCATTCGCTGGAGAAATATCTCCGCAGTTTGGAAACCTAACTAGTTTATGACTTATCGGTTTACATGACAATTTGTTTACAGGGTCAGTCCCTTCTTCTCTCTACTTTCATCATGCCATTGTCACTGAATTTTAAAGTACCTCCACCGACCGGAGTTCAGGTCTCATGACAAGCCAGATTTTGCTACTGTTCATGAAATGTAATCTAAGAATGGTTTTGTTGTATGTGGATTAAAATTTGAGTTCATTTAGGCAATCGGCACTTTTTTACTGAAATATTCGATTATTAGTTGTAATTTTCAAAATTGTCTATACTCTACACACTTCTTCCAAAACATGTTCTGATTACTCTGGAGAAACTTGAAAATGGTGTGCTTCCCACCTGCCCTTCTCCGGGCAGAGTGTGTGCGGAGTGGACTCGTCCTACCGTCCTATTTTGATTGATCTTTGACTCTTATACAATCAAAATGTCCAAAAATCTCTTCAATATTCATTTGAAAGATCTGGTTTAACAGCTATCTATTATTCTCATTTCAATAGATTCGTTCTTTATTTTCAAAGATTTAGTGAGTTAAATGGCTGTATATTCTCCCCTTTCAAAACTCAATTAGAAGAACTTTTAAGCTCCCTTGAGTTAAGAGGACGGCCTTCGGATCATTAGATCTCCATGCTATTTTCAAATACTTCCATGAATCTCTGGGACAGAAGTATCTGAAGCGTCTGCGAAATCTCACTTGAGCGAAAATGGTGTCTAAACTCGGGCTAAAAAAAAATGAAACGAAGATGCCACTCATGAATCAAAGCTCGAGACTAGACAGTCTCTCGAATATCATGTACGTTTTCCAGGAGGCTCACTGTTACTTTCTGCTACCTTGTCGTCCTATCTTTCCTACCAGTGGCGTCTGCACATTTGCTGTGTCTCTTGTCGTGTGGGTGGGGTTGGTTAGGGTTTCATGCCAGTCGTTTTGGTGCCAAGCTAATATGCTAATTCTCTGTGTGTCTGATAGGCGTTGAAACACCTGCCATCGACATTACGTTTACCATTCCAACGTTTGCATGGATTCCGAATATTTAAATGCCTGCGACCTGTAATGGAGGCGTTTTTTGCTACGTCACCACTGCAAATTTCAACTCGAAATTGTTAACA
Organism: Larix kaempferi; assembly: GCA_027924585.1. Lineage (NCBI taxonomy): Eukaryota > Viridiplantae > Streptophyta > Pinopsida > Pinales > Pinaceae > Larix > Larix kaempferi. The sequence goes on along the minus strand of BSBM01001475.1, from coordinate 88,795 downwards.
AGCTGAGTTGTGCTCCTTGATGCCTCCGACCTCGGTTCATGCCCAACTCCGTGGCTCCTCGAGGAGTACGCCTGAGTCTATGTATTGAATTGATTATCATTTTGCGTATAGAGACTTTATTGCTTTGAAATTCACTTCACATGTACATAATATATACTTTTCAGCTACTGGTGGTGCCCAGATAAACGTTATACTTCTGTCCCTACATCGATTCGCATTTATCGGTTCTCAATTTGGGTGGCTAGCAGAGCAGGATCAGGTCATATTTTGTTATGTCAGCATATATTCAGAGAATTCAACGTAGAAGTAAATATTAAGAAGATCTAATGATCCCCCACACATTGGGATCCCTTCCTATAGCCCACAAATTGGGGTTACCATTGTTTTCTTAGGTACAGCATCTGCAGATTCATAGGTATAATCACAACGTTTCCCTCACCACACATTGGAGGTAATTCTTGTTTGCAACATCTGATTCATTTACTTTGCGATGTTTGCCGACAATAAATTCGATTTCTTCCTGCAGTATCGAAGGAGTCAAGATTCACTTCGAATTCTTATTTTAATTTGTTCTGCAATGGGTGTAGTCTGGCAGTGATATTGTTTATAAAACTCTATGCTTAAGATGCGGTAAGATGACCGTTGATTCTCAAGCGTGGGTTAACTTCAAGTTTTAGACTCGAATGTGCGTATTGTAAATTAGGGCATTAGTAATACTTACAATGGGCATCTACCCCAATGAATTAAACATTTAGTCCGGTTTTTAGCAGCCAGTAAAAGTTGTCAAAATTATATATTCTCATCCAAAACATGTTATGATTCCTATGGAGAAACTTGAAAATTGTGTGCTTCCCACCAGCCTTTATCCGGGCAGAGTGTGTGCCGAGTGGACTCGTCCTACCGTCCTACTTTGCCTAAACCAGCCAGTAAAAGTTGTCAAAATTATATATTCTCTTCCAAAACATGTTATGATTCCTATGGAGAAACTTGAAAATGGTGTGCTTCCCACCCGCCTTTATCCGGGCAGAGTATGTGCCGAGTGGACTCGTCCTACCGTCCTACTTTGCCTGACCTTTGACTCTTATACAATCAAAATGTCTAAAAATCTCTTCAATATTCATTTCAAAGATCTAGTTTAACAGCTATCTATCCTTCTCATTTCAATACATTCATTCTTTCTTTTCAAAGATTTATTGAGTTAAAATGCTGTGTATCCTGTCATTTCAATAGATTGAGATAGAGTGTATATTCTCCCCTTTCAAAACTCAATTAGAAGAAGAATTTTAAAGCTCCCTTCGGATCATTAGATCTCCATTTTTTAAACTTGGCTGGAAGTTTTCATCTGTTTGTGATGGATTAATGGGAAACTACAGAGGATTTACTAATAGGAACTTTCAATTGTCATATTTCAAGTCCCCGCGTAGTATGATTTGACATTCCCTCTGGACTTTTATCAAATATTAAAAAATCATTTAAATATAATATCATATAGTTCTCATTCCACACTATCCTCGTATATACATTAAAATACACTGAATCTTGGAATGATTTCTAGACCCTTAAAAACCACTTAAATGCCATCATAAAAGGTCATTGTCTGAACTCGCTCTATTTGCATATCGTCCTCCCTGTTGCATGGGCTGTTTGCTCCTCGTCCTCGTCCTCCCTCGATAGAGTTTGTTCACGATTCATTTTCTGTGTTCACTACTGATTTGTTATGAACAAAAGTTATCTCTCAAGAATGGGATTCGAACCCATGCCCTTTCGGGCCAATACCTAAAACTGGCGCCTTAGACGAACTTGGCCATTTTGATGTACTTGTAATTTGGATTCTTACTATCTGAGAGAAGGTGATGTTAGGTGTTCTTCTGTAAATCAATTCTCTGTCTGGGCCGTCTTCATCCGCGGGGAGAACACCAGCCCCATTGGAGCATCCTGCACTACCCTAAGTATCCTCAAGTCTGTCTCAGAGCAGATTCTCTTCATGGCATTGCAAATCTTCCTGCCATTGCGATGAATGGTCCATATAGGCTTCTGCCAAAGCCTCACTCTCTTCCCAACCCTCTCGTTCTCAAGGTAAATATCCAGCAGCTCTGAGGTCGTTTCCTTCGCCAGATAATATGTGGTTATTGCAAACTCTATCAACAACACAGCATGGGAGCTCGGATCCTCCTCTAATGCAAAATGCAAATGTCCCCTTCTGAACGCAAACAGAGTTCAAGTCACTCTGCTACCGAGCTTAAAATATTCCGAGGGTACCTCCGGCTTGTTTAGCCGCATACATGATGGAACTGGAACTGTAAAAATGTTTTTGAAAACAGTTCTCATAATTCTCACTGTTCCCTTTGGCTTGTGGGATCTCCTGTTACACCATGTGCTTTATCTTGTTCCATAACAAGCCAAATATGGAGCTGCTTGTATGAACAACGATGCTCATTTCTATCAAAATACAGAACTTGAAGCCTGAAAATTCATTCATATATAGATTTTCATAATACCCAGAGATCAAGCACTTCCAAAATATGCAGAATACCCAGAGTTTAATACATGCAGAATTTGTGATTGTTACATTAAGTAGAGTAATTATTCTCATTTCCTTCTATCTCAGGAATTATCCTTTACTGCCAGCACTATAGCTGATTTTAAACTTAAATGGTCCCCTAAATATGAAGCTCCCAAAACATGCAGAATACCCAGAGCTCAATACGTGCAGATTTTGCGACTGTGAGTATTCCCTCTGCCACGCGAGTGACCCTGGTTCGATCCCGGCAATGGTGAGCTGCTACTCTCAGTACATTTACTGTTTTTAGTATTTACCATGCTTTCGCCAAGCGAGATGCTACACTTTACTCTGGATTATTGGATAATATAATCCAGAGTTATTAAAAGCAAAAAGTTGAACGCCACTTTAGAGCGCTCGCTTAGCAGCCGAGAGGTACGGGGATCTATACCCACATCTCTGTGTCAAATTTATTTGAGAGGCACGGAGTTCTACCTTCATATGTTTTGTTTTGTTTGATAAGGGTGTAAGTTCAACCATTAGCCCTGTTTTCCAAATTATCATATTAAACCATAAGAACTATCTCTTTATTATAATTATTTTTTTCCTATTTTTTATTTCTTTTTCTATTACAATCATCCTTTTATTTTTATCCAATTTTCCTTCAATTTAATTTTTGTTTCGTTGTAGTGATCACACTTCTTCATATCCAAATCAAAGAATATCATATTTTTTCATACTTGTACAGTATGTCACTTTTTTACTTTTAAATTTAAAATTAACTATTTAATTTTTATATTGTTTCCTTACTCCAATTTAATTTTTGTTTCGTTGTAGTGATCACACTTCTTCATATCCAAATCATAGAATATCATATTTTTTCATACTTGTACAGTATGTCACTCTTTTACTTTTAAATTTAAAATTAAGTATTTAATTTTTATATTGTTTGAGTGAGTAAAATTTTATAATATGTAAATTGTTGGGTAAGAAATAACATAATTAATTTTCAATAGGTTATTAATTGAGTTTTTTTATGTTAGTAAAATAAATTTATTTAAAGTTATGGTTAGTAATTGAGTTTGCAAAATATTAATAATTAAATATGATATTTTTTATTAGTAAAATAAATTTATTTAAAGTTATAGTTATTAATTAAGTTTGCAAAATATTGGTAATTAAATTTGATTGAAATTGGTTTTATACATATTTTACTATATGATAGGGTATTGAATTTTCTTCATTTAGTTTGAAAAATATTAGTAATTGTTTCATTGAAAATAATTATATATATATATATATATATATATATATATATATATATATTCTATGATTTGATAGTATAAAATAGTTTAGTATTTTGTTAAATTATAATTGTTATATTGTTTACTTTTAATTATGGTGAAGTGTTTTTAACATTTTTTATCATGGTTAATATACTTTTCTTTTATAAATAAATTTAATTGGAATATTTAAATGAGAATAAGATTGTATAAAATCTTTGTTTTAATGGATATTAAGTTGTATACATTTTTTTATAGTGTTTGCATTAGTATGTTGGCCATAGGATTTCTATTGAAAGTCTTGTGTAGAGTGTTTTCAAAGGACCATTTTGGGAAATTGCCTGGAAACAATTTCCTAACTCGGCATCTTGACACATGTGCCTTTTGTTGTAACTGGAAACTGGGACGCCGTTGCGCTAGTAATAGGTGGAGGGAGGTAACTCCCAGAGAAGCCCTCCCAGTACGCCCCAAGTCGGGTGGTCGACCATGTCTACACAAGGCTTTTAAAGTGATCTAACGAGGGACCCCCCTTTGTTGACACTCTATTCATGCAACCTAGGAGCTAGTATCTATTTCCTTAGTAATTATACCATATGCATAATGCCTTATTATAACACTTTTACTTTATAACCCTTATCTAATTTAATCCCTAACAAACATAACCCCTATAAACCTTAGCTACATTAAACACTATCACACATAACTCCCTCCACCTCCCTGTCTCTCTCTTCCCTATTCCTCAACCTATCCCTAACCCCAACCCATTTCTCTCTCCACCAACTGCCTAACACCCACCCTCTCTCCCTCTTTCCATCTGTCTCCACCTTGACCCAACTCTCTCTCTCTCTCTCTCTCTCTCTTTTGCCCCTACCTCTAACCACCTCTCTCTCTCTCTCTCCTACCCCTACCTCTAACCATCTCTCTCTCTCTCTCTCTCTCTCTCTCCTTATCCATAAACCCCCCTTCTCTATGTTTATCATAATACCCCTCACCCCTACCACTAACCACCCCACGCCATCTCTCTCTTCATATAAGCACACCACCCTGACCACTTCTCTCTCTTTGTCTCCTCCTATAGTCCCGCATTCTCTTTAACTTCCCTCCTCCTCTACAAACCCATAACACCCCAATCTCTCTCTCACCCCAACCCACCCACTCCTCATCCCCTATCCCTAAACCCCATCTATATCTCCCTAACCCCAACGCCCCAGTACTCACCCCCTACCCCTACCCCCCATCTCTCTCTCTCTCCTACCCCTACCTCTAACCACCTCTCTCTCTCTATCTCATTATCCATAAACCCCCCCTCTCTATGTTTATCATACTCCCCCTCACCCCTACCACTAACCACCCCCCACCATCTCTCTCTTCATATAAGCACACCACCCTAACCAATTCTCTCTCTTTCTGTCCCTCTATGGTACCACATTCTCTTTAACTTCCCTCCTCCTCTAGAAACCCATAACCCCCCAATCTCTCTCTCTTCCCAGCCCACCCACTCCTCCTCCTCCCCCTATCCCTACCCCTCAGCTTTATCTCCCTAACCCCAGCACCCCAGTCCTCACCCCCCTACCCCTACCCCCCATCTCTCTCTAGCCTCTCTCTCTAACCTATCTCTCTCTACCCCTAACCTCTCTCTCTCTCTCTACTCATAATCTCCTTTCTCTCTCTCTCTCTCCCAAACCCTCTCCCTCTCTCTCTCTCTCTCTCTCTCTCTCTCTCTCTCTCCCTAAAAACCCACTCCTCAACTACACCCCCCTTCTCTCTAAATTTCCTACTCCTTTGCAAATGCCTAACTCTCCCGATATCTAAATATTTCTCTCCCCTATCTTGAATCACCCCCCCAACTCTCTCTCTCTCTCTCTCCGCCTTACTCTCTAACACCCCCTGCTCTATCTCTCTCTCACACACACTCACCCCTCTACTCCCACACCTACCACAAACCCCCTTGTACTCCCTCTCTCTACCCAAATTCCTAACTCTCCTGAGCTCTATCTCTTTCTCTTCTCCTACCCCAAATTACCCCCCCCACATCTCTCTCTCTCTCTCTCTCTCTCACACACACACACATAATTCCCTACTACTCCTAGCCATAACCCCCACCTCTCTCTCTCTCTCTCCCCCTACTCCCTAACAAACCCTACTCAATCTCTCTCACACACTCACCCCCTCAAGTCCCACAACTACCACTAACCCCCTCCACCTCCCTCCCCTCCTACCCCTAACCATTACTAACATACCCTCTCATTCTCTCTCTCTCGTAATCCTCCACTTACCCCTAACATCGACCTCTTTCTCTCTCTCGCAATCCCTTAACAACCACCATAACTCTATCTCTCTACACCTAAACCCCCTCTCTTTCCCTAACCCCCTCTCTCTCTCCTACTCCTACTCCTACATCTAACCATCCCCCCCATCTCTCTCTCTCTACTACTCCACACCCCCCACTCAATTATACCCCCTTCTCTCTAACTAGTCTACTCTTTCACAAATCCCTAACCCACTTGGTCTCTATCTATTTCTCTCCCCTAACCCCCATCCTCCACCCTACCCCTAATCACCCCCCGTCTCTCTCTCTCTCTCTCTCTCTCAACCCCCTATCAATACACCGACCCCTAACCCCAAACCCTCTCTCTTTATTCCTCCTCCCTATAACCCCCCCCCCTCTCTCTCTATCTCTACACACACATAGAGTCACCCCCTTACTTTCACCCCTACAACTAACCCCCCTCATCCCTCTCTCTCTCTCCCCTCCTCTCCCTAACCCTTACTAACCCTCTCTTCTCTCTCTCTCTCTCTCTCTCTCTCTCCTACTCCTCCACCTATGCCTAACCCCCACTGCTTTCTCTCTCCCTCAACCCCCTAAGACCTAACCTTTATCCCTCTCTCTCTCTCCTACCAACACTAACTACCCCTCACTCTCTCTCTCTCTCTCTCTCGCTCATTGCCTTATTTATTAGCCACCCATCTCTCCATGTTCTTTTAACACCCCTCTACCCTACCACTAACCACCCTCCCACCATATCTCTACCTATTTACCCCCACCTCCATGCCCACCACTCTCTCTCTCTCTCTCTCTCTCTCTCTCTCTCTCTCTCTCTCTCTCAATACCCTCCTACCAAAAACCATAATCGCTCTCTCTCTCTCTCTCTCTCTCTCTCTCCCCCAAACATCTCATCCCCTTTTCCCTACCTCACCTCTCTCTCCCTACCCTCAACACCCACTCACCCCATAACCCTACCCCCATCTCTTTCTCTACCCCTAACTTCTCTCCCTCTCTACTCATAACTGCTCTCCTTTTCCCCCAACCCTAATCACCCCCTCTCTCTCCCAACCACCCACCTCTCTCTCTCTCTCCTAACCCCCCTTCCACTTCTCTCTCTCTCTCTACTCCCAAACCCACAACTCCTCAACTATAGTCATTTCTCTCTAACAGTCCTACTCCTCCCCAAACCCCTAACCCTCCTTATCTTTATCTCTTTCTCTCCCCCAAGATGCCTCTTCCCCCTTATGAGTAATCAAACCCCTCAACTCTCTCTCTCTCTCTCAAGCCCCTACTCTGCCCACCCAAAACCCTCATCCCTCTCTCTCCCTAATCAACCTCTCTTTCTCTCTCTCTCTCACCTACTCCCCCTAACCCTTACCCCCCCTCTCTCTCTCAACTACTCCCCCTAATGCTTACCCCCCCTCTCTCTCTCACCTACTCCCCCTAATTCTTACACCCCTCTCTGTCTCTCTCACCTACTCCCCCTAACCCTTACCCTCTCTCTCTCTCCATCCCTCTCTATTCCCTCCATTATCTCTAATTTCCCTCCTACCCAAAAACCTATCACCCTCGATCTCTATCTCTTTCACTTCCCCAAAACCCCTCCTCCCCATTACCCATAATCACCCACTCTCTCTCTCTCTCTCTCTAAATTCCCTCCTCCCCCCGAAACCCCTTAACTCCCCGATCTCTATGTCTTTCTATACACAGATAGCCCCTCCTACCCTTACCCATGATCACCCCCTCATCTCCCTCTCATACACTCTACTCATAACCATCCCTCTCTCTCTAAGTAACCTCTATCCTTTCTCGACCACTTACCTCCCCTCTCTCAATATCACCTAATCCTACTCCCCCTTTCCACCTCTCTCTCCATCTCTCTAACCCCCCTTCTCTCTCTTTGTCCCTACTCCACACATCCCCACTCCTCTCTCTCTCTCTCTCTCTCTCTCTCTCTCTCTCTCTCTCCCTAATCCACACCTAAACTATATCCCCCTTCACCCTAACTACCCTACTCCTCCCCAAACCCCTAATAATCATGATCCATATCTCTTTGTCTCCCCTAACCCCCTTCTCCTCCCCATGCCTGATAAAACCCCCTTAGATCTCTCTCTCTCTCTCTCTCTCTCTCTCAACCCCCTTCCAATCGACCAACCACTAACCCCCACCCCTCTCTCTTTCACCATATTCCCTAACACCCTCTCTCTCTCTCTCTCAACCCCCTTCCAATCCACCAACCCCTAACCCCCACCCCTCTATCTTTCACCATATTCCCTAACACCCTCCCTCTCTCTCTCTAACACGCAGAGACACTCACCCCTCTACTCACACCCCTAAAACTAACCCCCCTCCTCTCCCTCTCTCTCCCCCCTCCTCCCTAACCCTTACTAAAACCCTTTCTCATTCTCTCTCTCCGCTACTCCTCCAACTATTCCTAATTCCCACCTTTTTCTCTCCCCCACAAATCCCCTAACACCCACTCTTTCTCTCTCAAGAGATAACCCCCCTCTCTTTCACTAACACCCTCTCTCTCTCCTACTCCCACTACTACCACTAACCATCCTCTCTCTCTCCCTCTCTCTCCCTACTCCACACATCCCACTCAACTATACCCCCTTCTCTCTAAACAGACTACTCCTCCACAAATCCCTAAGCCTCCCAATCTCTATCTCTTTATCTCCCCCAACCCATATCCTCCCCTATACCCCTTTTCACCCCCCATCTCTCTCTCTCTCTCTCTCTCTCAACATCTTACAAATCCACCTACCCCTAACCCTAACCCCCCTCTCTCCCCCCTACTCCTTAACACCCCCCCTCTCTCTCTCTATCTCTCTCTTCAATAGAAACACTTAGCCCCCTATTCCCAACCCTACAACCAACCTTCCTTGTCTCTCTCTCTCTCTCTATCTACCCTCCTCCCCCTAATACTTACTAATCCCCCCCCTCTCTCGTCTGCCCTTAACCCCCACCCCTTTCTCTCTCCCCCAGCTCCATAAGACCCTCTCTCTCTCTCTCTCTCCTACCACAACTAACGACCTCTCGCAATTTGTATCTCTACCCACTCTATCCATAATCCATCACTCTCTCTATGTTATCCTAATCCTCATACACCCTACTAGTAACCACCCCCTATATACCCCCACCTGTCTCTCTCTCTTTACTCCCCACCCCCAAACTCCTCTTTCTCTCTACTTGTAGCCACCCTCCTTTTCCCTCTACCCCTAACCTCCCCTTCTTTCTTCCAATCCCCCTTTCTCTCTCCTAACCCCCCCCATCCCTCTATCTCTCTATTATCAAACACACCACTCCTCAACTATACCCTTTTCTCTCTAGTTGTCCTACTCCCTAAACCCCAAACCCTCCTAATTTGTATCTCTTTCTCTCCCCCGTGTGACTAGTCAAACCCCCATAAATCCCCAAATATCTCTCTATATCTCCCAATCACACTCTACCACCTATCCCTACCTCCCCTCTCTCTCTCCCTACCCCAGTAGCCTAGTCTTCACCCCCTAACACTACCCCCCATCTCCCTCCCTCTCTCTCTCTATCCCTAACCTCTCTACCCCTCTCTACCCTTAAATTCTCTCTCTCTACTTGTAACCCCCTCTCTCTTTTCAACCCCCCTACTACTCCCCGTAACTCCCCCTTCTCCCTCTCTCCTAATATCCCTCTGCCTACCACTTTTCTCTCTCTCTCTCTCAATCTCTCTCTCTCCCCCCCCCCTCTCTCCCCTACTCCCACCACTACCAGTAACACTCCTCCCCCCTCTTTATCTCTCCTCTCCTCCCCCTAAACCTTACTAACACCCTCTCTCATTCTCTTTCTACCCTATTCCACCTACCCCTAAACCCCATATATTTATCTCTCCACAAACCCCCTAACACGTACCTTCTCTCTCTCTTTCACCACAACTAACAACCCCCCGCACTCTCTATAACCCCACTCTATCCATAATCCACCACTCTCTCTATGTTATCCTAATCCCCCTACACCCTACTAGTAACCCCCAACCCACCATCAGTCTCCCTAACTACCTCCACTTCCATGCCCACCTCCCTCTCTCTCTCACCCCCTATACTCTTTCCCTTCTCTTTAATTGACATCTTTCTCCCCAAACCTGTAATCCCCCCAATCTCTCTCTCTCTCTCTCTCTCTCTCTCCACCCCCAACCCCCAACTCCTCTTTCTCTCTACTCGTAACCAACCTCCTTTCCCCCTACACCTAACCTCCCCCCCTCTCTCCAAATCCCCATGTTTTTAATCATTCCCTCCCTCCCTCCCTCTCTCTATCTCTCTCTCCATCCTCCTAAACCCACCACTCCTTAACTATACCCCTTTGTCTCTAACATTCCTACCTCCCAAATGTCCAAACCTCCTAATCCCTATCTCTTTCTCTCCCCCAAAACCCCTCCTCCCCCTTACGAATAGTCGGACCCCCATAAACCCCCAAATCTATCTCTATATATCTCAATAACTATCTACCCCCATCCTACCGATTTCTCATCCACCTGTCCCTACCCCCCCTCTCTCTCCCTACCCCAACGACCCAATTTTCACCCTCTAACCCTACCCCCCATCTCTCTCTCTCTCTCTCCCTCTCTCTTCCTCTCCCCCTCTACCACTAATCTCTCTCTCTCTATCTATCTATATATCTTTTTAACACCCCTCCTTCTCCTTGTAACCCCCCCTTCTCCCTCTCTCCTAATCACCCTCACCTTACCACTTCTCTCTCTCTCTCTCTCTCTACACCCTACCCCAACCCAACTATACACCCCTTGTCTCTAAATGCCCTAATCCCACCCAAACCCCTGACCCTCCTAATATTTATTTCTTTCATTCCCCCTACACACGAATCCACTTGGTAGCTATACCACCCTTATCTCTAACTCCCCTTCTCCACCCGAAATCCCTAGTCCTCATGTTCTTTATCTCTTTATATCCCCTAACCCCGCTCCTCCCCCTATCGCTAATAACCCCCCTCATTTCTCTCTCTCTCTCTCTCTCTCTCTGAACCCCTTACTAATCCACCTACCCATAGCACCCACCCCTCTCTCCCTCCTCCTAACAACCCCCCTTTCTTTAACACACACAGTCACCTCCCTAAACACAACCCTCCAACTAACCCCCGTGCCCCCCCCCAACTCTCTCTCTCTCCCATCACCCCCTAAAGATTACTAACATCCTCTCTGAGACACTCTCTCTACTCTACTCCACCACATACACTTAACACCAACCCATTTATCCCCCCTGACACCATTTCTCTCTACCCCTAATACCACCCTCTCTCTCTCCCCCCCCCTCTCTCTCTCCCCTACACTTACCACTAATCAAACCCTCACATGCAATCTCTCTCTCACCCTATCTAGAAGCCAACCGTCTCTCTATGTTTCTTCTAATCCAACTCCCCCTACCACTAACCAATCTTACATCATCTCTCTTGCTATATATTCCCACCTCCTTTCCCACCTTTCTCTTTCACTCTACTTATACTCCCCCTGCTCATATTTAAATGCGTTCCTCCTCTCCAAACCCATAACCCCGCCAACCTCTCTCTCTCTCTCTCTCTCTCTCTCTCTCTCTCTCACCCTCACCACCAAAGTCATCATGCCCCTATCCCTAACCCCTTTTCTCTCTCCCTACCCACAACCCCCCATTTTGCACCCTCGACCTCTCTCTCTCTCTCTCTCTCTCTCTCTCTCTCCCCAACCCCCAAACTCATCATCCCCCTATCCCTAACTCATTTTCTCTCTCCCTAGCCAAACCTCCCATTTCTAACCCCTCTACCCATACCCTCTCTCTCTCTCTATGTCTACTTGTAATCCCTATCTCTCACCCTAAACCCCCTCAATTTCCCCTTACCACCTTACTCTCTCTCTCTCCTAACCCCCACACTCCTACCATTTCTCTCTCTACCTTTGTCTCTTTCTCTACTTGTAACACTACAACTCCTTAACTATAAACCCCTTCTCTCTAACTTCCTACTCCTCCCTAAATCCCTAGCCCTCTTGATAAATATCTCTTTTTCTATTCCAACCCCCCCTCATCTCTCTCTCTCAACCCCTTAGTAATCAACCTACCACTAATCCACACCCCTCTCTCTCTCTCCCACCTACTCCCTAACACCCCCCTCTCTCTCCCCCTAGCCCTTACTAACCCATTCTCTCACTCTCTCTCTCCTCTACTCCACCTACCCCTAAAACCCATCACACCCCCCCTCTCTCTCTCCCCACCTTATCTCTAATTTACCTCCACTCCAAACCCATAACCACCTTGATCTCTATCTCTTTCTCCCCCCAACACTCCTCTCCACTTCCCCTAATCACCCTATCTCTCTCTACCCCCCTTTTCTCTCTAATTTCCCTCCTCCCTCCTCCCTTAACCACTAACCACCCTGATCTCTATCTCTTTCGACCCCAACACTCCTCCTCTCCACTACCCCTAGTAACCATTTCTCTCTCTATATATCTCTCAACCCTAGAAGACCCCCCCTCTCCCTCTCTAACCCTAAATGCAACTTCTCTCACTCTCTCTCTCTCTCTCTCTCTCTCTCCTACCAAAACTAAAAACCTTTCACACACTCTCTCTCTCCCCACTCTATCCATAAGCCACCTCTCTCTATGTTCTCCTAACCCCCCTACACCCTACCACCAACCCACCATATCTCTCCCTAAATACCTCCACCTCCATACCCACATTTCTATTCCACCCCACATACTCTTCCCCTTCTCTTTAACTAACCTCCTTGTCCTTCAACCCATAATCCCCCAATATTTCTCTCTCTCTCTCTCTCTACCCCCAACCCCCACAATTTTCTTTCTCTTTACTCGTAACCCACCTCCTTTCCTCACTACACCTAACCTCCCCCTCTCTCTTTCCTAATTCCCTCCCTCCCTCTCTCTTTCTCTCTCTCTCCATACTCGCAAACCCACCAATCCTCAACTATACCCCTTTCTCTCTAGCTATCCTACTCCACAAACCCCTAACCTTCAAAATATATATCTCTTTCTCTCCCCCAATACCCCTCCTCCCCCATATAACTAGTTGGACCCCCACAACAAACCCCCAAATCTCTCTCTATATCTCATAAGCACTCTCTACCCCAATATTTCCAACTTGTCATCCACCTACGCCCCATTTCTCTCTCTCCCTACCCCAACAACCTAGTATTCTCACTCTAACCCTACCCCCATCTCTCTCTCTCCCTCTGTCTCTCAACCCCTAACCTTTCTCTCTCTCTAGCCCTAACTTCTCTCTCTCTACTCGTAACCCCAATCCAACTCCCCCTACCACTAACCACCCTGCCATCATCTCTCTCTCTACCTACTCCACACCCCCCACTCAATTATACCCCCTTCTCCCTAACTATCCTACTCCTTCGCAAATCCCTAAACCACTTGGTATCTATCTCTTTCTCTCCCCCAACCTGCATCATCTTCCCTACCCCTAATCACCCCCCATGTCTCTCTCTCTCTCTCTCTCAACCCCCTACAAATCCACCTACCCCTAACCCCAAACCCTCTCTCTTTATCCCTACCTCTCATTCCTTTACTACCCTAGTGCACCTACCCATAACCACCATCTCTTTCTCTCTCCCCTAACCCCCTAACACATACCATCTCTCTCTACCTCTCTCTCTTTACACCTAATACCCCTCTCCTTTTCCAATCCCCTATGTCTCTCTTTTACTCCTATGAATAACCACCCCTTCTCTCTCTCTCTCTCTCTCTCTCTATATATATATATATATATATATATATATATATATATATGTCTGCCCCCACCCCATTTCACCCCTCCCCCCACCTCTCTCTCTTTCTCCCTACTCCACACGAACCCACTTGGTAGCTATACCACCCTTATCTCTAACTCCCCTTCTCCACCTGAAATACCTAGCCCTCATGTTCTTTATCTCTTTATATCCCCTAACCCCGCTCCTCCCCTATCGCTAATAACCCCCCTCATCTCTCTCTCTCTCTCTCTCTCTCTCTGAACCCCTTACTAATCTACCTAGCCCTAGCCCTATCCCCCACCCCTCTCTCTCTCCTCCTAACAACCCCCCTTTCTCTAACACACACAATCACCTCTCTAAACACAACCCTCCAACTAACCCCCGTTGCCCCCCCAACTCTCTCTCTCCCATCTTCCCCCTAAAGCTTACTAACACCCTCTCTGAGACACTCTCTCTACTCTACTCCACCACCTACACTTAACACCCACCCATTTATCCCTCCCCCAACCCCTGACACCATTTCTCTCTCCCCCTCTCTCTCAACCCCTAACAACACCCTCTCTCTCCCCTACACCTACCACTAATCAAACCCTCACATGCAATCTCTCTCTCTCACCCTATCTAGAAGCCAACTCTCTCTCTATGTTTCTCCTAATCCAACTCCCCCTACCACTAACCAACCTGTCATCATCTCTCTCACTATATATTCCAACCTCCTTTCCCACCTTTCTCTTTCACTCTACCTATACTCCCCCCCTTTATCTTTAACTGCGCTCCTCCTCTCCAAACCCATAATCCCGCCAACCTCTCTCTCTCTCTCTCTCTCTCTCTCTCTCTCTCCCTAACCACCAAACTCATCATCCCCCTATCCCTAACCCCCTTTCTCTCTCCCTACCCACAACCCCCCATTTCTCACCCTCAAACCCTACCCTCCCTCTCTCTCTCTCTCTCTCCCCAACCCCCAAACTCAACATCCCCCTATCCCTAACCCCTTTTCTCTCTCCCTAGCCAAACCCCCATTTCTAACCCCTCTACCCATACCCTCTCTCTCTCTCTATTTTTACTTGTAACTCCCTATCTCTCACCCTAAACCCCCTAATTTTCCCCTTACCACCTTACTCTCTCTCTCTCTCTCTACTTGTAACACCACCACTCCTTAACTATAAACCCCTTCTCTCTAACTTCCTACTCCTCTCTAAAACCCTAGCCCTCATGATCTCTATCTCTTTATCTATTCCAACCCCCGCTCATCTCTCTCTCTCAACCCCTTACTAATCAACCTACCACTAACCCCCACCCCTCTCTCTCTTGCACCTACTCCCTAACACCCCCCCTCTCTCTCTCCCCTAGCCCTTACTAACCCATTCTATTGCTCTCTCTCCTCTACTCCACTTACCCCTAAAACCCATCACACCCCCCTCTCTCTCTCCCCACCTTATCTCTAATTTACCTCCACTCCAAACCCATAACCACCTTGATCTCTATCTCTTTCTCCCCCCCAACACTCCTTTCCACTTCCCCTAATCACCCTCTCTCTCTCTCTCTACCCCCTTTTCTCTCTAATTTCTCTCCTCCCTAAACCACTAACCACCCTGATCTCTATCTTTTTCTACCCCAACACTCCTCCTCTCCACTACCCCTAATAACCATTTCTCTCTCTATATATCTCTCAACCCCCTAAGACCCCTCCTCTCCCTCTCTACCCCTAATTGCAACTTCTCTCTCACTCTCTCTCTCTCCTACCACCACTAAAAACCCCTCACACACTCTCTCTCTCCACACTCTATACATAAGCCACTTCTCTCTCTATGTTCTCCTAATCCCCCTACACCCTACCACCAACCCACCATATCTCTCCCTAAATACCTCCACCTCCATGCCCACCTTTCTATTCCTCCCCACATACTCTTCCCCTTCTCTTTAACTAACCTCCTTGTCCTTAAACCCATAATCCCCCAATATTTCTCTCTCTCTCTCTCTCTCTACCCCCAAACCCCACAATTTTATTTCTCTCTACTCGTAACCCACCTCCTTTCCTCACTACACCTAACCTCCCCCTCTCTCTACAAAATTCCCCTCTCACTTTCCTAATTCCCTCCCTCCCGCTCTCTTTCTCTCTCTTGCCATACTCACAAACCCACCAATCCTCAACTATACCCCTTTCTCTCTAACTATCCTACTCCCCAATCCCCTAACCTTCCAAATCTCTATCTCTTTCTCTCCCCCAATACCCCTCCTCCCCCATATGACTAGTTGGACCCCCACAACAAACCCACAAATATCTCTCTATATCTCATAATCACTCTCTACCCCCATACTTCCAACTTGTCATCCACGTACGCCCCCTCTCTCTCTCCCTACCCCAACAACCTAGTATTCACACTCTAACCCTATCCCCCATCTCTCTCTCTCCCTCTTTCTCTCAACCCCTAACCTTTCTCTCTCTCTGGCCCTAACTTCTCTCTCTCTACTCATAACCCCAATCCAACTCCCCCTACCACTAACCATCCTGCCATCATCTCTCTCTCTCTACCTACTCCACACCCCCAACTCAATTATACCCCCTTCTCCCTAACTAGCCTACTCCTTCACAAATCCCTAAACCACTTGGTATCTTTCTCTTTCTCTCCCCCCAACCCCCATCTTCTTCCCTACCCCTAATCACCCCCCGAATCTCTCTCTCTCTCTCTCTCTCAACCCCCTACAAATCCACCTACCCCCAACCCCAAACCACCTCTCTTTATCCCTACTCCCTAACACCCCCCGCTCTCTCTCTCTCTCTCCCTCTCTACACACACACACACAAAATCAGCCCCTTACTTTCACCCACACACACACACAATTACCCCCTTACTTTCACCCCCACAACCAAGCCCCCCCATCCCTCTCTCTCCTTCCCCTCCTCCCCCTAACCCTTATGAACCCTCTCTTCTTAGTCTATCTCTCTCTCTCTTCCCTAATCCTCCACCTATGCATAACCCCACCCCTTTCTCTCTCCCTCAACCCCCTAAGACCTAACCTCTCTCCCTGTCACTCTCTCTCTACCACTAATCCCAATCTCTCTCTCATTGCCTTATCTATAAGCCACACCTGTCTCCATGTTATTCTAACACCTTTCCACCCTCCCACCATATCTCTCCCTATTTACCCCCCACCTCCCTGCCCACCCCCCTCTCTCTCTCTCTAACCCCCAAAAACCTCATCCCCTTATCCCTACCACATCTATCTCTCCCTACCCTCAACCCCCACTCACCTCCTAACCCTACCCTCATCTCTCTCTCTCTACCCCTAACTTATCTCCCTCTCTACTCGTAAATCCTCTCCTTTACCCCAAACCGTAATCCCCCCTCTCTCTCCCAACCACCCACCTCTCTCTCTCTCTCTCTCTCTCTCTCTCTCTCTCTATTCAACCTCTCTTTCTCTCTCACACACCTACTCCCCCTAACCTTTACCCCCCCCTCTCTCTCTCTCACCTACTCCCCCTCAACCTTACCCCCCCTCTCTCTGTCACACCTATTCCTTCTAACCCTTACCCCCATCTCTCTCTCCACACCCTCGATCTCTATCTCTTTCACTTACCCAAAACCCCTCCTCCCCACTACCCCTAATCACCAACTCTCTCTCTCCACACCCTCTTCTCTCTAACTCCCCCCCCAAAACCCCTTAGCTCCATGATCTCCATCTCTTTCTATACATATCCCCCCCTCCTATTATTACCCATAATCACCCCCTCATCTCCCTCTCACACACTCTACTCAAAACCCTCCCTCTCTCTCAAAGTAAGCTATCACCTTTCCCGACCCCTTACCTCCCTCTCTCCATCTCACCTAATCCTACTCACCCTACCACCTCTCTCTCCATCTCTCTACCCCCCTCTCTTTATTTGTGTGTCCCTACTCCACACATCCCCACTCCTCTCTCTCTCTCTCCCTCTACTCTACACATCCCCACTTCTAAACTATATCCCCCCTTCTCCCTAACTACCCTACTCCTACCCAAACCCCTAATAATCATGATCCATATCTCTTTGTATCCCCCAACCCCCTTCTCCTCCCTATGTTTGATAAAACCCCCTCAGATATCTCTCTCTATCTCTCTGTCTCTAAACCCTCTTCCAATCCACCAACCCCTAACCCCCACCCCTCTATCTTTTACCATATTCCCTAACACCCTCCCTCTCTCTCTCTCTCTCTTAAAAATAGAGACACTCACCCTTCCACTACCACCCCTAAAACTAACCCCCCTTCCCCCCCCCTCTCTCTCCACTCCTCCCTAACCCTTTGTAAGACCATTTCTCATTCTCTCTCTCTGATACTCATCCAACTATCCCTAACACCCACCTTTTTCACTCCCCCATAAATCCCCTAAAACCCACCCTTTCTCTCTCAATAGATAACCCCCCTCTCTTTCCCTAACACCCCTCTCTCTTTCCTACTCACACTACTACCACTAACCATCCTCTCTCACTCCCTCTCTCTCCCTACTCCACACACCCCACTCAACTATAAGCCCGTCTCTCTAAATGGTCTACTCCTGTGCAAATCCCTAGCCCTCCCGATCTCTATCTCTTTATATCCCCTAACCCATCTCCTCCCCTTTACCCCTTGTCACCCCCCAACTCTCTCTCTCTCTCAACATCTTATAAATATACCTACCCCTAACCCCAACCCCCCTCTTTCTCCCATACTCCCTAAAACCCCCGCTCTCTCCATCTCTCTATAATAGACACACTTATCCCCCTATTCCCACCCCTACAACCAACCCCCCTTGTCCCTCTATCTCTCTCTCTAACACACACTCAAACCCCCTATTCCCACCCTTACAACCAACCCCCGTCATCCCTCTCTCTGTCTCTCTCTCTATCTACCCCTCCTCCCCCTAAAAATTACTAATCCCCCCACTCTCTCTCTCGTGTACTCCTAACCCCTATCCATTTCTCTCTCCCCCAACTCCCTAAGACCCTCTCTCTCTCTCCCTTACCACCACTAATGATGTCTCACACTATGTATCTCTCCTCACTCTATCCATAAGCCATCACTCTCTCTATGTTATCTTAACAACCCTACACCCTACTAGTAACCACCCCCCCAATATACCCTCACCTCCATCCCCACCTCTCTCTCTCTCCTCTAATACTCTCCTATTCTCCCCCAAATTTCTCTCTCTCTCTCTACTCCCCCACCCCAAACTCCTATTTCTCTTTACTTGTAACCCCCCCTTCTTTTCCCCCTACACATAAACTCTCATAACATCCATCACTTTCTCTCTATCTGTCCAACTCCCCAAACCCCTAACCCTCCTAATATTTATCTCTTTCTCTCCCCATGTGACTAGTCAAACCCCCATAAACCCACAAATATCTCTTAATCACACTCTACCACCTATCCCTACCCCCCTCTCTCTTTCCCTACCCTAGTAGTCTAGTATTCACCCCCTAACACTACCCCCCATCTCCCTATATCTCCCTCCCTCTCTCTCTACCCCTAAGCTATATATCTCTCTCTACTTGTAAACCCCCCTCTCTATTTTTAACCCCCTACCACTCCTGTAACTCCCCCTTCTCTCTCTCTCCTAATATCTCTCTCCCTACCACTTCTCTCTCTCTCTCTCTACTGCACCACAACCCAACTATACGCCCCTTCTCTCTAAATTCCCTAATCCTCCTCAAACCCCTAACCCTCTTGATCTTTATTTATTTCTTCCCCTCAAATCCTCTCCTCCACCCTACTCTGAATCACCCCACCCATGGATCTCTCTCTCTCTCACACACACACACAACCCCTACTCATACACCCTACACACTCTCCCCCTAATCTCTCTCTCTCTCTCTCTCTCTCTCTCTCTCTCTCTCTCTCTCTCCACTACCACTAAGACCCCTCCCGCCTCAATATCACTCCTCTCTTCCCCCTCACCCTTACTAACACCCTCTCTCATTCTCTTTATACGATATTTCACCTACCACTAAACCCCATCTATTTCTCTCTCCCCAAACCCTCAAACATGTACCCTCTCTCTCTCTCTCTTTGACCACAACTAACAACCCCTTGCACTCTTTATAACCCCACTCTAGCCATAATCCACCACTCTCCCTATGTTATCCTAATCCCCCTATACCCTACTAGTAACCACCATCTATCTCCCTAAATACCTCCACCTCCATGCCCACCTCTCTCTATAACACACACACACTCAACCGCCTATTCCCCCCTACAACCAACCCCTATTTTCCCTCTCTCTCTCTGTATCTATCTATCCTCCTTCCCCTAAAACTTACTAATCCCCCCCCTCTCTCTCTCTCTTACCACCACTACCGACGTCTCGCACTCTATATCTCTCCCCACTCTATCCATAAGCCATAGCTCTCTTTATGTTATCCTAATCCCCCTACACCCTACCAGTACCCAGCCCCCTATATACCCCTACCTCAATCCCCATCTCCTCCCTCTCTCTCTCTCCTCCAATGCTCCCCCATTCTCTTTAACTCACCTCCTCCTCCCTAAACCCATAACCCCAAAATCTCTCTCTCTCTCTCTCTCTCTCTCTACTCCCCACCACATCCTCTTTCTCTCTACTTGTAACCACCCTCCTTTTTCCCTACCACTAAACTCCCCCTTCTCTCTTCCAATCCCCTTGATCTCTCCTAACCCCCCTCCCTCTCTCTATCTACTCTCAAACACACCACTACTCAAATATGCCCCTTTCTCTCTAGCTGTACGACTCCCCAAACCCCTAACCCTCCTAATATTTATCTCTTTCTCTCACCTATGTGACTAGTCAGACCCCCATAAACCACCAAATATCTCTATATATCTATCAATCGCACTCTACCACATATCCCTACCCCTCCCTCTCTCTCTCACCCTAGCCCAGTAGCCTGGTCTTCACCCCCTAATACTACCCCCCCATCTCCCTCTATCTCCCTCCCTCTCTCTCTCTACCCCTAATCTCTCTACCTCTTTCTACTTGTAACCCCCCTCTCTCTTTTTAACCCCCCTCCTACTCCCCGTAACTCCCCCTTCTCCCTCTCTTCTAATATCCCTCTCCCTACCGCTTCTCTCTCTCTCTCTCTCTCTCTCTCTCTCTCTCTACCCCACCAAAACCCAATTATACACCCCTTCTCTATCAATTCCCTAATCCTCCCTAAACCCCTTACCCTCTTGATATCTATTTATTTCTTCCACCCAAATCCTCTCCTCCACCATACATCGAATCACCCCACCTATGGCTTTCTCTCTCTCCCTCACACACACAACCCCCTAGTCCTCCACCCCACACTCTATCCCTCTACTCCCTAAGACCCTATTCTCCCTCTCTCTCTCTCTCTATCCCCCCCTACTCCCACCACTACCACTACCAACCCTCCTCCATCTCTAGCTCTCCTCTACTTCCCCTCACCCTTTCTAACACCCTCTCTCATTCTCTTTATACCCTATTCCACCTACCCCTAAACCCCATATATTTCTCTCTCCCCAAACGCCCAAACATGTACCCTCTCTCTCTCTTTAACAACAACTAACAACCCCTCACACTCTCTATAACCCCACTCTATCCATAATCCACCACTCTCTCTATGTTCTCCTAATCCCACTACACCCTACTAGTAACCACCAACCCACCATCTGTCTCCCTAAATACCTCCATGCCCACCTCTCTCTCTCTCTCTCTCTCTCTCTCTCTCCCTATACTCTTCCCCTTCTCTTTAATTGACATCTTTTTCCCTAAACCCATAATCCCCCCAATCTCTCTCTCTCTCCTCTCTCTCTCTCTCTCTCTACCCCCAACCCCCAAACTCCTCTTTCTCTCTACTCGTAACCAACCTCCTTTCCACCTACACCTAACCTCCCCCTCTCTATCCAAACCCCCATGTATTCAATCATTCCCTCCCTCCCTCTCTCTCTCTTTCCATAATCCTAACCCCACCACTCCTTAACTATACCCCTTTCTCTCTAACTTTCCTATTTCCCAATCCTCTAACCCTCCTAATCTTTATCTCTTTCTCCCCCCCAACACCTATCCTCCCTCGTATGACTAGTCGGACCCCCATAAATCCTGAAATATATCTCTATATCTCTCAATAACACTCTACCCCAATCGCACCAACTTCTCATCCACCTATCTCTACCCCCTTCTCTCTCTCCCTACCCCAATGACCTAGTGTTCACCATCTAATCCTACCCCCCATCTCTCTCTATCTCCCTCTCTCTCCCTCTCCCTCTCTACACCTAATCTCTCTCTCTCTCTCTCTCTCTCTCTCTATCTATCTACCTATCTATATTTTTAAACCCCTCCTACTCCTTGTAACTCCCCCTTCTCCCTCTATCCTAATCATCCTCCCCTTGCCACTTCTATCTCCTTCTCTCTCTCTCTCTCTAAACCCCACCCCAACCCAACTATACACCCCTTGTCTTGAAATTCCCTAATCCTCCACGTACCCTCGACCGTCCTAATATTTATTTCTTTCATTTCCCCTACCCCCATCCTCCACCCTACCCCAAATCATCCCACCCTCAAATCTCTCTCTCTCTCTCTCTCTCTCTCTCTTAATTTCCTACTTCTTAGCCTACCTATAACCCCTCTCTCCTTCACTCACCCCATACTCCCACAACTACCACTAACCCACCTCCCAATCCCCCTCTCTCCTCTCCTTCCCATGACCCTTACTAACACCCTCTCTCATTCCTTTACTACCCTAATGCACCCACCCATAATCCCCATCTCTTTCTCTCTCCTGTAATCCCCTAACACATACCATCTCTCTCTACCTCTCTCTCTCTACACTTAACACCCCTCTCCCTTTCCAAACCCTTATCTCTCTCTTTTACTCCTATGAATAACCACCCCTTCTCTCTCTCTCTCTCTCGCTTGCTCTTTATCTCCTCTGCACCCACCCAATTTCACCCCCTCGCCCGCCTCTCTCTTTTTCTACCTACTCCACACCACCCCACTTCGTAGCTATAACCCCCTTATCTCTAACTCCCCTTCTCCACCCCAAATCCCTAGACCTCATGTTCTTTATCTCTTTCTATCTTCTAACCCCCCTCATTTCTCTCTCTCTCTCTCTCTCAACTCCTTGATAATCCAGCTACCCCTATCCCCCACCTCTCTCCTTCTCTCCTCCTAACATCCCCCCTTTCTCTAACACACACAGTCACCTTCCTAAATAGAACTCTCCAAATAAACCCCCCTTGTCACCCCCCCCCAACTCTCTCTCTCCCATCCACCACCTAAAGCTTAGTAACACCCTCTCTGACACACACTCTCTCTACTCTACTCCTCCACCTATACTTAACACGCCCTTTTAAATCTGCCCCAACACCATGATACCATTTCTCTCTACCTCTCTCTCTCTACCCCTAACACCACCCTCTCTCTATCTCTCTCTCCCCTACACCTACCACTAATCAACCCCTCACATGCAATATCTCTCTCTCCCCCTACCACTTACCACCCTTCCATCATCTCTCTCGCAATATATTCCCACCTCCTTTCCTACCTCTCTCTTTCACCCTACCTATACTTCCCCCTTGTCTTTAGCTGCGCTCCTCCTCTCCAAACCCATAACCTCGCCAATCTCTCTCTCTCTCTCTCTCTCTCTCTCTCTCTCTCTCTCTCCCCTAACCACCAAACTCATCATCCCCCTATCCCTGCCCTAACCCCCAATTTCTCACCCTTGAAACCAACCCTCTGTCTCTATCTCTTTCTCTCCCCAAATTCATCATTCCCCTATCCCTAACCCCCTTTCTCTCTGCCTACCCCAACCCCCATTTCTAACCCCTCTACCCCTACCCTCTCTCTCTATGTCTACTTGTAACTCCCTATCTCTCACCCTAACCGCCTCAATTTACCCTATCTCTCTCATAACCCCCTCACTCCTAACATTTCTCTATATCCATCTCTCTCTCTACTTGTAACACCACCACTCCTCAACTATACCCCCCTTCTCTCTAATTTACCTACTTTCCAAACCACCAACCCCCTTGGTCTCTATATCTATCTCTCCACCAAGACCCCTCCCTCCCCCATATCCCTAATAACCTCCCCTTAAATCTCTCTCTCTCAACCCCTTACTCTACCTACACATAACCCCAACCCCTTTATCTCCCCCTACTACCTAAGATCCCCATGCTATCACTTGGATCTCTCTCACAGTCACCCTAATAATCATGATCCATATCTCTTTATCTCCCCCAACACCCTTCTCCTCCCTTTGCCTAATAAAACCCCCTCAGATCTCTCTCTCTCTCTAAACCCCCTTCCAATCCACCAACCCTTAACCCCCACCCCCTCTCTCTTTCACCATATTCCCTATCAACCTCCCTCCCTCTCTCTAACACATAGAGACACTCACCTCTCCACTCCCACCCCTAAAACTAACCCCGCTCCTCCTCCCCCTCTCTCTCTCTCCTCCTCCCTAACCCTTCCTAAGACCCTTTCTCATTCTCTCTCTTTGATATTCCTCCAACTCCCCCTAACACCCACATTTTTCTCTCCCCCACAAATCCCCTAACACCCACCCTTTCTCTCTCAATAGATAACCCCCCTATATTCCCTAACACCCTCTCTCTCTCCAACTCACACTACTACAACTAACCATCCTCTCTCACTCCCTCTCTCTCCCTACTCCACACACCCCACTCAACTATACCCCCTTCTCTCTAAATGGTCTACTCCTCCGCAAATCCCTAACCCTCCTAATCTCTATCTCTTTATCTCCCCCAACCCATCTCCTCACCGCTACCCCTTGTCACCCCCCAACTCTCTCTCTCTCTCTCTCTCAACATCTTACAAATCTACCTACCCCTAACCCCAACCCCTCTCTCTCTGGAGCCCTACTCCCAACACCCCTGCTCTCTCTCTCTATCTCTCTCTAATAGACACTTATCCCATTATTCCCACACCTACAACCAACCCCCTTGGCCCCCCCCTCTCTCTCTCTCTAACACACACACTCAACCCCCTATTCCCAACCCTACAACCAACCCCCCTTGTCCCTCTCTCTCTCTATATATACCCTCCTCCCCTTAAGA
This sequence comes from Larix kaempferi, assembly GCA_027924585.1. Taxonomy (NCBI): domain Eukaryota; kingdom Viridiplantae; phylum Streptophyta; class Pinopsida; order Pinales; family Pinaceae; genus Larix; species Larix kaempferi. The sequence goes on along the minus strand of BSBM01001475.1, from coordinate 63,991 downwards.
GTTAATAATCCCCCCACTCTCTCTCTCATGTACTCCTAACCCCTATCCCTTTCTCTCTCCCCCAACTCCCTAAGACCCTCTCTCTCTATCTCTCTCTCTCTTACCACCACTAACAATGTCTTGCACTTTTGTATCTCTCCCCTCTCTATCCATAAGCCATCACTCTCTCTATGTTATCTTAATCCCCCTACACCCTACTAGTAACCACCCCCCAATATACCCTCACCTCCATCCCCACCTCTCTCTCTCTCTCTCCTCTAATACTCTCCTATTCTCCCCAAAATCTTTCTCTCTACTCCCAACCCCAAAATCCTCTTTCTCTCTACTTGTAACCCCCTCCTTTCCCCCTAACCCAAAACTCCCATTCTCTCTTCCAATCCCCCTTTCTCTCTCCTAACCCCCCTCCCTTTCTATCTCTACTCTTAAACACACCACTCCTCAACTATACCCCTTTCTCTCTAGCTATCCTACTCCCCAAACCCCTAACCCTCATAAAGTTATCTCTTTATCTCCCCCATATGACTAGTCAAACCCCCATAAACCCACAAATATCTCTCTATATCTCTATATCACACTCTACCACCTATCCCTAACCCCCTCTCTCTCTCCCCTACCCTAGTAGCCTAGTCTTCACCCCCTAAAACTACCTCCCATCTCCGTATATCTCCCTCCCTCTGTCTCTAGCCCTAAGCTATCTATATCTCTCTACTTATAAACCCCCCTACCACTTCCTGTAACTCACGCTTCTCTCTCTCCTAATATCCGTCTCCCTACCACTTCTCTCCCTCTCTATCCCACGACAACCCAACTATACACCCCTTCTCTCTAAATGCCCTAACCCTCTTGATCTCTATTTATTTCTCCCCCCAAATCCTCTCCTCCACCCTACACCAAATAACCCCACCCATTGCTCTCTCACACACACACACACACACAAAATCCCTACTCCTCCACCCCACACTCTCTCCCTCTACTCCCTAACACCCTCTTCTCTCTCTCTCTCTCTCTATATCTCCCCTACTCCCACCCCTACCACTAAGACCCCTCCCACCTCTATGTCTCTCCTCTCCGCCCCCTCACCCTTACTAACACCCTCTCTCATTCTCTTTATACCCTATTCAACCTACCCCCTAAACCCCATCTATTTCTCTCTCCTGAAACCCTCTAACACATACCCTCTCTCTCTCTCTGACCACAACTAACAACACCGTGCACTCTTTATAACCCCACTCTATCCATAATCCACCACTCTCTCTATCTTATGCTAATCCCCCTATACCCTACTAGTAACCACCAACACACCATCTATCTCCCTAAATACCTACACCTCCATGCCCAACTCTCTCTCTCTCTCTCTCTCTCTCTCTATCCCCAACCCCCAACCCCCTTCCCCCTACACCTAACCTCACCCTCTCTCTCCAAACCCCATGTCCTTAATCATTCCCTCCATCCATCTATCTCTCTCTCTCTGCATACTCCTAAACCCACCACTCCTTAACTATACCCCTTTCTATCTAAATTTCCTACTACCCAAACCTCTAACCCTCCTAATGTTTATCTCTTTCTCTCCCCCAACACCCCCTCCTCCCCCGTACGACTAGTCGGACCACCATAAACCCCAAATCTATCTCTATATCTCTCAATAACTCTCTACCACCATCCAACCAACTTCTCATCCACCTGTCCCTACCCCCCTATCTCTCAACATACCCCAAAGACCCAGTGTTCACAATCGAACCCTACCCCCCATCTCTCTCTATCTCCCACTCTCTCTCCCTCTTCCTCTGTACCCCTAATCTCTTTATCTTTATCTATCTATCTATCTATCTAAATATCTTTTTAAACCTCCTCCTACTCCCTGTAACTCCCACTTCTCCCTCTCTCCTAATCACCCTCCCCTTACCACTTCTCTCTCTCTCTCTCTCTCTCTCTCTCTCCACCCCACCCCAACCCAGCTATACACCCTTTCTCTCTCTCTCTCTCCTCTCTCTCTCTCTCACCCTCTCTCTCTCTCTATCTCTCCCCCCTCCTTTTCCAACCCCCTATCTCTCTCTTTTAATCCTATGAATAACCACCCCTTCTCTCTCTCTCTCTCTCTCCTCTGCCCCCCACCCTATTGCACCCCTCCCCCGCCTCTCTCTCTTTCTCCCAACTCCACACCACCCCACTTCATATCTATAACCCCCTTATCTCTAACTCCCCTTCTCCACCCCAAATACCTAGACCTCATGTTCTTTCTATCTTTCTATCCCCTAACCCCCTTCCCTCCCACTACTGTTAATAACCCCCCACCCCAACCCAGCTATACACCCTTTCTCTCTCTCTCTCTCTGCCTCCTTTTCCAACCCCCTATCTCTCTCTTTTAATCCTATGAATACCACCACCCTTCTCTCTCTCTCTCTCTCTCTCTCTCTCTCTCTCTCTCCTCTACCCCCACCCCGTTACACCCATCCTCTACCTCTCTCTCTCTCTCTCCCAACTCCACAACACCCCACTTCGTATCTATAACCCCCTTATCTCTAACTCCCCCTTCTCCACCACAGATACCTAGACCTCATGTTCTTTATCTCTTTCTATCCCCTAACCCCCCTCCTCCCACTACTGTTAATAAGCCCCCTCATTTCTCTATCTTTTCTCCGCCAACTCCTTACTTATCCACATACCCCTATCCCCACCCCTCTCTCTCTCCTCCTACAGCCACCCTTTCTCTAATAAACATAGTCACCTCCCTAAGCACAACACTCCAACTAACCCCCCTTGTCCCCCCAACTCTCTCTCTCTCTCTATCTGTCTCTCTCCCCCTATTCCTCCACCTACCCCTCAACCCCCACCCCTCTCTCTCTCCCTCAACCCCCCTAACACCCAACCTCTCTCCCCTCTCTCTCTCTCTACCCCTAATACCAACCTCTCTCTCTCTCTCTCCTCCCCCAACCCCCAAACACCTCATCCCCTTATCCCTACCCCCACCTCTCTCTCCCTACCCTCAACCCCCACTCACCCCCTAACACTACCCCCCATTTCTCTCTCCCTACCCCTAACCCCCCCTCTCTCTCCCAACCACCCACCTCTCTCTCTCTCTTAACCTCCTCCTCCTCCTCCTCTCTCTCTCTCTCTCTCTCTCGTCATCTCTCTCTCTCTCTCTCTCTCTCTCTCCTCCCAACCCCACAACTCCTCAACCATACTCATTTCTCTCTAATAGTCCTACTCCTCCTCAAACCCCTAAACCTATTGATATTTATCTATTTCTCTCCCCTAATACCCCTCCTCCCCACATATGAGTAATCAGACCCACTCAACTCTCTCTCTCTCTCTCTCTCTCTCTCTCTCTCTCTCTCTCTATCAAGCCCTTACTCCACCCACCCTAAATCCTCATTCCTCTATATCCCTAATCAAGCTCCTTTTTCTCTCTCACACACCTAATTCCCCCTAAACCTTACCCCTCCTCTCTCTCTCTCACCTACTCCCCCCTAACCCTTACCTTCTCTCTCTCTCACCTACTCCTCCTTACCCTCACCCTCTCTCTCTCTTTTATCCCTCCCTATACCCTCTATTTTCTCTAATTTCCTTCCTACCCAAAACCCCTAACCGCCTTGATCTCTATCTCTTTCACTTCCCCGAAACCCCCTTCTTCCCACTACCCCTAATCACCCTCTCTCTCTCTCTCTACACCCTCTTATCTCTAACTTCCCTCCTCCCCCTAAAACCCCTTAACTCCCTATCTTTATCTCTTTCATACATAGCCCCCCTTCCTACCCTTACCCATAATCACCTCCTCATATCCCTCTCACACACACTTTACTCATAACCCTCCCCTCTCTCTCTAAGTAACCTATCTCCTTTCTCGACCGCTTACACCCCCTCTCTCCATCTCACCTAATCCTACTCCCCCCAACCACCTCTCTCTCCATCTCTCTACCCCCCCCTCTCTCTCTGTGTGTCCCTACTCCACATATCCCCACTCCTCTCTCTCTTTATTTATCTCCCTAATGCACACATCCCCACTCATCTCTCTCTCTCTGTTTGTCTCCCTACTGCACACATCCCCACTCCTCTCTCTCTCTCTCTCCCTACTCCACACATCCCCACTCCCAAAATATATCCCCCTTCTCCCTAAATAACCTACTCCTCCCCAAACCCCTAATAATCATGATCCGTATCTCTTTCTCTCCCCGAAACCCCCTTCTCTCTTTCACCATATTGCCTAACACCCTCCCTCTCTTTCTCTAACACATATAGACACTCACCCCTGCACTCCCACCCCTAAAACTAACCCCCCTCCTCCTCCCCCCTCTCACTCTCCCCCTCATCCCTAACCCTTACTAAGACCCTATCTCATTATTTCTCTCTCCTACTCCTCCAACTACCCCTAACACCCACCTTTTTCTCTCCCCCACAAATACCCTAATACCCACCCTTTCTATCTTAAGATATAAGCCCCTCCCTTTCCCTAACACTCTCTCTCTCTCCTACTCACACTACTACCACTAACCATCCTCTCTAACTCTCTCTCTCTCTCTCCCTACTCCACACACCCACTCAACTATACCCTCTTCTCTCTAAATGGCCTACTCCTCCTGACTCTCTCTCTCTCAACATCTTACAAATCGACCTACCCCCTTACCCCAACCCCTCTCTCTCTCCCGCTACTCCCTAACACCACCCCACTCTCTCTATCTCTCTATCTCTCTCTAATAGACACACTTAGCTCCCTATTCCCATGCCTACAACCAACCCCCCTTATCCCTCTCTCTCTCTCTATAACACACTCATTCAACCCCCTATTCCCACCACTACAACCAACCCCTCTTGTCCCTCCCTCCCTCTCTCTCACTCCTTATCTACCCTCCTTCCCCTAAAACTTACTAATCCCCCCTCTCTCTCTCTCTTAGCTACTCCTAACCCCTATCCCTTTCTCTCTCCAAAAACTCCATAAGACCCTCCCTCCCTCTCTCTCTCTCTCTATTTACCCTCCTTCCCCTAAAACTTACTAATCCCCACTCTCTCTCATGTACTCTTAACCCCTATCCCTTTCTCTCTCCCTCAACTCCCTAAGACCCTCCCTCTCTCTCTCTCTCTCTCCACCACTACCAATGTCTCGCACTCTGTATATCTCCCCACTCTATCCATAAGCCATAACTCGCTCTATGTTATCCTAATCCCCCTACAACCCCACTAGTAACTAGCCCCCTATATACCCCTACCTCCACCCCCCCTCTCTACTTCTCCTCCAATACTTCCCCATTCTCTTCAACTGACCTCCTCCTCCATAAACCCATAACCCCCAAATCTCTCTCTCTCTCTCCACTCCCCACCCCCAAACTCCTCTTTCTCTCTACTTGTAACCAGTCTCCTTTTCCCCTACCCCCAAAACTCCCCTTTTATCTTCCTATCCAACTTTATCTCTCCTAACCCCCCTCCCTCTATCTCTCTACTCTCAAACACACGACTCCTCAAATATACCCCTTTCAATCTAGTTGTATGACTCCCCAAACCCCTAACCCTCCTAATATTTATCTCTCTCTCCCCCATGTGACTAGTCAAACTCCAATAAACCTCAAATATCTCTCTATATCTATCAATCACACTCTACCACCTATCCCTACCCCAGTAGCTTGGTCTTCACCCCCCTAACACTACTCCCCATCTCCCTCTATCTCCCTCCCCCCTCTCTCTGTACCCCTAACCTCTCTATCTCTCTCTACTTGTAAAATGCCTCTCTCTTTTTAACCCCCCTCCTACTCCCCGTAACTCCCCCTTCTCTCTCTATCATAATATACCTCTTCCTACCACTTCTTTCTCTCTCTCTCTCTCTCTACCCCACCACAACTCAACTATACAACCCTTCTCTATAAATGCCTCAATCCTCCCCAAACCCCTAACCTTCTTGATATCTATTTATTTCTTCCACCCAAATCCTCTCATCCACCCTAACCTGAATCACCCCACCCATGGATCTCTCTCTCTCGCTCACACACACAACCCCCTAATCCTCCACCCCACACTCTCTCCCTCTACTCCCTAACACCCTCTTCTCTCTCTTTCTCTCCTCTATCTCTCTCTATATATATATTTATCCCCTACTCCCACCACTACCACTAACACCCCTCCACCCTCTCTATCTGTCCTCTCCACCCCTTCACCCTTAATAACACCCTTCCTCATTCTCTTTATACCCTATTCCACCTACCCCTAAGCCCCATCTATTTCTCTCTCCCCAAATGCCCTAACACGTACCCTCTCTCTCTCTCCGACCACAACTAACAACCCCTCACACTCTCTATAACCCCACTCTATCCATAATCCACCACTCTCTATATGTTCTCCTAATTCCCCTACACCATACTAGTAACCACCAACCCACCATCTGTCTCCCTAAATGCCTCCACCTCCATGCCCACCTCTCTCTCTCTCTCTCTCTTCTCCCTACACTCTTTCCCTTCTCTTTAATTGACATCTTTCTCCCTAAACGCATAATCCCCCCAATCTCTCTCTCTCTCTCTCTCTCTCTCTGCCCTACTCCCACCACTACCACTAAGACCCCTCCCCCCTCTCCTCCCCCTCACCTTTACTAACACCCTTTCTCGTTATCTTTATACCCTATTCCACCTACCCCTAAACCCCATCTATTTCTCTCTCCCCAAAGTCCCTAACACATACCCTCTCTCTCTCCAACCACAACTAACAACCCCTCCTACTCTTTATAACCCTACTCTATCCATAATCCACCACTCTCTCTATGTTATCATAATCCCCCTATACCCTACTAGTAACCACCAACCCACCATCTATCTCCCTAAATATTTCCACCTCCATGCCCACCTCTCTCTCTCCATTTCTCCCTATACTATTCCCCTTCTCTTTAATTGACATCTTTCTCCGCAAACCCATAATCCCCCCAATATCTGTCTCTCTCTCTCTACCCCCAACCCCCAAATTCCTCTTTCTCTCTACTCATAACCAACCTCCTTTCCCCCTACACCTAACCTCACCCTCTCTCTTCAAACCCCCATGTCCTTAATCATTCACTCCATCCCTCCCTCTCTCTCTCTCTCTTTCCATACTCCTAACCCCATGACTCCTTAACTATACCCCTTTCTCTCTAACTTTCTTACTTCCCAAACCTCTAACCCTCTTAATCTTTATCTCTTTCTCTCCCCCAACACCCCTCCTCCCTCGTACGACTAATCGAACCCTCATAAACCCCCAAATCTATCTTTATATCTCTACAAAACTCTCTACCCCCCATCCCATAAACCTCTCATCCAACTGTCCCCACCCCCCTCTCTCTCTCCATACCCCAATGACCCAATGTTCACCATCTAACCCTACCCTCCATCTCTCTCTATATCCCTCTCTCTCTCGCTCGCTCTTTCTCTCTCTCTATCTATATATATTTTTAACCCTCCTCTTACTCCTTATAACTCCCCCTTCTCCCTCTCTCCTAATCACCCTCCCCTTACCACTTCTCTCTCTCTCTCTCTCTCTCTCTCCCCTCTCTCTCTCACTCAATCTACACCCCACCCCAACCCAGCTATACAACCCTTGTCTCTAAATATCCTAATCCTCCCTGAACCCCTTACCCTCCTATCTTTATTTCTTTCATTCCCCCAATCCCCCTCCTCCACCCTACCTCGAATCATACCACCCTCAAATATCTCTCTCTCTCTCTCTTAACTTCATACTCCTTCACCTACACATAATTGCAACCCCACTCTATCTCCCTCTACTACCTAACACCCCACCTCCTCTCTCTCTCTCTCTCCCCCCCTACCTCCACCATTACCACTAGATTCGCCCACTCTCTCTCTCTCACTCACCCCATACTCCCACAACTACCCCTAACCCCCCCTTCCCCCCCTCTCTCCTATCCTTCCCATGACCCTTACTAATGCCCTCTCTCATTCCTTTACTACCCTAGTTCACCTACTCATAACCCTCATCTCTTTCTCTCTCCCGCAACCCACTAACATGTACCATCTCTCTCTAAACCTAACACCCCTCTCCTTTTCCAACCCCCTATGCCTCTTTTTTACTCCTATGAATAACGACCCCCTTCTCTATCTCTCTCTTCCTCTCTCTCTCTCTCTCTCTATATCTCTCTCTCCTCTTCCCCCACCTCTCTCTCTTTCTACCAAATCCAAACCACCCCACTTTGTAGCTATGACTCCTGATCTCTAACTCCCCTTCTCCACCACAAATCCCTATACCTCATGTTCTTTCTCTCTTTATATCCCCTACCATTAATGACCCCCCCTTATTTCTCTCTCTCTCTCTCCCTCTCCGTCAACTCCTTACTAATCTACCTACTGCTATCCCCCCACCCCTCTCTCTCTCTCTCTCTCCTCCTAGCATCCCCCCCTTTCTCTAACACACAGTCACCTTCCTAAACAAAAACCTCCAACTAACCCCCGTTGTCCTCCCAAATCTCTCTCTCTCTCTCTCTCTCTCCCCCTAATTCTCCACCTACCCCTCAACCCCATAACCCAACCTCTCTCCCTCTCTTTCTCTCTCTACCCCTAATCACAACCTCTCTCTCTCTCTCTCCTATGACCACTAACTACCCCTTACACACACACTCTCTCTCTCTCATTGCCTTATCTATAAGCCACACCTCTCTCCATGTTCTCCTAACACCTTTGCACCCTAACACTAACCACCCTCACACCATATCTTTCCCTATTTACCCCCAACTCCCTTCCCACCTCTCTCTCTCTCTCTCTAACTACCCTGCTACCCAAAACCATAATCTCTCTCTCTCTCTCTCTCTCTCTCTCTCTCCCCCCCTTCCAACTCCCAAATACCCCATCCCCTTATCACTACCGCACCTCTCTCTCTCTACCCTCAACCCCCACTCACCCCTTAACACAACCCTCGTCTCTCTCTCTCTCTCTCTACCCTTAAATTCTCTGCCTCTCTACTCCTAACCCCTCTCCTTTTACCCCAACTGTAATCCCCCCCTCTCTCCCAAAAACCCACCTCTCTCTCTCTCTC